>RSEF01000004.1:11993234-12013010 GCA_003993805.1 Himantopus leucocephalus | reverse complement strand
CACCGAGACCTTGAAACGCGCACCCCACGGCTGGCTGTAAATAAGTATTTGCACCAATTCTGACACCTACAGCACGCTCCCGCCACCAAGAGCCGCAGCGAGCCCCGCCGCTCACCCGGCACTGAGCTGTTCCAGCACCAGCAGCTGGCGAATGAAGAGGTCCTCAGTCATTCAACGCCACTGTCTCGCCTCTTGTGACAAGAACAGACAGTGGGACATCAGCCAGAGGCCTTTGTCTGCCCAGTGCGGGCTGTGCTGGGGACCCTTCAGTCTTTCCCACGGAGCAGAAGGCGACATTCACTGCCCCTCGCCGTTAGCTGCTGGCTTGTGATGGGGACAGCATTCCCTCACCGTGTTTCCATCTCATGGACTAGAATTAGAGAATCACTTAGGATGGAAAAGACCCTTAAGATCATCGAGTCCAACCATTAATGCTGCCAACCCACCACTAACCATGTCCCTCAGCACCATGTCTACCCATCTTTTAAACACCTCCAGGGATGGCGACTCCACCACGTCCCTGGGCAGACTGTTCCAACACTTGACAGCCCTTCCAGTGAAGACATTTTTCCTAATACCCAATTTCAAGAGAACCGGGCTGCCTGCGTGGGCTCCTGTAGGTACAGGGGAGAAGAATCCCGTTATTGCGTTATTGCAGACGGAAAACGTCCTTATTGTTCATCTCCATTTTTTTCATGTTCTGGGGAACTATATCGATCAACCAACCTCAGCCGCGTTTGGCAGCATCCCTGGTTCTTCCCAGCGCTGGGTGGTGCAGGACGTGATTTCGCCCTTTGTGATGCAGAACCTGTATTTAGCAGAAATTCCACATCGGCAGCTGGGATGCCATCGGGAAGCGGTGTTAGAGCAGGCTGCCCCGCCACCGTGGGAGCATCCCAGCTCCGGTTTGCCGTGCCCTGGTCGGGGATTTTCCACAGTGACTGGCACAGCGCGGCGAGGGCTGGGAACCCCGGGCCGTTCCTCCTGTACTGGGGGGTGGTGGGGACTCAGCAGCTTTGGGCTGGTTCTGCGCCACACAGAAACAGTCACCCGGTCGGGTTCACCCATCACCAACAAAACGCTGCCCGCGCTGCTCCTCCATCCGACGGCTCCTTTCACCTGGGGCGAGCTCTCACCCACTTTCTACATCAAATAAAATCAAATATTTACCCCGTGGTACCCAGCACTGCTTCAAGAGACCCGGGCAATATTATCTGCCAGGTGAGCGCAACCCCTTTCCTCGCTGGATTTAACCCCTGGGGCAGGTTCGCCCGTCTCAAAAATACAAATGAAGCAATGCTTTGCTTAAAATTGGAGGGACTTATTTTGAGTCATTTACGTTCTCTCCGTTTCCCATGGGAACTTGAGTTGCTAAAGTGTGACATGATGCCATTCGATACGTTTACGCGCGGGTGCATCCGGATCGGCGGCATAAGGGAGACACGTGGGTTAAAGAAAAAAAAAAAAAAAGAAGAAAAAGGATCCTGAATGCTTTGCTGTTGACTATGAACTCACTCACTCGCTCATGAATCTGAGTAACTGATCCTACCGCCGCAAGCTCCTCCCTGTTCTGCCCTTCTTGAGACCTCTAAGCCGGACTCCGGCTGTAGGACCCCCCAGTGCTGAGCCGACGGAGAGGGTTTTGGTGGTGGTGGTGGTGCTACCAACCAGCCAGCAACCACCCCCCAGGGCAGCCCACCCCCTGTGCCCGCACGGGCGCCCTACGAACAGCGAGAGGGAAGCTTTCGGATTGCTTCAAACGGTGAAATCACAGAGGCTTGCAGATTCAGCTTGGGGAGGAGGGGAAAAGAGCCCAGCGAGAATTAAACCTGAAGGGTGACGAAAGCTTACCGGCTTTTTTCAGGGCCGGTCCAGAGCGGTGCCAACGCTTCATGAACACCGGTGCTTTGCAACCGATTTGTAAAGCGGGGTTTATTTTGCGAGGCTGGTATAAAAGGAGTTATAAGCAAATATCTGTGCGTGCCAGGCGGCGGCAGCCAGCGCGCTTTTGAGGGAGAAAAAAACACCTCTGCGTACAGCTCAGAGGCGGCAATTCCCGGGCAGAGAGCAGCCGGGGCCGGTGCTGGGCTGCCCTCAGGCGGAGTTTTTAGCAATATCCTCACCGGCAGCGACAGCCGGTACTGAGCAGTTTTCAACACTTGCGATGTGGTGGTAGAAAAACCCTTACAGCGATTTTCGTATTTTCTGTAGTAAATGGGGAAAGAGGGCGTGCTTCCCAGCGAGCCCCCCCTGCCCTCTTCTCCCCACCATTACGGCGTTGGGGAAGTTAACTTCAGGAGGACTTTTCTTGCAAAGCAAAGCAAAGCAAAGCAAAGCAAATAGCCGCCTGGTATTGCAGCATCCCCGTCCCGTTCAGAGGATGATAAGCTGGGTGCCGATTCCATGTCCTGTGCGGTGGTGGTTCTGACACCGGCTCTGCACCGCCTTGCGCTTCTGCCCATCGCCCCGTGGGAGCGGTGTGGAATACGGAGCGCAAAATCTGAGGGCAGCCAGCCCGTCTGCCTGGAAGCCTTCATAGGGATGCTCTTGTCCGTGCTTGCCGTAACGCCCAGTGGTGACCACAAACCTTTCGGTCACCTTTTAAATCCTTCTGTGACTTCCAAGGGGGCAACGGACACAGGCGGCTCAACGCTGCAGTCTTGTGTAGACCTGTTGGCCAAAGGGCTGCAACCCCCATGTCTCGCACATCCCCCCCCAGCTGCGGCACAGCTCTGCAGTGCGGATTTCCCACGTGATATGAACACGTCAAGAGTTCATATGTTAGCCACTGTAATTTCTCTGTGCTTAGTTCTTAGAGAGGTATGTGGCAAAAGCAGTGGAAGAACAAATTAAAGCTCAGAGGAATCAAGACAGAAAAGCCAAAGCGCTGTTGGTGGCATCAATCTACACCACAACCTCCTCCAGGTGACTCGCTGAGGTGACAAGGAAGGAGGAAATATTTGCTCTTCTTGGGTTTTTCTTTTTTGATACTGAAAAATTTGATCAAAAACATGTGATAGAGGCTGTGTCTGATCTCAGTGCCAGATCCGTCACTCTTAGTAGCAATGAGAAGTCAAAGCCACACCTGGCAGCAGCAGCATCAGGTTGAGCTCTGGTTGCTTCTAGAGCTCTCTGCTCTTCAAGGCATGAAGCACTTTGCTGGGCTTGTGCTCTGCTCAAGATCTTAATGTCAGCCTTGGTGCTTCTGGCTTCCTCCTTTATGAGCAGACGAAGGGCTGCGGCTGCCAAAATGTTTGGGCAGCAAAGTGCTTGTGATGTCCTCACCATGAACTAGAGGTGAGGGATGCAGAAGCTTCGCGCCATCTCCACCCATGGTCCGGGGCTGTCAGTCTTGCCATCACTGCGGACAGGCAGTGGGCTCAGCGCAGTCTCCAGCGCTGCCAGCAGCGGTGTGCCATCCTGCTTGTCTGTGTTCCCCCTCACACATTACGAGCTTCCAGTCTTCGTATCACCACTACTGCACAACCGTGGCTTTCCCTTTCCTCTTCCATTAGAGTATGTTCCTCCTTGGTCCCAAGGAATCCAATGCACCATGCCCTTGCAGGGAGGTCTCCTCAGGATGGTCCATCACCCACTGCACCCAGTGAGCCTTAACCGTCCATTCCCTGTACACCTAAGTCTCTGATGCTTCACATTCCCCCCATGACGACAAAAAAGCTGATTTGCCATCCAGGTTTCAGGTCAGCAAAATTATTTGAGTGCCTTTTTGTCCAACTGAAGGTATAAACATCACCTGCTTTTTCTTGGATTCAAAGTTCTTGGTGAACATTTGTAACAACTGCTCCCAACCTGAGGATCTTCCACCTTCCCAATGCTCCCCCTCAGTGGGGACACAGAGAGATCCACCATCAAGTCACAGCCAACGGTTACTGGAACACCTTATCCTCATTAGTACGTTACTGTTAACGGACTCAAGCTGTTACGACTAACAAGAGATAACTAGTCACTCGCACCACATGGGACCAAGGCTGGCTGTTGACTGAGGAGTGGAGAGTCACGCTGATATGCCAGGGGCTTCCAGTAGGAGATTTGGAAGGTCCCCCAGAAGGTCTGCTCTTGCAGCAGGTATAATCCTGTAGTCTGTCCACACAGAGCAGCCACTGCCTCCTTGGGTATGGTCTTGGTTGCGCAGCTGGTTGCGGATGCTCCAGCGTGCTGGAGACCTGAGAAACCTTCAGTAGACTTGTGGTGTCTGGAGTTTATCCGCTCCTGCAGACCCAACAGCCCTGCTTGGCTCTGGAGCTTATCAGTTCTTGGGAGGCTTTCACCAGCTATCTCTCAGCACACACTTCTCTCTTCAGCCTGCTGTTCTCCAGGAACTACTTCTCCACCCATCCTGACTGTACCCATCCACCGGGAAGGGACCTTTGCAAAATAAGAGCTCAGCCCTGAGCAGTGCAGCTGAGAAGACGCAGTACCGTGAGACAGGCACCATCCACTGGACAGACGCAGCTGAGGCTATGGTGGAACCCCTCCTGCCTCTCAGTCTGCAGGCACAGAAAGGCTCCCCCATTAGTTAATAATCCTCCTGATGCTACAAGGCGCAGCCAGAGCCAGGACACTGTTACGACAGTGAGGCACACAAGCCGAGCCATGGGCTCTCTGCTCCCAAACAGAGCAAGACACCAGCATTGCTGGAGCACGCGTCCGCACCGGGGGGCCAAGCATCTCCCCAAGCCTCAGCGTGGCATTTGGCAAACCAGCCCAGCTTGCCTCAGACTGGTCCAGGGAGGAGGCCCTGGGCTACAGGGCTGCCGAAGGGGCAAGTGCTGACACACGGGGCCATGGCTGGGCCCTTGATGGTGGCTTCTCTTCAACCCTTGCTCTGTACGCTCACATCCAGCTCGGTTTGGTACCGGGCCATTTATTTTCAAGAGGCCCTTGTGGGCTGCAGGAGCTGCTTCCCTGGGCTAGGGTGGCCTGCTGTCCATGGCAGGGGAATCGGAGCATCCTCAGGAGACCCCAAGGCAGAGGTATCCAGCTCAACAAGCGAGCCCTTCAGCCACAGCTCCATAAAACTTGCTGCCACCTCATCAACGTTCAGAACTAGACTGGAACACCAAGGCCTCGCACTCGGAGCCAAATCATCAGGCTTGGGGAAGAAGGGGTAGGCTGCTCCATATCTCCTGTAGGAACTGCTGTCACCTCTCCCTTTAGAGCCAGCGGTGGGAGCAAAGGGCATACACTGGTCCACAGCCTGAGCTCAGCCTGCCCCAGTCCTTCCATCGCCTACTGTCCCATGGAGCCAGGGCTCCCCTGAGGTGCACCAAAGGCACCCGTAGTCCCCCGGGGTGCATCAGGTGAGGTCCCCATGATGGAGCCATTCTTGCGAGCCCACAGGGGAAGGCTGCTTCCACACTGTGCTGGCGTATTTTTCCCCCAAGGACCAAGCCCAGTTGGGAGGATACGACCACAACCTTACATGGAAAATTAACGTTAACTCTTACCTTAACGACAAACCTCACTCGGGGGCCTGGGCATAGCCAAAGATTTCTCATGGCTGCCAAGTCACTCCCAGTGGTGTGAGCACCATGTGGAGCACCCAGGAGGAGCTGGGCTGTGAGAACCCAAACACCCAACACTCACTCTGCAGAGGTGCTCCCACCTGACGCCTAACCCCCAGGGCCACCCGCCGGCATAGCCCCAGCCCCGCTCCGACTGTCCGGCCACCACGTGCTGTCAGAACCTGCATCTCAGGCCAGACTCTGACCCGTGTCCTCCCTGTCCCCCGGACTGAGCTGGTACCCGGCCCCACACCGAGCATCCGCCCAGCCCAAAGCTTCCCAGATCACCGGTCCCGGCCATAATTCCCCATTCCACCTCTCATCCATGGACCAATTCTGGGTGAGCATGTAGGAAAACCCACACAGAGCGGACCACCGATGAAGCTTTGGTCCCCCTTTAAACATCCCCGACCCTCCTTGTCCTCCCTGAGCCACAGTTCTGCCAAACACTCCAGCCTGGTTTTCCTTTCAAAAGTTCTCTTTTATTTTTCAGCTGCTTCTGGGAGGGGAAGTGGTGTCAAGTCCTCCAGCTTCTACCCAACATGCCAGTGTAAACAGAAACATTTTAAACCACAAGAAAAGAAGAAACTATGCCCACATGTCAGCACACGGCACATGTGGTGAGGAGCTCGTAGCGATGGGCTGGGAACTTCTGCAGAGATAGATTTCAATCAGTTCTCTGCTAAGGTTGAGTTTCAGAGTCATACACGAAAGCAGTTAAATCCGTCACGGAACAGACATTTCTATCACATGCGAGAAGCTCCGCTGTCTAAATACAACCCAAAATGACAGACGGGTGGAGACCGATGGAGCAACAAAAGGCCAGACTCTCTGTGCCCTGAGTTATAAAGCCAGATGTTTTTGCCACGATTCATGGAGAATAAGCATCTCTGTAATCATCAGTGTGTATTTCTTGGTTTCTCCAGAATAGGTCATGGATTTGCAGCTGAGTTCAGGCAGTGCAAACAAGAGGAATTGTGACACCAGATCCACCTGCCCCCAACACTAAAAAAAAATGGTGTAGCTCATTCCTGTCTTCTTTCCTGCTGCTCTCCAGCGTTACCCACCTTCTTTCCCTACCTGTTTGCCCTTGTTTCCCACACCAGTACTCCTCTGGGCACCAGTTCTCCTCCCATCTGCTCCCACCCCTTACCAGCTTCCCACCCGCCTGCCATCTTCTCAGCACTCTTCAACTGCATTCAGCCTGGAGAAGAGAAGGCTCCAGGGAGACCTCAGAGCCCCTTCCAGTCCCTAAAGGGGCTCCAGGAGAGCTGGGGAGGGACATTTTACAAGGGCATGGAGTGATAGGACAAGGGGGAATGGCTTCAAACTGGAAGAGGGGAGATTTAGATGAGATATTAGGAAGAAATTCTTCACTCTGAGGGTGGTGAGCCCCTGAGGCAGGTTGCCCCGAGAAGCTGTGGCTGCCCCATCCCTGGAGGTGTTCAAGGCCAGGTTGGACGGGGCTTGGAGCAACCTGGGCTGGGGGGAGGTGTCCCTGCCCAGGGCAGGGGGGTTGGAACTGAATGATCTTCAAGGTCTCTTCCAACCCAAACCATTCTATGTTTCTATGATTTATTTGGAAGTAAGGTCTAAACAGTGACCAACGCAATTGTCATTGCAATTGTATTCAATTTCATTACAAATTACGCGATCTCAGAAGACAGACGAAAGACAAAAGATGTTGCATGCAAAATTCCCAGGCTCCTCTTTTGCAGGCTCTATGTCTTTGACATCCCCTTCCACACACCTTCGACACTTCCCCCTCCGTCCTGTGGCTGTGGCTGCGGCTCGCTGTGCTGGCCCGGCCCGGCCGCAGCTGCCTGGGGACCGCTGCCCCGAGCATCCCCCCCTACGCCGCTGTTTCACCCGGGGACAACCCACCCATGGGGACTACTGCGTACAGGGCTGCCAGGCCGTGTCCGGCACAGTGAATAGGAAGAAACCAACACAAAATATTTGCTGATTACTTTCATTCTGCCATACCAGCTACAAACGTATGTTTGCACGTAACTGGCAGTGGCTTCCAATGCCAGAGCAGTACGAACAAACCAAACCGGACATTTCTCAGCCAAAGACCATGAAAAGACACCATAATCTGTAAAATACATTAGAAGGTCTACTTACTGAATAGTAACTCAAGGAAAATTGAAGTTTATAATCCTCAGAGTACGTTGTTCCCTCTTACTACACCAGCCATACTTTTTGGGGTCCATACAGTGTTTTCTGTCTATAAAACGAGCAGTTTGAAACAAAGAAGAAAGCTGTGATTCACTCTGAACACGGCAGGCCGGGGTGCCTTTGCGATGGTGGTGCTGTCGCTTTACCTCCACGGGTGTTCCTTTAGCTCCGGGAGAGCTTTCTCTCCGCACAACAACACGTGGCAAATGGGATCCCAAAGCACCAACTGCCCAGCGCTGCTCTGCATTTTTCCATCCTCACTGCTCTGCTAACAGTCCTCATCTGCCAGAGCCCAGCAAACACCTGGAGGAGCACCAGATGAGGTCTGGTTTGGACCTCTGAGTCCTCTCCGCCGAGCACGGTACGAGCTGTCACACCCCTGCCTGCTGCTCCCCAGTCTGCACCAGTTTGCTGTCCCAGTGCACGGGGCTGGTGGTCATTCGGAGGGGAGAGGTTGACTTCCCCAGGCAGGTTTCTCAGTTGCCATCAGGCAACAAACCCACACATGGAAAACCTTTCTGCTGGCCACCTGCAGACACGTCTCCTGCTATGGGTCTGCTGGCAGCAAAGATGCTTCTGCAGACTTTCATACTCCTTTCACTTCTCCGCTCCTCCAAAGTGGGATAGAGGACTTGCTTTCACTGGGGAAATGTTGCCCAGTTTTGTTCACAGAAGGCAGCGCAGAAGGGCATGGACCAGGCTTGCTAGATGCCAACGTCCAGGTTGAGGAATGAGACGTTGCTGTACAAGTCTGATGAGACGGAGCTGCTCTCCAGGGCGCGGGTCCGACCAGGCAGCAGGGATGGAGTGTGCTCCTCTGTTGAATCTTCATTCTCTGTGCTCCTAAGAAAATAAAAAAAAAAAAGATGCTATCTGCAAACTGCTTCTATTGCCAACTCCATGCCCGAATGGGCTCTAGCAGTGACCCTGAAGATTTGCCATCAATTTGGACAGTCCCAAGAGGAACGCAAAGACAGACAAGGAACAGTAGCAGAGAGGACTCGTAAGGTCTGTGCTCCAGGAAACCCCTTCGCACAGGACAGTCCACGTTGGCTGATGGACTTACCAGCTCTACAAGGAGACCAAAGGCTGCTGAGCACGCCCCGTTTTGGCCCACCTCGTGTAATCACAGGGAAGGGCACGAGCTCAAATTCTGAGCCTCTATGGGACTGACCTGTCTTGCAGCCAAAACGCGGATATACGTACAGACATAGCTGGCAGTCACACGCGCAGAGAGACATGCGCACGCTAAGGACAGGCAAGAAGTGCACAGAAATGCAGACACCGCCAAGGGTGAAGAAAATTTGGAGAAAGCTGGTGATGGAGCTGAGCACGGCGCGGGGATCAGTGTGTGATCCTGAGGGGACGGAGCAGCAGAGGGCTCTGGGGGTGCAGCAGGACAAGAGCCGTGTAGGGATGCACACCAAAAGGTGAGTGCGATGGGGGAGTTCTGATGCAGGGCAGATTTGGGTAAATGTAGGTATGCACCCAAAAACGTTCTGAGACAGGGCAGATTTGGGTAAAGGAGAGAGCATGGCACAGGCTGGGGGTAAAAAAGGAGAACAGGGAGCTCCAAGGGACAGAAAAGCTGGGATGCTTCAGCTGGTTAGCACAGGAAGTGAAGGATTTTAGCCCGGGAGTTCATGACCGAAAGTGGTGGAAGGAAGAGGAAAGATGGGCAGGAGGATGATTTGTCCGTCAGCAGCGCGGTGCGTGTTGCTGCAGGAGGGCTTTGCCCCCGTGCAGCGAGGTGCCCTCCAGCAGCGCTGCGCCTCGCGGGCACTTACGGCATGGCGTTGACCTTCCTGCGCAAAAGGTAGTCGATGACATCGGGGTCTGTCTGAAATAGCCTCCTTAGGACGTGACATTGCATTTCTGGAGAGACCTGGGAGGGATACACGGACACACTCACTCGTGGCACCTCCTCCTCTCTGGAGGAGGACGAGCAGAGGCAACCAAGGACAGTAAAGGACTCCAGATCTATAGGTGCTCACAGACTCGCTGTGTTGGCATCACGTCCCACACAGCTCCCAGGGGTCTGAGCAGGATCTCAGGCCCAGCTTTTGCCACGCTAACCCTGGCCCTTTGGCTCCCTCTAGACCTGACAAGCACTACAAGGCTTTTCGGGGACCTGAAATGTCGCATTCCTGTAGATCCATAGGAAATGGACATTTCTGATATTTCTCTGGAATGTCTCTGGAATTTGGGGTTGTTCAGTCTGGAGAAGAGAAGGCTCTGGGGAGACATTATAGCAGCCTTTCAGTAGCTGAAGGGCACCTACAAGAAAGCTGGAGAGGGACTTCTACAGGGGGTTTCTGCTGGGGTTTCGAAACAGCTGCACAGCCTCCACTGGGTGTCCCCAAGGACAGCAGCTACTTCAGCTGTGGCACCCACCTACATCGCGTCCCTTGGGGACTACTTCAGAGTGCCCGAGTCCACACGAAGCACCCGTGGTGCTCGAGACGGCACCTTGCTGCACATCCTCAGGGGCTCTCCCACTCGACCACCGTACCCTCCTCCGAGCAACCCTGCCTGTGCTCAGGTGCTGCATGGCACCGCTCTCGTCCTTCTCCACCAGCATCTCCCACAGTGGCAAAGGGAAGCACGGAGCCTGGAGGGGTGTCCCCAGTCTGTCATGCCTCCCTGGCACCCGCACTGCAGCGGGGCATAGTGGAGAGTGCAACAGCGAAGGTTTGAAGTCCACCTGGACAACCATGCAGAGCAGGATTTGGCCAGGAGAAGACACAGGGGGCTCTTACTGCTGCCTGCGAGCGCCCCGCGGGAGGGTGGAGAGAGGATGGAGCCAGACCCTTCCTGGAGGTGCCTGGGCACAGACCAAGGCACAGCACGGACGAGCTGCAGCAGGGACACTTCTGACAAGGAGCAAGTTCTTCCCCCGAGGGTGTTGCAGCCCTGGGACAGGACCCAGAGAGGTCACAGCTCTCCACCCCTGGAAGTAACGTAAACCCCAGCTGGATGCAGCCCTGATTTGGCTTTGAAGTGAGCCCCGGTCTGGTTGGTCTGGAAGCCCCAGAGCTTCCTTCCCGTACGAACCTTCACATGACTCTAAAAGATGCTTTGGGAACCTCAGGTCGATGCATCCCCTAGGACAGCATGAGCGCTCCCTGCCTCACACTGATGGTCCAAATCTTCCACTGAAGAGTAGATCTGAAGCAATCCTGTCCTTCACTGCCCCCACCAGCTCTCCCCACTGTTACATCCTCCCCACATCTGCTGCCCGAGGCGGTGGCACCTCCACCCCACGCCATTGCCTTCCAGCTCCATCCCTCTTCTAGGGTCTCCCATTTTTTCCTCTTCTTTCCCCCCTCACTGGGAATTTAGGGGAGAAACAGCACTGGGGTGCCACTCCTGCAGTTACTCTTGGCCAGTTGTGTCCTGTCCCAAACAAGCTCGGTCAGACATCACCAGGGTGGAAGGCGACAGAGAAGAGGGGACCTTGTTCATGATCCTCAGCTCTGCCTTTACAATACCAGTAACAAGCCATCCCAAATTAATATTGACACCTGCCATGAGGAATAAATCATGTTTTCATAAGCCGACTCGAGTCATCCGCTGCTAAGCGAGGCTGTGAATACATCCTTCCTTCTGCTGCCATTAGAAGAGTTCAGAGGGGAAGGAAAGGTCTAGAGAAGCTGCCCTGAGACAGCTTCACCTACCATGAACAAGGTCTGGTAGTGCTCAATCAGCCTCTGGAGTACCAGTATGATGGCAGCGCTGTCTTCGAAGTTCATGGCACCAGCGTCTTTCTCCCCAGGCTTCTCTTTCTGAAGGATGTTGGGACCAAAGATTGTGGCCAAGTTTGAAACTGTCATTTTATTCCCAGGAATCTAGCAAGCAAGCACAAAAGGAAATTTCAGATTACAGATGCATCGGCATGAGATGTCCCAGGATACCCTCACCCACCCCAGGACAGGAACACGAGCTGTGGAGTGAGGCCAGGGCATTGATCTGGGTCCAGTTTGGTCCCCTCCGAGCTGGTGGCAAGGCCAGCGTGAAGGGTTTGTGGTGCTGGAGCACACGCTTACCCCCTCCTTGCATCAGGGCCTCCATTCCCATCTACCTCACTTTCACAACCCCTACCAAAAGGTAACAATCAATAGTTCTATACCATCTCACAATAAGGGACAAAACCGGTCTCTCTGAATCACGGAGAGACTTACAGTTCAAGTTCCCCAGAGGAACCAAAATCGACCTCAATGCATGATCATAAGTCTGTAAGAGGTGGAAAACCAGAATTAGTCCACAAAAAAATGCCTACAGACACACAGCCAGGTCTCTCTGGGGTTACTGCAACCCAGAAAATCCCTTAGGTGGACTGGGAGCAACCCAGACCCGCCGTGGACAAGGGGATTTACCAACAATTCGGTTTTGCCAAAGGATTCACCCAGGCTTGCAAGAAGCTCTGCTTGGTTTTCACCCACAAAGTTTGAGCAACCCCTTCTTCATGCGGTCGACACGTTTGGGCCAGCCTTACCTCCTGGCCGTCGGGGCCCCGGGAGCTCTCGGCGTGTCGGGCCACCTTGCTGAGGAACCGCAGGAGCCGGTGCAGCGTGTCGCTGTGGCAGGGGGGCAGCAGGAAGAGCAGCAGCTGGAGGGCGGCCAGCTGCGCCGGACCCTCCATGGCTAGGCAGAGAGCAGCCCGTTAATTAGTGCGGTTCCCCCGTTTACATCCACAGTAACGAGCTCTGGGAGGAGCCAGACTGGCATCTGACCCTTCATCCCTTCCGTGCAGGGATAAGCGCTCTGGGAGACCCCAGCAAGGGCTGCAACGTGATTGCATTTGGGTTTGTACAGCCCCATAGTCAAAGACTGTCCCCCACCAGAGGGATTATAATCCAATTATCCCCCCCAAAAAAAACAAACCACAAACTGCAGCAACTCCGCGTGGCAGCACATGGCTAATCCCACTGCTGTCAAGCGGTTTTGGCAAAGGGTGGTAAGGAAGCATGCGGGAGCCAAACATTTGAAAGGGACTTTTACAAGGGCATGTGGTGATAGGATGAGGGGTAACGGTTTTAAACTGAAAGAGGGGAGATTTAGATATGAGGAAGAAATTGTTGCCTGTGCGGGTGGTGAGCCCCTGGGGCAGGTTGCCCCGAGAAGCTGTGGCTGCCCCATCCCTGGAGGTGTTCAAGGCCAGGTTGGACGGGGCTTGGAGCAACCTGGGCTGGGGGGAGGTGTCCCTGCCCAGGGCAGGGGGGTGGAACGAGGTGGCCTTTAAGGTCCCTCCCAACCCAAACCATTCTGTGATTCCCAATTCCCCTTCCCAGGTGGGGAGGGGTCATCAGCTGATAGAATAATTATCTAAACGACAATAAATTGTTGTGGGTTCTTCAACCCGTAACACAGGGATTCAAGGATTTGGTGAATCAAACCTGAGGAGAGAAGGATGGCAAAAGGGAAACAAAGAGATGGTGAAGGAGACCAAGAAAGAGTGATGCTGGAAGCTGTGGAGACTGTCTGAAAACTCAGTCACCCAAAATACGGGGGGGGAGGGGGGGGACAGACCTGGGCAGAGCATTTGCAAAGACACCCTCAACAGGGAGTGCAAACTGCTGGGGTGAGCTCCTGCGCAGCACGCTGGGTGGTGCTGGGACACCGTACTGAGCCAGGTCACTGCACGGGAGGAAAATACCCTTTTTTGCCTTACAAAACGAAATGGGGGGGACACGACTGTGCAGGGTGAGTCTCTGCACTCCGGAACTCACAGGCTGTGCTGAGGAAGGCTGCATAGAGCTCCCTGGGAATCAGGGAATCCGGCATGTCCCGAAGAAACTCTTTGAGCAGAGCAGCCACATCATGAACACTTTGATGCTCATCCAAGAAAACATCCAGACCTTGGTCAAACTCTTCCCTCAGCTTAAAGACGGAAGAAAAGAGAGGAATAAAAGCAACAGTCAGTTCTTCCCCTTTGTATGAGTCGTGCTGTCAGGATCTGCCCCTGTACAGAGCTACTGTAAGGGCAGGACAGGAGGGTTGGCTACTCCCAACGTCCCCCTGATGCACGGCACCCCCAAAACCGGCATGGCAGAGCCCAACAGCCTGCTGCTGCCCACAGGATGGGCCACAGGACCAGGAGAGGCTCCTGGCTGGTGAAGGGAGCCCAGACGGGGCTCTGAAGTGCCAACCAGAGGATGGAGGCTCATCTACTAAAGGCAGGTTGGAGACATGAAGCCTGCTCTCCACGGCTGGGAGAAGGACCCAGCCGCAGGTTACAGGTTGTCTGTGATCCAACATGTGCCTGTGACATTTTAGACCTCTCCATGTCAATGTCTGCTTTATTCATTCCCCACCCATACAAGCATCCGTCCTTTGGACGCGGCACTGCTACAGAGGATGCAATAAATGTCTCACTTTACCTGCTGAACTCTTTTCTTGGAGCTCCCAACGCGGAAGATGCCCACCGTTTGGAGACCTGGGAGACAGACAGGTTAGTGCTCTGCATTCCCACACCCCCGGCACCCCGGCGAGCCCTTGGAGCACCCCAGCATCATGGAAGGGGTTCTCTTGCACTGCATGTGAGGCAGCGCGTCCTTCCCTGCTCCTGGCAGAGGGGCTAAAAAGAAAGGTTTTTGGAACCTTAAGATTTTTCTGGGGTTGTCTGTGGATCAGGGAGAGGATCTCATCTGTACAGTCACTCTGAGCTAGATGCTGGATTTGCAGGGGGAGTGGAGGCCAGAGCACACCAGGAGATGTGTCACCGATACGCATGATGACATTCGCTTCCCATCCCAGCCCAGAGGACTCTCCCTGAGTGGCTTTCAGGAGCATTCCCTGCCCCAGAAATCAGCCGCCTCCTCCCATGCTGGGGAACGGCCGGGCCAAACTGCCCCAGCCCACCACACACACGATGGATTTCACCAACCTACTGTGGCACTGGCCGTCTGGCTGCAGAGACATGTCTATTTACCGTGTGTTTCAATGTGTTTGCAACATCGGTCCACAATCCGCGGGACCTGCCAGGTGATGGGGTTGAGGCTCAGCATCTTTTTCTTGCCCAGGCTTCTCCGTGGATCCAGCTCGTGGGGGTGTGACAACTGCAGTGCCTCCAGCAGCTTGGAAGTGTTGTCGCTCAGGTCAGCGATGGAGTCCACGGACATTGCCCCCTGAGATGGAGCAGAGGTGATTCGCAGGAACAACCCCACAAGATCTCAGTACACTGTCATTGCTGTGACCTCAGAAGTTTGTGGGAAAGGGGGGGCATCACCTCCAAACGAACACAGAGGTCTGCAGAGCCTGTCTGGGGTTCAAGGGAACCACAGAGAGACCTTTCATCTCCCATGCACTCGTTTCCGTGCACTGCTGCTAGTGTGAGGTGTCTCTAAACACAGCCTTCCCACTGGGGCAGTCCCTACGCTGCACGCAGACATGGGGAAAGAGGAAACATCCCCAAACCTTTCCCCTTTGACTGTGCAATACACCGGATTTAGTTTCCTGCATGGAGCTGCCTCACACCAGGGCTTACGGGCGCTTAGCCAGAGCCAGGCGGGGGGCTCTGCTCCAAAGAGATGAGGCAAACCAAACCCAGCCCAACACCCGCCTGCCCTCGCAGGGACCGGGACTAAAGCCAGGAAGGTGGCCAAGGCTGACCCGCCACACCACCTCCCTTGGCCTTCAACGCCAGGGCAGTCAATGCCGAAAGCCGACCAGTTCAGCGGTACAGCTGATGTCCCCACAGCGGCGAGGGGTCTCTCTCTGCTGCATGGCCAGGGAGCCAACAGGACCCACCATCGATGGCCACAGCTTCTGGTGGGAATTTTGCAAGTGTGAGGCCCGGTCTCCAGGACGTGATGCAATGGAGGAGCAGAAAAATCCACCCTACTTATGACGAATCTCTTCCTATCCCTACCTACCTTTGGCTGCCCGGCCACATCCTACAATTCTCTACAATTACCTGAAAGGAGGCTGTAGAGAGATGGGAACTGACCTCTTCTCCGTAGTGTCAAGTGATAGGACGAGAGGTAATGGGTTCAAGTTAAGCCAGGTGAGGTTTAGGTTGGATATTAGGAAAAATTTTTTCACTGAAAGGGTTATCCAACATTGGAATAGGCTGCCCAGGGAGGGGGTGGATTCACCATCCCTGGAGGTGTTTAAAAAAAGGGCAGACGTGGTACTTGGGGATATGGTTTAGATGTGGTTTTGTCAGGTTAGGTTAATGGTTGGACTTGATGATCTTAAAGGTCCCTTCCAACCTTAACAATTCTATGATTCTATGATTCTATGATCCTTCTGGTAACCTTGGCTCTATAAGAGCTGAGCTCATAAAGCGTGTCCCACCCCTCACAGTCCATCTCAGGGAAGAAGTAGGGGCATCCTCTTTCCCTCAGGGAAGACCAGGACTGACCCAGCATGCAGCACAATTAACTCACGGTCCTTAAGAAAGGACCCTGGGAAACCATATTTATTGCTGAAGTCAGAGCTTCCCCTGACCCACACCACCACCACCACAGCCCAGCCCATTTTTGCAGTCATACCCTTCGCTGGCTCCAGGAGCTGTTGTCAGGAAAAGTTGGGGAAAGCGGCTCCTCCGGGAAGACCCCGCAGGGTATCAGGCCATAGCCCCTGCCCATCGGGGACCTCTTCTGCCTCTGAGCCCGAAATCTCGTCACCGTTGCTTCCACCTCCAGGCAGAGCCGGCGGCTCTTCTTCACTTCTTCATGCAGTTGCTTGTAGGCACGGTCGTTGGCGATGACTTGGAAAAGTGGGATCCCAAAAGTCTGAGGAGAGCAGTCTAGGGAAAAACATGGGAGAAAGGGAAAAGTGTCGCTAGCAGGAAAAAGAGGGAGCTGCACTAGCACAGCTCAGCTGCCACGGGCACACGTGCACACCTGGATAAAATAATTAACCACCAGAAGGGAATACCAGGTGTGGGAAAATAACGGACGACTGGTGAGGACAGTTGTAAACACGCTCAAGTGACTCGCACCTGGGGTGCTGGACAACACATATCACACTAACTGTTGTTCAGCCGTGTGTGCTCGCAAGTAGAACATCCGCACTCAGATAACGCAAGCCTGGGATGGACCCAGCGACACCTTATCTAGCATACGTGAAACCACTGCCTTGTTGTTGAAGAAAATGGAAAACTACGCCTGCTTGAACCCTTAAAGAGCAGGCGAGAACAGCAAGTTGGAGCTCACACACTCCTGCTAACACGGACTTTCTCCCACTCTGCGGTGCCTCCATGCCCTGCTCGCGTCCTTCTGCCTGGGTGTTGCTTCGGAGATTCCCCAGTTTGCAAGGTATTGAGATTAAATTTGTTCTTTGTCTTTCATCCATGGTTTTGTGGTTGTTCCTGCATCCTGCCCGAGTCGTCTCACACACCAGGATACTCTAAAAGTGACCATCAGCAGGAGAGTGAGGAGGACAACGTGTAAAACTGATCCAATACACGACAAGGAGATCTGTAGTTCGAATCAGTGCCTTGCATGCCCCGTCCCCTCCTGCTCCCCGCTCCTCCTCCAGCTCCCCAGGAGCCCGGAGCGCCTGGGGCGGGTGGGAAGAGCATCCCCAACAACCCTGGGCAAACCCAAAGGGGAGCTGCTGCCCCTGGAAAGCACCGGCACATTGCGTGGCGGCACTCAGGGTGAAAGGCAGTCAGGGAGCCGAGCGGGGAGGACACGGCGTGGGAGACGGTGTGCCAGAGGAAGAGGAGGGAGGTGCACGGGAGATGGGAGGATGGGAGGAAAACTGGCCTCCATCAAGGTGCTTGCAGCAGCCTGTCCCAGTTTTTCACGAGCTTTCCTTCCTTTTATTGGTTACAGCCTCATGAAGGTGCCATAGCATCTATGAGGTGGAGACCTCATAGGTCACCAGAAATATTTGATACAGAAGATTCTCACCAAGTTATAACCTCCAGTTTTCCACAGGGTTTGTGTCAGCTATGTCTGTTCAAGAGTAACAGTCTTGGTAATAATGGTATTTTTCCCCAGTAACTTTCCCCTCCATACCTCCTTGCAGACGCAAGGAGAGCTCTCCCTACTTCCAGCCTCCCCACCACACTGGGCCAAAGGGTTTGGCAACTGGAGCACAAGCCACAGACCCATTTTGTAAAATACCAGACTGCTGCTCAATGATTTCCTTGAGTGGACTTTGTACTGGTGTGAAGAAAACGAGTAAGGCTGTGCTCTACACTTCTGGTTTCCCCAGGTTTGCGGCTGACATCTTCCAATGGACAATAAAACAGAATTCGAGGCAGTGAGACCAGGGGTAAAATGGGCAAATATTCATATGTGTACATCTTTCAAATGCACGTTCATGCGCACACACACATACGTCCCTTCCAGCCTCTCTCATGCTTGTGCACCCATCGTTACACCCCACTCTGCAGAACAGCGAAACCACATGGGACAAAGCACCTCGCTGGATTTGGGCACCCCCCAGCTCAGCCCCATCAAAAACTACCGATTCTGTTTGAGAACAGGGACCAAAGCCCGGGTAAAAGAGAGGCTGCTCACCTTTCTTCTCCTTTGAAAAGCTCTCCAGTTTCTGGCGGATAGATTTGCTGCCTTTAGGTCCAACTATGAGGAGAAAAGAAAGCAAAGGTTCTGCGTCATGAGGCTGGTTTAGCGCGGTCTCCCCTTAAAGACATTTGCCCTCCTGCACCCCGGCAGGCAGAGCACGGCCACAGGCACCTCCCACGGGCAGAGGAACGCTGTGGGTCTGAGGTGGCCGTGGCCCAGAGAGGCCACGTGGGATGGCACGGTGGGCATCAGCTACTTCGGGGGGAAGAATCCCAGAGATGGGCCCCACCATCCTCCCACAGCAGCGTCTGGCGTGAGGGGGTCCCACGGCACCAAACCATAGCGGTGGGTTAAAGACACCCCAGCTGTGGGGTTCACCCGCCTGGCTCAGACCTACAAAATCCTCTCCATCAGGGCTCGCTGGTGCCCTACTACCCCAATGTGCAGTCCGGTAATGGACAAAACTACAGGTCAGGGCATACAAAGCCCCAGGTGGGCAGAAAATCAACCGGCATTACAAAACAGAGGCAAAATGAACTGCAGCTGATCTCTCCGGCATCACCCTCGCTTGCCATGTCCCACCGGAGGAAACGCCTGGTGCCGCAGCAGCGACCAAGTGCAGTCTGTGCGTGGGACGTGCTGGGAGACCGCAGTGACCGCGGTGAGCGGCCAAGACCAGCCGCCAGCAAAGGGGTTCTCACACACGACAGAGCAGTGGAAAAACCTTTGCTGTGGGAAAACAGTGGGAAAACCTCGGCTGTAGCTTAAAACCCTTCTGGCCACCTTTAAATTCTGCGTCCATGTTACACGTGACTCTGTATTAATGACGATGTCCTAGCAATCACTTAATGACTCAGAAAGCTACCTGAATTCATCCTCGGAGGTCTGGTCTCGACACTGGAAAAAGGAATACAGCCCCAGAAAAGCTTTTGTGAACGTTTTACAGACAAATAAATTAGACGAAACACATACCACCAGAGATCCCGTACTGGTCCAAGAAAGTCAAGCCCCACTTCTGCGTGTTCCCCGCTTTGTGCATCCAGGGACACCAGTCACCAGATTCTGTCGCAGCAACGAACTGAAAACTCATACACTGCCCACCCTAAATCCCGGACAGACCGTCCTATTCTGGCTTGGGTTCCTTATTCCTAAGGAATTCTCTGCCTAGACACAGCTTGTCTAATTGTTTGGGTTATGCTGTGAGATTTAGAAGCAAGCTATGAGAGCTGGCATGAGGAACGCGTGCATAAGAGAGTAGCCTACGTTAATTACTCTGCAGCACCATATGTGTTGTTTCATTCAAACGACCACATAGCAGGAAGATGAAGAACAACCTGGAAACAAAAACCACCCAGCTAAGGGAACAAAAGGCCACCAAAACTCCACTGTTCGGCACAGACTTAGGAGGGGCAACACAACGTGCTGGGGCTGAGCATCAGCACAACGCCCCGCTGCGAAAGCCGGGCAGATGTTCCCGAAGGAAACAAACCGTGAGGCAGCAGAGAGTAAAGAATCCATCAGGATTCCTGTCCTGGTTTCAGCAACACAGGACTAATTTCTCTTCTAACGCTTGGGCAAACTGCACT
>RSEF01000004.1:11968695-11993224 GCA_003993805.1 Himantopus leucocephalus | reverse complement strand
TTTTTTTTTTTTTTTTTTTTTTTCTTTCATCAGACATTGATTTAACAGAACATAATTTAGGGATGTCATAGTAACCTAAGTCAAGGCTGAGAAGATGAGGGCAAACACAACATTGAGCATCAAATGACAAAACCTTGCATTCCTCTAATTCTGAAAGAAATATGCCTGTGAATGAAAACCAGCAATGTGAATCCTGCTTGTAACTGTTTTCCCTGCTGGTGACAACATGCCAAAAGTAACATTTTAATGGATAGGTGCCATACATAAATGATAAACCTGGGGGCTGAGGACAATACACCAAACATGACAGAGAAGTACTGTGTACAGCTGCGCAAAAATCCGCTTTGCTCAGCCGTGGCAAATTTATGTCACATATCTACATGTACATGAAGATAACTGCTGTATGTGCTGTAGTGAAGTAACAAGGTTTCTTCAGGTACATAAAATGAGGTTTTTTCCCCTCCTTCATTTTTTTTTGCTGTTAAGTGGAAGAAAAATCGTCTCTTTTTAATGGAGCAACAGTTCATTTTTCAGCTCAGGATCAAAGTTTCATTCCAAAGAGGTTTTCCTTTATTCTTTTCTCCATCTTGCTTTTTTTTCCCTCAGGGTTTCATTAAATTATTTAAAGTTGTATGTTCTTTATTCATGAATGAATTGGATATGTTTTTTAGCTGAAATTACCATAATAGAATACTTATCTTGGAAAAGTCTTCGGATTTGGGAAGTAAACTAGTGGTTACCCAGAGTTTCTAGAAGTGTAGTTAACAAATTTCTCCCCCGTTGAGTTCAAGATTGTTTAAGTGTTTCTTTTCCAAATTAGTGACCATTCAAGAAAAGCCAAAGATAAGAACAATGTCCAACGATAGCTGAAGGGAAGGGGAGGGGGGGGACACACACGACACTCTACTCTATGTACAAATGAGAGAGACTTCAAGGAAGGGAAACTTACCGAAGCATGATGTCTCTGACTCTTCCTCACACTTCAAAACACTTTGTATGTTTAGAAGAAACATACGTTGGCAAGAAGTTTTCGTCCTGCCTTCGTGCAGTCAGTAATAGGATACTACTGTATGTATTTTTGTTGTTTTATTGTTAGGCAAGCATAGATCTCTATATTCAGTACTAAAAGGGTCCCTCTCCTAATCATACTCCAGTCATAGAGTAAGCCCAATCGTATTTATTTTTATAAATCCATAATGTGGTGACACACCTTGGAGTGGATATTACTACAGTTAATTTTCCTCTTAGTCTTTTCTTTTGTTCTGGGCCAGCAAATTAACACAGGAGGGGGGAAAATCTGAGAAGACGCTGCTGATTTTTTTTCCAATCATTTTAGATGTTGTTACCTAGTAATTGCATGTGTATAGGAAACGTTCAGAAATTTGGGGTCATAATTTTTGAGAGCTAATGTTCAGCAGTGCTCAACACTGGGTAGAAGTGAGAACATGTGAATCACTGTTATGTTTAGAGAAAAAGACTGAGGACATCCTAGACTATATTGTGAGTGAGTATTGTTCAAAACAAAGTTAGGCAGTGTATGAATTCCCTGTCTAAATGTCTGTGCTCTCAGCAACCCTCAAGTAAAAAAAGTAAGTGCGAGGTGGTGGCTGGTGTCAGTATGCAGGTGACAGTCTTCTCCCTTCTTCTAATTTAAGTGCTGTTTAGATGCTGCCTTATATTAAACCTGACAACTCGAACTGGCTGGTTTTTATTACAGACCTTTTATTTAAGAGTCCAGTATACTGAGGATGGGAGTGGGGAAGTGTTGTGTATGTCTACCTGCAGTCAGGAGGTGAGGAGTCGCCTCAAAGCTAGTTTTAATCCAGCTATCGTAGGCAATGGAGTTAGACACCTGGTACCCATCCAAGTAAGTGTACAGTGTATGCAATGTGGAGATACTTGTGTAGTATAAGCCTTGCAGAAGAGAATATTTAAGGCTGCATCTTGTTGTACTCTGGGAACTTGACTCTGGGGCCAGGCCTATAATTAAGAGCACAACAGCTGCAGAGCTTGGAGCTGCAAATATTTTTCTCCTCCCTTTAGTGACTGGCCAGTGTTGTGCAATGCACTCAGTGAGGACCAGCAGGATATCCTTTTATCCTTGATCCCTGCTGGATACTCAGTTCCTTAAATCATATTTCTATCATTTAACCTCCTTGTTATTCTGATACAAGTGTGACAACCCCAACTTTTTAGACTTCCTTCTGGCTTTTTATGAGCTGGTTTTAGAAAAACTGGGTGAGCAATTAAATGGCAGAGTGACAGGAATAAGTCAAAACTGGGAGTAGTGAGGCACAGAATGAATGATCAAAATATTTTAAATATAATTTTTTAAATTTATTCAATTATTTTAAAAGTTATGGGTAGAGAATCACAGATCATCACACAGGAAACTTGCCACACAACTCCATAGGAAAGTGTTCCCAAAGGTTTCCTCTGGTTTTAATGGAAAGCACAGTTAGAATAGGAAAAGGTATTTTCTCTTCTTTTGTGACAGGTTGTCTGTCAGGCGTGTATAATGAATGTCAGATAAAAACCTCTCCCTTTTGAAACTGTTGTTGTGTTCTGCTTGAGCTCCTGTGCTATGTGTGTTGTGTTATAGTCCTCTTACACCCCATGTGGAAGAAATGCTGATGTCTAAGGATGACTGGCTAGGATGAGTGCTGTTGCTATTTGTCCTCCACTTCCTAGGGATTAACATGTGACAGGTTCAGTGTCATTCACTAGTCAGGTATAAAACTGAAGTCACACAATACACACTGACCATTTTGGAACACTTTACCAGTTTATCACCACGAATATACACTGTTGTGAGCAGCCTCACAGGGATAATTTTTTTACTGTCCACAACTAAGTCCAGAGTATTCCCTTCTCTCCCTCTTCTAATCATATTCTTCTACTGCCATTAATGAATTATTTCAATGAACAATCATAATAAGATTTTTTACAATGTTACTGTAATACTCCTGAAAAGGATGGATTTTTTGAGTGACTTGAGGTTCACAGAAGGTACAAAATCCAGTTAAGATGTCACGAAATACAGAACAGCTTCCAAAACTTTGAACTTCTTACCTTCTTCCTTTTCATTTTCTCTGACATTTTGGGTTTTTTTAACTAGTTAACAGAATTTTCATCAGTAAACCTTTGTTTAAAATAGCAGTAGGAAAATTCTGTGTTTATACTCTTAACTTGATAACTCTCACTTTTTTTTCTTTCCTTTCCTACCCTCTCCTTAATAACTCATCATATTACAACTTCCAGTTACGTAGCCTTTAACGTTAACATACATCTACAATAGTGGGAACAAGTAAAAACTGCCCAAGGATGTGAAAAAAAGTAGTGTTTTAATGAAATGAGACACTGAAGCCACAAATCATTATATTATGTCTACATTTTCTAAGTTTCTAGTTGTTATCAGCTTGCTTTTCTTCCAATACTAATAGCATCTCTCTATCATTCCATGCTTTTGAGATGACTAGTCACTCAGTAAATTTTCCTTTTTCTAGCACGCAAGCTTTTGTGTTAGACCTCTGCCTCCTGTTCTCGCTGTTCCAGTTCAATGCACTCATTACACTGACAACTTTTCCAGCACAATACGTAAAAATTTAAAGTGTTCTGGTACCTAGAAGATAGCTTCTCTCTTCTGTGATCCAGAATGGGAGTCTGCAAAGAAACACAGTTAAATTGCATTTGGATGAGAGCTAAGTCTACACATAAAGATCCTTTGGGCATGTGCTTGTGCATTGATGGTCTGCTAGCTGATCTGTTTTCAGCATAGATGTCCCTTTAGGAATCCAAAATCACTTCACACTTTTGAACATCTGGTTTCCAGATCTGAACTCCCAGTTTTATTCAGTTAGTGTTTGGATTGCATTATAGTTTCCTCTCACTTTAGAAACAGAAGCACGGTATATTTAGGTGGCATTTTGTTAGATGTACAGATGAAAAATAAAACCTGAAAGGGCTCTGCTGCTGGTGAAACAGAGCATCAGGCTGGAGCACGAATACAGCCTTTTCTTCTGAATGTTGTAAGCTTTCACAGCACTGACGATCTTGAATAGCCAAACTTCAAAGAACACCACAGCATTTATCCCTTCTGCACAACTGCACTCTAGCCTGTCCCATGCATGTATCTGTGTTTCAGGGACATAAAGGCTACCTTCATTGTTTTGTATTTAATAGGTTAAAGTGTGAATGGTTATCACTTCCAATATATCAATTTGAAAACAAATTTAGCTTGACAGCTGCCCAGATTTTTCAGTGATTTTTCCCGAGTACTGTATTTGGATAGATTTCTTTTTGACAACATTCTTTTTTTCAATTTTTTAAAGCGGGAAAGAAAAGCATATATCAGATTATTCTCTCAACGGCAATGAAGGCTTGACAACCTGAAGTTGGTTAAAACTTTCCATTAAAAGTAGGTTCTTCACAAGGATACTTCACTTATTCAAAATGAATGGTAACCTTTTGCTGCAGCTCGCATAAGACTAAATAAAGGAATTTCTCCAGCTCCTCACTATGTGGCACAAAATCATGTGAAATAGATTTTGTCTGCTTTGAAACATTTGTTCTTTCTGCAGTCATGCTGAGCATCAGATGAACCTGCACGTAAAAGGCAAATACAACATCCACTATGCCTGAAATGTCTTTCTATTTTATGACAATTCCTTGCAATTTTCCACAAAGCTTGACAACAGAGCAGTCTGGGTGAAGCGATGCATGAAACTGTTCCATGGTCTCCCTGCCCTGCTTTGGTTAAATACAGTTAATGAGCTGGAAAACTGATATTGATAAAACTGGTTCTGGTTATCTATAGGGCATATTAGATTTGAACTGGTCAGTGATTCATGTTTGACCTGATTAAAGTTAAATTAACCATGGTTTTTCTTCCTTGTCCTGCCCCAAATACTCAAAGGATGGCCTATCACTGTCAGCTGTCCATAAAAGTGTGGTACAGGAAATCTCTCAGAATGAACTAGGTGGAAAATACAGAATACAATGAAAAAAAAGATTAAAAATATTATGTATGTAGTCATGTAATATCAAGCACTCAGACTTAAATCTATGCCATGTAATGATACATCATTGCTTCAGCAATGGTCTCTTATTGCTTTTTAAAACTTATTGTTTTAAAATAATTTGTTTTAAAATGCAGATCAGGGCAACCAGCTTTCCAGAGTACGCTTACACTTGCTTACTGCAAATATTCATGAAGAAATAATCTAGTGTTAAATAATTTTTTTACTTTAGAATTTTGCTTCCATGTTAAGAATTATACTATATTACATAGTTCAATATTTGTTTTCTTTTTGTTAGATGACCTACTATTACAAAATAATTCAGAAAAAAATACTAAAATTGAAATGTGCAATAGAATCCGATATTCACATTTTCTTTTAGATACTAGCAATGAAGTCCCATCATGAACAGGATGCCCAGGGAAGTGGTCAAGCCACCATCCCTGGAGGCATTTAAAAGACGTATAGATGTGGTGCTTAGGGACATCGTTTAGTGGTGGACTTGGTAGTTCTAGGCTAAGGGTTGGACTTGATGATCTTAAAGGTCTTTTCCAACCTAAATGATTCTATGATTCTGTGATTAAAAAGCACTTTACTTTTATAGTGGTAGAACACAAATGTTGAATAAGCTAATGGGACCCTCTTAAAAAAAAAAAGCTATTCAGTAAATAAAATAATTTAAAGAGAAAATCAAAAGGGAGTTTTCTACAGAAGTGTGAGTATTTGGAAAGAAGTGGTTAAAGTATAGCATTGTTTTTCAACCTTTACTATTTGGTAGTAAGCACAGACTAAAGTGCTAAGAGGATCTTGGAAGGAACACATGAAAGGAGCATTCAGGGCAGAGCTACTCCTTCACTCACTGTGGTGTAATAAAGGAGTAATCCTTCTGCTATGAGAGGTGAGTTTAACCTACAAAGCAAAGTCTGTGAATTCACCCTACCATTGCCTGTTTGTTGTTTATTTATTGCTAGAATGAGCCATCTTTCCACTCATACTTTGACCCCTTTTAGAGTGATAGTCAATCTCACAGGTAATGCAAGGAAATGCAATATTCATGACTTGATGGCCAAGCTGTTTACATTTAATATGTTCCTCCTACTGCAGCCTGTTGAACCATTTAAAACTGTATCTATTTCTTTGGCGAAAAAAGTGGAATCATCATCACTCATAAGTTACTATTTTTGCCTCCATTGTTGCTAAGCCTGCATTCATTTCTCTTGACTATATGTCTTCATGTATTAATCATTGTTTCATTTTAAGGCAGCAAACATATTTGCTCCGTATTCTTCAATATATGGGAAAGGGCATTGAAGAACGGTAAATCATTTCAAGAGTGATTTAACCCAGGTGCCCTTAGCTTTCAATGGAGAATTTATTGAACAACTCACAGAAATATCTGAGACTTATCTTGTAATTGAGGCAGGGAGCTGGAAAGCAACATCGGTTAAGCAGCAGCACTTATATCCAGAGATGTGCCAAATGGATCTAAAACAAGCTTTATTGAAAAAGGAGAGAGAAAAGAGAACTAGATGATTTAAAAGTTATCAGACTTCTGCAGTCAAAGTGTCCTTTGGGGATACACCTCATAACAATAACAAATATAAATAAAAATGCAATATTGCTTGCACTAGTGAGAGGAAAGCAGAAAAAGACAACTATGGCAAGCAAAAACAAACATCAGATTTCTCTTTAGTAGTCTCCTTTTAATTATCTTGTGCAGTAATTCTCTCTAGTGCAGCAAGTGGCATACAGCCATCTTCATATAGTAGTGTAAAAGGTGAACAAAGAAAAGGGTCTTTACTCTTTTTCAACAAGAATCTACCCTGTCTTCAGGAAGAAGTCTGCCAGACTAGCTTGAAAGTTTTGAATGTATGTGTTTAAAGCATGCAAAAGAGGAGGAGGAGAGAAAACAAATAACACATGCACAAACATTTCTTGTCACACTGATTTATGTGCTCTCTCTGCGTTTCTACATGAAACAAAAAAAAGAAAAAAGTCTCTCACAACAGTCAGTGAGCTTCAGAGCAAAAGTTAAATCAGTGTGTGTATGCTTTCCTTACCTGGTTATTCTTGCTGTGCATAGGATATGAAGTCAAAATTGTATCAGAAAGTTTTTCTCAGTTTAGTGACTACTTGGCAGATGTTTTAATGGAAGAGTAAGCAACAAATAGCAAAAATATCCCAACCCAAATGAAATCAAAGTTCCAAGAAAATGCAAGCCACAGGTCAGCTTTTCATTTCAAGTCTCATCTGTATAAACCATAAAAAGTCCACTAGAAATGGGTAGAGTGTTTTCTTTCCAGGAAAAGTTTAGGCTGGAAGGAAAGCAGAATCAGATGTTACAGATAATTACATTGAAATTAGGTAAATATCTGAATTCTGAATGGCTCTTTAAACTAACAGTCCAGCAAGCCCCCTCTTTTTCTACGCTAATGTCTTTAAATAGGAACAGGGTTACAGTCACTTTGACATTAAAAACAACTTGCTAATATCAGTGCCTGTGATCTGCCAGCTTTCCACTTATACCAGCAGATTAGTTCTGATTTGTGCCAAAGCACAAGAGAAGAACTGCTCTAATTTATTTTCTTAATGCTCCCCATTAAGGTTATTCATCACATATCGTATAGGCCTTGTTCACATGTGTAGGCCCTGGCAAATTATAAATTGTGCAGGCTACATCTCAAACCTATTCTTTTGCATAAGCCACATTTTTCATTTCACTTGAGGGTAGTGGTTTCTAAATTTCTATTCAAAATCCCAAACCTCTTACTCCTTCCATAATTTACAATTAGAAAAGAGAACTGAGATCTACAAATAATCTTTAAAATTATCTAAAAAACACATTATAGGGAAAAAAAATAATATTATTTAAAAACATACAAGGGAGAAATAGGAGACAAACACACTGAGTAAAAGATGTTTTCATAACTGCTAGGAGAGAGGGTGATACAGTTAAGAATAGATATTCCTAAAAGGCTTCAGGTGGCTGATTGCCACATTCAAGAGATCAGCCCAAGAAAAACATGTGGGTAGAAAGTCCTTACAGGTAAAATCCTCCTTTAAGAGAGATCAGGAAGGATTCAGAAGTCACTGTCCTGTGCTACATTCCATGTCAGAAAAACAAAAAACCCCAACCCAAGTAGGCTATATTCGGCGATATTTTACCCAATGTAGGTCCATTAATTTCAATACAACTGTACCAATTTATACTACTTAAAAACTGGTGTTATGTAAATGCAAAAACCTAAATTACAACACAAGCAGTGGTAAATATTGCCTAGGATATCTGATGGTGTTATTCTCCCTTTTATTCCTTTTTAATTAAACATGGGATTTTTTTTCCCCTCCACAAATAAATAAATGAAATAAACCCATTTAGTCAGCATCATAGGAATAGGAAATAATGAATGTAGGAAAGATTAATACATTTTTTTTAATGAAGGTGCAACAAAGAGTACTATCAAAATTTGCTGCAACGTTTCTTCTAGTTTTCCATAGTAATTGTTGAGTGTATCTAAAGTATGGAAAAAAATGAAGCTATTTTCAGGCTAATCTCTTTTTTTCTTTATTGTAATTATGTAATAGCATTTACTCATTTCTAACTTTTCATTAAACTGTATTTCTGAAAATGCAACACTTTAATCTAAGATACACAGGGAATCCTGTAAAACTAGAGAAGATCATGGACATTACTATTACCTATAATGTGCTTGGGATGCAAGCACACATTTTTTCTGTGATCACAAGGACTAAAAACACACTTTATAATTTGTACCTGAGGTTCATTCTCCAGAATGATTTCAGGACAGGAGGTGTTTAAGAAAAACTATGAGGTATTTTAATGACACTCAGCACTAGGTGAAATACTACTACAGTGCACAAGCATGATTTATTACGTAGTGCTTGCTATCAGGATATAGAGTTGTAACAAACAAATAGCATATGAAACATTAAACTAGAACTTAAATAGGTTCAAAGAAGCCATTGAACTTCTTAACCTCTGAAGACTCATGGAGTGCATCAGAATAGCATCAATCTAATTTCAAGAGAGGTCAAAAAAATGCAGAGGCCCACCCAAGGTTTGAGTATGACAGATTTGCATCCTCTTGCACAAGGAGAAACTGATTTACTAGAATGTTAGAACCCGAAGTGGCTCTTGCAGCCATAACATAAATGTGTTATTTCAATTTTCTTTCTCCTGGAGAGTAGAATAACAGCCTTTGGATATTCAGCTAGAACTCCAGGATTAGCTGAAAGGTTTCTGAATACAATCTAAAATTACTGTGAATATCTGCTCCTTCATGGCAGGAGGTCAGATACATGAAGACTCAGTAACAGTACTTCTCAAGGTTCACGTCATATGTTTCCTAAATTCAGAAGGGGCTCTTTAGTAAAACTTTTATTTTTCTCTCTTCTGATATCATTTCCCAAAGCAGGGAACTTCAGCAGACAAGTTTTACCTTCATATTACTGTGCCTGCTAAATACCTGTACCAACCTAGGAGGTCAAAAGGGGGAGGAAGGAGTACCCAGTTCTACTCTTGCTCGGTCAGAAACACATGAGAAAGGTGCCTTTTTGCATTCAGTTAGAGCATTCAGGATAAGGAAGCCAGGCAGAGAGTTAGCATGGATTGCAGAGGCAAATCTTGACTTGAAAGCTCAAGAGTGTTCTCTTAGAGGAAAACATCACTATGTGGTCCCTCCTGTTCCGGTGCCTCCATGGGGTAAGGTATTCTGTTGCATATTTCCAGTGAAGAATAAGCAAGGGTCCCTATCAAGCCTGCAAGTCTCTATGCACTGAAGAAGATTCCATTTTTATATATGATTTTACACAAATTGCTAATCCCATCCTTTTCACCTTTTGTGGGCTATCTTTTTGTAACAGCTGTTGTGTCGGCCAGCTTGACAGACTAACTTGAAGGTCTCTGGACCTAAACTCCACATCTACTTTTGAGTTAAAGATCCTTTCTTACAATCCAAGGATCGTGATAGAATTGTCTATTTTTGGGCCAGGACAGATATACTGCATTTCACATGATTTCCTCCACATTCTTGTTCAAAATTTCTCCCCTCCAAAAAAGAAGTCATTTACTCTGCACTGAGATGGTAGTAACCTACACAAAAGCAAGGCAACTATCAAGAGATGAAAATGCTATTGATATTCCCTACACATATCCCAGCTGCTCTAGGCTAAGCTTTCTCTTGTGGAAAAGTTTCAGGAGGATTAAAGGAAATGTATTGACCAGTCCCTAAATACCCACACATGCTCAAAGTGTTCAGTCAGAGCCTTACCTCCTGAGAAGGAAAAGAAAAAAAAAATATTTTTGGTTTTAACCCAGAAAAGAAAAGAAAAAGAGATTTAAGTGGTAAAGTGCAATACCTCAGAGGCAAGCTGCAGACTACTGAAAGCAGAAATTCAGACTGAAACCAGTGCCGGATATGTTGTAACTCAAAACTACATCAAGAATCTGGCTTTTTTTTTATTTGACCATTGATATTATTAATAAAGTGACCTTTTCTTTCCTTCTCTCTTTGAGAACTTGCAATGTGAGTTTCTGATGAAGACATCTGGGCACCTTCTAATTTAATAGAAACATGTAACAGAAAGCCAGTAAATACATCCTTTTGTCCCTGATACATGTCATGAAATTGAAGTAAATAGATTTAAAACTCTAGCATTGCAGATGATGAGATTAGAAAGCCATTAGTAGCCATATAGAGTATTAGAGCACTGGGCACAAAAAGCCGTTACAGAGAAATTTCTTGAACAGATAAAAACATATTGATATCATCCTTATTCTATTATTCAATAAAGCATTTTGTTTTGTGCTATCTCTTTGTGCAGCAGAACCAATAATAGAAAACTTTCTAGATTTCTTCTGTCTTTAAGGAACGAGAGGAAGAGAGAGACTTCTCTACTTCAGTGATATTGTGTAAATGCCACAATAAAGTTCAGTTTTGGATAAGCAGATAATGTTACCGTTCAAGATTCCCTTTCAGCTACTAATCATTCATCTCTCCTCACTAAAAAATCCCCACCCTTTTCCAGTCTCTCAAAGAATTTGAATAGAGTGCCTGATTGTACCATTTTGTTAAAAGAAAATAGGGAAGGCAAGTGCAATTCTGAACTGGTGTCAAGTAACCTTGCTTTGCTGAAGTGAGAAGAGATGTCTAACCATATGCCAGTCAGAGGTCAATCCCAGTTGTGGAAAAGCATGACAGATAATTGCGTTAGTCAACAGTCCTTTGCAAGACCAGCTATATGTCAGTACATCTGACAGCAATGAGAGGAATTAAAGAAATAATCCTCTGGAATGACAGTTCAAAGAACGAACTAGTTCACTTCTGATGTTAACAATTCAAACAACTGTTTTAAGCTCTCTCTGATGTAACAGAGGAATTTTCCAGGCCACAAAGTACTGTCCACATATACTGTTGGAAGCTGGTGGTCTATCTTTCCCACAGCAAGAACCCAAAGATGCTTTAAGTATTCTCAGTGGCAGTAAAAAGGAATGCAGTTGGTTTCCCAGCCAGTCAGGAAAAAGGTAAGAAGGACACATAGGAGTTGCATCTACAATCGCTTTCTAATAAAGCAAAATATTAGGAAGGTACAAAAGTACAGGAATAGCTGTCTTTTCTTCCTGTAAAATGGGTATAAACATTGAAGTAAGCCAGGAGCTTTCTGCAGGCTACAGTGCAGTGCTATGCAGAATACTACTGGCTTGTCAACCATACTTGTTATATTTCTGTGCTAGTACAATGCTGTAACTCTGTGTAACATCCCTGCAGTTGGAGGAATGCTTAATCAATTAAAAAAAAACAGCTTACACTGATTTCCACCAGTTACCTGTAATACTGCAATACTGGACATAATTTACTTTGATTTAACTCCTTATGTAGCAGAATTTACATCAATAAACTTTAAGATTCCAGATTTAAAAACTGAGGTACTGTATTTCTTTGTAAAAGAGTGAACAAAACAGGCGCATAAAATGTGAAAGACTACACAGACACCTTAAAAACATGCATACTTGAATAAAGGAATTTACCACATTGGTCAATCTTCATTTGGCTGGATTAAATACGTTTGGAAGGCTCCTCATAAATGCCTGTTGGGACTTTATTATATGAAATTGCCTATCATCAATATTCATAGATGGCTGCTATCTCCCAACACTATCTGTTCCATAATATATATATATTGAAGTTATGAGGAGTATCTGAATTGTATTTACAATAATTAAAATAGATGGTATGCTTGAAAGATGCATGTATGATTACAGTAAAATATGTAGGGTTTTGTGTATATAAAAGATATCAAAGTTATTCATTGGCTTAACGGGCATTTATATCTGTGTACAACAGAACAGACTTTGCCTAAAGCCAAGTAAGAAGTGGTTACATTGGTTTAAAAGAAATAAGTTTATGTCTGCAGCAATGACAAATTGTTTTTATAGGAACTTTTCTTTCTTTGCATTACCAAGACAAGTTCAGATCTTGCAAAACCTTTTGTGGAGTTATTTTCCACATCATATAAATGGTGTAAGTGAAGACTGCATGAATGTTTGCAGTACCAATGCCTGAGTTGTTCACGTTCAAATACACATACTTGCCTTTAATATTTCACGCATTTTCCTTAAAAAATAATGTAAACTCTTTGCTCTATACATGAAGGCTGCTGATGGCTTCCTCTTTGGTTTCATGAGCCCACAGGAGTCTCTGTGGCATTGTGAGTTGTGGTGCCTCAGTAACACTGAATTGTACTTGGCTAGTCTTGGTTGCAGGTTCAACGGGATGTGAATACATCCACAGCTGGTGGCAAGCAACGGTGGCATCTGTCTGGCATTTTTGCAACACCCTTGAACTATGCTCTACTGACTTTCTCTTGATTTTTCCATCCTTAAAGAGAAGAGTCATATAACTCTAACCTGGATAAAGAATAAATAAACCTGCTCCAGGAAAAATAAGAAATGCATTAATTTACTACTAACCTTTGACTCAGTGTCGTGGTGGTAGTGGGTTTTGTTGTTTCTTTGTTTGGTTTGGTCCCAGAAGAATCATAAATTCTTAAGTATTGAATTTTTGTTTCTTTTTTCCTTGTTTTTCTGAACTTCTGGATTTAAGCAAGGCTTGAAAAGATTCCCTAACCCTAGAAATCAAGAATACCTTGTGGAGTCTTGTTTAAAGCATGCAGACATAGAATAAAGCCTGACTGCTGCGTTGTTATAATTCCAGTGATATCATGATGGTTTAGAGAACAAGTTCAGCTTACCCCTATCAAAGAGGGCAATGAGTGTGAAATGATTTCTATTGCAAGGGTAGGAGCAGATGCAGATATTGCCAATGCTTCACTAAATCTCTGTTTACATAAACAGCTGTGAGGATCTTATTTTCTAAAATGGGATAATCTTTGGCTCATCCTCATTCAGGCTGAGAAAAAGGCAGGGTGAGTGAGGTAATTTACTTGCACATCTTCTGCAAGATCAAAACGCATTTCATATTTTGTAACCCACTTCTTCCTGCACTCTAAATGAGTCATTACAAAACAACTCTGAACTGTTATATAAGCAGTATAGTACTATTTTACTGAGTTTAATATTTTATTTCACCCAGGTTATGATCCAGAGTCCACAAATATAAAGTGATGTTTCTTTATTGATCTCAGTGGGTAGCTGATGAGCTTGGGTAGGTCTGCAAGGAGAAAAAATGCATTCACTCCTCCGCTTTTCATAAAATGTTTAGATTTTCTTATTAGACATATTTATGCTCAAATTTTGCCCTAGTTGGTCCATTATGGAGAAATGAGTTCCAAAAGACCTACAGAAGAAATATCACTTTATTACCATCTTCTCAGCAACAACTTCTTTTTCCCCATGTCTAATTTTTGGCCTCTGTTCCCTATTGCTTTGATAGAAACAAAAGATTTTTTTGGTTATTTTACTTAATAGTTTTGCTAAATCTTTGCCTAGACCTCCATTTGACTGATAACCATTTACTTTATATATTCTTTCCATTTTCCACATTGCATAGACTTATTCAGCACAACTTTTAATATGCTTTTGTTTTCATGTAACTTAAAAATCTCTGATCGTAACTGCTATTCTCAGTTTCTTCCTTTGTCTTCTCACATTATATCCTTGACAACTGTGAATTGTCACTGAACTGCTCTTTTACTTTCATGGCTTATCTCCAACAATTTTTCCTTTTTTATGGAGTTAGAGCAAAACTGCAGAACTTTTATCTCAGTTTAAATTGCAAATCCGATACACAACTGTAAATAAGAATCCTTACAAAAGCTAAGCCTGTAATTTTGAGGTCCTGAACTTTCTTATTTACCCAGCATTAAAAACAAAATCTATGTAGGACAAAAATACTCATCTGATGGCAGTGATGTTCCCTGTCTTGGTCGCTAAAGGTTAGTGGAGAACTAATCACTTAACCATCTGAGAACAGTCTTTCATGTAGTGTTGATCCCAAGAAAATCTTTACTACTTCAGTAGTGCAGCAGATAATCTTTAATGTCTGTAATGTTAACAAGATACTTTTGTAGGGCCACAGCAGAGAAAACCTACACCTCTGCTACTGAGTGTGGTGATTTGGACTTACCCACTGCATACTAAATCACTGGATTCACCAGAGTAACTTGTTTCCTTAAAAATCAAAACCGTACTACATCCTCATAAAATTGACACCTAATAGGCTGGTGAGCAGCTGGGAGGGAAACAGAGTTCTTGTAACAAACTCACTGATGCCACTACCATATGAAATAAAATGTTTTTATCAAATGTCAGAAAATATAAAGTATCATGAATAAGGCTAGCTTGTTCTTTCAAGGGAAGAGCACTATGCCTGACAATATTTTAACTGATAAAATCTAAATGTATGTACACAAAGGGTCTTTTTTCACTATAATTAAAAAAAATATATATTTGAAAGCAGGGCCAAGTCACTGGCAATGTAAATTGACACAGAAGACAATTGAATAATGTTGAGTCTTCCCAATTCTGGACTTTGCAAGATGAGTACTGCAGAATAGTATGTGTTGTACATGCATACATGGATTTTAGTTTCTTGCATGCATAGTATGGAAGATTTAGGAAGAAACAATGTCAGCCCAATAGCGACAGTCTTTAAAAGACTTCTTCCAAAATAATACACCAGTTCTTTCATTACTATTTCCCCTAAGACTAGGAAAAAATCAAAAATACCCAAACACAGCAGGTTCCTTAAGAACCCATGAACAATGTCAGGCAGAGTGAAAACAAAACATAGGTTATGCACTTCAGGAAAGCTAAGGATAGTTTTACTACTCAGAACTGATTTATACTCAACCAGCTTAATCCTGCAGATATATTTAAACTCATATCATAATGTAAAAAGAAATATAAGATTAATTATGCTTTGCATTTTGCCTGTGGTTTACTTGTCTTCTCAAAATTCTCCTCTGTAAAATTTACTTAAACAGTGAAAAAATTATAATTTCCTGCTAGAAATCATCTGGAGGTCAGAGCTAAAGAAACTCTAAATATGGGATTTTGCACTTCTGGAACTACTTGACCTGAAAATAAAACTACTATACAGAGATTTCCTGGAGGAGATAGCAATTTGAATAAAACATGAAAATTTCCATACCCTGTTTTTTAAACAAATATTTAATTTGAAATTTTGTCCTGAAGCATTGCAGTGATTATCCCACAACTTCAATACTATTTGAAATATGTCCCTAAGAATGTACTGCTATAGCATGTTTTAGCTTCACTTTTTTATATTTGTTGCACAAGACAATGATTAGAAATATATAGATGTAAGCCAGTACCTTAGCACTACCTAGTTAAATAAAGGGCTATTACATGTGTCTTCATCTAACAGAGTATAGAAACTTAAAGTACTTTAATCTTAGTCTGTTTAAAGCTACAGCACCTGCAATAATCACACTTGACTTACAGGATTTATGGCAAATAAAATTGTGTTTGTTCACAGAAGTTTATGTCTCCGGGCATGTGTGTGTACAAATTTATTTTTACTGTCCATCAGTGTAATTATATTAATTTAAAGATCTCAATGGCTGTGAAAGTTCTTCAAAGTATTTCTAACAGGCAGCGCAAAACATTTGATAGGCTCAGAAAGTCAGCACTTGAGCATGCTTCCATTCCAATACTGCATATCATCACTAAGAGCTCTCAGATTTTCTCACTCACTCTTGGTTAACAAAAAAGGATACGGAAACACCTGATTGAGGTCAACATAGTCAATGCATAGTGTGAAATCAGGAAACACCTCCATATAAATTACTTGCATATTTTCATCTAAATACGAAAATGAGAAAAATAATGCACAAACCTATCTAGAACCCTATCCTTTAATTTTGACATAAAATTAATTTGGGGTGTATTATTTCTAGAATAGAGGTTGACATTTAGAAAAATATAATACATTAAACAGTAGAATAAACTACAGAAGCCAAGAAACTGTCAATTATTATTAATCAGGAATATAAGAAAGATGATTAGCCACAATTATTCAGATTGAAACTGAACAAAATCTAAGGAGAAATGTACAAAGCCACGTCAGAATATAGAACACAGGAACTATAAAAGAAGTATACAGATGTTAGGCTAGAACGTTAAGGAAAATTAAATAATAAGGTAGTGTTATCACACATGAAATCATATATTTCCACACATATGAAATCACCTTCATCAATTAAATCAATGTAAAATCAGGATACAACTGGAAGACAGCAGTAGAGATTTCACCAACCGTAATTTATAAAAACTGTACTTAGATTAGAGGCACTATGAAAAAATATGTTGCTTGTGGCATTGATTTATGCTAATTTAATACCCCCTATGAACTGTTCAAATATTTTGCCTTGAATACACTTTCAGAAGAGCTACCTGAACATACAGGTGTTACAGAAAACAGAGCTGCTTAAAACAAGAAGTATGTTGGGGTGAGGTTTTTTGGCAAAAAAGAACCCCAATGACAGTTTTTTATTACAAATTTTGTGGAATTTTATTACAAGTAAACTAAGCAAAAATAGTTGACTTAGTCTGGTTTGAACTTACCTTCTTCAAACTCCAAGCCCTGTATATAGCCAAAGTGCCAAAGCTGGACCCTCGCTGATTCTGTTGTGACCGGACCTTTCAAAAAGTTAAAGCTTTGATAAAGCTGAAAGAAAAGTCAATTACCATTTAAAAGTCAATTACCTTTACCATTATTCATTTTTTTATTTGCTGTCTAAAGACAAAGAGAAAAAATAAAACCAATATTAAATTTGAGCTTGTTTTTCTTTGTTCTCCCCCTAGTAAACAAACAAACAAATTATTATTTTGACAAGCTAAGCTAATTTCTATCAGTTCAGTACCCCACACACCTGCCTGACTTCTGCCTGAATCACTGCTGTTCCCTGATCCAGAAAGGGGCCAGGCATCTTTCATTCCTACTGAAATCAAGTACATAAGAACCTTTCTCTGTGCCTCTCTCACACACATTCACATATTCCTTTAATAAGGAAAGAGAATAATGTTTGGATGTTGAATATCCTAACACTGGTGGAAATCACTGCTACTGTGCTGAAATTAGCAATGCAGTGACAATTTATACCTGCTAAAAATGTCTCCCCATCAATGTGTTGTGCATTTTGATTGTCTGTAGTTTTATTGATCTATATTGTCAATATCCTTGCTCTTATTGATACACTGGTAGATACAGGATCTTCACCAATGGTAATATGTATGCCATTTGCCAGCAGTAATAGCTCTGTGAAAGCACATTCCCCTGAAACACCTCCAGCTGAGCACTTCACCACAGGATACATTTATGGACTAAGGACAAGTAAATTGAAAATTATGTATAAGTTTATTATGTAGCTAATTTTCACCATCCCCATTTGTGGTGACCCCTCGCTTTAAGTCAGTAAGACATAAACAGGAAGCCCAAACAGGGTAATGAACAACCATAACCACAAATAAATGAAATGGATAAAATGCTTCTTCTGCTACTGTGTCACTGAGAAGAAACATAAAATGAAAATAAAAATAACAGGTCACATGATAGAAGACAGTGTCTTTGCTGCCACTGAAATCAATCAATGCCTAAAAATCATTCTGATTCACTGAGTTCTCTATAAGGAACATATCCACACCCTTCTCATCCTACTTTCTTTTCGTAGTATCAGAAAAAAATGCCACTGATGCTAAAGGTGATCCATCCTCACAGGAGGGTACCACTTCAGTTTCTATGGGGTGGAAAGCAAGCAAGAAAGTGAGGTGCACTGCAAGATGTGTTACTCCCTCTGTACCCCGGCAATATGCAGCAATGCAGTGTATCTGTGCCCAGAGCCCCTTGAGAGCTTGAGCAAACGACGCCTTTCCTTCCATAGGTGCAAGAAAAAGGAGCATCACTAAAACCAGCCAGATGATGAACAGACAAAAAAAAAAAAAGAGAGACAGAGTGAAAGAAAATTCAGGGAGTAATTCAGAGTAATAGCAGGTTAGTTGGAAACCCAAAGCACTAACTGACATGAGGAACATCTTGTGCAACACAGTTTACTAGCAAGAAACAGTGTTTTATTTATTAAGGAAGCTAGGAGAGCTGTTCCTTATAACAAAAAAAAGGGAGGGGCTACAGCAAATAGGAGGTAATTCTGAACACAAGTGTCACAAAAAGCATTGAAAACTAGAGCAGTCCATCTGCAATGTGACATAAACCACCAGAAATCTTACAGTCTGATGAACCATCTTGTTCTGGACTTCAGCATATATGAGCTGAAGAAAGGCTCAATAACAGAAGGTGACCTGTGTGCACAGACAAAAACCATCAGAGAATAGCTTTGAAGCAAGTTCCTCACTAACAACAGTAGAATACAGAAGAGGTGATGAGGACAAGCACTCTTTCTTTGTTCAGAGGACAAGCACACCTGATGACACCATGTCGTCTTACCTGCAGCAGGGTGCTGGTGCTAAAGGCTGTGTTGCTTGGGATGGGTAGAAGCAAAGGGGATTTTCTGAGGCTGCAGCAGGGAATGATTTAGAAATCGCAGTGGGAGCTTGCTTGTATGTACATCACCCTCTGCAGCTGCAACACGTTTACTCGACAAAGAACCAGTTTACTTACTAACCAAAATCCAGTATCAGCTCACAGCTTGAGACCTTAACATTCCTGTCAACCTCTCTGGTATCAGGATCCCCTTCAATACCTTGCAATAGATCACACAATGTGGTTGTAGGTGCTGTCCCCAGAGAAACTCCACTTGTAAGATACAGGGAAAACAATGTCTTTCACTTAACGTGCTTTATTGAATTTGGTTTTTGAAAGGACTTTTAGCAGCATCCATATCCCTAGAATGAACTCCTCTCCAATGTTTTGAATATATGTCTTATCTACCAGAACTCAGACTTGAATTCCAAAACGCAGACTTGAAAAAAAGGAGGAAGCAGGAGCCCTGTCCACTAAAGTCTTCCACACCTAACCAACAGCAATGTAATTACTATGGCACAGATGCCAGAAAATCATACAAGGATGAATTTATTGTAAATTCTGACTCAGTGAAAGAAAATTATTCTAGACAGAAATCAAAGAAGTGATGTGTTGGGGGAGAAAAATACAACTTGTATAAACAGCCATATTGAGAAGGGAGAGGGCATGGATTAAAGTGACTGCACCCAAGTGACTTTAAGAAACTCTGATCCCAAACAAGATGGAAAATTGTTCACCCAGCTGACAAACTTTCTTTCAATATTTTCAGATATTTAAGAGAGAATAGAATACGTGCCCTAGATACTGACCTCTACAAACATCCAGAGTAGCTAGGACATCACCATCTACTACTTCTGCAGACTGACTAATCTTCTGTCATGGTTTCAGCTGGGATGGCATTGATTTTCTTAGTAGCACATGTTATCGTGCTATGTTTTGGGTTTGTTGATAGTGTGCTGATGTTTTTGGTTGTTGCTAAGCAGTCAAGGCCTTTTTGGCTCCTCACACCACCCCACCGGCAAGTAGGCTGGGAGCTCACAAAAATCTGGGAGGAGACAAAGCCAGGACATCTGACCCCAAGTGACCAAAGGGATATTCCATACAATACAATATCATGCTTGACATATAAAGCTCAGGGAAGAAGAAGGAAGGGGGGGACATTTGGAGTGATGGTGTTTGTCTTATCAAGCAACTGTTAGCCGTGATGGAGCCCTGCTTTCCTGGAGATGGCTGAACACCTGCCTGCCCATGGGAAGTGGTGAACGAATTCCTTGTTTTGCTTTGCTTGCATGCGCAGCTTTTGCTTTACCTGTTAAACTGTCTTTATCTCAACCCACAAGTTTTTTCTCACTTTTACTCTTCTGTCTCTCTTCCCCATCCCCCTGTGGGGAGAGTGAGCGAATGGTTTTGTGGTCCTAGTTGCTGGCTGGGGTTAAACCACAACATGCACATACGAGGAAAATTTTGCCCATTGACCAAAATGTCAACAAACAGGCTTTGATGACAGAATCTTACCATAGCTTAGAGGACCTAGTATTCCTCTTCAAAAAATGGAAAAACAATGCAAGCACATTCACTCTTTCGGTAATACAGGAAATTATTTCTAGGAGGTTTACAGTTATGGATCTGACTTGTCAGCCTCCTCACTGACCTGAATTTTCCTTGAACTCCACAACTGGTGCTTCTGCAAATAGCCTTTGATTATTTTTGAAGAGAAGCAGTAGAAAACAGAAATCAAGCCACTGGTGCTGCAATTGTTCATGTACATCACTGAGGTATGACTGACTGCTGCTAATTCACACAGTGAAAGTACCAAAAAAAAAAACTAGTCCAAAAAATTACTTCTATGTCTTTGATAGCTCGTTATTCTGCATGCTGCCTTTTACTTAGAGAAAAAAGTATGTAAGGAGATAATAGACACAAATATAAGTCAGTATTTGTGAATCTATCTCTTTTGCAAGTAAGCCAACTTAGAATGCATAAGAAGCCATAACCTGAGCAGTCCCAAAACATCTAAACAATACAACAGAACCAAGGGTTTACATACATACTTCCCTCTTAGATGTGGGACCCTAGGAATCTAAATAAAGATCCTGAAAATATTTGGCCTTAGGAAGGAACATAAGAGTCCTGGACTTGCTTGTATTTTTGATTAGTAGGGAGCCTTGCTCATGAAGAAGTTGTTTTGTCAGAAGATTAGAAGTACCTTGTGGGCTGAGATACAGAATTGCTCAGAAATACTAATTTTCCAAATGACAAATAAGTGCAGTATTTGATAAAAGACAAAGTGTTTGGTCACGCTGACCTGAATTATCTTCTCCTGTTCTGAATGACTTAATTACAAATGCTAAAGCCAGTTAATGGCAATGTTTAGTCATCAAAAACAGCTGCAATGTTTTGATTATCAAAAATGTAGGTATTCTAACTTCTTACTGTTTTTCTGAATCCCAGACTATTGACAGCCCTAATAAGTGAGCTTTTACCATATAAGTCCTGGAAATAGGGGAAAACATACACTACACCTGGTTCAAATTCCTTTGGCTGGAACTAGGATTTGCCCTGAAATGAGTATGTGCTACACCACAGAAAGGACACGATACACAGGATCAGCCTTCACTTCCCATTTGTGTAGCTAATAAGCTGGTGAGTTTGTTGACCCATAAGAAACCTTATCCTCCTGAGCTCTGTGTAAAGGGTAGAGAGTAAGTCTGTAGCTGTGTAATTAACTTACAATTATGTAAGCAATAAAGGCGTAATTTAAGGTTATTAATATGTTAAAATTCGTAAGGAATTTTCTGGCATTTAATTAACATTTGCTAAGACAGTCTACAGAAAATTAAATATCAATTAATAAAAATACTGACATTTAGTTAGATACTCTATTAGTTGTCACAATTATTAACTCGATATTGCTGGCTTTTTAAAATCCAATTAAGAGCCTAAATATTCATTACAATTTTTATGTCTGGAAAATCTAATTATATTTGTGTCCTATAATTTTAACTAGATTACACATCATCTTTTCTGTTAAAGATTACATATCATCTTTCCTATTAAGTGTCAACAAATGCTCTTTTAACTGTCAATAGATGCTTAATTGACATCACTGTCATAAAACCACAGACATTTCTTTCCCTTCATGAATAGGTGAACCACTGGATGTATTGTTTTCTCCATACAGTGCAGATGAACATCTCAGCTTGCTGACTGCTCTGAGGCCTCTTCTTTGCTTGCATCTCCTAGTGGACCTAATTCCTAAATGGTTTCAGTGACAAAGTCGGCCTTTCAGACCCAAATAACTAAATGCAGGTGAAGACCAATGACCTGAAGAAGAACCATAAGCTAGAACCCATGCAATCTCTCTAAACTAATCTCTTTAAATTGCTGCATTTCATAAATATCCGCAGGAGGTCTGGCCCATAATTTCCTTTCACAGAGGACTGAAACAGCATCTTCTTATAAAATTGCATAAAATTTTCTAATCACCTCCTTGATTATTCATCTCACCCAGTTGCCCCTGCACCTTCTTTTCCCATTTGCCATTATCTCCTGTTTTCTCTCCCCTTGCCCTACCCTGGGGTTACTGCTGCCCAAGTTACTTTTTTTACCATTAGCTTCAGCTGGCCAAGTTCAGTTCATCTGGAAGAAGTCAGCTTCTCCTAGAGACATTAAAGTCCTCTGGCCTCCCCAGGTACAGGCAGACAGGTACAAGACCAGCACAGATCTGGCAAAATTAACTAGCTTTTGTGCGTCTTTAGTCCCCTAATTGTACAGCCAAAAGAAGACCAGTCAGTTTTCTCCTCCTTTCCATTTATGCAGTGACCTTAGCTTTGGAATAAGTAATTCTGTTCCTATATTTAATGGCAGTGATGTGAGCTGGTGGTAGTAGTGGCTTTGATAGGTTTTAGCTATGTGTGTCTGCCTTCCACAATATGCAGATATAAAAAATGGGTAAGATGTCTCTCTGTTGTTACTGGGAAGAAATATGGTCTTTTAACACAGTAACCTCAGAAGGAGGCATAGACAGGAAACTACTATACTCCATCAGTTCTTGGTTACAGGATGACTATGAAGCAATTATGAAAGCGGTTTAAGCTGATGCAAGAAACCTGATGGCATGGTGACATTTGCTTTTACTTGCCTTCGAAGATATGCTGTATTCAAACACAGGGTAAGAAATGGAAAAATTTATGATTTTAAAGTAGCTTCTTTCTTTCCTCTTGAAGTTTAGTGAGGATTTTCATCTGGTGAAGAGACAATCCGGGGAAAATAGGCGATGTATTCCTCTTCCATTTCTATCCTTCTATGCCATGGTGCATGACCACTTCTACAGCTGCTTTTTATTTCAGGCATGCCTGTACTTCACACTGTGCATAAGGATTGCTTACAGGTACTCCTTTAGGCCAGACATATTCTTCTACAATTCGCTTTTAATGAGATGGGAAAACAAGAACACAATACCTGCATTTTTTAAGTGTGGAGACCTCTTGGGATGAAAGCCATTATCCTAACATAGTCTGACCCATTCCTTAGATTTGGCCACAAGAGTAGCTGCTATCATGTTAACACACACATAAATAAAAAGGCTGAAGTAAATAATTCTAAGATATTGTACTGCTTCAGCCTAAGTCAGCCCCAAGACATTTCTTGATCTAGTCACAAGAACAGTTCTCTATATTAGCTCATGTGTCTTTATCTCTGATCTTTATCTGCTTTCATTCCCATTTTCCTGTATCTGTTAAGAATATTAACCCATGAAATTTACAAATGATTGACACCTATGTCATCATAAATTCAACTGTAGCTTAAAGCTCGACAAATTCCCAAACTTCTGATAGCTAGCTGTATTGCATTAGTAGCTCAATATATCTCTGGTAATAAGATTCTGGTAAGAATCAACCTAATCTTATCATGAGGCCCAGCAACACTCAGCATCTTCTTGCTTAGATGCTGAGATAGTACAACCATACTGCCACTGTCCTGGCACTATCCTGTGTCCCAGTGCTGCAGCACAAAAATTGTCTTCCTAAAGTTCGTAGAATCATAGCATACCTTGTTGGAAGGGACCTCGAGGATCATCTGGTCCAACCTTTCTTGGCAAAAGCACAGTCTAAACAAGATGACCCAGCAGCCTGTCCAGCTGAATCTTAAAAATGTCCAATGATGGGGAATCTGCCACCTCCCCAGAGAGATTATTTGATTGTTCTCATTGTGAAAAATTTTCCTCTTGTGTCCACTCAGAATGTCTCCAGGAGTTACTTGTACCCATTACCCCTCACCTTTTCCAAATAACTTCTTGTAAAAAGGGAGTCTCCATCTTCTTTGTATCCACCCTTTAAATACTGGAACATGATGACAAAGTCTCGCCTAAGTGTTCTGTTCTCAAGGCTGAACAAAAACCATTCTCTCAGCTTTTCCTCATACAGCAGGCTTCCCAGTCCTTTGACCATCTTTGTGGCCCTACTCTGGACCCTCTCCAGCCTGTCCATGTCTTTTTTGTATAGCAGGGACCAAAACTGAACACAGTATTCC
>RSEF01000004.1:11944000-11968685 GCA_003993805.1 Himantopus leucocephalus | reverse complement strand
GAGCTGGATGCAGTACTCCAGGTGGGGTCTGACCAGAGCAGAGTAGAGGTGCAGAACCACCTCCCTCAACCTGCTGGCCACACTTCTTCTCATGCAGCCCAGGGTATGGTTGGCTTTCTGGGCTTTTTATTAGTACATTTTATTAGCAAGCAACACTTCAGACCTCAGAACTGATGCACAAGAATTTAGAGAAGAATTCCAGCTAGACTGTTACCACATTAGATGTTTCCATATGCCTAGTACTTCACCTGGGCCATTAGCTTAGCTTTTTGGTATTTCTTTTCCCTTAGAGAGTAAGTGTCAAAAAGTTTTTAGGTTTTTTTTTGTATAAAGTAATGTAATAAACTCAATTACTTTTTTTTTTTAATGGTGAAATGATTCTGTCTACATTTTTCAATCTGAGTTTCTAATTAAAATAAATAGACTACAGAATAAAAAGGTTCTTAAAGTTGTCACAGTACTTCCATCTATTTTTTTGGAATTTATTTTATTTTTATCTGCTTGTTATAATTTAACTGTCAGTCACTTAAGTTCAGAAAGAAAGGATACTGTAGTATACATCTTTAAAAGGGTAGTTTGTAGCATTTGTAATTCAAGAGTAAATAAAATAGATAATTTCTGTATATTATGTATGTAGAAAGAAAGATGTGCCATTTATATAAAGATAAGAAGTACCAAATAGAATCTAAATTTTTAAATAAACTCTTAGTGCTTAGTCACTTTACATAAATGCTTGGACTCAAAAGTGCAAATGAAATGAAAATAATGCTCTGTGAACTGAGCCCAACATATAATGCCAGTCTCAGGCTTGAAATTCTACACTGTGAACAGAAACTGAAACCTTTACATCAGGCTTTCTGTATTTTCAGTCTCCTTTCCCATAGTTTACTCACATTTCTTCTTTCTTCAACTGTTTTACTGAGTGTTCACATATGCCATCATTGTGATATTGGTCTCCAAACAATGACTAATTTCCTTTTGAATAAATGATAAATACTGAAAGTAAAAAATGACTTTAGTGATTCCTTCCCATTGACAACTGACTGGTAATGAATTCTTGTTGGAAAAGACAGTGGTCTCCATAACTGCAAATGGAAGAGAAATATTCACTAGGACAGCAAATATAGATGACATATAGCTATGAAAATATTTTAAACTGAATTTCTTCAGTTAAACAGACTGGTTTCTTTGCCATAATTTTTCATTCAATATTTTACCCTTCTCTTTGGTTAATTCAAGACAAAGGTGTTAGATATTTGAGGGAGGGGGAGCTAAAATCCAGGTATCTCCATCCTTTATGGGTACATTCTTCTTAAAGAAGTATTCTTTCTACTGACTTGCTGCCTTTGGTTCAAGAACTTTATTCAAGGGTAGATTTACTGAATTGATTTTGAACTGAATTATAAAGTCTGGAGATTTTAGGTTGTTCTGTGGTGCTAAAAGTTGTTATGGGACTGTATTATTGTATGACATATAGTGTGAATGTGTAAATTATTTTCCCCCATAGCTAGCAGATACTGATAGAATAAAAATATATAATTTGGGTTTTTTTTGTTAGACATTCTACTTCACAGTGACAAAATTACTTCAAAACATGCTTATCGTGGGTTCTAAAACAGGTAAAAATTACTATTTTATACTTTTCCAGAGACATAAATGAAAGTGAAAAGTTCACTGGGAAGCAATTTGTTATTATTATATACCATTAAAAATAACCTTTTTTTTGGCTCTCTGAATGATTCTTCTACAGCACAAAGCTTATGCATTACAAGTAGACTTTAAGGCTTGCAGATCTTTTATGATTCATAAATAATTATAGAAAAGCTCCAATTTTTAGATCATGACCATTCTTTTATTATATGTGAGGATTAAATGGGAACATTTCTTCATATCTGAGAAAAGAAGGATTTTCAGCTTGGAAGAAGTTAAAACTTATGCCGTTGGGCAATAGGAAAGCACTGCTTAATCTGAATTATCTTTAGACATAACTTTGTGTCTTATTTTAGTATCTTTTGAGTTGCTTACACATAAAATGCTTAAATTTATAAAAATAGTAGTGGCCTTCTATTCTCTCAATAACAGAATAGTTTCAGATGTTTATATAATCAGTTTAAAATGTTTCTGGAGACATCTTCCTCCAGAAACTGAGGCCTTAAGTTTAGAAAATTCTTCTGTATCAATCTTTTAAAATATTTATTCCATTCACAATAACAGTTATACCATTGTTAATGGTTATTTCTCCTTCTTCAACACGTTTTCCATTAGTCCCTGGTATAGATTAACCACATGATCACATAATGATATATCAGAAAATAAAAATACATAGGAACATATCATAATGTAGAAGGGATTCTAACTCGTATTTCTGCAAATAATCTACCTTTTTTTCCCCTGACCTATCTTTCTCATCTAAACTCACATCTCAGACTTATCTTAACATTCATCTTGACTATCTTACTGTCAAATTCAGTTGAACATCACCAAAACTTATCTCATTATTTTTTACTTGTCTTTTTTATTTCTTCATTCTTGTCACTGTTCCTAACACCAACGTTCTCATAAAAGTTCAAGACCATAAGGGATTTGTTTTAGATGTCTTCCTCTTTATTTCACTTTCTATAGAGACTGTGTTCATATCTTGCCATATCTTCTATAAATCTTGAAAAATCAACCTTTTTTTCTTCTTTCTTTTCTTGCCCATGCAGTAAAATAGCTCTCAGGCCAGACCTTTCTTTTGTACATTTACCTGCAGCAGCGACCCTGTTTCTGTCTTCTAAGAAGTTAATGAATCCATTTCTTGAACTCCATGTTCCTCACTGATCTGACCTAACATTTTATATGTGTGCTTTTCTCTTATTGTGCTGCATCGGTGCTGTTGTAATTGCTTTATTTCCATATCACTATTCCTGCTAGAATCACAAGATTATCATTAAAACTCCTTGATATTTTATTTTTGTGTTCTACAGAAACTGTTAATAACAATTGTTCATATTTCAACAGAGACATTGACTCTGAAATGAATCCTAAAATATTTATTTTTTTTGTTCCCAGTTAAGAGAATTTACTGACTGTAATTGTTGCAAAAATATTTTTTCATTAGAAATTCTTTTGGCAGGTATTTTTCAATTAATTAATGATAATTTAATTTCTTTCTGAAGTTTTTTGTTCTGGTTTTGGTACTCTTTAGAGGAAGGGAAACAAAATCTTTTCAACATTTTAATTAAAATAAATTATGATAAAATTTGAACTTTAAGATTAGATGTTGAATTTGTTGATATGTTGACCCCCAGGCAATTTGGAGTCTTAGTGATTTTTCTTTTGAAGACTTGAGTGAAGACTTGTTGTTGTTGTCATGGAACTTTTTGACTTCAATAAAATAAAAGAATTCTAAGACACAAGTTTTTTGTCAGTTATCTTAGGAATAATTCTTCCCCTGCTACTATATCATGTCAACAGTGATATACCAGGCAATGATATACATATTTTACATTTTTCTCTACTTAAGTAAACAAGCAAAAGATTTTTTTTAGAGGAAGAAAATATTATTTTGATTTTGATACTATTCTCTCTTAGTTCTCCATACTTGTGGTATTATTTTTAAGCTCCTTAGAACAGATACTACTCACAGCATATTAAAATACATTATAACATATCAAGCACTGCAAAATAATTGTTGGGTCTATTGTTAAGACTTTTCTTGNTTATAACATATCAAGCACTGCAAAATAATTGTTGGGTCTATTGTTAAGACTTTTCTTGTCTGAAAAAGAATCTACATCAGAGTAAGATATCTTTCCACCAGAATGTGCAAAATGAGTGTGGTCCTTTTGTGAAAGTACAACATACGTTTAGTTGTGCAAAAAGATCCCCAAACTGAACAAAAAAACCCCAAACCCAAAGAAACTCAGAGCACTGCTTAATTTGCTTTGTTTTCACAAAGATACTTATTTGCATTCTTAGAAGGGGGAATTGGGTGCATGTAATTGCAGTATTTTGTTTGGTAACACTTTAGAGTTTAGTTCTTAAAGTTTGGCTTTACCAAAAATGTGTTTCTGCATTCTTGAGGTGGTAAAGCTTTCTTTATTGTAAGTATATAAATTGTTGAGGTTTTTTTATATTNGGTGCATGTAATTGCAGTATTTTGTTTGGTAACACTTTAGAGTTTAGTTCTTAAAGTTTGGCTTTACCAAAAGTGTGTTTCTGCATTCTTGAGGTGGTAAAGCTTTCTTTATTATAAGTATATAAATTGTTGAGGTTTTTTTATATTTCTTGTTTTTGAAGGACTTTTCTTTCTTTAAGTATGCTAACTATAGAAAACCTAAGTACAATACATGAACCAGTTTAAAAAAGAGATCTTACTTTTTTTACAAATAAATTCTATATTGAAATTTGCAATTGATCATCGATACTAAGAAAAAAAAATCCTATTCTGTCTTCCTTTAAAACAAAGCTGTGGTTTTGTTTCCTATAAATAATATTGTTCTAAAGCCCTGGTAATCCTGAGCAGATTTTCTTTATTCAGAGAAGTGGTATTTTTGACTTGCGTCCATTAACATATTAAATAGATACAATTTTGATGACTGTCTTCTGTGCATGTCAAATTATTTGCTGAGATACTTAACATTATGGTAATCTTCTTAATTTTGACTCATTTAAAAAATGACGTTTATCTGTGAAAAGCATGGAATTTGAGAGGGTAAACCATGTGGTAGTTTTATGAAACAAGGGTAGCTCGTGTGTAATAGATGTGAAAGGTAATTTTTGACAATGCCTACCTTTACTGTCAGTGTTCTTACATGAACAAAGTACTAACAATTGCAGATACTCTCAAAAAGGACAGAGAATTTTGATACGAACTCTTTTTTCAGATACATTTTTAGAACCTACTTGATATTTTACATCAGGCTTCATAACATCAATTTAATCTTCAGTACAATTCCATGGATTCCATGTTGTACCTCAAAGGGGAAGACAGGCTGTGAGAGACTAAGTTCAGGATGCCTAAATGAATGCTTTGGTAAAAGGTACCTGTTGGAGCATTAGCTATGTAGACTTCTGTTTTAGCCAGTAGAGACCTAGTGAAAACAATCATACCAGAGCTGTGAGATAAATATGACATCTTTTAAAACTGTGTCAAATGGAGTAATTCAGGTTTGATGCTCCATGATGTCAAGCACGTAAGGCAGCAGATGTGACAGAGGACATCTGTCCTATCTAGAGCAGCACATTTGAGGACAGGTTGGCTATCAAAGCCATCCCTTATGCAGTAAGAGAACACAAAACACTTTTCTAGAACTTGGTCAGCTGAATTACTCTTTAGACTCCATCATCTGTATTGATTAGACCTTCACTGGCTGTGATGGGAGTTTAAATTGCTACAGATTAAACCAGTAGCCCACACGTAGGTGTCTGGTGCCACCTGAGATTCCTTCAGCTGTCCAGTACACCCACATAGTGCTGGCAGATCTAAGACCTATGGGTCTTTCATTGATGGAACAACGACTAGAGGCATGGGGATACCTTAGAGCATGTCACAAGCTCTAGTCCAGTTCAGAAAAGGGGCTGGAATAAGAGCCCAGGCGCCTGCCTTTTGATGTTAGCTCACACTTAGGTCTTGCTAGAAGCAATTCTGAGGTTACAATCTGTCTTTACAAAATTATATTTATACTGCATTTTCTATAGTATTCATTGAGTGTTAATTTTATTTTTTTTTAATTACTGTCAGTAAATGTGAGTAGATAAATTCCGCTCTCACTAAATTATACTAAGACTTTTCAAATTGCTGATCCTTGTTTATGCAAGTAAACATAGCCATTTTCTCATGGAATGATGCTATTTTCCAGTTATTTGTTTTCATTGCCCCGTCACCTACATGTTTGTATTAGGAGCTGGAAAAAATAAGGATTACCATGAGAAACTATAATGTGAAAAACAGCTGTCTGAGAACCTTTATGCGTTAAGAAAAGCAACAGTAATTTTGCTAACAGTGCCTTCATAACAAGGCTTTGTTTTTTTGGTTGTTCCTAATTTTTCTTTACCTTTAACTAGATCATTTATACTGTCTGGATAGAACTCTTGTCTTTCATCTGGTTGTATCGTTTGATCAAATTTTTTTTATTAGGGTAATAACATAAGATAAATTATCTTACAAATCTTGGTTTAAATTAATCAACTTGTTTCTTAGATAAAACATCATGGGTTTTGTCTATTTTTACTTGAGGAGTAACCATATCTATTCATCATAAAAATGGAAAAAAAACACCCAACAACTTGCATGTACTTCAGTTTCACATTCAAAAATAGACTTAAGGCCTAATTTGTTTGGGTTTTTTTTATTTTTTTTGTGAAAATATATGATTTCTGTTGATGGGACATTTTACATTAATGCATAACAATAGTCATCAACACAAGTTATATTCACAGACAAAAAGTTATTTTTAATTTCTTATGACGAGGAATATTCAGGCTGTTCAGGCTAAGGGAAATATATAAAAAAGGAGAGAGAGAATGTAAGTGCTGCTGTTCAAGTTGGCAAAGATAAGTGTTACACAGATCTTTAATGAATAATAAGAAGGATTGAGTGATCATGTGAGTGCAGTAGGTAATGTAACAGGTCTATAAGTTTATGTCAAGGGAATTCCAGTCCCATTCTAGTGGGACTCAAACCCACTAACACACCAGGAGTTCTGGTGGGACTTGAACCCAATAGTGCATCTCTGTTTCTGGTGGGACTCAAAACCACACTTGTGCCTTGGGAGTTCACCACTGACCGAGGAGAGAGACACGGACAAAGTGTAGAGGTACCAAGGACTTTTTCTTAAGCAATGCGCACATGGTGCCCAGCCTAATGCTTGGGGACCCTGATATTGAGGAAGGCAGGATTTATATATGTTACAATATGGTTGTGCAAACTAATCAAATCATCTGTGTTAGGGGGTAGACTAATCAGTTACCATGGTTTGTGTAATAAGTGTGTGCTTATCCCATGCAGGATCAGTGTGGGCTTGTGCTGTGCAGGTGGTTAGTGGTGTCTATTAACCTTCATTGTTCTAAACCTAGGCAGGTGAAATGGTTTTGTACTGGATACTGGTCAGTTGCTGTTCTGAGAACCTTGAGTTCATTGCTAGGCTTGGGTTAAAGTGCGTTTCCATTGTCTGAAAGTCTTTTCTTTGCAATCCGCTGGTGATGGTTCTTAACACTTTGCATCTACATTTTTGAAATGAAGGTGGAAAGCATTCGGGACTCCTTCAGAGGAAGGGTTTCAAGGTTTAGAAGTAAGGCTACAAAAAACTTGTTTTGAAAACTGTGACATTTTAGCTAAAACATAACCTAAATAAGTTATATTCTAGGGAAATATTTTAACGTTATGTCCTTAATACACTGAGGAAATCTCAGCTCAGTATACAAGGTGTAATAACATATGCTAAATTCTGAGTATTCACAAACTACTTGCTGGGTTTTAGTTTGAATGAGTATCATTGAAACGAACATAAATACTCAGCTGAGCAGAAGCTGTAATATTTTACTTGTCTTTGAAAGGTTTTCACCTGCAGAATCCATAAATCTATCTTGATTTTGGAGTTTCCAAGTCATCTTTTCTCATTATAGATTTCATTACAAAATGTCTTGTTCAGCTATAAAGCTTTCACACTTTTTATAATTAGTCCTTTCCTTGTATGAGTTTACATGGGACACATTGAGCAGTTTTGCATTACTAAATTAGAACTTAAATTGTCATCTAATACATAATGCATAGTACTTACAGAAGAGTGTAAGCTCTTAGTTCTAAGTTTAAAATACTGTTTGTATTTCAGTTTTCTTATCCTTATCTGCTTCTTTTTTCAGCTGTCTTATGTTTTGTTTATAATTTCTGACTTTCCTGATTTATCTGTTTAGCCATTTGAAGCCCATCTGTTCTGAGTGCATTTTTATTCCTTGGTACACATTTCTTTACCTTGCAGATTAAATGTTATTGTTCTGTGCTGAACCATTCTTCTCTGGATTTCCACTAATCGTTACTAGTTACATTTGTTAAGTTATATTGGCAGTTTTCCAGCACAAACTTCTCTTTAAACAAAGTTACTAATTCACATTATTTAATATTTGAAAATAATATTCCAACTCCTTCCAGCTATTTTGTGTCATGATAAAGTATCTGTAATTCTTTAACTATTATATGCCTGTAACATATTTTTCACGTTTATATTTACTGTTTTAAATATTCATATTATCTTCCAGTTATTGTTTGCATGCTTTATTTTCCTCACTAAAGTAGCATTTCATTTCTGTGTGAAATCTGTCCTGGCGTTTATAGGATAATTTATTATGATAATTTTTAATATGCCAGAAAATATCACTTGTGCTTTTTGTGCCTTTCAATCTAATTGCTAATTCATTAATCCACAACTTCAAGTGCTCTGACCTTTTATTTCCAATGTCATTTGTCCCAAGCTGAATAAGCAGCAGCAGGTGTCTCCCTAACAAGCAACTAACCGTGTCTCTTTTGTTGCTTGAGCTTCTGTTTTTCACTTCAAGCAAACTGAATATATTCATAGACTTACAGAACCTCTCTGCAAGTTCTTATCTTGCGTGTTTGAATTTATCAATGATGTAATTCACTAAAATGTGCCATACTATGCATCTACTGTTCTTTTGGTTTTTTTTTTTTTGGTTTGCTTTAAGGTGAAAGATCAAAGAGAATACTCTTCTACATGACCATAGAATTACTAACAACTACAGCTTTACTACTACTTCAAACCAACAGCCAAACATTGGTCTCTATACTCACTTACAAGATGACACTTAATTTGCATATCTACTTAGTCACTCTCTAATAAAGGCTGTATAGAATATTCCCATGGAAAAATGTACAGACAGATCCTAACTCAGAGTAAACTTTATGCAGAAAATATACTTCAGCTAGAGTGCAGCAGAAAGTGTTGCAGAAAGCCATGAAGAAATTCCAGGAAAATAAAAAAACTCAGTAATTTAAAATGTCAAAGAAATCCTCAGCCAGAGGATCAGGTTAAGTGTGCAAAATATATGTATTAATTCAGTGAGAAGCATAGCAGAAGTGCATTTAAGAATTTCCTATTAAATTGTAGGCAAGGGGTGTGTTACTGATTTCAAGTACAGGACAGACTGAAGATGTTTTCAACAAAAGAGCAGTTGAGAGTGAGCAATTATTTTTCAGAGAGGAAGGAACTTTCACACAATCTGCATTTAGTAAAGCAAGGTCCAGCAATATTTCTAGTATTACAGTAAGACATAAAGAATAATAATGCTTATGCTTTTCCTTAATAGTCATAAAAGTTATTTATTACATGATCTTTTGAGCTGATCATGTCCTATTTTTCCCAAAGAAAATGGATGAAAAATTTTAAGTACATTCTCAAGTTATTTGACACCCAAAGTGGTAGGAGACTTCCACAGTGAGGTCTTCTCAATAACTGCTTGAGATATGTGGAATTTTTCTAATGATCTGTGCTCAGGGGGCTGTTTATCTGAAATTTCTTGAGACTAGGGGTAAGTGAATATTGCCTTCCTGTTCATTTAACTACAGTATGCCTAAGTAATGTTTTCTACAATTGGAGTATTATGGTTTTCTACTTTTAATTTTCAGAACTTTAATCACTACTGATGAACATTTTTCTTTTAAAATCCCTCTTCTGTTGCTATGTGAAAATAACCTTTCTTCTTTTTCCATTTCTGTTTTTCCTCTTTTTCATTTTACCAGTCTTATTGAATCCTACCAGTGAATTGCCCAAGAGTTTTGGAACAACCCCCTCACTCTGCCTTTTGACATTCTGTTAAATAACTCAGAATTTAATTTAGAATCTAGATGAAATTCAGGAAGTACAATAAATTACTTTAGTAGCCAGCATCCCTCATGATAAATAGTATGTTTTGCTGTGTAAAACTATTAGTTTGTAATTTCTGTTCCTTGCCTTGACCATATTCTTACCTGCTCACATTCATAAATAGGATGTTTGCCCACTTTCCACCACCACCACCCCCCATCCCTCCCTTCTCTCTTTTTTTTCCTTTTCTTTTTTAGGTATGACCAGTCACAAGATCACAAGTTTCTGGAAATGATGGGGAATCATTTCAAATGTTCCTTGAGAAGTTACTGGCAAAAGACTGCCAGTACTGGGCCAAATCAAGTGTGAGTTAGGGACCAAATATTTTAGAGGCTGGGTGAAAGTATTATTATATAAACATTAATACAGAACATGTTTTAATTCTAACGAGTATAATCCCCATTTATAATTATGAACCATTTGGACATGCCTGGCTAATGCACTTGGTTATATAAAATGATTAAGCTTCACTGACAGATAAAAACTGTACAGTGAATAATTGGAATTCATTTTCACTGCATTGCCAGTGAAGTAAATCATAGCCCATCAAAGCAGTGGCATGAAGTTTTTCAAATAAGACTTGAAAAAGATAACTCTTTAGCTCAAACATCATCTATGCTAACAGCAATGATTAGGAACTGACTGGATCCAGGCCTAGGGCTGTATTTATAAGTGTTAAACTTTTCATATCCTCATACAGTTATCCGATCTTTACAATAACTTTTGTTGCTATAATGATGGTGAAGAATGGTAGAAAATAGCATGAGGATTATTGTTTCTATCTATATGTCTGCTGAAGTGAAATATATGTGAAAATTAGAATTCTCTAGTAGCAGAGCTAAGTTCTATGGGACTTACCCCATTTATTAGGTAAATTCATGCGTCTACATTTTTATTCTGTCTCTTCTGGTTCAGAAAAGGTTGGTTGTTGGGGTTGGCCCCATTTAATAAAAATTAAATTACCTGGAGAAAATTGATGAAAACTTCTCTATTCAAATACATGCTTTTCCTCCAAGGAGGTGATTTCCAATTCTGTTTTCCAAGTCAAATCTTCAGCAAGTTATTTTAACTGTTTATCATGTATCTGTTCATTTAGTCTGTTTCTACAATATCTATACTTCAGTGTACAGTACTTTATCACTGCAAAGATCAAAATAAATTCAGCTGTGCAGGGAAAGTTGGTCAGTACCAGTTTTCCTAGTCTTCCCTTAGTTCTCCTCTCTGCCTACTCAGATATTATGTTAACCTCATTCCTCACAGAAGTAATGATTGAAGAGTTTGACTGGATGCTTGGTAGATCACGAATTCATAAATACTACTCATAGCTCATAACATGGCACACTCTGAACCATAAGAAATGTTGTTACTTAACCTCTGCTTGAATTTTCTTCATTTGGAAATGGTAACATATAAATCAACCATAGGTTGAACCATGAAGCACAATTAACAAAACCAAATGAATTTTTAATATTGTTACTGATACTAAAAGTTCAAAAAAAAAAAGTTCAAAATTTTCATGCTGCAGTTTGTCTTTTGTTCATTATGGAAGGTAGGGAGGAGGGACTGTGAAATCCTGGAGTGTGTCAACTTTCAACAAAACAGCATTTTAGTAAAACAGGTTCAGGATTTGATGCCAGGAGATCTGTCCCTGGGAATGATGCACAAAACACATCTTCACCTATACTGAAAGGTATTAATTCTGAACTGTTACTCTTACAGCATCAAAGATAATTCCTTTGTTTAAGAAAGTTATACAAAAGTTGAACATTCAGAGTCAAAAAAAGAAAAAAGAAACCACCAGGACACCCTTGCTTAAGTCCAAAATGAATCAAATGAGTGTTGGGAAAAAAATCATGTTACTCTGTCACAATAGCTTGAAATTGGTTGCCACAGTCAATTTTTATTTTGCTATTTCCTGACCTCTGAGGGCCTGATTAGTAGTAATGTGTGGTAAATTCCAAAGATGAGTAACTTCTTTTCCTGAGAATGTATGTTAGTGTGAAGCAAATATATATACACACATCCATATGCATACCGATGACTGCATATAGGTGCTTGTAAATAATGTTTGTATATTTTTATGTGGATATGTGGGGCATGGTGCTCATAAAATGCCAGTAGAAACTGTAAAACAGCGTCTAGATACTTGCTAGGGTTTTTTTACTCAGGATATTGGATAAATAAGTGATATACTGAGATGATGTTTTATAAATATAAATCAAGTAATTTAAAAAAATGCTTAATAGTTTTCTTTTAAGGTTGTAAAGTCAAGTTTAAAGAAATGGAAAGTATTATGTTTGAAGAAAGATTTTTTTTTTTTACTTCTTGCTTTTCTTTAGAAGTGTATAATATAATCTGTTATTAGAAGTAAAAAGTTTATTTATAGTATGGAAAATAGGTTTTTAACCAGAAAGCAATTTTATGTCTGAGGCAATAAGGATTTTTTCCTTAAAAGTAAAAGCCTTATGTAGATGTATTTTGTTAGATTTTTCTGTTATGTGGATTGGCGTTGTAAGCAATGCTACACTTATTCTAGAATAAGTATCTTGTCAAAAATGTATCAAAATCTTGTTATATACAAATCCTCAAGTCATTCTTCAAATGCATGGTAATTGGTTATCTTTATTAGTTTTTAAACTTAGTTTGCCTGGATAGAAAAGCAATTCAGCTCTTTCAAAATGTGCGGTATTCGGCCCTACCAGTTCCATGTCTTGTGATTTTCAAGTTGGTTTGATAATGATCCTTCTGGCCCTCAAAAGAGTTATTGAAATACTGTAGTGTTTCCTAATTCCAAAATGTAAAAGCAAAACTAGCATAAGATCTACACTTATATTATTGTTACAGTGTAATAATAAAGAAAAAACGGGTCAGCTAGGAAAAAACACTATAGAAGCACAGTGTCATTGCTCTTCTCTGGCCTGAAGTTGCTCCAGGGGAGGTTTACATTGGATATTAGGAAAAATTTATTCACTGAAAGCACTGTCAAGCATTTGAACAGGCTGCCCGGAGAAGTGGTGGAGTCATCATCCCTGGAGGTATTTGAAAGGTGTGTAGATGTGGTGCTTAGGGACATAGTTTAGTGGTGGGCTTGGCAGTGTTAGGTTAATGGTTGGACTCGATGATCTTAAGGGTCCTTTCCAACTTAAATGATTCTATGATTCTAATCCTGTTGCTATTCGAGAACTTCATAAAGGTGATGGAGTTTTGCCGAAAGAGTAGTAGCAGCTTAGATTACAGTGGGAGCCTGATTTCAGATGTCACTCAAGTGTACCTGAATCAGCAACCTAGAACCAGACACCACCAAAGACTGCCATTGTACCAACCATTCTTTGTGAGACTGAGAAATAGCTCATTTCAATTCTAGACTTAATGGCTCTCTATCTAATTTGATATCACGTTATCTCTAGAACTTCTGTTGAATTATTTGCTATATTTAAATGTTTAAATTTATCGGTTTGAAGTATCTTTAAGAAAATTGTTCTGTAGCCATCAGACAAGAATATTTTCCCTTTTCTCTTAATTCCCCACTATAAACCAGTAGTATAGAAATAGGAGGAATGACATAGATGCCATATTTTAGTATTGAAATTTTTATAATATTTGGGTAATTTCTGGTTTTCTTTGTAATTTTAAAAATGATTTTATCTATTTATTTAACTCCTTGTAGCTTAAAGGAAACCAACAATATTACATAAAGTTTTAGGAGGCTATATGCCAAACCTCGGTTCAATAGTTTCAAACTTTCTTTCTCTGTCTGCATCCAGAATAGAAATAAAATTGCAGTTTTGTTATAGAGGTTTGTGCAGAGACTTGGAAAGATAAATTACTTACACTACAGAATCAAAGAGTTGTTGAGGCTGAAATTGACCCAGCTGATNGTTTGTGTAGAGACTTGGAAAGATAAATTACTTACACTACAGAATCAAAGAGTTGTTGAGGCTGAAACTGACCCAGGTGATCACCTTGTCCAAATCCCTGTTCAAAGCATAGCCAACTAGAGCAAGTCACCCAGGGCTGTCCCACATCGGGTTTTGACTGTCCCTAGGGATGGAGACTCTACAACCTCTNAGAGCAGGTCACCTAGGGCTGTCCCCCATCAGGTTTTGACTGTCCCTAGGGATGGAGACTCCACAACCTCTCTGGGCAACCTGCTCCAGTGTTTGACCATTCCTCCAATAAAAAGGGCTTTTTATGTTTAAATGGAATTTCCTACATTTCAATTTGTGCCCATTACGTCTTCTTTCACTGTGTATCACTGAGAAGGGTCCGGCTCTGTCTTTTTTACTTCCCCTCCCCCCTTCAGTTATTTGCATTCATTCATCAGATTCCCCTGACCCTTCTCTTCTCCAGGCTTAAACGGTCCCAGCTCTCTCAAGTTTCTCTTCATATGATAGGTACTCCAATCTCTTAATCTGCCCTGTAGCCCTTTGCTGGATTCATTCCAGTATGTCCCTGTCTCTGTTGTTCCATGGAGCCTAGATCTGGACCCGTAACTCCAGATGTGTCTCAGCAGTGCTGAGTAGAGGTCATCATCTCCCTCAACCTGCTGGCAATGCTTCTGCCTAATGCAGCCCAGATGATCACCATCCTTTCAGCATTGGTATTGGTGCTTGGGTTTATGCTTCCCAGGTGCAACATTTGGCATTTTCCTTATTTGAACTACATGAGGTTCCAGTTTGCCTATTTCTCCAGCCTGTTGATGTCCTTCTAAATAGCAGCATAACTCTCTGGTCTATCAGTCACACCTCCTTGTTTTGTATAATGTGCACACTTGCTCAAGGTGCATTCTGTCCCCTCATTCAGCTCATTAATGAGATACGTTACTGGTGCTGGTGTTGACTCCTGGAGTACAACACTAGTGACTGATCTCCAGCTGGACTTCGTGTCACTAATCACAGCCCTTTCAGTCCAACAGCTCAGCCAGTTTTCATTTAACCTCATCATCCACTTATCTAGTCAGTTCTTTGTCAGTTTGTCTCCAAGGTTCTTATGGAAGACAGCGTTGAGAATCTTGCTAAAGTCAAGATAACATTCAGTGCTCCCTACTCATCCACCAAAGCCAGTCATTTAATTGTAGGAAACTACCAGGATGGTCAGACAAGATTTCCCCTTTATAAATATCTATGTAGATAATGTTCAATTATCTTCTTGTCCTTAGTATGACTTTCAGTATTTGCTCCATCACTTTCCCAGGAATTAATGTGGGGCTGAATGGCCTGTCTTGAAGACAGGAGTAACATTTCTTTTCTTTCAGTCCTCAGGAACCTCCCCTGATCTCCACAACCTTTGAAAGATAATTGAGATTGGCTGACATTAGCCAGCTTCCTCAACACTCATGGGTGCATCCCATCAGGTCCCATGGACTTGTGTATGTGCAGTTTGTTTATGTGTTCCTTCACCTGATCCTCCTCCACTGAGAGTTAACTGTTCCTTGCTCCAGACTTGCTCTGTAGTCTCAGAGACCTGGGATTTCTGAAGAACAGTCTTCTTACTGGTAAAGATTGAAGTGAAGTATGCATTGAGTACCTTGGCCTTCTCCATGTCCTTTATCACCAGGTTCTCTGCCCCATTCAGCAGCAATTCCACATTTTCTCTAGTCTTCCTTTTGGTGCTTATGTACTTGTAGTAGCCCTTCTTGCCCCTGATGTTCCTCATGAGATATGAGTCCAGATGGGCTTTGGCTATCCTAATGCTGTCTCTGTGTGCCTGGACAGTGTTGCTATATTCTTCCTGTGTCACCTGTTCCTGCTTCCACCTCTGGTATTCTTTCTTATGTCTAAGTTTTGTCAGGAGCTCCTTGTTCATGCAGGCCTCCTGCCATTTGTTCTCGACTGCCTGAATGTAGAGACAGATGATTTTTGAGCTTGGAGGAGGCCATCCTCATCCTTGACAATCAACCAGCTCTCCAGGTCCACTCTTATCTTCAGGATTGTCTCCCATGGGATTCTTCCAAGCAGGTCCATGAAAGGGCCAAAGTCTGTTCTCATGAAGTCCAGGATTATAATCCTGCATTTCTCCATGTTGCCTCCCTTTGGGATCCTGAACTCCATCTCTTGGTCACTCCAGGCAAGACCACTGCCAGTCTTCACGGACCCATTTATCCTTGTTTGTAACTGTGAGGTTCAGCAGAACATCTCCCTTTGTCAGCTGCTTCAACACTTGTGTCCGGAAGTTATCATCATTACACTCTAGCGACCTCCTGGATTGCTTGTGCACTGCTGTGTTGTCCTTCCGTCAGATATCAGGGTAGTAAAGTCCCTCATAAGGACAAGGACCTGGCAACATAAGGGTTCTTCTAGTTGTATGAAAAACTTGTTCACAGTAATGCATTGTATCAAGAGTTTTGTAGCTATGACAGTGACAATACTCCAGCCTGTCAGGAGAAGATACATGATTCTGTTCATCACACAAAATAAAAGGCACTATGGCATGGGAGGAAGGAGAAACCTCTCCACTGACAGGATGTGCACAGCATTCCAGGGGAAGATCCATCTGGGATCTGTCCAGTGCTGCACGTAAGCAGCGTTCCCTGCATTAGAAGGGATGCGAGATTTATTTGGTAACTATATTCCTCTTTTTATTATATCTTAGTAAAACACATAATCTATTAAGCCATTTGTTGTCACGCCTTTCTTATTGAGATCCAGAAAGAATCCTGCATCGTCTCTCCCTGTCTCACCTCAACCGCCTCCCGCCCTGCTCTGTGCAGACATGCATGGCCTGTAATCCCCTCCATTTAATGCATGAAGTTCAGCTAAATTGTCATAGATTATAGTGTAAAAATTAATGCAAAATCTATTTTTGAAAATAAACATAACAAATCCATAATTTTCTGTGAGATATTGCTCTCTTGTCAAAATATGTGAAGAAACATGTTCAAGTGAGAAGGTATGACTGAAATTTGAAACTTAACTGAATACCAAATACACACTTGTATGAAGCTGCAGTGTATCCTTCATAGTTTTACAATGGTAGGTAAGAGACATAACTATTTATAGATGCAAAACTGTGTCTACATGTACTTGCAACCCCTCTCCTCCTTATAGCTGTACATAGTAAAAGCTTATTTTGCCCAGCATCCTGACTTCTTAACCAACAAGAAATGTCAAGAAAATTGTATGAAGATAAACAGAATGCAGTGATATTTACCCAATCGACAGTGAGTTGTGGATAGGGTCCTACTGAAATGTAAGACAGGGTTTTTTTTTTTGTAGTATTTCGTAGTATTAATGAATTTTCTTCAACTATTTGAAAACATTTAGAGTTTTGGCATCCACAGGCTCCAAAAGCAAGGAGTTTCACAGCTTAATTATACTTAATGTGAAGAATCATTTCATTGTTTCTTGTTCTGAGCTCATTTTATTTATTGTCCTCCAGTTCTTTTTGTGCAAGTTGACATAGAGCAATTCTTTTATAGTCTTTCTACTTGGAATAACTTAATGCCATCCATAAATGTTGTTACTTAACTATCTATCCACTTTCTAGTTGAGCAGTAGTTAGACTAGGAATTTGTCTACATCTGCCTGTCATGCCAATCAATATTTTTTCTTGTTATGTTTGTGTTCATGTTCATTATTTGTACCCCTCTGTTGGTCCTTGTTTTCCAGAATGAAACAGAACTTCACATAATGCAAGGAATAAATTATAACAGTAATGACATTTTTAAGTGTTTCATAGATTTCATCTTATAAATATCAGAAATATTTTACCTCAGCCACCACAGATTTCATCCTTAAGATTTGCATTTTGTTTTTATTAAAGCTGATTATTAATAAGTTTATCCTGGTATCTTCAGTATTTAAATAATGCCTAGAGCTCGGATAAGTTTTATTGAATTTAAATAAATTTAAAAAATTTTTCAAATGAGTTAGTTAGCTTACATATACCCTAGGCAGAAAAAACCTAAATTAGGATCTAGTGCATAAAAACACTGCTAACATTTTTCTTCCTTAGATTTGTGAAAATATTTTTGGGTAATATGTACTGTGTCAGCCATTCTTTTATAATTATGACACATGTAAACCACTGCATGATATATGATATTTTGAGAATATACACAATATAAAAACACTTCTGGTTTTATTTCACATATGATAGGTTTCTCTAAAAAGACCATTTTTTGTTATTGTTTATTTTAATGATCAAATTTAATTAAAGCCTCAGACACCGGAATTTAACAATTCATTGAGAATTTCAGTGTGCGGATTCTTTTTAAAATAAAGTCTAGTCCTAGTGATGGCTTCATCAAAATGCACCTGGAGGGGAAGAGTGTACAGAAGGTTGATTTTGTCCATTTTAATAGGGTTTATCCCATTAATTAATTAAGCTGATGAAAAGATAAATTTCAAAAAGTTGTCAATTGGGAACTGTTAATCAATAAGAGGTAGTATATCCTGCAGTGATCTACTCCCATCCAAACAATATCCAAAAATGTTATTAGTCATTTTGATTCCCTTGTAAAAAGTTGCAGATGACAGTGATACAGAAAAGTGGGAGCAAGTCAAATTTGACACAAGTCAGACTTGATTGCATGATAAAATGAATTCAATGAAACAATTTGATAAAACCCCATATATCTGAGAACAGAATTTATGTCAAAATGAAGAAGTATGGGATTTTTTTTTGTCCTCAGCGCAGTAACTGAAAGTCTAGGTCATATAGCTGGTTAACAATGTCAAAAATACTTTCAGGGACTTGTGGTAAACCCAGAAAGTATAATGATAAAAATGCTAGCTTCAAAAATGGAATCAGTGTTTCCCCTGTATTTTATTTCAGCAAGCTGCGCTGGAGCATGGTGTCTAGTAATTTTCACTTTTCTTAATGATCTCTGGTACAAAAATACAATTTTGGAAGAAAGGAGTGTGGTAACTGTAAAGAAGCACTGTAACATTTTAATTCATTTCAGTACTCATACTTTTTTTTTTTTTATGGGGGTAGTCTCCCTTTCCTGAACCCTGAGTCACAATATCTACACTGTCTTGTAAATATTGTCTTTGGCAGTTTGCCCTTTCTGTGGGTTTGTGAATCTTGCTCTTCTAACCATTAGAAGATCCCTTTGTGGAAAACTCTGCTGGAGTGAAGTGACAAGAATTAAGGTTGAAATTTTCTTATTGTTGTAACTTATTGTCATCCATCTTCCTGCTAAGTTTAGTTTCGTGGTCCACTGCCTCTGGTCCTCTTACATACAATTTGTGTAACTTGATTAAAACAAAGTTGGTGCAAAATACTTTAGTGAAACAGTGTCCTATAAATCATCAGATAAATACTTTGTGACTCTTTTGAGTGGTTACTCATACTATGTCTATTCAGCTATTAAATCTAATCCATGCTGACATAGCTAAAGGACAACAGACTAGAAAAAGTTCCTAGGTTTAGTAACCTTGAATAAAAAGAAATAATGTAAATTAACTAATTACAGAGTTCCTGATGGTTTTAATAATGGTATTTTTCCTTGACTAAACGTTCAGAGAAAAATAAAGGCGCAAACAGAAAACAATACCAAAAGTCAGTTCTAGACACTGCTACATTGATCAAAAGATATGCTCCATCCTATTTAAAAGCCATTATAGAAAGGATTCCAAATGTTTTTGTCTGGTTGAATCATGTAGCAAGTTATTTCTGTAGTAGTGGACAGCAGGCAGATTTCCACAACCATTAGTTACCACTGCTGTTCAAGACTTTGCCAAGAAATTATTAGCCGTGCTGACATAAGTATGTCTAAACAAATGAAACATACATGAAATATTACTGAGTGTCAGTAAAATGTATCTGAGTAAACTGCCTGTCTTTCAGTAACTTTTTGTTGCTGAACACTAAATACTGAGAAGCAACTCAGAAGCAAATGTGTCACTTGAGCCACAGCATCCAACAAATAAGAAGGTGTGGCATCTAAACTCAGCTATCTAGTCTGGACTTGTTTTGAACTTTATGGTATCCCACTTACATTTGACAAAGGTAACAATTTCTAGCAGCATCTTTCTAGGACCTGTGAGGAGGTTATCAAGAAGATGCATCCGCGCTCTTCTCAGTGGTATGTGGCAGGAAGACAAAAGACAGAAGGCATAAATTGAAAACCTCCAAGGATGAAAATTACATAACCTCTGTAAACAACCTTCTCCACTGCTTGTCTCTAGAAACTTTTTCACTGTGTGGACAGACAAGCAGTGGAACAGGTTATCCAGAGAAGTTATATAGTCTCCATCCTTGGAGGTTTTCAAAACTGACTGGGTAAAGTCCAGAGCAACCTGATCTGATCATGTACATGACCCTGTTTTGAACAGGAGATTGGACTAGAGACCTCCTGATGTCTCTTCCCACCTGAATTATCCTATGATCCCATGAAATGTAGTAGAAAAACATGAAAAACAATTTATATCAAAGTAACGTAAGTGGCTAGTTAAAAAGAAAATAGCAATAAAACCCTAATAAAGTCCTAATGGTTTCAAAAGCAAATGAAGATCTTCTGTCAAGACCAAAAGCTTTTCACAGGGTATAAAATTTTCTGTAATGTAGCAGCATGAACAAACCAGTTTAGGATAGGTCAGAAGCTTAAAGGCAAACTACAGATCTTAGTTTTTCAAATCAGCGACAGGAAAATGCACCTCTGTAACCAGGAGTAATGCATAAGCTCTCTGTGCATTAAGACCCCATTAGATGGGTTTAAAGAATTGAAGGTGGGCATTAACACTCCTCTTTTTAGCTCAGGGATGCATTTTCTCCAAAGGGAATGTAACTGAAATTCAGCTCTCAAGTTAACAATCCTAAAAATTTTAGGTGGCTGGAGATGTTTATGTATTGACTTAGGGTCTTAGGCTGAAGAGCAGACTCCATTTACATAGGCTAAATAAATCCATTATTATCGCAGACTATTCTGTAGTTGTAGAGTTTAATTAAAATAACTATTAGCCATTTTGTGGTTGCTATGTCTAGATAGTATTTAAACTTTTCATTCCTTTGAATAAAATAGGGGATACAAAAGTTTTTCACAAAAGAATCATGAAAAGAAAATTCAATTAGTGTTTTTTTTCCCTTTCACCAGCATTATTAGTAGAAGCTATTAAATGCTTTCAAAATTCAGCTTCCCCAAAAAATAATGTGACGTTTTCCATGGGTTATATTTTATAGAGTTAATTTTCACAAACAAAATATCAATATCTGCAAATACCAACCATACATGCTATGGCCCATGCAGTACTCAACATTTATGTGCAGATTTCCTACTGAAGTTTTTTGTAGCTGCATGCATAGGTTGAATTCAGTATAATTTTAAAACTTAGAGGTTATGTACCAAATTTCAGCTCTGTGCAACTGAAAAAAATGTCCTCCCTTTTTTCTTTAAATTTTACTTTATATAAAATAGTCAACAAGCGGCTTGGAAATAAATTGTAAACGAAGAAGCAAAGGAGGAGGATTTTAGCATGCCTTAGGGGCCTCTTTAGCAGAAATAAATTGTGTATACCTTGAGTTGTTTGTTGGTGAGTGAACGTCCTACAACTGCAGCAAGACAAGGAAACCTTTACAAGGCTGTGAAGAGAGTATGTGCAGTCCTCATATGGCACAAAAAGGAAGGTCTAGCAATCCCTGCTCACAGAGTTCTGCAGTAATGTAGAAAGTAGACCTTATTAAGAGTGTGTATGCTAGCATGAAAGGAGAAAATATCAATACCCTTTAAGATGGAGAGTGAGGATGGAAGATCAAGTACTACTGAGGATGTACTGTCAAAAGTAATGTTCAAAATAACTGATGTACTTTGCGAAAGCAGGGTAGGAATAACTGCGAATGGTTCAGTTGACTTTGAAAAGTGTCCTGCAGAGTATGATGAATTCTGTTTCTTCCTCCCTCTTGTCCTGGACATTCTCTTTCTTGTTAGAGAACCTCTCTTTGACAAACTATCAAGATGGACACAGAATGTGAGTGCCATTCTCCAGTTTATCATGCCATATCTTTGAATGGTGGAGTGAATGCAGGATTGTGACTTTCTCACACTTGACATGATTAAAGTAAGAATTTATTGTGAGGAGTATTTTTCTCCAGTCTCTCCCATCTACCGTTGGCTTTATTGTATGCAGTGCACTCCTTCATCACATCGTATGGCTACAGTTTGTGTTGCTGTACAACTCTTCCATTTTGCTCAGGACTGTGCCTTGTGTTGGCTTTGTCAGACTTACTTGTTTCTAATTGCTATTGTAACCTTTAGTTGGTGCAGAATTTTTCTCTGTAGCCACTAGCTTAGCCTCACCAGTCCTTGGATGCTGTCATAAAATCTCAAGTACTATAAGATCAAGAATAAGTGATATTTAGGATCATATTTTCAGATATATAAATCTTTTTTTCTTTAAAAAATAGCATCATACATACATTCATTCTAAAAAATGGAATCATACATCATTACCAAGTGAGAGAAAGATTCTTTGTTATGGAACTTATATGAAAGCCATTTTAGGATGTACAAATTTGTAAATGTTGATAAATGTAGATTGAAAAAATCCTATTTTTACAGCATTCCTCTCCAATTCATCCTGAGAAATTAACTAAAGGGAATTCTTTTTCTTCTATTTCTTCATTGTAGAAGAATGTAGGAGACCCTGGTACTGCACTTCTGGAAACTTGGCCCCTTATTTCTGTTACTTTCAGGTAGTGCCATTTCAGAATGAACCAATTGCCAAGAGAATTGAATATTTTGGAGATAACACATATCTAATTAGCAAAAGTGGTTACATGTGGCAGTATTACTTTTTTTATGTCAGTCATTTTAGCAGCTTTCTGTTTCCTCAGTCACTAAATAGTCTGAATATTATTTTTGAGATGCTTAATTTTTGTTCTTATGATGATATACTAGTTCAATAATATTGAAATAGAGTTACTAAAGCTATGAAGAAAACCTTGAGATATCAAGATATGGACCTATATTTTGGATCTTTGCCTCTCAGGTTGGGATATCTGATTGTCCTGTTCTGTCATATGAGACATGCATTATTTCTTGTTTGTTTATTTCCCTAATTACATCTGCAACTTCCCTAGAGCTTTGCTCCACTGGAGAGAGTTATAACCTATGTTCACTTGTATACCATTTTGTTTCATCTGATGACCAAGGGTTAGATTTCCTATAGTATTTGTTAAAAGAAATGATTTATTATTCATTAAGGCTCTGTTAATGTTTTAAACCCAAAATTTGCAACTGCCAATAGCCTCCTAAAAGTTCTATTTTCTCTATCTGGAAAAACTCAAATGGAAGAAGGAAGTTTACAGAATGTGAAAAAAGCAACTGGCCACTTGGGAGGAATATAGGAACGTTGTCAGAGTATACAGAGATGCAATGAGGAAGGCTAAGGCCCACTTGGAATTAAATCTGCCAAGGGATGTCAAGGACAACAAGAAGGGCTTCTTCAAGTACATCAGTAGCAAAAGGAGGACTAGGGAAAATGTGGGCACACTGCTGAATGAGGTGGGTGCCCTGGCAATGGAAGATGCAGAGAAGGCGAAGTTACTGAATGCCTTCTTTGCTTCAGTCTTTGCTGTTAAGGCCAGCCTTAAGGAATCCTGGACGCCGGAAGTAAGAGAAAGAGTCTGGAGAAAGGAAAACTTTCCCTTGGTCGAGGACAATTGGGTTAGAGATCATCTAGGCAAACTAGACACCCACAAATCCTTGGGCCCCGATGGTATGCACCCATGAGCACTGAGAGAGCTGGCAGATGTTATTGCTAGGCCACTCTCCATCACCTTTGAAAAGTCATGGAGAACAGGAGAGGTGCCTGAGGACTGGAGGAAAAGCCATTCTTCAAAAGGGCAAGAAGGAGGACCCAGGGAACTACAGGCCAGTCAGCCTCCATCCCTGGAAAGATGATGGAACAGTTCATTTTGGATGTCATCTCTAAACATATGGAGGAAAAGAAGGTTATCAACAGAGGTCCATGTGGATTCACCAAGGGGAAATCATGTTTGACCAATCTGACAGCCTTCTATGATGGCATGACTGACTGGCTAGATGAGCGGAGAGCAGTGGATGTTGCCTACCTCAACTTTAGCAAGGCTTTTGGGCTGTCTGCCATAACATCCTCATAGGTAAGCTTAGGAATTGTGGGTTAGATGAGTGGACAGTGAGGTGGACTGAGAACTGGCTGAATGGCAGAGCTCAGAGGGTTGTGAACAGCGGCGCAGAGTCTAGTTGGAGGCCTGTAGCTAGTGGTGTTCGCCAGGGTCAATACTGGGTTCAGTCTTGATCAATATATTCATCAGTGACCTGGATGAGGGCACAGAATATACCCTCAGCAAGTTTGATGATGACACAAAACTGGGAGGGGTGGCTGGCCACCAGAAGGCTGTGCCGCCATTCAGTGAGATCTGGACAGGTTAGAAGGTTGGGCAGAAAGGAACCTAATGAAGTTCAACAAAGGCGAGTATTGGGTCCTGCACCTGGAGAGGAATAACCACATTCACCAGTACAGGTTAGGGGTTGACGTGCTGGAAAGCAGCTCTGCAGAGAAGGACCTGGGAGTCCTGGTGGACAACAAGATGACCATGAGGCAGCAATATGTTCCTGTGGCCAAGAAGGCCAATGGTAGCCCTGGGCACATTAAAAAGAGTGTGGCCAGCAGGTCAAGGGAGGTTATCGTCCCCATGGTGAGGCTACATTTGGAATACTGTATCCAGTTCTGGGCCCCCCAGTTCAAGACAGACAAGGAACTACTGGACAGAGTCCACTAGAGGGCTACAAAGATGATCAAGGCACTGGAACATCTCTTTTATGAGGAAAGGCTGAGACACCTGGGTCTGTTCATCCTGGAGAAGACTGAGAGGGGATCTCACCAATGCTTATAAATATCTAA
>RSEF01000004.1:11920894-11931170 GCA_003993805.1 Himantopus leucocephalus | reverse complement strand
GACAGAATGGCATGTTTGTGATCAGTGTCCAGCCCAATATGCTCTCAGAGGACTATCAGTAAAAGCCTTTTGCTGTAGGCCAACCAGCCTTGTTCATGTGGGATGCTTCCCAGCAGGAGAGATGGCACAGCATTTGGCTCAAGGCAATAGAAAAAGTAGGTGTGTGTGGGAACCCCTCTACCCACAGAGACACACACACTCTCACACACACACACACTCTCTCTTACCCACTTATATATAGCCTAAAAAGGGCTCTTTTTTGTCATCTGCAATTTGACAGTCACAATTCCAGAAACACCTTTCCAGCATTTTCTCCTGAGTCTTAAGGTCAAACCCCTCCCTTTCCCTTCTCCTTTATGAGAAGACAAAGCTGTGCCAGTATCAGCATCCAGTCTGTGCTCTGTCCTGGCTCTGAACTACTTGCTCGGTGCATGCCTCCCTCCTACTGCACTGTGTAGTTGGCTTGTGCTGGAAGCAGCCGTTATGCAAAGCCGAATGCTTTGCATAATGTGCAAGCCAAACTCTTAGGTGCCAAAATTCCTTGTTATGCAGATAATCCACTGTTTAGTAGATGCCATGCCACAGGTTGTTCCCATACAATCCAAGCAGCCATTGCATGTGTGGATTGTTTCCTGGGAATATTAACAAGCCCTTTGCTGCTGGCAGGACTACCATATGGACATCTTGGCTGAGGACATGAGCGAACTGCTGCATTGGCAAGAGTGAGTTGATGGAAGCCCAGCACCTTCCCCTGAGCTAAATGCAAGGCACTGTCAACAACAGCCCAGTTTTCTCCAGTCCCTGCGGTACATTGTCAAGCTCCTGATAACACAACTCACTTTTCTGCAATACTATTTCCACTGAACACATTCTCTGACACTGATGTAGCATTCCTGACTGAACAGAAGGAGCACAGAACTCATTTGAGCATGAAGCAGGTTGCTAAGTGAAATCTTCGATGATAACATTCAGATATGGGGGATAAAACTTGCCCTCATAATTTTTCTGAGTTAGTGCCTCTTAAGACACCTGATACTGAAGACCTGGAGGACAGAGATGCTGCTGCAGCTGTTTCTCATGAGCCCAACAAATGATGATCCTGGTTCCCTAAGGAAATCTGATGCCACGTAGGAGACCTCCCTCCTGTAGTATTACACAAAGAAGAGGTAAGTGTTAGTCCAACTAGATATAAGGACTCTTTTTCTGTGGTCCCAATTGTGGCCACACTTCTGCTGCCAAAGAAGGAAGTAAGTCCACCTCCTAGTGCAAAAGCAGCGGTGGAGAAATCTTTCTCTGTAGAACAATTTTATCACATAAGGAGAGGAAAATGTTTGCTCTCTTTCACACTGGAGCCTCTTTTCTTATCAGAGACACCAATGAATGTTGTTTCATTGCTTGTTACTTATGTGAAAACTGGGATGAAAAAGGGTGACAGGGTGACAGAAAAAAGAGTGATCATGGACATGGTCAACAGTGTCCATAGTTCTCTGAGGAAAAAAACAGTCCGTCTACACATTCACCCGGAGATTCCCTCACAGGAAGGCTTCAGACTCTGCACAGCAACGGCAAGGCCAATCCAGAGGAGAAACATTAGAATACCATAAATGGCGCAGGGCAGGCATATGTGAGTATGGCTGTAAGGAGAACCATCACTTTAAATGAACTTCTAACATCTAAAACAAATGTATAAATCCCTGAGTTCTTATATTTGGCCCAGATCATATTCCTTGTGCAGCTGGTGAAGCCAAATGCTTCACTTACTCCCTGGAGACCTCTAACCTCCCCCTCAAATTTTACAATGTCAGCGAAAAATTAGATTCTTTCTTCTGAAACCTGACTCCTGAGAGCAGTGATAGCAATAACCATAAAAATAGGCACTTCAGCCAGGGTTCTTAGGGATGTGTTTGTATTGGAATTGCTGAGCCAAGAGATTTTCATACCAAATCAGAGTCCACCGCGTTCCCCCAGGATAGGCAAATTCATTTTGAGAACATCATACAATTTATGTACACTGGGGAGGCAGACAACTTTTTTGTCTCTTCAATACAAACGTGAATCAGAATGAGAGATATTTTCAAGCACCGTGCAGGGGTCCTTCCCACCGGAAAGAACATTCAGTGTCATCTGTCACAGGCATCTGAAATGTCCTTCAGCACTTGAAAATGCCCAGTCAGCCTTGGGCCCTTCAAGCTGGAGAGGAGACAGGCAGCAGATGTAAGATAAGGTCTGTAAAATCAAGAGAGGACAATGAGAGGGAGTGGATGGACAACTGAATTTCCCTGCACAAGAAGTAGGGGCATCAAGTGAAATCAGCAGGTAGCCAAAGACAGAAGGATGGGATTCTTCAAACCACTCATAGTTAATCTGCACAGCTCCTCACCACCAACAGAGTGGCTACTGAGTGTTTCCATTCATTCAAAAAGGTGCCACACAGATCCATGGGAGCAGAACCAGGTGTAGACTCCTGACCCCACACACAACAAACGCATCAGGATTGGGATGTGCCTGAGCCAGGAGCACCTGGGGAATGGGCCAGTGTTCAGGGAAAGCCTCAGCGTATCTGTCTGTTCTCATAATTCCCGTACTTTATCAGCCTGATACCAGCGAGGCTCAGCCACTGTGTCGTGGTTTGGCCTCAGCCGGCAACAAAGAACCACGTGGCCGCTCGCTCAACCCCCACAGACGTGGGGAAAATTGGAAGAAAAAGGCAAAACTCGTGGGTTGAGATAGAGGCTGTTTAACAGAACAGCAAAGGAAAAAGAAAAAAACATAACAATAACACTGATAAAAGAATATACAAACACGATTACAGTACCGCTGCTCACCGACCAGACCCAGACTGTCCCAGCCCCCTCCCGGCAGCAACTTCCTGCCCCCTCCCCTAGCCAGCTCCCCCTATAGCCTGGGCATGACTCACATGGTATGGAATACCTGTGTCCCCTGCCGGCTCCTTGGGGAATTAACCCCATCCCTGCTGCAACCGGGACACACTGCCAGGGAGACACTGCTCTGGGCTGGCCTTTGGGATGACACAGAGCAACTGCCATGTCCTGACTTGTCTGTCACCACCAGCCAACACACAGCAGCAAGGCAGGCAGGTCTCCCTTGGGGCCAGCATCTGGCAAAGAGGCCATGCCACGGAGAGGCTGGAGGCCAGGTCCTGCTGCTCCAGAGCCAGGGCAGTCTCTAGTCCCTAGGAGGGAGGACATCCCTCTGTTTGCACAGGCAGGCAGGCTGAGCACAGGCAGCATCAGATGCAGCCACTGCTCGTGGCTCTGGGCAGAGCGTGCACATAGGAGGCGAAGCACTCCATGCACCCATCATGTCGTGGTTCTTTCCTTCCACGGGAATAAGACCTCCTCATGCACCCTTTTTCACTGAAAGTTTTGGTTTTCGCTAGACTAAACAAACCAAGCTGGTTTATTTTCTACTTCTTAAGTCAGTAGTTAGTTTTCTAGATCACTTTTTTTTTCTGCACCAGTCCCAGCCTGAATAAGTATCTTTTTTGTGCAGAGATGGCAAGTACTGCCTCCAGTATTCTAAAGGGGCTCATACAGCAGCCTTAACATTTCCACAGCTGTACCAGAACTATTTCAAACTACTGATGATATTAGGGATCATACTGGTCACTTACAATTCTGCTCTGACTTCCTAGGTCAGTGAGGGCTGATACATCCTCTTTATACCATGTCTAGAGAGGTGACAACATTATCTTCCAAGGCCTGGGTTTGCAGTGCTTGAAAGACTAAAAAAGACACTCTGTATTGAGATTTGTTCCCATCTCCACAGCTTCTCATGTCTCTCTGTATCACAGTGAAATGAAAATACTGGCCACAACTCTTACACTTCATCTTCTTGCCATAAATCTTCTGCCACTTGCAGTTCAGGCAACAACAGTGTAACTGAGCCAGGAGCAATCAGAGGGTAGGACTGCCCACACAAGTATCTCTGGCACACCAAGTCAGGACCTACAGAGTGTCTGTGGTTCCTTTAATGTCAGAAACAAAGCAAAACTAAGCTTGTTGGCCTCTGGGTCAAATAACACCTTTTGTCACATTTTTAGTTTAATAATATAGAAAAAATCTGAGTTTATATCAAGGATCTATGCTCTTTGGGGGCCATTACATCACCTATTCTAATATGCTGACCCCAAAAAAGAATCACAGAATCATAGAATGGTTTAGGTTGGAAGGGTTCTTAAAGATCATCCAGTTCCAACTCCCCTGCCACGGTCTGGGACACCTCCCACTAGACCACGTTGCTCAAAGCCCCATCCCAACCTGGCCTTGAACACCTCCAGGGATGGGGCAGCCACAGCTTCTCTGGGCAACCTGCACCAGTGCCTCACCACCCTCAGAGTGAAAACTTTCTTCCTAATATCTATTCTAAATCTACTCTTTTCCAGTTTGAAGCCATTACCCCTCATCCTGTCACTACCTGCCCTTGTAAAAAGTCCCTCTCCTCTCCAGCTTTCTTGTAGGCAGCCTTCAGAAGCTGGAAAGCTGCTATAAGGTCTCCCTGGAGTCTTCTCTCCTCCAGGCTGAACAACCCCGACTCTCTCAGCCTGTCTTCATAGGTGAGGTGCTCCAGCCCTCTGATCATCTTCGTGGCCTCCTCTGGACCTGCTCCAACAGGTCCATGTCTTTCTTGTTTTGAGGGCTCCAAGAATGTCTCCTGCTTGTGTAGGCTTCCAAGCACTGCACGCCCATACGACCCTCAAGTGCCTGCAATAGAACTGCAGGAAATGTACTGATGGGAGAAGAGATTAATGAAAAATCTGAGTTATAGCTCATAATACAGCATCTAGCTAATCACTCTTTCAAAAAGCTTGTGAGGGAAGATCAGAGTTGAGCAGACTGCTCACTATTTACCACTGTCAGAAACTTGTTCAAACCCACTACAAGTTGGGTTCTAATGCCAAACTTGTTTCCTCATTAAAGACCCTGTAAGCTTTGGGAAAATATGCAAATGTGTAAGTCTAAAATCTGGCTAAGTCTCGCAGAAAAGCTGTGCAAGTGGGTGATGCTGAAAAGTGCCTGAGGCAGAACAGTGTTTCAGGAAAGGACAGAAGAAACCTACAGACTATCACAGCATCCCTGCCTGGGCCACCTCCACCTGCCCATCAATGCAGCTGCTCAGCCAGGCTTTTATCCACTTGTATCATACCCTGATGGCCACTATAGAGTGGGGAGACTACTCAGCAGCACAGGCAGGGTGCTCCTTCCCAGTGACTGGGGACGCCCAGTGATGGTGAGTACGTAGAGACAGGAATCGCATTTGGTTTGTGATTCAACTCTATGTTTCAATTGCTCTACTGTGTTTGTATTGTGATTTCATCACACTGCTGCATCACTCTGCTAAATCAAAACCCCATGTAATATCAAATATCTTCAAATAAGTAAATTTGGTATTAAACATTAAACCTTCCTCATGTGGAATATCTAAAAGGAGCAAAAAGTATTGCTCTCTGACATAATCTAATAAGAGATGCTCACCGATCGATCTGTTGTGGGTAGGCATGGTGAGAGTATGCTGCTTGTCACAACAGATAGAAAGGAAGTAGGCTCTGGCATGACTTATTTTTACTGAAGAGCTGGTGACATTGTTGAATCTGTATGTGAGGCAAGTCCCTCTGGGAGCCTAGGTCAACCAGAAAGAACATGAAAGAATTAATAAGAATTTGATGAAAGCCAAGTTGGAAATTCACTTGGTTATAGAATTCCAAACTGCTGTATTCTGAAGTCTGCCATGCCTTAAATGCTGGTCACGCTGTTTATTTTATCTGAGTTTATTTCCCACAGACCATAAAGGAGGAGGCCACAGCTCTTTTTTCTTCTGTACTCAGATTGGTAAATCTAGATCATTTCATCCTGCTCAAACTTCCTGATAAATAACATGCTTCCAACAGATGTAGGGAAGGCAGTTAACTAAATTGTCCTATCCCACCTTTGTTTTTAAGAGTAGCTGAAACATTCTTAGAAAGAACAAAGTTTTTGAGATATTTATTTTTGCCCCTGAGAAAAGACCATGCTCTTCCTAATTAGCTCCCAAAACAAGGACCTTCACAGTAACTCAAGATGCAAGAATGGCCTGAGGTGAGAATCTGTGAACAAGCTGCAAAATCTCAATATCCAGTGGTGTACTGCAAGGGGTGGGGCAGGAGGGGATAGAGAATGCAGGTTTTATTCTGGATCTCAGCAAAAAAAGTGCAATGACAAATGGCTTAATAAAAAAGCCAGTTGGATAAGATAGAATAAAAAGAGGACGCTGACTAAATCTTATATCCCTTCAGATGCTGGGCACCCCGTGTTCATGCAGTGTTGGATGGACCCAGGATGGATTTCCCCATGTTAGGCTGCACCGATGCCATCTGTGGAGAGGTTCCTTGTTTTCAGGTCATCCATGCTACTACAATTTTTTTACAAAACCCCAATTGTATCCATAAAGGATGTCCACACGGGAACGTCTTTTTGCACTTTTAGATACAAGCAAGGCCACGCAGGTGGTGTAATCATTGGTACCAAGAGGGAGGTGGCTGCAGGGTCCTCCCTTACAATGATCTGGCTGAATGCGCCCTGCAGCCAAGGGACTGGTGCAGCACAGCACAGCCCAAAAGCCTTGCAGGACAGGCAGCACAGCACAGCACAGCACAGGCCTGGGCATGCTCAGGTTAACTGTGATGTGGATCACTCACTCCTCCATATACAGTGGTCTCCTGGTTAGGATCAAGACATTCCACACCTTGATGCAGACAGTTTACCTTTCTCACAGATATTATAAGTTAAAGCTTATGTTAATAACATCTGAAATTCTCAAGCAGTAAGTACAAGGACCAACAGAGTAGACATGACTTGTTCTACATCACTGACTCCTTGAGGATAGTGTCTTACACAAGACTCCCAGTACAAATGGCCAATACAAGATTCATATTTCAACCCATCACCCCAAATCACTCTGGCACAGCTCTAAGGTGAATTTTCTCTGGAAATGAAATGTAACTAAGAAGTATGAAAATAAACAAATTCACACATTCTTATGTTGAGGGCTCCAGAGCTGGACACAGTATTCTGGGTGGGGTCTCACAAGAGTGGAATAGAGGGGCAGAAGAACAAAGAATCCATGTCAGACTAAACGATCAACACTATGCTACTGGTCTGATCATGACAGGTCAGCAAAAGAACTCGTTTGGACCAACTGGAGAGACATATCCTACTGCTGCTTTGCAGTGCCTACTTGCGGTTTGTTAGGTTTGCCACCTGTCCTGGGACACCTACCATATGTATTTCTTGAGCCCATGCTGACAGAGATGCTGCTGCATTCTTATAGGCTCAATCTCCAACTCCTCTCCTTTTGCAGCCTTGACAAACAATTAACCATGAATAGACACCACTTGGTATGGATTGCCCAAGGAATGCAATCGTTGCTGGTCCTGTGCAAATAGCCTGCCCAACTGAAACAAAGTGAAACAATTTTCTGTTCATCAAAGCTGATGGAAATGGAGGAGGGACGGGACCCAAAGCGAATAAGTCAGCAGCATTGGTAAGGCTGGAAGTTTCTGTTTTGCTATGGTGGAAGCGGAGATGCCAGCCAGCCCAGAAGAGATTCAGCCTGGGCAAGGACTAATATTACCCATTCAGGTAGACTGGGCAGATTAGAGAAGCTTCAGACCACACCAGTGAAGGGCAGGATCAGAATTTACAAAAAGCCCAAGAGGGAAAATCTGGGAGTCCAGCAACAGCAGCAGACATGGGAAATAATGAAGGAAAAAGCACCTAATGCGTTAGCCAAAGACAGCTGAATATAAGCTACAGCCCAAACACCAAAATGCCTCAATAAGAATTTTACAGTTACAGAAAGTATTACTGTGGGCATACCAGGGCCTGCACAAGTTATTGTACTGTAATGATACGTATTACCTATATATCATTAACTTCACAGATTTCTTGCAAGTATGACAGTAATGCTGACTTTTCTGTCTTTGACTGTCTAGTGTGCTACATTAAAATCAGTGGGCAATATTGAATGAGGATAGTAGCATAAAGATTGTATTGCTTATCAGTAAATGCTCCTTTCAGAACAGTGTGCTGTTCATATCAGTTATTCCCACTTGAAAAGTAAAAGTCACCTCACAGCAGAATGAACAGGGGGAAGATAATTTCTCTCAAGAGTCGTGGAAGAGTCAGGCTATGAACTGAGAATTTTGAGATTTTTCAACTTTATCTGAGCACCTGAAATTACCTGTCTCTCCATTCTGGCCCCTCTCAGTATGGGGGAGGGGGAGTTGTATCTTCAGAGGCGGCAGAAAGCGAGGCAGCTGTCTGATCTCCATCTCAAGAAGGATCTATTTTCAGCGTACCCAAATCCTCCCCTCCTCTGTAAGGAATGTCAGCACTCCAGTGCCCTGCTCACACCACATTGCTGTGCAGGATACTCTATATCCAGAGATGGCTTTCAATCAACCACTTCTTTTGGGCTGTTCTGTGTTTTTTTTCTAGTGCCAGTGGAGTCCAACCCTGCATAGATGGAAACAGAAATGGCAGAAAGTCATTTATTGGCAGGACCCTATTTGTTTTTCTTTTTTGCATTCAAACGTTACTGCCTCTTTCAGGGCTGTCCCTCTGCATCATCTAGCTGAATCTTGATTACATATGGCATGTGGATTCACAGACTGAATGCAATCCTATTGTAAATTTCAGATGCCATTCCGTATTTCTGTTCATAATCACCTTCTCTTTTGCAGGAACACTTTTTGTATTTTGGTTTCGGGATTTTTTTTTGGTTAAAACACACAAACATGTACACCCCTCCTCACTCCCAGGATTGTCAGCTTCCCTTGGGTTGTACCTGACACTAACATGTGCACATTATTTGCATTTCCCTTTGTTGATTATCATGAGATTCCTGTCTTGCCATTTATCCAGCCTGTCAAGGTCCTTCTGAATAGAAGCATACAATACAATAAGAGCATTCAATAACATCAATTCAAGCAACAATCTGTGTTACTGATCAACAACCCCCACAACAGAAGAAGGCTCAGACATGGTAAGCAAGGATGATTTGCTCACCAAGCTCAGAAAAGAATGCAGGAAGTGACCACAGCTATCCTAAAGGGAGCCCAACTTATCTCAACACAAAGGAGACCTTTGTTTTAGATAAACAGCTGTATCAGTTGAGTGGCACAACTGCTTATGTAAATTATTTTCCCTAAAACAACCAGTAGAAAGTATAATCCTGCTGGGCTAGTCAGGCAGGAGGGGAGAAGGAGGGGGAAGTGTGCATGTGGCTCCGGCCAACACAGAGCATAAAAATCAAATGATAAGCAAAATGAACTTTAAAGAAAGCAATGGGCTTGGGCTGGCTTCAACCCACATATTCCTTCCTGGCGACTGGGGATGCTCAGCATTGTGATGGTGAGCATCCAGAGACTGGTAATGGGCATCATGTTTGTATTGTGATTTTACTGTATACTGTAATTGCTATGTTATGTTTGTGTTGTGATGTCCATATTTTGCAGTTTCACTCTGCTAAATCAAAATACTGTATAATGTCAAACATCTTCAAATAACTAAATTTGGTATTAAAAATTTAAACCCTCTTTGTGTGGAATATCCAAAAGAGACCGATCAGAGTATTGGAACCTGACAGTCTGGAAATTTCCCTTTAAAACACTTTATTTAACAAAAGGGAAATGATAATTAATAAAGTGATAAAGTAAAAAAAAAAAAAAGGCTAAAATTAGTCCTAAATGCTTTATCAAATTAATCTTCTTTTTAGGTTTATTTAAAAAAGTGTTTCTGAATACTGGCTGTGATAGCAGAGCTAACAGGATCAAGTAGGTACATAGCATAGGGTCTGGTGTGATGTTCTGCTGGTGCTGAAACAGGGTAACTGTTTTGCAGTTTTCCAGTTCATATATTTCATCAATGACATGGACAGTGGGATCGAGGGCACCCTCAGCAAATTTGCAGACGATACCAAACTTGAGTGGTGCTGTTGACATGCCTGAGGGACAGGATACCATCCAGAGGGACCTGGACAAGCTTAAGAAGTGGGCCCTTGTGAACCCCATGAAGTTCAACAAGGCCAAGTGCAGGGTCCTGCACCTGGGTCGCAGCAACCCTCAGTATCAGTACAGGCTGGGGATGAAGGGATTGAAAGCAGCCCTGCCAAGAAGAGCTTGGGGGTACTGGCAGATGAAAAGATGGACATGAGCTGAGAACGTGTGCTCACAGCCCAGAAAGCTAAACCATATCCTGGGCTGCGTCACCAGCAGGTC
>RSEF01000004.1:11890047-11903379 GCA_003993805.1 Himantopus leucocephalus | reverse complement strand
CCAGAGCTGGAGGCAGTACTCCAGGTGGGGTCTCACCAGAGCAACATAGAGGGGAATCATTCAGATGTTTGCACCAGTGCATTACCCAAATCGCCCGTGTAGTGGGAGTGTATCTGCCACATCGCAGCTTTGATTTCATATTGACATTCCGAGACTCACTGGCAGGGGTTAGCCGGGCAGCCCAAACACCAGACTGGATATTCGGAGCTGCCGATCAAAAGCTAAATCCCGTCCTGTGGCACACAACAGTCCATTACTGTGCATATCTTGGGGAAAAGATTACTCTTAACAAGTCCCCGGCGACTCAGAATAACACAAAGGCAAGAATTTGTGGTCACACCACAAAGCAGGCTCACAGAAGGAAGGCAACGCGCGTAACACGAGAGTGTGCTTCTTTCTGTATTTCATTCCATATTGCCATAAGCTTTTGGCCAGAGAGTTATGAGAAGAGCAGCAGCAATATCCACGTGCTCCAATCGATTATACTGCACATCCTAAAACTAACACTGAAAACTCACCTCAAAAGAGAGAGAGGGAACACGCGGGGTCGATCTGTAGCTGCAGGCAACTTAAAGATAAAAACTCCTCTAGCTCTGCTACAGGAGAAAGCTGGCTCAGGACCAAGCTGGCTCAGGACCAAGCCTTCACACCACCCCTACAGAAAGTCATCGAGCTTGAGCTAAGACGGTGCATTCAACCCCGCGCTGGGGAACACAGCGCAGAGCTCACGCATCTTCAATCCTCCAGGATTCAATCCTCCACGCTGTTTAGTGGTGGGTGTGGCCGTGTTAGGTTGATGGTTGGACTTGATGCTCTCAAAGGTCCCTTCCAACCTAGACAATTCTACGATTCCCACGATCACTTTCTGCTTCTGTCCAAGGTAACTGCCACCGCCCCAGCCAGCACACACTCACCTTGCACCAGCACCCGTGTGCCACCCCGAGCAGCAGGAGAGGGGACTGGCCCGCAGGGGCTAAGCGAGCAGGGAGGGGAGACGTGTTCTCGGCTGGATCAGTTCTCCCATCCAGCTCGCCGCAGGGCTTGCACGAACTCTGCCAGGTGCCGGCGTAAGGAAGCATGTGAGCAACTCCAGCTCACCCAAGCTCCGTGCGGATCCTTGGAGCCTGAGCTACAGCTGAACACAAACCACATGGACTCAACTTCCATGAGAGCAGGGGCTTGGCACCCTTCGGCTGAATCTTGAGCAACCTGGGCTGGTGGGAGGTGTCCCTGCCCAGGGGCAGGGGGGTTGGAACGAGATGGTCTTTAAGGTCCCTTCCAACCCAATCTATTCTGTGATTCTATGATGTTCACGCCAGTGCAGGTGCAGTTTTCAAGGACTTACATGCCCGTGTACCCCTCAACCCTAACACAGATTTCTCCTGCTTCATCAAGAGAAGACATACTGCCTCGCCCAAGCCACCAAGAGACAACATGACCCAAACTTCCCCTCGTGTCTCACGCTGAGAAATGGCACTTGTGGGTTTCTAAGAAACCTGAGCAAAAAGAACCTAAATGTGCCCTAAAGTGTAATATGGCAGCGTTGGTTCCAAAGGAGCTCAGCTCACGTCACAGAAATTGCATCCCAGTGACGCCACAAGAGCGTTTACCGTGTCCTGCCAGCACCGCACACCACCTGCCTCACAACCACCAACGCACAAGCGAAACAAGTGAAAGACCAGGCTGGCTTTCAGTGGTGGAGAGAGATGGAAGACTTTAACATCAGCATCGATATTATGGGTTTGACAGTACCACCTCAGAAGTGACCCAACATGCAGTACCTGGACCAACCAGACTTTTTTCCTTAATGAAATAAAATAAGGTTTGAGATGTTAAGAAAGCTTTCCACGTCCAGTCATCCACAAAGTCAGGAAGCCTTAGTTCTTGCTGGCAAGAAGTCTGACGCTTCACAACCGTGTCCTAAGGTTTATGAATTCAGCAGAGCCAAACTAATTGCACCGGGCAAGCCATCCTGCCCTTCGCACTCAACGCGTGCAGACCCCAGGCTGCTCGGGGATGGAGATGCAGGTGCTGGTAAGCACAGCCACCATCACTACTGGGTGTTTAAACTCGCCAAGTAAATTACAGCCAGTGCCATTTAAGGCCTCTAACGGCATCATTTCTCTGGGCAGTATCTTGCCTCTTACCAATTGAAATGATGAGGTCTCTCCTGAGGACGAATCCAACGAGCCTCTGGGACTCCCGTGACACCACCACTGGATAGCCACTGTACGTGGTTTCATTGATGATGGTCTCAACATCTTCTACGGTCATGCTGTCCTGAGTGATGACAGTCAGAGGAGGATCATTCCTCCGTGGCCTCATTACGTCCATCGCAAGCGTCTTGTGTGAGAACTCTTCCTTGGCTTCCAAGAAAGGGTATCCGTTGAGGCGAATATGGGCATCGTAAATGCCCTCCCGCCCAATGGCATCAGCCACCCACTTGCTGGTCATGGCTGCTGCCATCAGAGGAACGATGTATTCCAGTCCGCCAGTCAGCTCAAACATAATGACCACCAGTGACACAGTCATTCGGGTCACCCCACCTGCAAAGAGAACACAGAAGACAGACAACATGAACGCGGAGTTCTGGGGGTCTCCAGGCAGGAGAGCTGTTCTGAGGTTTGCTACAGCTGTCCTCTGCCAACGCATCTAGAGAAGGTCTTGCATCAACAAGAGGTTGTACTGTTGGACTCCTACATCACATTCAGCGTCGCAGTGGCAGCCAAACACGAGCAGAACGCGGTATGAAAACCATCCGTCCCTTACAGAATATGGTGCCACGGGCTGGCTTACAAGGGTTTGCTACGTGTTTTTGATGGCTCCTTCCCCTCAACTCTGGAGCGACCTTTAACGACGGCTAACCTTCTCTCACGTTCCTTAGCTAGCTGCAAAATAGTCCAGCCATGCCCCAGGAGGGCCTTGTACACAGCTCCGCAGGCAGACTCACAAAACGCGGCCTCCGACAGGCTGTACGCAAAAGGCAAGAGTCATCCCGACACCCTCTGGTTCCCCTGACAGCACGGGCTGAGCCCGCTTACCTTTCAAGTCCGCCGGCTCTCAGCCAGACACTTTGCCTACTGTTCCTTACACTTTTGTAGGTTTTCAACGCTAATGCAATTAGTGCATTTCAAGAGAAAACAGGTGAGTCTCCTTAAATATGGACATCATTTTTATATAACAGCATTTTATCTCAGCATATTTTAATTACGCTTTTGAGATTCAAGTCCCAAAGCTACTCCCAAATATTTCAGAGTTTTGCTCCAATAACCGTCTCCTAAAGGGGCACACACCCTTTAGTGCTGCCCAGCGGTAAAGAAAACAGTTGATGAAGTGGAACCGTATTTATTTTTCATCAATTACATGCAAACTAGAAGGTTTATTCCCTTTAAAAAGACCCATGATGGGGTTTGGTAGCGTGCTTTTATTGTTCCTGAAATGAGAGTTTCTCCTGATACAGTTGTCCCTTAAGAGTTAAACATGTTATTCCATGGAGGAGAGGACTGGGAATTACAGGGAAAGTGAAGTTCAGTCACGTGCACTCCATTTCTTAAATTCAGCCAAGCGGAAAAAGCGTTACCAAAAAAACAGAGCACTTGAAAGAAGAGTTGTATCATAAGATCTAAGGCCAGACCAGGAAGTAAAAAGAATTAAAACCCCACAGGAAAAATCTGAGGTCCCTGGCCAGCCGCAATTGTTCTAGCTGCCCGTTCAGGAGACTGCCCGCTGAAACCCGTCAGTCCAGCGATAGGTTGGTGGGGGCAAAAGAACGCAAACAGGAGGAGAAACGCATTGCACATTCGACTACCAAGTTTCCTGCTCTTGAGATGAAGCCAGCTTCTACGGGCTGCCAGAACAGCAGCAGCGTTGCACTGCTACGCGTCTTTACACGGGCAACCAGGACCCGCACCGCAGCTCAGACTTGGGAAGACACCGTGCTTACCTAGACAGGCTGCGGCCCCCACCATCGCGTAGAGGCCAGGAGTGATGCAGTCCGCTCCCTGACTGCACCAGCCGCTGAAGATGGCCCAGTCGTGGTGGTAAAAGGCCAGTTGCTCCACGGCTACGCCGAGCAGCCTGCCCGCGATAGCGCCCACCGCCATGCTGGGGATGAAGAGACCTGAAGGGACCTGTGAACACACGCATCGGTAAACGCGCCATTTCTCAGACATTTTCAAGACCGGCGATGGAGGTTTGACACAGGACCGAGTTAGAGGTTACTCTGGAGTTAAAAGTGGCAAGGACGCCTTGCTCTGTCACCTCTCCCCTTCCCGCACCCTCCTGCTATCAAGTCTCTGCAGCAGAGTTTGTGTCTCCTCCTTTCTGAGCAGGGGAAACGGCCACACGAGAGGTTAGTGTGGAACAGCACAACTTTTTTCAGAAGCTTTTTTCCCCAAGAGAACATAACAAAGCTTCGCCTGCACACCACTAGCGCTCCCCCGTGCCCTTCCAACCACACGAGGACGTGGTTATTGCAGGCACGGGATTTTCCCGCTCTGCTGGCTTCACATACTGGGAGTGGAATCATCCTCCTTCCCTGGCAGCAATTCAAACGCCACCGTGAAAGCGAGGGCGCCCGGAATCAGCGCACACAGCGCAAGTGACACCCAGCAGCGCCACTGCTGGCAAGTTTCACCTCTGCACTTCAGCTGGTCCAGGACTCCAAAAGCTCCTGTTCTTTGAAATCAGAGAATCTCCCCCACTTTCCTTTACCCGTTTGTCACACAGCTTTCTCACACCTTGCGCATCTTTCTCACAGACTTGACGACTGCCCTTGAACGTCAGCGACTGCCTCACGGCAACAATGATGTCCAAACCTCCGTGGTGGGGTCACCTTTCTGGACAGACCACCGGAGGACTGGGGGCAGCGGGAGATGCTCAGTTCCACCTGCTGAACCTCACTGCAGGGAAGCTCAGCCCTGGGCGGGATATCCACAGCGCGGGAGGCAGCCACCACACAAAACCCCTCTGACCAAGGAACAGCTATGACCTGGGCTAGTGGGAGGTGTCCCTGCCCATGGCAGGGGGTTGGAACTAGGTGATATTTAAGGTCCCTTCCAACTCAGAACAACTCTATTATTCTATGATAAGTAAGCATTTACAAATTAACATACCGATTGCTTTGCAATTAGCTATTGCATGTATATCAAAAAGGCTTAAGGCAGGACAATTTAGAAGCATTCTGTGTCTGGAAAATGGGACGGGAAGCCCTGAGACACCAGCTTCAGTGCCCACACTGAGGCTAAAAGGTTTCTACTGCCCTCAGTTACGAGCGGCAGAACGAATAACTGCAGTCTATCACCTTGCCGCCTTCTTAACAGAGCTCAGGGAGGAAAACACGTCTGTTTATTGAGCAAATAAAACACTAAGACCTGGGGTTCCTGCAGAGGATGAGAAGAACGCGAGCTCCTTTACAGGCAATTCTCACCTTCATGCCAAAGGTGAAGATCGTGATGAAGACTTTCATTATAAGGGCCAAAGCCAGCTGCCACATGGCGGTGTAAACTCCTGGGCCAGCAGCTCGGTCTGGCAGGTCATCCCCTTTGGTGCTGTTGAAATCGTTCACGTACTCGCAGAGCTTGGAAGAGTCCAAAATCCCACAGTCGTTGAAGAGCTCAGAAATCAGCTCGCTGGTGCTCATTCTGGTGTACTCGTTGGGGAAGGCCAGAACGGCCGTGATCGCAGTCACCACAAACACCTCCAGCACAGGGTATTTCCCAAGCTTGGTCGTCTTGCGTCGCCTGCACCAGGCAATGTTGCTACGAATGAAGAAAGCTCCCCAAAGCCCACCAAATATTCCCAAAAGGATGAACGGCACAAGCTCCAGAAGATGCCACGGCATGTGAAACTCCACGTAGAAGAGAACCAGGCGGCTGTTCCCAAAAGGGTTGATGGAGCGCAGCGTAAATGCAGCCACCAGAGCAGCGAAGAAGGAGCGCCACAGTGTCTTGAGAGGAAAGTAGTAACTGACCTAAAAAAGGAAAGCCAAAGCAGATTCAGTCACTTTAACACTTGTCACTACACCGATCGCTGCCCAGTAACAAAATCACCAGTGCACGAAGGAAAAGCACGGGCTGAGATCGATGTGCACTGGCTACGTACCCTCCTCTCCAGCCACGCACCCCAGGCTTCGTTCTGAGCTCCCGTTCAATTCGGATGGCAGTGACCGGGGTGGGTCCTGCCCTCCATACCTCCAACACAGCAAGTGCCCTCTACGATCCCTGAAGCGGAGGTGACTTAGTCGGATAATATAAGCTGTTACGAGTCAGCTATGAGCTGAATCCAGAGAAAACTATTTGCCTTGCATGCTCTGCAAAGTCCCGAAGTGCCAAACAGCAGTGCTCGCCATAGCTGCCACCACAACTCTCGCTCAGCCGAGCGAAACCATCCCATTCCTCCTCTGAGCTAAGCCCTGAAGCAAGCAGCAGTGATCCATTTCATGGCTGGATCAAAAGAACAAGGATTAGAAGTTCCTTGGGGAGAAAAGGGGTTTGATCAGCCAGGTAAGTTTGATCCCAGGTACCCTGGGTCAGAGTGGACGTATGGAGAGTGGACATGCCAGAGGCGGTGGCTGTGAGCGGTCAGTGTTGCTGAGCACGGACAGACCAGGGGAAACCAACAGGTTTATTGCAAAGCTACGGATAGACATCATCCAAAATAAATTCTCCAGTATTTGTAAGAATTACCTGAAACCCCAATAAGCTTTTAGGTTGCTTGGCCTTGTAAACACACCACCAATCAGTATTCAACAGGGTCTCCTTTCCACACCCAAGCAGTTATGAGCGGACTGTATTTTTAAACCAGCAGGGTCAGTTCTTGCAATAAAACAGCTCGCCAAGAGCTAATAGAAAATGCTGATGTTACCTCTTCCAGACTAAAGAGCACTCCTCCGATCGGTGCACCAAAAGCTACAGACACACCAGCAGCTGCAGCTGCTGATAAAACCTAAGAGAGAAACCAAAGACAGTCAGACATTTTCAGCCCCCCTCCGCCCCCAACCTTTCCCCTTTTTTTGTTTGTCTTTACTTAAATTTGTACGATTTTTATCTCCAGTGAGCGCACAGTAAACCAGGGCCTGACGGCAGGGAAAAGATGGGAGTGAGACAATTCCCTCGGGAGAAGGGTTGCAAGGAGCTACAAAAACATCGGTGTTGGCATTTCAGCAGTCCCATCCCCAAATCAGCAGAAGTGCCACCACTGGCAATTACCTTTTTCTGTTTCAGCTGATTTCATGCTATGCTTTCGCCTCAGTAAAACAGAAAAGCGGTGATTTCCCCTCCCAGAACACACTGACTTTTCCCGTGTCTGCCTGTCTCGCAGTCATCCCATTTCTCAGAAGAGGGACACACGGTGTAACTAGAGGTGCTGTGGGGCCGCCCAAACCCTGCCAGCCCACCGGCTGGATTCTGTCGGGTTTGGTTTAGCAGAAAGTAAATTGGCCAATGTGACACTACACATCTCACATTAACCATTTTCCAGCAACTTGTCCGGAGAAAAGCCTTCCAGCAGTGTGAGGAAACACTCCTGAGCTTCACGTTAGACGTTAGCTTGGTTCTTACACCGCTCCATCACTGTCCCTGAAAGCAAAGCCCTTCACTCTACTCCTACGGCCAAGTCCAGGTCCCCCAAACAGTCCCAACATAGTTTGTGGAGTTGCACGGCAAAGACAAACCAGCGTTGCAGAACTGGGTGCGCAGCAGGTTCATCCCATCACAAACCAGATGACGACCTGCGCTGGGGAGACGCTGGGGTGTCCCTGCCTAACCGAGACGGCTTTTGCTCCAACTAGGCGTTGCGCTGGGGCACACCGAGAACGTGCCAAAACAGAACAATTTACATTCAGCGCAACGCGCCAGACCCTCCGGTCTCCCCACGCTGCCTCAGCAGTCTGACAATGCCAGTGTGTCACCGTACCTCTCTGCGCTTCGCTTCGTTCTTCCTGTATTTGGTGAAGAGGTGACACAAGATGTTCCCACAGCAGCAGGCGACGTGCACCAGGGGCCCCTCTTTGCCCAGGCTCAGCCCAGAGGACACCGCCAACACTAAGGTGATGGTTTTGATGATCAGCGTCCACTTGCCCAGGTAGCCTCTAATGATGAAACCACTTAAGATAGTTTTGATCTGGAAGTCAAGCACACAAAGCTCTACAGGCTCTCATTCAAGCCTTGGGCAGAGCTCCTGTTTTCCTAGGCGCTCCCAATCCTGCCCTCAGCTTTCCCCTGAAGCTTTCAGAGTCCCTCCCCAGCTATCCAAAGTAACGTACAGTCGGTACTGGGACATCTTTGTTGGTGACATGAACAGTGGGATGGAGCATGCCCTCAGCAAGTTTGCCGATGACAGCAAACTGAGTGGTGCGGTCGGCACGCTGGAGGGGAGGGATGCCATCCAGAGGGACCTGAACAGGCTGAATCAAGGTTGCACAGGTTGACATGGGCACATGCCAACCTCATGAAGTTCAACAAGGCCAAGTGCAAGGTCCTACATCTGGGCCAGGGCAATCCCAAGCACAAATCCAGGCTAGGAGGAGAATGGATGGAGAGCAGCCCTCAGGAGAAGGATCTGGGGGGGCTGATTGATGAGAAGCTCAACATGAGCCAGCAATGCGTGATCACAGCCCAGAAGGCCAACTGTATCCTGGGCTGCGGGAAGAAGTGTGGCCAGCAGGGCGAGGGAGTGGATTCTGCCCCTCTGCTCCGCTCTGGTGACACTCCACCTGGAGTACTGCATCCAGCTCTGGAGCCCCCAATATAGGAAAGACATGGACCTGTTGGAGCGGGGCCAGAGGAGGCCATGAGGATGATCAGAGGGCTGGAGCACCTCTCCTATGAGGACAGACTGACAGAGTTGGGGGTGTTCAGCTTGCAGAAGAGAAGGCTCCGGGAAGACCTTACTGCGGCCTTCCAGTGCCTAAAGGGGCTCTAGGAAAGATGGGGAGGGACTCTTGATCAGGGAGGGGAGCGATGGGACGAGGGGGAATGGCTTCAAACTGGAAGAGGGGAGATTTAGATGAGATATGAGGAAGAAATTCTTCCCTGTGCGGGTGGTGAGCCCCTGTGGCAGGTTGCCCCGAGAAGCTGTGGCTGCCCCATCCCTGGAGGTGTTCAAGGCCAGGTTGGACGGGGCTTGGAGCAACCTGGGCTGGGGGGAGGTGTCCCTGCCCAGGGCAGGGGGGTGGAACGAGATGACCTTTAAGGTCCCTTCCAACCCAAACCATTCTATGGATCTATGAAAAACATCCCCCTGTGCAAAGGCAGAAACAGCCGTTTGAGTCCTTCCTTTGGGGCCGCTCTCCCTGCTGAAGAAGAATCCGAGGCCAGCTCGGGCAGCCTGCCCTGCACGAACGGCGCGCTTTCGTTTGTACCTCCTGCAGCAAATGCCAAAGTATGTTACTTTTTTAAAGGGATTGCATGGAGGCTTAAGTACGAGACACGTTTCAGTAACAGTTTGGAAAAAAAAGCATCTATTAAGCCACCATCTAAAGTGCAAGAAATTATTATTCCATAGCAGGCGTACATAATGTTTGGATGGTGGATCCCCACCCCACCTTAAACAAACCCAAGCCGCTTTTCATTCTCACTCACCTCTGGGATCCCTGAGCCACAGGCGTAAGGAGCAAACCCCTTCACAAGTAACACCGCAAGAAGGGAGAATAACAAGGCCCAGATAACGTACATGAAGTAGTTGAGAATATACGCAAACGCCCCCTGAAATCCAAAGAAAGTTACCCAAATTAGACAATTTCAACTGAGATCACATCCAGCCCGCGCACCGAAGCAAGCACACAGAAGCAGCAGGTAATCGCACGTACAGTTACCAGCCAAAAATGAAAGAGAATGACAGTAAGTCTGAGGTTTCAAGGACAAGTCACATTGGCCGGGTTATGGGGATATGAACCAATCTCCAAAGACCGTTACATAAAATAGCAAACAAGGTCCACAAGTAGCTTGGTACTGGGATAAGTGTTGTCCCAGTCAAGCGGGCAGCTCTGCTGGACAGAGCTGCCAGAAATGCAAGACTTGAGCTCGTCTGGCATTCCTCTAGATCCTCTAGAAGGATCAAACAAGATGACTTAAACACATTTTCATTTCTCCTTAAATATCTTTCCAGTATCTGCTGATATCTGGTGGGCAAAATATCCTCCAGGCAGCAAGTCTCAGACACACGGCTAAAGCACTGCACTTGTAAACGCGTCAGTGTTTTGCTTCCCCCCTGAGGACAACCCAGAACTTGTTTGAGTTTATTTACACCCTTGGAAGACCCCCGGTGATGAATGTCAAACCACTGAACCACCCAGAGCTTGCGCTTCTGGCACATGCATCCAGACCACTAGCAAGGGATGATACGGGCTGGGGAAATGGGATGCTCGGCAGCAAAACCAGCTGTAGGCACACGTCACCTCTCCATGGCCAAGGATGAGCTGGGACCAGCTCATCCACTCGGGACACTTGTCTCTGTCCGTAAAGGTTGTGTTGGATTTCCAGCAGCAGTGCTCATGGTTAAACCAGAAGCCGGCTAAACACACTCCTTCTTTCAGATCTGTCATCCAGTGTGCAGAAATGTCTATCAGACCCGCTAAGGAACCTAGTTTAAAGGGGAAAAAAAGAAAATAAAATTAATAATTGCCTTATGCAGACTCAAATATCTGAAGGTTACAGTCTGCCCTACTAATTTTTGACTCACCTACCGACAAATAGAGCAGTACTGATACTTCTTACTAATATTAACTTCTGTTCTATAGAGAGCTAAATGGGGAGGTTTGCTTAAGTACATATATTGAAAAGAGTAGGTCAGGAAACAAAGCATGCCTAGTAATATTTCAAAGGCTGACCATCGCAAACTGCGTTCAAACCCACCCTGCATCACTAGAAATTAATTCTTCTCAATTACACTGAATGAGCACCTCTTAAATATAGCACAGCAAGCAGTCTGAGCGGCAGAGAGGGACGTACTGCATTTCTGGAGGATGCAGTCAAAACGTGTCACTGGTCTCCAGTGCGAGAGCTGGAATCCAGGAGTCACACTAACAACGCAACGACTGTAACAGGAATAACTTTGAATTTGGAGAAAACATTTCCAATCTCAATTTAAAAAAAAAAAAAAAAGAAAAAGGAGGGGAAAGTTACAACTGTGCCAAGTGAAACAAAGCAAGCAGAGAGCCAGCACAGAAAGTAATTCAGGTTTTAGAAGAGGAATCTTTAAGCAATTTCTTATTTTTCTGTTAAGAATAACTCCTACAATCCCCGAAGATAAATGCTGCCATCAGCTCTGTTCACAGCTAAAACGCCACATCAACAGAGGGCAGGAACGAGACCTCTGATCTGTCTGAGCACGCGCGAGCACAAGCTCCAGAGGCAGCAAGAAACATTTAGCAAATCCTCCAGTTAATGCAAAACTGGCTAGCAGCTTTCCTATGTAAATATTAACAGAAGATTTAATTTCGTTCCTCGTGATGACTGCTTAGCTGCTTTCTATCGGGAAGATCTGTATCCAACTGATTTCCTTCTGCTGGTCCAAAGTTTGCTTCTGAAGTCATTCAAAAGGTTTCAGCCAGTCAACCTCTGAAAGAAGGCCGACTTCCCAAGAAACACCTCCGACTTTTTATATCTAAGTATAGTAGGGGGAAAAAAAAAAAAAAAGAAAATCCTGCCAGCAGCCCTTGGAATTAACTTCTCAAGTGCCAACGAAGAGTGTTCAGCAAGGACGAACACTGCTCCCCTCCGAGCCGCACTCTGATCAGCTCTGTTCTGCTGTGTTTTTATTTTTTTTTTATTTCAGAGCCCTGTACCTGTACCAGATCCAGAGCCGTGTCCACGACAGCTTTCAGTCTCAGCTTTTTGCCTGGCTATTTACACAAACACGGCCCCAAAGCACGTAAAAATAATTCTCCTTAAATTGCAGAGCGGCGGCAGAGCCACTATCGGTGCAGCCCCTCGCGCAGCCCTCGCTCCAGGGACGCAACCTCCCGCTCCGGCGATCTGCCGGCGTTTGGGGGAGGAATCGATCCCGATGCTGCAGTGCAGAGCCAGGACTTGAGTTTTAGATTGAGGTTTGCTCTTACCTGCCAACAACCCAATGAGAAGCATCAACAACCAGCCTGAGAAGGCATCGCTCACGCTGTGGATCAGCGCCCAGGTGGACTCTTTACTTCTACTGGTGATCTAGAGGAGGGTTTTTTTTTCAAAAAGAAACAACAATCTGTTAAAGACACTGACCTACTTTGGCATAAATGCTCTAAAAAGTCCATGGTGAGGTTGTTAGTGGAAGATTAGCCCCTGACATTCAAAACAACAGCTATCGTGACATATTTTGCTTTGAGGGGTGAGAGAAAACCTATCAGGCAGTGGCTGCTCTTACAGCTGGCACAGCAAATGCAGCTCTGGTTAGGAGAGGCACAGAACGGCTCGAGGATACTGCCGGTTTTCCCGGCAAAAAAGCAAGTATTCAAGTAATGCTTTCCTCCTAGGCATCTTCTGCAGGCAAACAAGACAAAATTCATCCCTTCTTAATTTTTTAACGCCATTACTTGTTGTAATAGCAAGTTACCAATATCCCACTGCCACAGGCACATCTGAAGACACCGTTCGAGCGCTTTGCCCCCGGTAATTTATCAACGCTGCCTGGTGGGTACTGGTACCCACCACCTGCGAGAGCAAATAGAAGCTGTCACCGGCGCTTCATAGTCTCCGGCTACTGCCTGACGTCTGTAACAGGAACCAGATGCTGCTTTGAGCGGCGGAGACTCTGCCCAGCCGCACACGAGGCCGGTCGCAGGTTTAACGCCAACACGGAGGAACGGCCAGGCTGGGAACCCGGCTCTGCTGGTGGCACTGGGAAGCGGGACTCGGACCCGTCCGAGATGCCCCAGGGAGGGTGAGCTCCTCCGAGGGTCTGGCCCCCGCCTGAGCGCTGAAGCCTGTCAGTGTCACTGCTCCTGACAGGCGGACAACAGGGTGACAGAACGGCTATTGTGTGTCCCCATTAGCCCGGCTGCCTCTCCCAAGGGACGCATTCCAGTACACCGCTATTATTCCCAGATGAAAAGGCACATTGATGCAAATGACTAATACTCACTAAACGAGGAATAAATAAAGTAAGAATCCTTTCTGCCTGAATGAGTGCAGTTTGGTTTTTTTTTTCTCTCTGGATTTTTGTCTTTCAGATGCCGCACCGATGAGTGGAACTGCTACTGAATCGAGGCAGGGGTTGGGGTGGGTGCCAAAACTATTTCCTTTGTATTTCTTTTCATTGGACCAGCCCTACACCTCTTCGGCCAGCAGTAACTTCTGCCTTCATAGAATCATAGAATTGTTGAGGTTGGAAGAGACCTTTCAG
>RSEF01000004.1:11877385-11889947 GCA_003993805.1 Himantopus leucocephalus | reverse complement strand
AGATAAATAGGGCGAGAGTCTCACCTGCTGGTATTCCAAACAGCATGTCAGCCATTTACAGCAGCGGAGGAGCTGGACTCCAATCTTTATGATACTAAAAGACCTCTTGAGTCACTCATTTATTAACTTTCAGCTAACCATAAAGTAAATCTCCATGTCTGTCACTGTCCCAGAAGAACACTGGCGTAGTTAATAATCCTCTTGGTATCATTCCCAGCAGCACAGTTGCCATCACTACTGTTTGACTCTCATCTCGTCTGGCAGCAGCAAATGGGAAAAAAAATCAGCTCTTTGGTGATTGGAAGTCATAGTCTTGACATCCCACATCTGAGAAGCGTCATAAGCTTAATTTCTGATAACACTTGACTTGATTAAAAACTGACAGCTACTCAATCTGAAAGCTAAAAGTATTGTTATTCATACAGAACATGTTCTGCTCCCAAAGTTCAAACCCTAACTTTTTCATGGTCAGACTTTGCTTGCTACAGGGTAAATGTAACAATGGTTCTCAGATTTAAGTGCACCGTATTTTAGAGGAGTATAGCTTGCGGTTAGGCTGAGGCCAAGATAGTTTTCTCTTCAACACCTGGTCTTCCATGGAGGATTTTAGGTTTCATTCATCATTTCATTTAGATGAAATAGACTATCAGACTAGGGCTTTTTTTCTTGAACAAATCTTTCTAGCTAATGTAACTAGATTAATCCTGCTAAAACCTGAAGAACATTCTCGGTGTTTATTGACTGATTCACTTTGAGTGCCATTAGCCTCCAGAATAGGGAAGCGACTGCATTTTTCAAATGGAATGTATAAAACTCTTTATAGTGTACAAATAGTCCTTGCTAATGCAAAGTCATCTGTTTGTTACATGAATAGATATTAAGATTCTGATTTTTCTTCCAAACTGAGTATAGTCTTTTAATGTCTTAGGGCTGGTAATTGGAAGCTGTTAGAAGTGGTGAAAATTGGACAATTCTAAGAAGGTTGATCTTCACTACTTCCATCAGAGGAGGCTTTCTTCAGCTACCAGAAAGCTTAGGAAAAATTACTGATTTATTACTTCATAGCTAGCTAAGCTTTCAAACATGAAATCACATTTTTTCTTCACGAAAATGAACTTATCTCTCAGTCCTAAACGTGGGTAGCTCTATTCTTCATAAATAGGGCTTTCAGAAAAGGTATTGGAACAGGAAATTTAATCCTGCTTTATGATAATTCAAGGCTGTATTTATTTATTAGGATCAACCTGTATGCCTTTTAGATTCTTGACATTGTGAATAGGATTTCTCAGATATGCCTATGAACGTTATTTAGTTGTTGCTTTTTATGGGAAGGCAGCAGGAATAAATCACTTCCTTCATTTTGATCCTTCTGAAAACACCATATAAAAACATTTATAAATGAAAACCTGTCATTCCTGGAGTTGGGGCCAGAACATGAAGTTTGAGATTGAGTCAAGGAGTCCGGAGGACTTCCCTAACTTCTCTTCTTACGTGAAGGTGGGAGCTTCTGGGGCAGTGTAGGAGTGACGGTGCTGCAGGCTGGTGACGGGCACGGCAGCACTCGGAAAGGCAGCTCGCTTGCTGCATTTTTAATATTGTGTTCTGCTGCAGCATCTCAGGCAAAACCTTGCCAATAAAGTGATGTATCTGAACTGACAGCTTCCTCATTTACCCCCACTGTGCGAAATTCATATATGAATAGTTTGCAGATACGGTAATAATGTAGGAGTACTTATAGCAAATGAACTGTAATAAGTGTGGCAGAAGACACTTTTGAGCAAAGCTAGTAAAAGTAATTATTCTAGCTTGTGTCTCGGGAGTCTGAATTCATAATGATAAAGATTGCTGAATCCTGGCTGTAAAAGCTTTGAAATACCTGCTGGTGACAGAGATGCAGTGACTAGCAGCTGCACTGCTCCATGTTTTTAACGGGAGAGGTCTGTGTAAAGTACCTTTTCAGCAGATGGGAAAAGATGCAATTATGGTGCATGATTTTCTGGATCTGATCCACGTTGGTAGATAATTCTAAATATCACTAGTTCACAGAAGCAAGTAGTATTGTCTGTGGTTTTAAAACCATTTGTGGAGACATGTAGCAGAGGTTTAACATATTAAATAGAGAACTAACTGTGAGCAGACTGCTCCTGCATGAACAGTCCTACTGAAATCAACCTCCAAGAAGCTCATGCAATAATTCTCATGAGTAATAGTTACTTAAATGAATAAGGCTTTCCAGGGTCAGAAACAGGCACTAGATCATTGAATATCCGCTTTTTTTTTCTATGATATTACTGGAACTCATTAATTAGGATATGATTTGGAGGTGGCAGCAACATTCGATAGGAACTGTTAGAGTGATCACCCACTTTGAAAAAAATGGTTCATTTCAGTGATGTCAAAGAGAAGTAAAACTGACCTAATTAGCCACAACAATGTTAGAGAACGAAGCAGCAAAAACTGCTCGGAAATAGGCTCATATGATGTTTTACCTCAGCCAAACCTGAAAAAGTATAAATCAGATTCACAGAGCTGACACAGGAGGGAGCCAGCGAGGCTACAACCTCTCCAGTGCTGCCCAGGACATAAACTAACAGAGCCAAATTCCAGCCTCAATCCCTCTTCCCTTTTGACCCCTGAAGAAATACTCTTCTGGTGATGGGCTTCTCTCTGGTTTTCCCATTTTCTCGAGAGCACAAACCTGCAAAGTTGAGCACTGGCAAACCAATGCATGGCAACTGCTTTTTTTCCTTTTCTCTTACATCATTCACAGCAGCAGAGATACTTGGACACGAATTTATATCCTTTGTCTAACATCCTGCATAGCCATTAGAAGGAAAAACAAGGGCACCAAGGAGAGGACTTCATGGACACCACCATGAAATCAGCCTGTTTGCCTCTGACTTCAGTGCTAGCTTCTCCTATTAAAGAGCCAGAGTAAAGAGATAATCCAGCTATGAAATCCTCGCAGATCGAAAACTGTCTTAGTACCACAACACCACTAGGAGAGAAGATGTTCTTTAAAAGCTGGGTGTTAGTTCAAGTGAAATTTAACATCACAAAGTTCAGAGCGGTGGTCAGTTGAACAGTTTGAAGAGTAAGCTTGACCAGGTAAAGCACCTATGAGAAATTGCAAATTATTATTCCTACTTTTGAAATAGTGAATGTCTAGAGAAAGTAGCCTGTTGGGTTTATCATTTATTCAAGTTTTGGGGAAAAAAACTTTAAATGGCTGCAGGACTGTAAATGAAATATTGCCAATGAAGCTCAATCATTGCCATGGCAACATTGTGGTTGCAGTTGTGCCACAAGGAAAATCGATTTTATTGCTTTGCAATTACTTGGTTGACTAATGTCAGTATACAGTAGGTGAAGTACTAGGATTTCTGTTGACTTCTGTTGATTGTTGGCCTTTTCCAGCCAATAAAATTTTAAACAAATTTGTTTACCTTACTTCAAACAAATCATAGATTTCCAGCACTGACTGCTTACTTCTCATTTGGCTGAAATCACATCTGCACAGCCACGATTTCTGAATGCTTTCCTCCTGCTTTTTGCATTTGAATTCTTGATATGTCCATTTTGGAACCCCAGCCATTTTGTACTCTGAGTTACCCACTCTCATTTCACAAACCTCTTCCAAAAGAAGCAATTTAAAGTCTGCCTCCTGCTTCCTCTCCTCACCTTCCCTCCTACACAGTCCCCATCTCATCTTTGATGCAGCAAATGTTTATTTTTCCTTAAATTTTATTGAGTTGTGAATTATATGTTGCTCCCTACATAGCACTTTGAAAAAATAAAACTGACAAACTAAGCTGCACAAGAGGATGAGCTAGAAAGGAAGTGAACTGAAAATATGAAAAAAAAAAATATCAGAATTATTAAATAAGAGTGCTGAAGAACTACAGTAGAATTCAATTTCCAGACACGATGGAGGTATACGGATTTGCCGTTTTTATGCATACACTTGCAGGTGGTGATGGCTTTTAGGACTGGAACGAGGCAATGAGATTTAAAACATTCATTACACAAACAAAATTCTCCCTCTCTGTCCATGGTCTTTCAGCTTAATCTTTTTCTTGCTTTTATTCTTCCTTCATCACGTCCCTTCGCTATCTCTTTTTTCCCTTTTATATGTGTTTTAACATGCAGGTATAGACCAATATAGTAGTTGTCACAGGTTAGTTGTTCATGATGAGCTCATCAACGCAGTGCGTTACAAACAGCATTTTTTTGATGCCTTTCAGCTAAGCCTACAGAAACAGGTGTTACTCTTCATGTTTTATAAGAGGAAACACAGGTACATTTTATTTTCATGATACCTGAGGTCCCATATTGCATAAACCCCCTCAACCTTGGCTCTTGCTATAAAATGGTTCATTTCTAAAATGTTTTCAAAACCAAATACACCTTCACCACTAGGTGTAAAGTACATAAACACAGCTTGCTTTTTATTTTCCTCATGACCTAATGCTGTAATTTTGACATAGCAATAATTCTACTCTACTCAATGAATCGCTCACCATGTGTAAGGGTTGCAAGAGCAAGCCAAATGAGCTCATGTGCATTGGTTTGTGAACTGTGACGCCGGGAGTGCGTTGGAGTGAGGATCAATTTTAATCACAATAATTGATCTGTACCCTTAGTCATTCCTATGGTCAGTCACGCGTGATGCGCAGAAGAAAGTAAATGTTAAAAAGAAGTTCAGGGGATAGAACATTAGAAGAAGTAAATCTAGGTATGATACAAACACTGCTGAGAACTTTAAAAGTAATGCTGTGGAGAACACTAATGTAATTAAAATGCAATTATCTTACCAGATGCCAAATAAAAGCAGTGCAGGGATTTGACTCACATTGTATTTAACGTCTACATATAGCAGAATGAAATTAAAGTGATAAAGACATTAGGGAATGAGGGATATTCGCTAGCCAATGCATTTATACATCTCTGAAGCAGAAGCGGTTGGCTACAGAAGGCTGACTGGTGTTAGCCATTGGGGCGAGCCAGGCAGCTTGGCCTCCTCGGTCTTGTCTGCTGGAGGAGCCCTGGCACAGGAACGGGGATGCGTTGCCCGCTGTCTACTCTGCTCGTCCAGTTGCAGCAATGCTCATTACAGCAGATGGACTCTGAAACAGCGAGAATTACTGATGGCCCGAAATGTTGGTGACACAACAGATTTCCATTGCAAATGGTTGGCAACCGCAGCGAGTTAAGTTCAAAGAGTTAACAACAAAGTGCAGTTAGTCCTGGTTCAGTGTGGAGGGTGCATGTAAGAATTTAGCCCTTCAAGCCTGCAAAACTCGCTGGTCATAGACCCAGGCTGACCCTTGCTCGGGTGCTTTTCCCTTTGGGGTATGCCCAGCAGCCCCTGCGGGAACCTGTGTGGGCTCTGCAGTCTCCAGCTTTTCCTGAGAAATCCACCCCCTCACTGGGGCTCTGTTCACTGCCATGAAGCAACATATAGCCAAGGGTTGACACGGAGGAACAGAATTGATCTACTTATACTGCCCAGCTTGTGCTTTTACAGATAAGTTTATATACGTTATCTTTAATGTTGGGCTAGAGACAGAAAATGAGAGCTCGGACTGTTAATGTCCAGTGGTTTCCTGTCAATTCAATAATCCTATAGGTGACAGCTCAAGGATGGGCAATAACACAATATGGGGAACACGCTTATGGTAGATGCTAAAGCAGCACTTCGTGTTACTGTTTCAGGGGTGCCTGGTGCCCCTTCTGCGCCAGCATCTCCCTCTCTTTCCTCCTGCCTCTCCTTTGAAGTGTCACCCTCTCCTTCAAAGCTTTATGGAAAGAAAACTTCTTCCAATGTGGGCATTATTTATATGAAGTAGCAGAGGGATTTCTCCTGTCTCTTCAGGGAACAATGAAGGAAAATAGGAACGTAAAACCTCTGTAACTGGATGGACTGCTTAGGTATTCAGACTTAACCTGCCAGGATCTGAAAAGCAGGCAGCCAGAGGGCATAAAAGAATCAGCTCAATAAAACCATTTAACTCTCCAATACTGCCATTAATTGTCTGACTCTCTACCTCTGAGGTCCACCAGCGCAATGCACTTGATTTGAAAATGAAAACGGGTCACTCTTTTTAAGTGTAAACAAGGTAAAATATAATGGGAAGTGGGGTTACTGGGGAACAACCTGCCTGCTAACATTTGAGAAGGCTGCTCGGGCCCTTGAGAGACACTTGCTGTTCCCCAGAGCTCGTTCCGAGGCTCGTTCCAGCTACAGGAGCTTGCTTGTGGGTCACATATATGGTATAATAAAATACGCCGTGTTTATGCGCAGCATGCGCAATATGTGTTCTTGCCATGATAATTGCAATCCAGATTTTACATGCTCCCAGATTGTGTCGTTCTCGGAAGAATTGGAGTAAATCTGAGCTAGATCCTTTTGAAGTCAATGATACAGTGAAAACCGAATGACCCTACATCATTGGGCTGATTTTCTTTTTTAATAAATTTTGCTCCTGCCCTATTACCATGAATTTACCGAATAAGCTTCATTTCCAGCTTATCTCTGCCAGTAAGACTGACACAACTATCTATTGAGCTATGATAGTCATGTTCTGTAATGGGATGTTGATAGTCAATTGAAAATACAGACAGAGGGTTTCACTCAAATGAAAAACAGATTGAAGAAAATACGCCGCTAGTTCTGAAACAGATCTGAAAGTTGGGGTTTTTTTTTCCAAAATGCTGCATTTCTTTTCTTAAATAGATTAATACTTAGACTTTGAAAATACTCTGCCAACCACTGAACAAATGAGAAGCCTGGGACAGATTTAAGGAGAAAATTAAACTCAGTTAATGTGTCAGGGAAGTGATCTTTCTTCTGGAAAAAGACTAAAGGAGATAGGCAGTTAAAAGAACCTGCATAGAAATAAAAAATAAAAAATTATTTATTAAAAAAAAAAGAACGCTCCTTTCAGTAATAAATCAATACAATACCCAGGAATGGCCCTACCAGCTTAACATGTGCAGCTGTGGTTTAATTCAGCCATTGCCTTGGAGGAAGACAAGGACCTCCAAAGGCTCGTGCGGACTGCAGGACACAAAAGCTTTTATCTGGAATAGCATATTTTTTCAAATGAAAAAGATATTTTTATGTCCTTGATTTACACTTTTGCATTTTATATTGAGTGACTTTTAAGAAATAACCACATGCAGTACTTTTAGGGTTTTTTCCCTTTTTTCACAGATGAAATCCTGTTTTCCCAACTAGCTGTCTCCTGTGCAAGGTGAATGACACTGTAAAGCTAGGCTGACTAAATTAGCCAAAGGTTTTTGAAGCTTTAGTAATTTTTAATCTGTAATTATTTGCTCAGGGGAAAAAAAAAGAAAGTTATATATTTCTAAAACTTTAAAACAGCTACAATTGGTTGCCTTAAAAAAACCATTATTTTTGCCAGAGAAGTATGATTGACAGAGCAGAGGGTAGACTGGGAGAAGACCTGAAGGTCCCTCAGGACCGGCTTTCAGAAGTAGTGATTTCCTCAGCTCCAAGTGACTGCGAAACCTCCGAAATCTCCATCAGTGCTGTCTTCAGACCCAGGTCCATACGCTACTGTTGAGATTGGTAGATCTTAATTTCAAGTGACTCTTAAACAATACTCCAAGGGCTTCAGCTTTCTACAAAGCGTTTCCTGGTGGTCACCTGGTTTCTAGCTGGAAGGCTGTACCAAAAGGTGAAAAGTGCATTCGATAGATGATTATTTTCCCTCCTCTGGTAAATAGCACGGAGATGTTACATGGCTGTGGCTGGCAAGATAGATACAAGAACAGGAGTTAGCAAGGTAGGTGCCCTCCAACGCAAGCTCTCAACAAGCAAGCGTAACTAAGAAAACACTATCTCACCATTTCTCAGTGGCCCGAGGATAATGTTGTTGTATTATTGGAAAGCTTGTGTTACAGTTGTGCCTCTTGAGCTTTGGGAGGTTGTTTGGACGCTCTGAGCTACTAAAGCTGCTATTCTGAGAAGTCAAACAGGTATTTCACATGATGCAGCTCACATCATCTACCTTCAGCTCCTTTGCTGAATGTAATTTTGCTCCAAAGGAGTTTGTTTTTTCGCAAGAGTTTCGGAAAACGTGGAGGTGAAAGCAATATAGGAACAAATGAACAAACAGGCCCATTGCATCCACCAGAACACAATATATTGCTCAGGAGCTGCTCGGGGCACATGGCGGTGTCGCGGTTCTGACCGATCAGCGATGCCTCACACAATGTCTGCTTAATGAAACAGCCCAGGTGAACCAGGCTGATGCCAGCATCTCCTAAAATTCCTCACAGGTGGCACGATAGCTTCATCATTATGATGAGCCTTTTCCATCAGAAATAAGCGTTTTTGCTTAAGTCAGTTAAGCATTTTTCTACTGATCCCAGCGTTCTGTTGTAGTCTCTTTGTAGGATCTTTCTGCTTATTAAAGGAAGCTGCATATTTCTGTTATGTGCAGACAGCCAGCAGTGGGGATCGATTAAAAGGATGAATCTTTACAGATAAATCAAATAAGAACATCCTAAACAAACTCGCCAGCTCCCCATAAAGCAATTCTGTGTGATCAGCCTCAGCAATCATATAGGAATTATTGCAGTGAAAGCATAGAGCATCTGGACTTTTTCCCTGCTCTCAAGCTCTTTAAGTTTTGATGGTTGGGTTCCCTCTTGCTGGGTGAAGCAATAAACCTCTTTTACAGTTCTGTCATCTTCACTGCAACAGGCTGCAACCTGTAAGAAAAGAGCTGTGAAAGTAGCCTGCAAGCGTAACAGGCCTCTTCTTTCTGCACAGGGCAATATATTAGCTTCAGATTTGGAGGCCTTGGTGAGCAGGAAGTCCTGCTTACACATCTCATGGTGTGGGAAAAGACCAGAGAGGGCGAGGGAAGGCACGGCCTGACTTGGGCTACAGCTGCCCCATCCTGCCGCTCAGAGTGCCGCGTTGAGCTGGAGGTAGCTCCGGCTGTCCTCTGCCACGTTGGCATGTGAGTTGATGTTTGCTGCCCGCTTAGCCTAGTGCCAATTTTAAAAGATCCAAACTCCCCACGAGATAGCTCTCCAAGAGGATATGTAGGGGCTGGTCCCAGTGCAGGAGGTCTCCTGAGGTCCCTGGTCCTGAGGGAGGAGGAGATAGATACGTGCCTCAGAAAGAGGCGGTTTGTTGCATCCCTGCAGGGCCAGCACATTAATTTTGTGCGGGGAGGAGGAGGACAAGACCCTTTCTTTCATTTTCTTATCATCTGCAGAAGGGAAAAGCCTGTGTGAAGCAGGAGGCCAAGAAGACCCTCACCTTCTCCTCTTCCAGCTTCCCCGGCAGAGAAGTATGTCACAGCAGATGCGATCCTTACTGCCCCGTATACATTTTAAATCTCAGCAGAAACTACCAAACTTCTCCCAGATTTGGGGCTGAGCTGGCAGTTTCCCTATCCTGCGAGGAGTCCTGCCACGGCGGGCAGAACCGCACTGTCCCCGGCTGCGGTTGGCACAGCAGCTCTGATGCCGGGGGAGGCTGGCAGCTCACGAGTTAGGACGCTCTGACAGGGTACCACCAAGAAGCCTCCGTGACTGCTCTCTTGCTCTGGGGATTAAGAGCGTTTTGCTGTCGGGCTTGTCTGTGCTTTACTGAGTAATTAAAAGATGTTTTCTCAATGATGACCAAACCAAACCTTTACTCTCTGTACAGTATTTTTCAGAATGGTTTATTCTCCAAAGGAATTGCTTTTTGCTCTGCATTTGTCACTCTTTTTGATTGCTACAATATTGCACAACACAGTAAATGATAATATCAAGCTCCAGTATAGCTCTTTTCACACAAAGCCCGTGAAACGTTTCTTTGTAGCACATGAATACTGCTAAAGAGCCCTGCTGCTTTGCTAAGCCATTTCTCTGTTAAAAATACCATGAAATCTGATCTAAGCTTTTTCTACTTTGTAAATGTGGAAACTACTAACGTTGTTCCTGTCTGCCCCGGGTGACTCACGCGCTGCTGGCGTCACGCACCGAAGCAGCAGCTGAGCTCTGCGGTCCGTGCGTGCAGCCCAGCTGCATACCTGTCACCTCCCGTTGGCCGCCTGCTCCATCACGGCGCAGTCACTCGGGCACGGGCGCCATTGTCACCCACGGCCTCTGCCCCGGGGCTGGGGCCGGGGCACGGGCCAGATTTCTTGGTATGCCTTCCCATACTCCCTGCCTGATTCACTGCGGCCCCTTTGCACAGGTACCCTTTGGGGCTGTATCCTACTCTCCTCCTCTGGCCCTCTTGTAGAAAGAAAGGTTGAAGAGGCTGCTTGAGTACAGAGTCGTGAGCCCACAGGTCCCGTGAAGTCACCATCAGTGCTTCAGAAATGACTTCATGGTCCTTGAGGCATTTTTATGGGAATTTTAGCTGTGCTCCTCATCTTTGTGCCAGAGGACAGACGAAGGCTGAGACGGTGTGACATTCTGTGATGCCCAAGGATCGTTTTTTTGCAAGAGAAACCTTTCGGTGGATAATGTGAATTACAGCCAGTTAATGCTGTTACAACAGCACCGATGAGTCAAGCATGCAAGAAATCTACAGCAAGATGTGTAGCCAGGTGTGACCCCATTCTGGGATGTTTCCTGCGTTCAGTCCGTAGCTGAAACGCATGGTTCAGGTTGCAGAACGCTCCCCAGCGCAGAAGCAGCCTGTACGGAGGGACGTAGTGCTGCTGTGCTTCCTGCGGTCCTCTCAAGGGCTCCGGGATGGCTGGAAAAGCCCTACAGTAGGAGATCACCTGGGCTTGAGGGTGACCAGCAGAAATTTCATGATGTAGTTTTAGTATTGATGCAGGAAGGCATTTCAGTAGCTTCTCTGCTCATCTACAGTATTTAGGCAGGATTTCATTCTCATCCCTCAGGTGCTTCAGAATGCCCTACACACACAATCAAATTATTTGAGCCTTACTGGGAGAGAAGATTGGATTAGCAGCTACACAAGCCAGACCAGGTTATGCATTTCTGTACAGTTTTATTTTCTTCCCTGCCACCACAGGGATATGTATAAAGCGGCATATATATGAAAACAGAAGCCATACAGGGAGGTCTTGTTATAAGGGGCACAAATTTCTGAAGTGAATAAAAATTTCATTTTTATTTGAGATCTGATAAAGGAGTCAGAGGTGAAAGGCACACACAGAGCTTGTCTTTCCTTCTGACAGGACAGTCAGGAAACAGCATTTTTCTGAGCTTCCCGGCTCTCTGTCAATGACAAATTACTGCTTGTTTCCATTTAGCCCAGCTTCAGCTGGTCTGAATATATTCTATTTACAAGTGCCCTGAGATTAGTTCAAGTTGCTCCAGACTTCAGGGTGCTGACGTTGGAGGAGATAAACAGAAGCAATTTGCTGATTCACCATAATAATTTTCATAAAATATGAGTCAGGATTTTCTTCTTTCATGTAATGATGAAATTAGGTTAGCATGCTTTGCTGAGCACTTAGCTCTACTATGTGTGTTCCCAGTAGCATCTAATGTTCCTACGGTATATTTTTGGAAGCATAACCAGATTTATGAGGCCACATCTTCTCCTGTTTCCCTTGGCTTCCCAATAAACTGACATTCACCACTCTGTGTCTTGAATTAGAAACCACTTCTTCACTCCATTATGTAGTCATGATACGGAGTGGATTTTCTGCAGGCTCTCACCTGTTGGACTATTAAATCTCCATTTGAATCCTGTGCTTACGTGGGCTTCTCCAAAATGGAGCAAAGTTTGCTGAGTGTCCCAGGATCCACACTCAAATTACAGGGTAGGGAGACACCTCAGATTGCTTATTTGTCTTGGAGCAGGGCCGTCTTCACATCCCTTTCACATGCGACCTTACACGTGCGTTATCCCTTCAGCGTGTCTCACAGTGCGTCTGCCGTCTCTTCGGCAAACCTTCCTCTCCTCGGGATTCTGACGGTGCCTTTCTGGTTTCCCCCAGTTAGAGAAGCTGTTTCAGATTGAAGTAGTTACTGTAGAAAATGACATCAGCATTTAAATAGATTTCCTGAGGAAATGTTTTAACGGTCATTTTTGTAGATTATTTGGCGCTTTTTAACTTTCTCCTCTCTGGCCAAAGGTCAAGAAATTATTTCATACAGACCAGAGCTTGAGCATCAGTACAGGAAAAGAGCTAATTCTGACTAATCTCATGGGTTTGATTGTTTTGATATGTTTTCATTCCGAGCACCAATGGCAGAAGAAAAAGTGAATTGCATTCAGAGAGACCTTTTTGGATGAATGAAAGCATTCTCCACTTCCAGGTTCAGGCAATAAATAAACTTAACAAGTCTCTTCACATTTAAGAGTAAAACTGCATAAAAGGCAGCAGGAGCTATAAAAGCTCTGACCTCAGTGGACTTCTCTCCTTCCATTCCCTTTAAGAGAAATTTGCACATCCAGTTGTTCTCAGTACTTTTACCCAGTAAGATCCGATTATCCCGCTATGGCTACTAAATGGAAACAACAGGCAGGGACAGTATAAATTCCTTCCGAAATCTGGCCGAGCACTCAATGCAAGGCGCTCGTTGATGAGAGGAAGAGCTT
>RSEF01000004.1:11849667-11877286 GCA_003993805.1 Himantopus leucocephalus | reverse complement strand
CCCCCCCCCCCCCCCCCAGTGTTGTCTCAGAAGCATACACTTAAAATTAAGGCCATGGGGATTTTTTTTTTTTCTCAGATGATTACCTTTGAGACAGAATATGCATCACTCGTGACATGAAATTCTGGAGTTTTTAATGAAAACGTAGTCCTGCAATGGAATTTTCCAAAGGTAAAGCTGATTTTCTTCCACCTTGCTGAACTGCAGAGCAGAGAGCTAGACGCGCAGGATATTTCAGATCTAAATACATGTGAGAATTGGCGAAGTGTAGATCAGGATCTGACCTTTACAGTTTCAGGCTTGGTAATCTTCAGCATTTTGCAACTGCCTTTATTGCTATCACAGTTTGAACTTGTTCTGCACATCAAAATCCCTATGAAATTCGATAAAATCTGAAAGTAGGGCTGGACCCCACCGTCGCAGCTGAGGATTTAGGTGCTGTTCTTCTAGCAAAACGTGACCTTGCGTTAGGTTATCCACTGCATGCTATGGACCTTGAGCTTTGCATTCATAAAACCCGACAAAGGGCACAGTTCCAAGCCTCTGTGAAAAATTGGCTGTGCTTCTAAAATTTTATTCAGCAAGAAATCAGTGTTGTGCGTCACTGGTCAAAAGATGACTAAGCTCTGGTTATAAATGATATAAATGATAAGGATTTACAGCTAGATTATCCCCCTTTTTATTCCTGTTGAGTAATACCTTACTTCTTAACCAATGAATTAGAGATGAGCGAATCTTTAAACTAGGTGTTTGCTCAAAAGCTTTGCTGACGAGAAATATATTTATGTGTATGTTAAGTGCTTTCTTGAATTAGGGCCAAAGTAGGAGGAGGCAGCAAGAGTCCCGGGCTTTAGAGAGCATTTCTTGTACATCGCATTGGCAGAGGAGACCCAGCCTCAGAGGTTACCTTTAAAATCCTCATTTCCAAAACAAACAAAGCGCTCTGGGTGAAATCCCAGCTTTACGGAACTCAGTAGCCGAAGTCCCAGCAACCTCAGTGGCTCCAGGATGTCATCATACAGACGTCCTTCTCCTTCATTCAGTCTCCTGCCACTTTTCGACTTGTTGAAAAATGTACTGCTGCCAGCCCCGTGATCGTGTCCCTGGCCTGCCTGCCTGTGGCCATTCACAGCAGCCCAGTGACATCACGATGGCACAGATTTACACCCGCCTCCCCGAAAATGCGCAAAGAGGCAAAGGCACAATTCCAAGAAAATCCAGCTCTCCCTGCCTAACATTAAACCAGGTTTATCAGCCATCGAACATAAGCTTTCCTCTGTATATGAAACACTATTCCCTTACCCAGCTGTGCCACGGTGCAGGCAATTACCGAGTGATATAGAGTGAAAAAACCCCAGATATGTAGCTTTTACTTATTAATTCACTGTTTTCAAAGTGCAGTAGGACCATTAACTAATTAATTTGCCCAGTTAATCACTCAATAGCTACATACAGTGGTTGGGCAGAGCTGTGGGCTTCATCCTGGCACAGGCTGAGTGTGCGTTCATCCCTCTGGCAGCGTGCGGCTTGCTCAGGGCCGCTGGCCTCCGGCTCGGCCGCGGTGGCCCAGAAGCAGGCAGCTGGAAAATACAGTTGTTGTAGCTGAGAATTGGTTGGGATTTGGAGTTTAGGAGGGTTTGGGAAGTTACTAAAGCCTCATCGCTTTTTTTTTTTTTATTTTGGCAACTAGGAATATAAACTAACATAATCATAAATGATAAGCAATAAAAAATATAAAATAATAAACTAAGATAATAATATAAACTCATTTAAATATAAATACTTTTGACAACTAGGAATATAAACTAACTTGGTGTCTATGATATAAAATGAAGCCGGCTCATGAGCGGGATTCTTTAATTATGAAGTGCTTTGTAATTGCTGCAATTGCTTTATCACTGGAGTCATAAAACTGTTCTCAAGAGGGAAGAGACATTGAAGATGTTTTTAAGGGCCCTAAAGAATAACAACCGGTTTGGGGATTTTTATGTTTAACAAGGGGCTTATTTCATTGCTGCAGATACTTTTGAGATAAAAGGTTAAAATATTGCTTTGGCGTAATACCCAAGAGCCAGCCTAGAACTATCTGCGTGCTGTAAGTTAAAGCACAGACGCGGCTATTTAAGGTTATTATATATATTTGCCTATGATAAAATGCAGCTTAAAATACTTTCATAACCTTTTTTGCCAAGGTATGCTCATTGTTATGAGTCACCATAGCACTAAATCGGCACTTTTTTCAAAAGTAATCACGGCTTACCCATTTGGCAGAGTTTCTCAGAACAGTAAAGTAAATTATCTCTCGTTTTAGTTCTGTGTAGTGGCAAAAAGCAAACGTAGGCACTGTACAACGGCAAATGTAAGGTATTTAGTGTTACAGGGGGATGGAAACGACCAAAAAAGGCACAGATGCCGTAACCTCATGCCATGCAGGGGTTTGTTGCATCGAGCCCGTTAAGTAATTTGATCAAAGATCAGAAATTTCAGAAGCCCACGGCTGGAAAGCCAGCTGCTCTAAATCTGCCATTTAAAAGCGGAACCGAGTCAGTGACACCATGTATTGCACATAAAGGAGCGCGCGGAACGTGCGTAGAGGGACCGTCTCCCCGCAGGGCCTGGCCCAAGCGCCGGAGGCCGAGCAGCGGCCGAGCGCCCGGTGCCGCGGGGAGGCCCGCGCTGCCGGGAAGGCACAACGCGGAGCTCTGAGTGACCCGACCGCGGGTGCGGGTGCTCGCGTCACTCATTTCTCGCATGAGTTCAGCTAAATCGCCTTCATCCTTCTACGTGCGTCCCTGAGACTCCACATTTCCCTGCTGGGATTCCCTTGGCGACTTCATGTCCTCTTGTACGCACCTGTGTGTGTTTACTGTATATATATATATATATATATATAGCGAGGGTCATAGCGAGGCCCAAACCACCCGTGTTTCGCGCAGGAAGGACCTCCAAACTGCACAAGTTTTGTCCTGACGTCGTTTGGCGTTAATGAGGGAGAAATGTGTCCCCGGGGGCTGCAGCCGCCTGCGCCTTCCTTCCGCGGGCGCTGGGCTGGCGGGACCGCTGGGGCCCTGCCGGCAGCCGGTGGGCAGATGTGGCCCCACGCGCGCGGAGACACCCGCGGGAATCCGTCGCTTAACGGCCGCGCTGCTCCGGCGCAGCCCCGTGTGTCTCGGGCCTCCCCGGCCCGCCCCGAGCCGCGCCGGCCCCCGGGGCTGGCGGAGGCCGTGAGGGAGCGGGGGAAGAGGCGACGGCGGGCGCTCCGCCGGGCTCTACGCGTGGCCGCGGCGGCCCCGCACCCCGCGGGACCCCCCGGGAGGCGTCGGGGGTGGGGGGGTGTGGGGGGGGTGTCGGTCTCCCCTCAGAGGGGCCGCCTGAGGCGGCGGCGCGCGGCCTCCCCCGTGAGGCGGCGGGCGGGAGCCCCGGCGGCGGCGGCGGCGGCCCCACCTCGGGCTGCGTGACGCGCGTTGCCATGGCCACCGGTTTACGCTACAAGGGCCGGCGGGGGCGGGAGGGAGGGGCGGGCCGCTTCAGCACCGGGCCGGCCGCGGACAGCAGCGGCGGCGGCGGCGGCGGCGGCGCCTCTCCCGAGCGGGGCCTGCGCGGTGGCTGCGCGGTGAGTGTGCGTCCCCCCGCCGAGGGCCCGCGCGTCCCGCCGGGCCGGGCCGTGGTGGCGAGCCCTGGGGCGGTCCCCGGGCCGGAGGGGAGCGGGGCGGCGGGCGGAGGCGAGCGGGCGGGCAGAGCCGGGAGCGGGCGGCGCTGCCGGAGGTCGGCGGGGGGCTGTGCCCGCCCCGGCAGCCCGCGCCCCGGCGCCTTGAGCGGGGGGGGACGGGCGGGCGGGTGTTGCCCCGGCGGGGCCCTCGCCGAGCCGCTGGAGGCGGCCGGGCTTACTTACACAACTTTGCCGTGACTGCCCCGGGTTTGGCCCTGCGGCTCTCGTTGTACGGCGTTTTCCGTAACAACTTTATCAACTTATACAAAGAGCCGTTTGGCAAATAGGTAGTGCTGGGGGGGGCGGGGAGGTTCTCGTTGCACGCGCGCTCTGTCTTACTGCGGCCGTTCGTTTGCACGAATCCTAAAAACTTCTTGAATTCCGGGCAGGACCTTCCTCGCCAGGTCAGTAGTAGAAGTAGCGGAAGCACGGTAGTCAGGGCTTGCTGTCCAGTTAGGTGCTGGGAGCTCCATCGCCTCATCCGGATGGCATAAAGTAGCCATAGTTGGTACCTTTGGCCTTGTCTGGGTGTTCAGGCGTTCAGGCAGGGCCACCCGTGTCCCCCGGGGAGGTGACAGCCTGCAGGTCACGGCCAGACCGCCAGCTGGGGCCCTCTGCCCTCCGCTATTTGGAGGTGCTCTTCAGACGAGCACGCCTGCGCAAAGCAGAGCAGAGCTGGTTCCCAGTAACTCAGGGTCAGTGTTCCGTGTCTTCCCAGCCAGGGAATCGCTCTGCTCCCCTCACTGCCTTCTCCCATCCACAGGCAAGTCTCCTTCGTGCATCTGTTAAGCCACTGCAAATCTTTAACCGTATTTATCATTCCATCAAAAAGAGCGTGGTTGACTACATGGGCATACACATTGTCTTCCGCGTGCTGCATTAAAAATAATAGTTTGTTCATGGCTCCCATAAAAAGCAGCAAGGTAGGTATGAATAATGATGTGGATCACTGTTAAAGGCCAAGAAGTGAATCATAAACGAAAGTGAATCGAGAGCAGGGACTCTCCCTCACTTTCTGCTCTTGTGTTCTGCTTAAGCTATAGAGTCGGATGAGACTTGTGTGTGCCCCATTCAGAAATGTAAAAATGGTCCCCTTGTCCTTTCATCCTCCTGCGTGCTGTGGCAGCAGGAGCCGGGAGTAAGGAATAAGGGCTTGATGTGTGGAGGGGAGAACAGCAGAATCTGCATTATACCTTCTACCCCTTTATATCTTAGCCTTCTTGCGTTCTCGCCGCTTGGTTTAAAGAGAACGGTGATAATTCCTTTAATTTGCTGTTGCAGCAGGCCTTTGACCTTTGGTAGTGTTGCTTGCACACCATCCCTGCTCAGCTATGCATTAGAGGCATAACTCTACAGTAAATTTAGTTTTGTTGCCTCATTAGGCATCAGACATACAGCACTGTAGTAAGGACTATGTCCTCTATAATGATTCAGCTGCCAGAAAGAGAGACGTCTAATGTTGACCCTTGTGAGCAAAGGCCTGAACTTAAATTCCTGCCCTGGAGAGCATATCAACAAATCCTGCTCAAGTTCAGAAGTAACTGCTGATGCAGTAGTCTCCGATAATTTATGAATTCACTATAAATCAGGGAGACATAAATGGGCCAAGTTCCTTAAAAGGTCACATTGAAATCACATTGAGATTAAGTTATTCTGGAGAGTAAATTAAGCAGCATTTAGGCTGGCAGTAGAAATTCATTCATTCATTAACAGTGCTTGAAGGAATGAAATTCTCCCCATATTTTCAAAACGCTGCTAATCCGGATTGGTTTCATGGCTTTCCTAGTTCGGGGCTCTGATGATCAGGCTCCATCCTCAGCTGTGAATCCTCTGGGTGTGAATCGGGGCTCCTCACCTCCAGGATGGGTTTGGTCTGTGCCATCAGGGCTTGGCCAGAGCGAGGGGTGAGAATGTTGGTAGCTTGTGCTCTACTTTGCCTCTTTAATTCATGTTGAGCACCCCTTGGTGGGTAACCCTGGGCTTATTGACAGTGTCTGTTGAATTCCCAGTAGCTTGATAATCATCTGCTTACGGGGATGGTATTTGTCTTATGCATCTGTGGATGTATATTTGTAATGCCCAGTGGTTTTAATTGCCCAGGGAACAGTTACAAGATTTGTAGGCAAACTCCAATTCAAATTTCACCATCAAACTGTAGGTAACATGGAGTGAGGGATGGTTCAGTGGGATTGCACAGAGTAGAAGTGAGCTCAGAATTTATCTGACTGATGTCAGATGCCCAGCCGTGCACATACTGGGCCAGTTCGGCTCTCATTTACACCAGAGCAGTTTCTGGTGTGAGAACTGAGTTTGAGCCATTGGGTTTCAAACATAAAAAAAGAAATCTTTTGAAAGTTAGTCTGGCTTTTCCCCTTTGCCACCACGATCTCCATGCAAAAATAATTATTCAAAGCATCAGTACAGAATCTAAGATACCACAGGGAATCAGCAATGTACTTACTGTCTAATGCCATGCAGAGTTAGAATACAGTACATCAAGGGAGAACATAGATAGCTGTAAAATTTGTGCATAATATTGAACAGGGCTTCTTCATGTTGCAGAGTTGCTCACAGATAAACCATCATTCTGGTTCTTTTCTACCCAAGGTATTTTTGTGGCCCTAAAAACTGTTCCGTTCAGTACATGTTAACAAAAGAATGGTTTTCCTCCATAAAACACTACAAACTGGTACAGCAGATGTCAGTTTATGTCAACATCAGCTGATTTTCTTCTCCATTACCCTTTCTGCTGGATCTTTGCTTATCTAGCAGGTCCTGTCTTCTTGACATCCAATGTCACGGTGAATGTTTTTTCACATTTGGTGATAGAAAGCTTGACTCAGTCGTTCTTGAAAATTGGTGTTGTTGTCCATATGATGGTCATTATGCATTATTGACAGTGATGGAAACGTCACAAATACACACATCTTTGCTGCAGGGCCTTAGCCTTTTTCTTTGGTTTTTCATCGCTCTATCTAGTCTCTGCATTTTAGTAACAGTGTCAACAGAGACATTTCATGCTGCCTTCACCACGAAAGAGTAGCAGTACCCTGGTCCTGGTGCTGCAACCACAATCCTTTTTCCTGACATAGTTTGAGTGGAGTTATGCAGTTTTTTACTTTATCACAGAACTCTAGAAAACATTTCAGTTATCTAAAAGCTATTTTCTAGGGTAATCCTAGCTCTTACTGATGCAGAATTAAGAATAAACTCTTGTACAGCAAGTACTTTGAAGTTAATAAATAATTCATGTATTTTTCCCCACTTTTACTATGTAACTCATAAAATTGGGAAAATAGCATTAAAATAAAATCCCACTACTGTATTATGTAGTCAGAGAATAACTTTCTAATGTAAGTATGGAAATTACTTCCTGAAAATATGAATTATATGTTAACATTATAAACACAAATAGCAATATAAACAGACAGACAGTGGAAGACATAGTAATCTTTGAATAGGATCCCTCCCAGCTTGGCCTCTTATCAGTTCTGTGAGACACATTTCTGCGGAGGGTGCCAGCCAAGCCTGGTCCAGGATACGGAAGTTTTTTCCAACTCAATTTAAACTCGCCACTTGCTGCAGCAGTCACGAAGAGCCTTTATTCAGAGGCGTCCTAGACTGCTTAACAAATTAGCCTGGAGCCTGTGCCCAGAGTTCATGTCTTGTGCCATAAAATGAAAATACTTCTGGAGTGAAACAGTATAATTGCTTAATAGCAAATACTTTTATAAAATATGCAGAGCAGAGCAGGAGTGATGCGGAGAGGGCTTTATGGAACATGAGTGCATTTGTCTTCAGCTTTCTGGCTCACCCCAAGGAAAACTCTCCAAATCCATTGTACTACTGTATGTACTATCAAAATCCACCCTCGATACTTCAGTGGCTCAGTACTGATTCAGAAGAAAAGAAAAAAAAAAAAAAGCATTGCATTGATTGAATGAGCTACATGCAGCTTCCAGCAAGGCACAGCATTTTTTGGTGCGATAAGTAAAAAAGCAGAAATCCATTCAATTTACTGTGTGTGTTGTGTTGGAACCCCCTGAAAACAGACATGACTGCAAACCCGGTGGTATCCTCTGATGCTTTCATCACCAACACCGTCCCACAAGACGGGTTCTTGGGGACGTTCTGCGACTTTTGTAACTGCTGGGGTCTCCTTGGCGTAGATGAGGGGAGGAAGCCTCTGGAGAGTTTCTGAGGAGAGCCTTGACTTTGTAACGCCCTCTATCCACTCAGAAGAGCCCAGAATTAGGACTGTAATGGCACGCTGCATAGCTCATCCCTCTTCCTCTGGCATTTGAAGAGGAGAGATAATTATGAAGATGGTTAATAGATGGAAAGGAGGATTGTTTCATTCTTTACCTTGCCTGCTTTTGCTGCAGTTTAGTCATAATAATGAGAGCTTTTGATAAGTGAGCTTGGGATTGAGTCACTGGTATCTCGAGCGAGTAAATAGATTTTGGTATTAGTCTGAGGAGCTAAGCAGAGCAGTCATGCACTGCTCTTGGAAGCTGGCAGGCGGAAAGGGGGAGGCAAACATCTCTGGAGAGGGGAGAGCATCCTTGGCTCTCGTTCTTGCCGACTCGGGGGAATCACCTTGAAATGCGCTGGGGTCAGCTGGTGAGGTGTCCGAGCAACCTCCGCGCTAACTGAAGCCTGTGGGAGATGCAGGCACGTCACGGGAGACGCAGGTTTGAGGGCCAACAAGCCTCATGGTGGGACCTGGGAGTGGGGACACCCGAAAGCAGTGTCTGACGAGGAATGTGCTCTCAAGCGGTATTTGCGGCACGGCGCGTTGGAGGGGGAAACCCAAGGCGCAGAGCCATGCATTATCTCCTAGACCCTGCTGGTTCTCATTATAGTCTTTTGCTCGTTATGCTCAGAGAGACAATGGTAAAAGGCTGTGAAATGAGTTTGTTGGTGCATATCATCACAATTCACATTTTGAATTCAGAAATAGGCAAATATTATCTTTGAGACACAAGGCAATTGTTGACGTGGTTGTTTTTATTTTTGTTTTTACTTCAGTTAGAAAAATCCTGGAAACCGCGAGTACAGGATAATGAAATGGTGCACTTTTTCCTGTAATGATGGAGCCCGTAAACGGCAGCCATAGAGAATAATATCCCAACAGCCAAAGCACTTCATCAATCTCAGCTGCTGCTTCTATGAAAGTACTGTATAATAATGGGTGTTCTTCTACAAAAAAATATACAGGTCTCTCTCTCCTTCCCCTAAATACCACCAGGGGAAGCCATTAATTCTACTCTAGAGTTAATCTATTCTATTAGGACGATATAGCCATTAGTGGATATCGTATATCCCTTAAACCTTCCACCCTCACACAGAAAGAAATAACAATAGTTCATTGTTAAAAAGACTAAATGATGGTTTGTTGGGGTTTTTTTAAAGTTACTGATGATATATTTGTCTGAGTTTTCCTTCAGGAGGCCAGACTCCACATACTGAGACTCTTTTATCTAAGCGGTCCAGAACCTCTTTTCCTTGCCATTGAAGACATAACTGGCTTCTCACTTTCAGGCTAACCAGAGCTCAGCCCTTGCCAGACTTAACCCTTTATTCCCCGCTGCAAACACGAGCCATTGCTGCACGGATCTGGGGAGCAAGTCAGGGAACATGCATTCATTCAATTAGTACATCATGAGTTGGAAAGCAAATGAAAGCTGCAGACAGGTCCTGGCACAGCAGGGCGCAGAGTGAGGAAACCGAGTACCGGGCTTCTGGCAGCAGTAAAAACAGTGTGTTCAGTGATAAAAATCTGACTGCTGTAGCATGGGGGAAAAATCCATAATATTCTTAATAAAATGAATAATACATTCCATACCTCCTTGGGCTATTATTTCAGCTTTTCCTGCAGATTATGCGTATATTTACACTCAAGTCATACTTGCAAAGTTATCTTTACTCAGAGGCATATGTACTTTCAGCATAACAGTTGAGATTGTGGAGCACAACTATGCAACAAGGAGAAAATTCACACGTATGTCAGATCATGATGGACAGGGCCCTGCTGGGGCTAGTTTAAGGAACCTTAGGTAGGTGTTACAAACTTCATGGGATGATGTACTGGAATGGACATCTTTGAAGGAAAGCCTAAAAAAGACTACCTAGCTGTCAGCGGATCTTTGAAATGAGAAACAAATATAAAAAAGGGGGCCTTTATGACAGCATGCAGATATTTAAAAAAAATTTAAATGTTTAGAAAATTTTTTAAAAAGTTGTAATTCGGCATAACCAGTCAAAAGGCCATTCAGTGCATAGAAATTCCAGCAACAGGCTGAATCCTGGGCTTACTGTAAATGAACCAACAACTTAGTCTGCCAGGAAACGAGACCTTCCTGTCATCTGCATGCATTTTTAGAAAGAATATGAAGCCAGTACACAATTCATAATATTTAATTTTGCCTAGTTGTTATTAGTTCTGGGGTTTTTTTGTATGATTCCACAGCGTCCCTTCTAATCTGCACGTCTATTAATAACATTAAATTCCTATTCAAAATCCCATAGAGAAAACAGCAAGTTTGTTAACATCCTTGAAGAGGATTAAGTACGACCTGAAACCCAGAGTCTTTATAAGCACTTTTATGCCTTTCCACTGCTTTTACCTTATCATTTCCTACTTAAAAGGATATTGTTATGACTGCAGGACTGCCAAGTTGTAATGCATGATTTATTATGTACAGCAGGTGACTGGTAGTTAACATTTATCTCAAAATGAATGCTATTGTTTGTTGGTTGTTTTTTTCCTGCAGCTTTCCCTGGGAGGTTCGTGTTTTTGTCAGTGACAAGATGACAATTCATATTTTTACCAAAGGATCCAGTGAGTCATCCTATTAACTCCGCTGAAATACATGCTTGCCAATCGTCCTGCCACGGTAAGTCTGTGGGATTTTGCGTTCTCTCTGGAAACATTATTCAGGACTTAGTCCATAGGATGCATTCGGTAGTACAAATAATCTTTACCTAAAGTAGTAACTTTTCAGTGGTGACCACAGACCAAAAAAGACCAAATATTGCATATCACACCTATTTTTTTTAAAGTTATTAAAGTATTTTAGAGCAAATGAGAAGAGTGGCTGTGCCTCATACCGTGCTGCTTACAAGGGCTTGGTTTGTTTGAACCTGCAGGCCCTGTAAGAAGGGACGTCATGTGTTGTGGGAACTGATACAGAGGCATAATGTATCTGGCCTTGAAAACGTTGCCCTGTGAGGGGATCCACATGCAGCTAAGAACGAGCGTACCATGAGTCATGATGGAAAAATTCAACATCTAAAAAACCCCAAATCTCCAGGATGACATACCATGGATTATGTATTCGTACTGGTTGCCCAAATTAATATCCTTAGTTATTTTGTCCCTCCTGAGAACTCCCAGCTCATCGAGCCAATGTCCTGTAACGTTCCAGTAGAGGTGTAGGCCACTGGGTTCGTTTTCCCAGCTTTGTGCTATAGGAGAGTACAGCTGCCCTTGGGTTGTACTGCTCTGCACATCCTTTTCATTCGGGAGAAGGGGCTGTGCAGGCTGGTACATGACTCTGTTGCTTTTCCCTGTTCCTTGGGTTGGGTTGGAGAAAAGGTAGGATGCATTTTTGTTGATAAAGTCTCTCCTCCTTTTCTGCTTACTTGTTCTGCCCTTGAAGGTGGTACTCTGTGGCATATTCCAAGCAAACTGCTTTCTGCTTAAGTGTATTTTGCACACCATGCAACCTTATCTCACAGGAGAAGAGCATATGGCCTTGAGTTATTATTTGTTATTTCAGGGTAACTAGATGGTAACTGTACTGAAAACTTAGGGCAACTCATGCGTTATCTCATGATAACAGGACAAATAAACAGTATCTTCACTGCATGCATTAACATTAATGGAAGGAAAAACTCACTGTCAAACCAGTTTAAATATGTCCCCATTTAGGTTGCCCCAGCTGCTTTACTGCTTCTACTTGTCTCATACACATTTAAATTATCACTGGGACTCCTTCCACATTCGACATTCTTGCCTTCAGAGCTAATGCCAGCTGCAGTCCTTAAGCCAGTGAGGATGCAAAATACTTTAAAATGTCCAACAGAATAGGGGAATGCATCTTCAAATTAAAATAAAGCTTTAGCAAGGTATCATGGAAATCATGAGTGAGGCATATAATATGTACGCAGCAAAACCAATACAGAGACCTAAGGGGAGAATTGCAATAGTTAGTTTGAGTGTCCCTGGGGTAACCCCAAAAGCAGGGCTACTGCAGCAGCTGAGAAGGTATTTCGCTTGATCTGTAAAAGGTCCCTTCACAACCGATTTCAAGTGCAAACAAAATAAAGACAATTGGAACATTAAAATATTCCATGTAATTGTTGTAAACCAGACAAATCAGCAGATAAAAGCAAAGGGAAGAGAATGGATCTAACACAGCTGCACAAGAACTATTTCAGATGTATTCTGCTTGAGAACGCCAGCACATTGCAAACCCTTTGAAAATACACTGAAGCAACATTATGGAGTATATAAAAAGAGAATCTTAAACAGTTTATCAGTAAAACATGAGCTAAATTTGATGAGACTGTCCTCTAGACTGTAAGTATCTGTTTCTGTGAAAGCTGTGTGGAACATGAAAGCTATCATTAGCACGGCAGATTTCCTTCATTCAGATGTAAAGCCAGATCTGCTTTTATTTTTTTGATGGCTGGTGTATGGCAGAATGCGAAGAGGTGCTTACCTAAATCTTTAAGCATCATTGTAAAACCAAACTCACAGTTGTTTGGTCTGAACACTGGTGAAGAAAATTAGAGCCTCTAGTTTCAATATAAAAATAAATAATAAAAATTAGCAAAACTATGTTTAATGTCCCACAGTTACTAAACNCCAAACTCACAGTTGTTTGGTCTGAACACTGGTGAAGAAAATTAAAGCCTCTAGTTTCAATATAAAAATAAATAATAAAAATTAGTAAAACTATGTTTAATGGTCCCACAGTTACTAAATGTTTTTCCATATTGCAACCACTTTATCAGCTGAAAGTGACCACTCAAGGACAATTTGGAACTTGAATCAGGGAAATATTTTTCTAACCTCATAATAAGGATAATGTATCACAAAACTTGACTAGGTCTGATCCATCTTATTCTGTGCTTCTCTAGCCAGCGTATGTAGGAGAAAACACCCTGAAAACTACATTTCCTCATTGCTTTATCTGGCAGAGACCTTTAATCAGGCAGGATTCAGGGTCCATTGCAGTTTGTAGTAACATTTTAAATCCCATAAACAAAAAACTAAGAAAAATCACTAGAAGAGAGTCTCAATAAGTTACAAATAGTGATGAGGTGAGGAAAAACCCCTCTTCTCAATACACAGTTTCAAAGGCTGTTTGTGCCTTTCAGTGCCACGGTGCTCGTGTTCATGCAGCCTTCCGTTTGCCCATGTACGGACTTTAAGATAGGAAAACACTGAATGTGAAACACACGAAATGCTTTTAGGTGTTCACGTGGAAGAAGTTACAGAAACTGAATTCTTTGACAGGGTGCAGCAGGGCAGACCTGGGGAGGGCTGGGACCGTGGCTGCTGGTGAGTAAGAGCTCTCAAAGTTTGTGTCACCTATAGGGTCACTGTAAATGGCATAATGCTGCTGCTGGCAAAGGGGCGGTGAGATCTAGCTGCCTCCAGGGATAATCCTCCACTGCAAACATCACCAGTTTCCAAAGAACAAAGCGATTTTCCAGCCTCTTTTCCCATTAACTGACCCAACCCCAGCACTCGCTCGTGTTCAGCTTCATCTGGCTGCTGTGGGCACATGCAGTGAGTTGCCTTCCCTTCATCCCTTGATCTCTCTTGTTTTACACAATGCTTTGACTAATTATAGCCTCAATACTGCTGCTGATTTATTGTAACTGAGGGTTACTGCATTAATAATAACTCCTGACGTTAGCCTGAGCACCTCAGTAAATAAATTTGCCACTGCTTTAAGAAATAAGGTTCCTAATGACTATAAAATTGCCTGGAAATTGTTCTTGTTGTCAGACAAGATTAAGGAAAAGAACAAGAGAAAGTCCTTCCAGGAAAGTGCAGAGTTATGTACTGGGTTGCAAACTGGAAGCAAATTAGTAAATAATAAAAAAAGTTTATTTAAGTCTATCTGTAAATTAATTATATTCTTGGCAACTTCATTCCTGTTTTTCCTAGGACATTTTCCTTATTTGTCAAAGTTGAAGGCATTATTTCAGCACTGAATTCTTAGTATTTGTCATAAGACATTTCTCAGACATTACTGTTGAGGCTCTGAACTCACAAAGCATCACCGGATTCTCCAGAACTCACTTTGGAGAAATAACATTTTGAGGTACGACTCTTCAACACAAAAGAGATATTTACTGACATTACCTTTTCGCGGCATTTTAAAATCTTAGTATTTTGCAATAAAATCTAAAATAACTAAACCCATGTAGCAAAAAAGGAAGGATTTCTAAGCTTATTTTGGGATATTTCCACCTTCTGACTTTCAAAAAGTGTTTGGAGAGGGTCCCCCCTGCTAAAAAAGGGATTGAATTTCAGCATTCCCTTCTCTAAGCCCTTTCTTTCACATCACAGCATTAACCTTGAAAAGCGCTCTCAAAGTTTTGCAATATCAGACAAATCACATAACAAAAACTACTGCTTATACAACAGTTCTGACAGCTATGAGTCTGCTAGTAGGTCATTAGAGTTGGGCCACCACAATCTGAGGTACCAATAACACAAAGGTGGAAGCAAAATGTTTATACAAAAACCGCTCCTCCTGACCTTCCGGCTGCACCCGGTGTTGTGCTGCTTCCAAAGGTCACAGTGGCTTTCTCTAACAGATGCTTTTGATGATAAAAAATGTCCTGGGGTGTCATAAAGGCTATGAAGGATGGGTAGAAGTTTTTCATAATAATAGTTTATGGTAATAAAGGAATAAGCGTGCACTCATAATAATAAATAGCTAACGGTAAAGTCGTAAGCATGTAAAATAGGCAGTGCTACGGGTGGCAATTTCTCTCCCTTTCAGTTTGAATGTTGTGTCTCCTAAATGCCTGCAGGAGTGTGTGTATTTCTGAGTATGTATGCAGACATATATATATTTGCATGTTATGTATATGGAGTTATATGCTACATAAACAATGCCAGGAACTACCTGGCTGTGCCGGAACTGTAGGACTGCATCCAAGACCTTCACGCCATAAATTCAGTGACAATTAAACTCCCAACTTTAGTCCCGATTTAGCCAACTTTTAAAGCATATGTTTAATTTCAAACATATTGTTAGTTCTATTCTTTGTAATGAGGCCAGAAAGGTGCTTGAAATTACATATGCTCTTGATTAGCTTACTTTGGCGCTGAAACTATAGTAGAAGTATGTGAAAAATATCTCCGTAGTGTTCTCAAGGCATTTGTCAGTCCACAAGTTACTTGAAACTACTAAAATACAGAATGTGGAATCTGAAGGCGAGGGAAGGAAAATATATGGCAATGTACATATGTAGTCACTACTGATTAAGAAACAACAGTGTAGACTTTCCAGTAGTGTTATTACTCATATGATTATACTTGATTTTTATTCTCGAGCTTTAGCTGAAAAAAATATGTTTTAGCTGTCTGTCTCCAGAAACATTTCTCAGTGCTGCAGCAGTATGTTTGCAGCGTTGCCAGCTACCCGAAAGTCACACGGCTGCTGTCTCACTGAGCCGTTCCAGATCATACCTGAACACCACCTGAGTTTTGCATCTCCTGACTTTTCTTCAGTCTCTCCAAACTCCAGCTTTGCGTCAGCCCGGCTGGGAGACGCAGACTTCTCTGGGCAGCGGTCCCAATTGCTGCCTTCTGAGAAACAGCCATCGACCCGCAAGGGATTTCATAGTTTTTCTGTGGAAAACACATGATGAAGTTCAGTGTCATGTTATAATTCCCATCCTGTTTGTATGCGGTATTAAGGAATACAGTGATCTTTATTTTTATAGTCTTTTGAGGTGCTCAGGTAGTGTTTCAACAGCAACGAACTAAAGCCCCTTGCTGTGTAACAAATACTTTATTGCAATTATTTTAAAATTATTTTCAGTTTCCCTGAATTCTCTCTGAACTAAGCTCGCACAAACCCGACAGAAATAGTCTTAAAACAAGCCTTAGCTAATGCATTCAACAATAAACGAGAAAGCAAAATTACGTTTGTGCAAAAAAAAGAAATTCCTTTCAATAACCAAAGTTGTTTTCAGTTTCTGTACCTCCATCCGTAAACTGTCTAAACAGCAGCCTATCATGGGTTGAGGATATCCACGTCTGACTCAGGAGAGTAAAGAAATGCCACAAATAACTGTATTGCCACTGACATCAATGTCGTTACACCTTGGGTACCTGATGCTCAGTGACCTTTTTCTTTTCTGTAGTTCCTTAAGTTCTTTACTTACGGTAATCACACCTAACTATATAATTCTATGATTGTGTTTAATTATATTCACATAAATAAAATTTAAAAATAAAGGATTCACGCTTCCATTACAAAAAATTAATTAAAATAAAGTTTGCATATGATCAATTAGAAAAAAAACCAACCTAATGTTGCAGGGTTTGCAGCTTTTTCTTTCTCTTTGTAAAATGCAAATAAGTTATCCGTGCTAATGTCTATGTGCTTGCTAACTATCATGATACGAAGACAAGATATAATTTTAAGCTGAGGAATTCCAGAGCCTGAGCTTTATCCCATGTATTCTGTAGACACTTCTTTACGGGCTTTCTTGTGAGGTTTTGGGGTATCAGCGCAGACTGGAAGGGGTTTTCTTATTGGTTCTGCAAACCATAACTTGCAGCATTGGTACATTAATGTGGGAGCATGGTTAATGGGTTAGAAGGAAAATATTTTGCCTCAGAAACATAGTGGAAAAAGCTTAACAATTATCAGACATCCAGTTCTTAAATGGTAACAAGTGGCATTAAAGGATGCGTGCGTATAGATGATCCGTAGAGACTAAAGTTCGTCCAGGCGTATGGCTAGATAAACAATGAGCATCAGTCCTGCTTTTTGAACAGAATTCCTGGCCTTTCAGTAGTTGTAACTATGCGAGGCACTGAAGATAGAGGGAGATTTCTAGGCAGGACAGAAAGACCAAATTTGCTCATTTTGCTCATTTTAGCTCTTCACAGTGAAAGTTATTTGGAGTTTCATTATAACCACCAAGTATTTCATGTTATTAACCTTTGAGCAGTTTTAAATGAAGTCTATATGGTTTACTGCATTTACTTTGAGTCATGGATTATACAATAACACAATGGTTTCTCAGCAGGATTAAAACCCGAGTACATTAAAATTCAATTAAAAGCCTCTGACAAGTGCAGTGGTTGACTCAGACCGTTAACTGGGATTGTGTCTCTGTAAAATGAACTGCTTTGTCACTGCATCGAGGAAGAAAGGAAGATATATGTTTGTTATAACCAAGTGAAATGTCAGGCTCTCTTGAATTTGAGCAAGTTCTAACATTTGTCTCTTAATTTCTGTTTCTCCCTAGTTAGCCAACTGTCATCACAATGACTGAGGACTTAGACCACAGATTCAGTAGTCTCACCTGGGATCAGATTAAAATTCTGGATCAAGTTTTAGCTGAGGTCATACCTATTCATGGGAGAGGAAATTTTCCAACACTGGATGTAAAGCTGAAGGATATCATTCATGTGGTAAAGGAACAGCTCATTGAAAAGCAAATCAACGTTAGAGATATCCGCCTGAACGGTTCGACAGCCAGTCACATCCTAGTAAAGCAGAACGGAACCAGTTACAAGGACCTAGACATCATTTTTGGGGTGGAACTTCCAAGTGAGCTCGAGTTCCAGGTTGTGAAGGAAGCTGTTCTTAATTGTCTGTTGGACTTCTTGCCGAAATGTGTTAATAAGGAAAAAATCACTGCTCAGACCATGAAAGATGCCTATGTGCAGAAGATGGTCAAAGTCTCCACCGACCACGACCGCTGGAGTCTCATCTCGCTGTCAAACAACAGTGGCAAGAATGTAGAATTAAAGTTTGTCAACTCGCTCAGACGGCAATTTGAGTTTAGCGTGGACTCCTTCCAAATCATACTGGACTCCATACTAAATGTTTACAGAGCAACAGACTGCAAACTGACGGAAGACACTCACCCCACTGTCATCGCCGAGAGTATGTATGGAGACTTCAACGAAGCAATGGACCACTTGAAGTACAAACTGATTTCCACAAGGAACCCAGAGGAAATCAGAGGAGGTGGCCTCCTGAAGTACAGCAATCTCCTCGTTCGTGACTTTAAGCCAGCAGATGAGGCTGAAATTAAGTCTCTGGAACGTTACATGTGCTCCAGGTTCTTCATTGATTTTCCAGATGTTGCTGAGCAGCAAAGGAAAATTGAGTCATATCTGCGCAACCACTTCATTGGGGAAGAGAAAAGCAAGTATGACTACTTGATGACTCTGCGTGGAGTTGTAAACGAGAGCACAGTGTGTCTCATGGGACATGAACGAAGACAAACTCTGAATATGATCACAATTTTGGCTTTAAAAGTGCTCGGAGAACAAAATATCATTCCAAATGCAGCCAATGTAACATGCTATTACCAGCCTGCTCCGTATATCAGTGACAGAAACTTCAGCAATTACTACATTGCTCACGGACAACCACCCATCATCTACCAGCCATACCCATTTCACATACAAATGCAAAGCGGCATGGTTTAGGAACACGGTAACCTCCTCAGCACTTACACTCTTCTCTCTTTCCAGTTCTCTCCATAATAAAGGCCTCATTAAAGCAAGTTTAATCATCACTTTTGATTTAAGGACATATTTTTGTGCAAGTTGCCAAAGTTATTTGGTTGGTCAATGTCTAAATCACTGTTAAGCAGATCGTAAACCAAGTGGAACGGATATCATTCATGAAGGATTTATACCCTTACGTGTGTTTGGGCTATACTTTTTTTTTCAATGTAAAGAGAAGGATATAAATTATTCTAATTTTATAAAATGAAATGCACTAAGTTCCGGGTTCTAAAAAATTCTTAGACAAAATTTAAATAGTGTAAATGAAAAGTTAAGCCAAGAAAATACCTCTCAGTAGAAATGCCTGATTTAGAAGTGTTAGTGTTCTGGGTACGTTAAAGCAGATTATCTATCAGTTATACCCACGCAGTTCCAGCAGCATTTATTTGCAGCACCTTTTGAAAATACGCGTTGACGGGCTGTCTCTTGGTGGCTTGAGCTCTGCTTTACAGGCTCCGGTCTGATCACTCGTCAGCTCCCGTTAGAGACGTGAGGTCCCTCTCCTCACCAGAGTACTGTTTAGTAACGGTTAGCAGGAAACATCCCTACCAAGAGCAGACTCAGCATTTTTGTGTATCCAAAATTTCCACTGCTCCGCATGAGAGATTTGGCCGCTTAAGTGATGCAGCATTGGACCCCAGGATCTGCCTCACAGATAAAGAAAGTTGTAAGAGATACAACTATTCTGATTAAATTGGTCTTGAAAAACAAGGTAATAGCGAGAAAGAAGGTGAAAATTGAGCACATAGGGCTTGCTTTCTATTGCTAATTTGTTATTGATCAGAGATGCTTTAATGCATAATAAGCGGAGTCAGGAAGAAAAACAAAAAGCCCAGGACTGCATTGCTTTTAGGTGAATTAAAACAAATCCTTGGCAGTGGCATTTGAAAAAATATTTTATACTAGCAATGTCCTGTGTATGTTTAGATACCTGCACACATACACTAGTAGCAAATGACGATTTCTCTTGTGATCAGGAAGTAAAACCTTAGTTACAAGTTTTTTTGTGGGTGTTTACCAAAGATAAGTTTTAAACATGTCACATAAGTGCCTCTTTGTGCCAGTTGCTCCATGAAAGTGGTAATGCTGTCGGCAATCATGCTAGAGAGCTCCTGAATTACAAAAAGGGAAACGTATGCCCTTGGTACTCCACCGACGGGTCACAAAGCGTTCGTAGCACTGAAGGTCAGAGAGGTTTGCACCACTTGCTTCAGTATAAGCAGGTTTGGGACAGATGGATCTAAGGTGTTCTCACCAAAACTCCTCCGGTTTAGATGCTGAATATGGTACGAGAAGGAATGGTAACGAAAAGGAGATTTAGAGTGGGTGCGGTTGTAAAACTGGAACAGCCAACTGGACATGCAAGCAGTAGAGTTTCTTACATCTGATGCTTAACACCTCACTGCGTCACACTGCGAGTTCATTACTGGTACATCACTGTGTGTCCTCCTCGTCATCTTTAAAAACACTGACTGCATTTTATCTATTTACAACAGGTGTCAGGTCTTAGAAATTTCTGCTACTGGGGAAAGAGTGTTTGATTTATTTTACACAGAAATATGCTACATACCACTATTTTACATCAAACATTTCTAGAATTTCTAAGGTCTATGAAGTCCTATTGCCAGTGAAATGTAGCTTTCCTTTTCCCCATTATACTCCTGTAAAGTAGAACAAAGAGCTGTTTAAAGACAACTGTGCTGACCGTCATCACTTAAGTCAACTCTTTTCTGTAAAATATAGTGCAAAAACTAATGTTTCTGTAACATAAGAAGGGTATACTAATCTACTTGGAAGCTGATTCATTTTGTGATGTCTTTCATGAATATAGTACTACTATTTTTGCTGATTTTTCAAGTGTGTCCAATTCCATGTCTAAAAGCACACTTCACTTCCACTAGTATCTTTCCAGTGGCTAAACTATATTTAATGAAATCGGCAATTCTAATTGCTATGTTATCAAATACGATAACGCTATATTTGCATGTAAGCACTTCTAGGGAATTCCCCATCAGAAGCAAAGTGGAGTGAAACATGATGGATTTCTTTTTTTAATTGAACTGTTTAGAGTACAAAGGGAACCTTTAAATTTAGTTTGGTATTTGCCAAATTAAATAGCACTGTGAAATTCTGTCAGAGCCTTACGTAGGTTGTGTCCCTGCTAATTCTTGTGCTTCAGTGCTCAGCGAGTGTGGTCTGCAGGGCTGAAGAGCTGAAAGCTGCTCTGGGCACAGCCGGGACTTCCCGGTGAATCTGCCGGAGTTAGGCATCCAAATGCCTTAAGTTTCGGGAGGAAATGGGCTCCTAAACTCCCTAAATTTGTTTGAAAATCTCAGTCCATCTGCATTGGCCTGCGACCTTAGTGTAATGTAGCCACATCAACTTACTACTCCTCCACTCCCGGTTTCCTTGCTTGCTGGGTGGAGAAATGGGTTGATCTCCTCAAGAACTGGGAAACAGGTCAGCCAGAAAGGAGCATTTTCAACTTGTCATGATCCGTGATTTCAACATGCCAATGATCCGTTTACCTGGAGAAATATTTCAAAAAGTTGGGGTTTTTTTTACAAACAAGTAGAAACACGTATCACCCTGTATAAAGGACTATAATTCTTTTTTGAATCGGACATTGTGAATATTATCAGGAATGGTGACCTAGCTCTGGATTTGTATAAACCCGCCTGTCCGCTTGTACAGCAGCTCTTTATTTAAAAATATGCATTTAGTTCTGTTACGTCTCTGTTTATACGTCCAGGTTAGATAAGGAAGGACTCAGCCAAAGTCCATGGAGTTAGTGGGAAGAATCCACCTGACTGTAATGGGCTTTGTGTGAGACCCCAGAAAAGAGTAAAGGACTTACGTGAGTACCTAGAGGTAAAGGTACACAGACATCAATATGCAAAAATGTCTCAGGTATAAATAAACCTTTCAAATTTATTGAAAAAGGTATTGTGTTTCTTACCTAGAGGTAGTTCAATCTTGAAGGTTAAGAGAGGTTTATATATAAGTATATATAAAATCTCACACATCTACACATATATGGGCAATTAACAAAATCTGATGGTTTTAAATATTTCCTTCCAAATGTTATATTAATACCTGGCAGCAGTATTTGACCTGGAGAGGTACCTTTTTAAGGTCGTAGTGATTCCGTAAACTAATATTGAAAAGGGGATGGTGTTGTGTAGACTGCTGCTTGCAAAACATTGATATCAATATGTAAGACAAATATTGTAACCTCTTCTCCAGTTGTTACTGATTTTACTATGTGCAGATATAAATCCACAAAGAATTGAGAGTTTTTCTCAGTACCAGTCTCCTGAGCTTCATGTTTACATTATAATTATATCTTGTTGTTACAATCTGTTCAATAATTATAATACCTGGAAACTGTAATGCTGATTTTATTTAATCACATAAAACTTCTTAAGGTTTACAGCTTAAAGTAATCTGATGTTGTCAGGACCTAAGTGTTAAAGTTTCAAATGCTTTCCTAAAAAATGTCATTTGAATTTTGTGTTACATTGTAAAAGGTCTATTTGAAGCATATACTTTATGGTAGTTCCTTTAAGATGTAATTTGTGAGCTTTATCCTCGACACATTACAAAGGTTTTTGCAGTGGATAAAAGAAGTGTAAAATTGTCCTCAGTCGAGATGTTATATCGTCTGTTGTGTTGCACTGAGCCTGCAGATCTGTGAAACAACGGATCTGACTTACCACCGCGTCACTTCAGTTTTCTAGCTGTGTAATTGGACTGATGTTAACATAAATTCGGAGTTACACAGGCGTGTATCCAATATGATTTGTAGAAATACCTGGAGAAAGGACAGCAGAGAGGTTTTGGCAGGTCAGCGCGATCCTTAAAGCTCAGTTTTTGTTTGATACGCTTTTCTATTGAACTAAACAAACGGAAGGGTATTCAGGACAAAGCTGTTGCAGATGAAAGAAGTATTTCACTTAATGTGCCATCTGAAGCTGTTGAAAAAAATATTGTAACGCTAAAAATGTGTACTAATCACACAAATTTGTAGGTCATTAGTCCACAGTGTTGACTAGTGCCTTTGGGTATTTGGGGAGCAATCATTAAAACAACTTTCTTGTTTAACGTATGGTTTGCTTGTAATACCTTTGTTATTCTGGTTGGACGTCAGTCCTAGCATGCAGACTGCTGCTAGCGGCCGGGCTGGCCTGTTACAACTGCAAGAGTGCTAAAGATTCGGTCAGGGTTTGTTAGGTCAGATAACCACCAACTCAAATTCACCACTGATCCGCTGTCAGACCTACACTGAAGGTTACAGAACGACCGGGTTCTCCTTAATATCTTTGATACATTTGAATGGCTCTACACTAGTTGTCAAACAAGCTTGTGTCAAATATTCACATTTTAAGTGCCTAGATATATATTTATATAATAAAAACCTGACTGTCTGCTGGGTAAATAAAATTAACGCTTAACTTGACGAATGATTTGACTTCACATATGCCTAAAAATACATTTTACCTACACTGAATGCACATTCCCATAAATATAAACGCATATTTATCCAGGCTGTTGGATTTCTGTTGAGTATGCACGTGGCCAGTGCCAGTAATGTGGGACCAAGGTCAGAGAAACTCCGACAAACTCCTGAGTTTTCAGTTGGGCAACATAGCCCCATCCATCACAGCTGGATTTCTGGTTGCTTACTTGGATTTTCTTTTTTGGAGGGGTTTGGGGTTGTTTTTTTCTTTGGTTGGTTGGGATTTTGTGTTTCATGGGCTGGGTTTTGAACTACTGCTCATAAATTCAGTCTTTTTTTTTTAAATGGACAAGATAATATTGTTCTTTCTTCCTGGGGGTGTCAATACACCGCTAGATACTCTGGACCCTCTGGTGCCTTACCGGGGAGCAGAAGGAACATGCCAGAGGTTTTAGCCCCGTGTGAGAACTCGGAAATTCCAGACTTGGGTGTTTACTGCCTTTTAGCCTCTTGCGGTGATGGCTGTGCAGTAAAGAGACTCGCTGCAGTTTGCGTATGGCAAAGATGCTGCCATTTGGTGGAAAGGGGGAGGAAAAGCAGCCGGGATTGGTGCGCCTCGCCAGCCTGAGGGTGCGGGAGAGGCTCCCTCGCCCTCGCCAGCCCCTTCAAGCTGCTCCTCAGAGCCCCTTTGCTATCAAATGCCTCATGGGATTAAAGGGATGGGAAGGGGGACGGCAATCTGTTGTGCACGGGAACCTGCGGATCTCCTCTCTGCTTTAGTGACACTCATAAATTGACTGAAAATGGTCTTCAATATTTTACCGCTTTGCTTCATGCGTGCGTAGCTCCGCTCGGCTCTCCCTGGGGCACCCGCTGCTGCCCTGAGCGCTGGGTGCGGGAGGGCAGGGTTCCCCACAGGCTGGGGAAACCTTTTTTTATTTATTTTTTTTTTTTTTTTTGGTAACATTGCTCAGAATATGCTTTTTCACCTGTTTTTCATAGTGGAATGGATAAATTTTTGTAAAAGCCTCTCCATTTTTTCAACCAGTAATAACCATTTAATCATAATGTCATTTCCTGACCATTTCTTTTCTTTTATACAGCCAGTCTGCCTCTTAATGAAACGGCAAGTGGGGAAACTGGAAGGCAGCCCGCATAGGGGGGTTTCCTTTCCTTAAACATTCCCTAGACGTTTTCCTGAGGAATTAAAAATCTAGGGAAACACACGAAGGTACCGGAGGGCAGTTCTGTTTTCTAGTCCCTGCCACCCCCTCCACCCACCCCCATTTTTTCTGCTCCACCAGTCTCCATCATTAAATACTATTTCATAAGCAAGTGATTTCCTTCTTACCAGCTGCTTCCATATTCAGCTCCATTTCATCTTGTACCATTGCAGAACCTGTGTTTCTGAAATCACAATTAGTTACCATGGAAAGCAATTCAATACCATAATAAATACACTCAAAGGCTGCTCACTCAGCTACGTATTACAAAATAAAAATTAAAAAAAGTCCTCCGGAGAACTGGATCCGGATCACGTGCATATATGTTTATGGGCGGGTGCTGCGCTTGTATGTACACAAGTTAATGTAATTTTTTATGATATTTTCCTTGCATGCTGGGTGCACGTGAATATAGACAGCATAGCAAACTCCACCGAGGTGCAGTCCTGCTCCCTCACCAGCCCTCCAGTAGGAGCCCCTTTTTCCCCACCCTATATTTCGTTTTCCTGTAAATATTCTCATCCCGTTGTTGCTACGAATTTATTTCACGCCCATTCTGTTTTGCTCTCTGGAATAGACAGGAACGTGGTGCTGCCCATATGTTCCTGTATTTCTGCGCACACACAACGGGCGGCATTTCAGCGCCCTCGGCAGCTGCCCGCTTTGCCTTCCCATCTTCCCTGCAGAGCAGAGGTGGTGTTGGGAACACTCCAGTGTTTTATTGGCTCCTGACATCTTCCAGGCAATAAGCTGAAATTGCAGCTCATAGTTTTGCCTAAAGGATAGAAATGGATGCCGAAATATATCTCTTTTTATAGTATTGCCTGCTTATCCCTGGAAACTCCCCGGTAATGACTTTTCCAATCAAGGGTCTGGATTCATTACCTGCCTCGAACGGCTTATATACACCATCGGGTCAGAAGAGCGAGCTGTGAACTTCTCGTATTAAAGTACAAACAACTCGTTACGCTTCTTTAGAAGTTGATTGAACTGTAAGTTCCAGCCCAAACACTCAGTCATGTTTTCAATCAAGAGGCAGAAAGATGCCCATAAGAAACAGCATCGTAGCTGTTGAATTTAGTAGTGTGGGACAAGCACAGCTGGTCTAATACTAAACTCTAAATAATTTATTGCGTCGATTAGTCCTTTCATTAAATAATGTATTCAGTCAATGAATTTCTCAACTGTTATTACAGGAAACAAGAACGTCAGAAGTCTTTTCATCCCATGTGCCAGCCGGGCACTTGCTTCGTATGGCTTCCCCGGAGGCGACCCACGGAGACGCATCCAGGTGTACGTTTACGTGCTCCTCAGAACTGAAATGTGAAGATTTTCCCATGGTTTCTAAGTAAGGTCATAACAAAAATACAGGTTATAGTGCAAAAACTGCCAAAAACTTGTGGGAGAAGCACGTTTTAGGTAAAAGTTTGGCTCCCCTGGGAGTCAATGAGGTTATTAAGTTAGACTATGAAGCAGAGCTACAATAAAACACAATAAAAGGAAAAATATTTTAAAAAGGGAAGTGGTTAAGTTCTTCAGGTTTAAAAATGGAGTGATTTGTCGTTATTTAAACTTGCTTTTAACATCTTTAGATTAAAAACATTTGTCTTCACTTCTCCTTTGTTTTTGGCACTGTTTTTTTCCTGCTTCTGCTCTCTCTTTTACCTCCCCTTTCGTGCTGGGATGTCCTTATGGCTTAAAACACTGAGCAGAGGGTCAAAAAACTCCCTCCTGCACATCCAGTGGGTACATCTGGGCTGACACCTCCTCCCGAGGGTTTTGCAGGGACAATGCTATAGGGAACCCCATCACGTGAAATGCAATTCAGTGTTTGGGAAACAGAAAAAACCCAAACATCAGCCTCTGCCGTTACTGATGCTAGATAGTGGAATGCAAATAATCTAAGGGTATTTTGCTTTTCATGGTGATTTGGATTCGATAACAGTGTATTAGTCAATACACGTTTGTGTTAAACAACAAAAGGAAAATCATTTATTTTGTAAAGCAAGGGTGACTAATGAAATGTTGCTGTGGCAGCTGGGTCCTGTGACGGCGACGGGAGGCGCCTCTGCTCTGGGGCTTGTGCTGCGCTCTGGGCAAATGGAGGTACGCACCCCACAGAGCCGTGGTCACTGCTGGAGCCGAGGTGTGATGAATTTAACTATTTCCTCATTGTTGTATAACTGTGAATACTCAGGTCATGGCACTATGTTCCATTATTATTATTATTTTGCTCTTCATCCCTTATTAAATAATTGTGCGCTCCTCTACCTTCCTTCACTGATGTGCAGAGAGTTTGTGCAATGGCAGCGTGAAAATAAAAATACATCCACTGAAATGCCACCTCCTGGTACCTGTCACAGTGCCTCAGCAGGAGCGTTCGCCAGAGCAGCAGTTCTCCCAGCGGACAACTTCTGAGTTAAAATGGTGAAGAGGAATTGGTTTGAAGGACGCAGCATTTTCCCTAACACCTGCTTGAAAAATATTACAGATTTTATTAGCAGTTTAGCTGTTTACTTTAACAGCATTAGGTCTTCAAACCCTCGTGGAGGGCTGGCACTCAGTCCCAAGGGCTCTCAGGTTGCTTAAAAATCAGTGGAAAAGTCTTTCCTGGCTCTGCCCTGACAGTCCACTGCCTGAACCGGAGCGGTAACCCCCTCCTCTGCCTCCGTGTATGCTTTGAAAGAGTAAGCAAAGGCGGCAGAGCTGGGAACCGTGTACGTGTGCCTTCCGTGCAGCTCTCGCTAACAGCGATTGACTGTGGTTTTACAGCGTGAAGTTGTAGAGCTCACTAAGAGGTAGGTAAGAAGACTGGAGTAAATAAGAGAACAGTAAAGATAGAGGCTTTGGGGTGTTTTTCAGTCATGGTTGCCTCTTAGACACTGTAAAAGCCAATTTTAGAGCCACTGGAAGTCATTAGAAATGCTCCTTTCAATATCGATGGGGGTTGGATCGGGCTCAGCCTTGCACACGCGGCTTTCGGCTTCTGCTCTAACATGAATGGAAGATTTCGAGATTGCTTTTCATTTAAAAATACCTGTTCTCCGCCTCCTCTCTTCTCCCCATTTCCCATCGGAAGCCTTCCCTGGGCTGGTCGTTAGTGCCCACGCCGACGGCCCCTCCAGCAGCTCAGCCTTGTGCGAACGCTGGGGGCACGATTCAGCCCGGCTGCTGCAGCTCCTGGCTGGCAGTCCCCTGCTTTTACCCCATTCTGCGAAATGCCTTGCTTGGCTGTGAGAACGGGAAGGGGAATATGTGCATTTAATCAACCTGAAAATGAAGTACGCAGCATTAGTAGAGGTAACGGAGCAGCCGAACGGAATGGAGCCCTTTGCTTCAGCAAAAGGTCAAAATAATTGAAATTACAAACGACAACCTCTTGGAAACGCGGCAAAACAAGTGCACGTGAGTGATTTTGTTCCTGTGGACAG
>RSEF01000004.1:11808531-11849567 GCA_003993805.1 Himantopus leucocephalus | reverse complement strand
TAACGAGACGGGCTGAGGCGAGACCCCTCTCCCGGGGTGTGCTAACTGTGGGGAGCCTCTGTGGAGGCTGCGAGTAGAGAAATAGGGCGGCTCTGCTCCGAGTTGTAAAGTGAGGGCTGTCCGGGAGCAGGTAGGCGACTCTCCGTGCCATGAACGCACAAGCAGGAGAGGAAATGTTTGGACACCGCCGCCTGCTCTGCCGGTCTGTTGGCTTGTTCCAGGCGTGCCCGTGCTGTCTGAGCCGTGCCTTGGTCCGCCAAACAGCAGCTAAAGCAACTTCTCCTGCTCTGACGCAGTGTTCAGACAGGGGGGACAGAGGGGTAAATTCCCCTTTAGTCATTTCTCGGCGGGATGAGACCAGTGCACTGAGTGTGTCTGGGGCACGCAAGGGGTTCTGCGGGGCTCTTCTCACCTACCAGCTCCGCTGCCCTGCTTAATTGAGGGCTTAGATGTGCAAGAGTGGTGCAGAGGGGATCTCAGAGGAAGGATGCTATTTTAAGTAAAGCCATTTGTTAATCAGGGTGGAAATTTACTGAGGGGAGGGGACCTGGGCACACACAGCAGTGCTTTTCCAGGCGCCTGCTCAGAAAATATCCAGATAATGTGGGTTTAAAAATACTGCCAATGAACATACCTGCTCATCCGTCAGGTTCACTCAAAAGCTTTAAAGCTTTTCTCTTGAGTTTCTACGGGAGAAAAGAGCCGGATAAGTACTTTATACCCTGGTTAGGAAGAGTAAATGTTAGCAGGGAAGGGTTGTATCGCCTTTGTGCAGGGTGGCTCTCTACTGCACTGCTCTGTACTGGAGCTTCTGGAGCTCCCCTGGCTGCTGCTCCAGGAGGGGTGCGCTGCTCCAACACGTGCAGTCTGTGCAGAAAAAAGAAAAATGCTAAACTCAGAGGAACACCATGGAGAACTTTCTTCGTTGATAGCTCTGGGCTACAAAATACTTTCTGACATGTATCGATTCAGCAAAAAAAGTCTTATAATATATAATAATGCCACTTTGTCATTTTATATCCAATTATTTCTGCTCCACATCCTTGGGATTTCCCAGCTGAGCGTTGCGAAGTGGGCAGAGAGCAAGCTTTACTTTTTTGCTTGCTCAAAAAAAAAAAAAAAAAGATGCAGCTGCTGCTGGAGTAGCTGCTGAAACCCCTCCGCGTAGGCTGGGCAAGAAGTCAGCTCCCACGGCCAAAATGCCCTCTGCTCAGACCTGGGGTTCTCCTAAATGTGCCCGCTCCTTTGATTTTTCTGGTCTTTGCTTCTTTCTCCTTGCAGGAAGCTAAGCTGTACCGTACCGTACCGCAGGTTCATGTCCTAAGCCCAGCGCTCTAACGTCTGCAGGGACGGTGCACACCAGCCCCTTCAGGCAGCAGAGGGTTAGGGCTGAGGGCACAGTCCCCGCTCAGTACGGCCAGGAGGACTCTATTTCGCTGGAGATACCGTCACACCCCTGAGATGTAGCTGCTCTAACCTGGAATAGCTGCAGTGACTCCGAAACACTGCCTGAACTTGTTACACAAATAACCTGTGTGATAAATTTTATAAACAAATCATTATTGATGCTCAAAACCACTGCAGAAGGACCTTGCGCTTGTGACCATTGTTCCAATTAAAAAGCCTTCCGCTCTTAAAATCTGATGTCGGAATTAGACCAAAAAACCCCAGCGCAGCAGAGAAGACTCCCGTGTGCCACCTCGCAGCGCCGACAAGTCATTCCCCATGCAGTTGGGCAGTTGCGCTCCGCAAATGACAAGAGAAGGACTGAGCGTAAAGAACATCTGGAGCCATCAGGGGAAACAGCGTGCCCCATCCAACGTTTGCTTTGTACCGCCTTTTAAAGAAAAGCCATTTCAAATACTAAGAGTCAAATATGCAGAACACTAATACTTGCAAATGACAGGTCACCTGCACCTCCACATTTTCCCTGTCATCCCGCGTTTAGTCATATTGCATACAAAGATAAGAAGCAAAATTATGCCATGCAAATGAAGTGAACTTTCACATCAGCTTAGCTATTTATTTTCCCTTAAATATTGCAATTATTATTTCTATTGCACAATCACTCCTCGCTGCATTGTGTGTGTTATTAATATGCAGGAGCGCAGGCTCCTTTACGAGCTGTTAACATTCATTAGCACTTCAGGTCCTAATGCGGAGCGAACCTTTCCTCTGCTCATTGTCATTCACTGCGTGACACTAATAGCACCGGGGACGCGGCCAGAAGCCGGCATCCGCGCCGCTGACGGCAAATTCCTATGGTGGGTTCGCTGGGGCTCTGAGCTGACATCAGAGCATGCGTCACCGTGGTCCTTCGCAGTTGCCCCTGGAGACAGAAGAAGTCCGGGGTGATAATTATTTAGATTCCTCTTGAGCTCCAGAGGTTTCCGAAAGATTTTTCTTGCGCTGTCCTGTGCAATCATGTTGTCATGGTGACCAGAGCAGGATGCTGGACACCAGCCTGGCTCCCCTTCTCGGAGGACAGGCTGGCCCAGTGGTGAAGCTGATGGTTTCCAGTGGGGTTTTGCCACACCTGAGAAGAGAGAAGTGTTAAAAAAAAAAGGGAAATATATTCTGAAAGAGACTTGAAATTTTTGGCTTAACCATGATGATCAGAGATTCAGGATTCTCCTTATTGTTTTGTAGAATAAAACATAAAAGCTAAGAAGCCTGACCATGGGACCGGACTGAAAACTTCCCACGGTTTGAGTGGTTCTGGAGCAAAACCGGTTTGCGTGGTGCTGCACTGGCCAAACCTGAGCTGTGGCTCATTTGTGCCGTTCCCTTGCAGAGGCTCCCGACACGGGCGATCATTTACTCCTGTGACTAGATGTTGTCTCAGCAGGAGTAAGGCTCCATAGCGTGGTCCATGAATTACTGGCTAGACTGCTCCTAACCAATTATTTGATTACTAATACATTTCTGTATTTCATTGTGAATTATCTACAAACTTCCCTTACTCTCCAAGCGCAGTGCTGACAAACCTGTTGCAATTTAGCAGTTTCGTTACTGAAGCAGTCACATGAGACACGCACCCTGCCTGCTGCCCAAGCCTTCCCCCGGTCGGCGATAGCTGTTCCGTATCCTGAGCAGCTGCAAAAACATTTCAAGATGTCTAACGAGTTTTGCTGATGGGAATATGTGCAGGAAGGACTATTTGCTGGTCTGCCAGAGACTCTGCAGGACAAAAGAAACGAGAAAAGGGGACTAGAGATGCTTCAAAGGGAGCGTGTGCTGCCTTTACAAGGACACAGCCATTCGGCACCTCCTGAAAGCCCTGCTACTCCTGGACTGTGTCACTGGATAGTAGATGCAGGTTGGAAACTGTCCAGGGAAACAAAGCCGACTCTGAAACGCTAGCTTCCTCGGCACTTGAGAAGGAGCTCTCGGGAGCATCAGTGCGGTGTGTAGGACACGGCGCTGAGTCAGCAGCGCCTGGCGAGGAGCCCGTGGGCATTGCTGCCACCAGCTCCACTGTCCAGGGCTTGATGCTCCTCTTTTTGGCTGCCATTGAGAGGATGGGGCTTTGTGCTGATTGGGATACGATAGTCTAACGTCTGGTTTTACAGCTACAGTAATAACATTTTACAGCTCCCCCACTGTCAAAACAATACAGCTTTCACACGCCTGTAGGTTAATTAGAGAAATGCATGGAGATAATTTCTCAACCACGTATGAAACACTGGGAAAGGAATTGGCATTTGTTACTGAGAAATGCGTCTCCTTCGCCTCCATCCCCGTGCGCCTCCCCAGCCCACCCGTCTCCCTCCGGCACAGTCTTTCCCAGCCAGCTCAAGGTGTTTTACTCAGGTCCGTACCCGGCAGAGCGGGGATGGTGATGCTCCAGTCCCCGTGCCACCTTCAGCCCCCTGCACCAGGGCCACCTCAGCTCTGCTCGCTGCTCCCTGCAGCCCAATAATGCACAGCGAGACAACAAACCTCCACTTTGGGGCTTCTCACAGCAAATCCGTGATTCAGCGGGATGTTAGCATGTGCCCATCCATGGATAGAGATTTTCCCGTCGACCTTCCTGGCTACTCCAGTAGCCTCACTATGAAACTGAAACTCTTTTCCCCAAATTTTTCAGATACTATAAACTTACATCAATAATATGGGGCACAGTTTCTTGATGGTTTTAAGCAGAGTGTGGCTTTTCACAGCTCCTCCGTTTCACCACTGTAATGATGCATTTAAAGGACGACACCTATTATGTCCTGTAAGATTTCTCATGAAAGCCACGTGTCCTGCCGGTCCACAAGGAAGAAGTGCTTTCACAGTCTTGAAGCAGGTCACGCTTTGCAACCTGTTTTTTTCAAAGCAGCTCAGCTGACGTCTTTTGCTGAACACAGTGTCCAAAACAACCTGTTTGTGAAGTCCAGTCATTACACTCGTTAAATACGAAGAAACTGAAGGAACACCAATTTTACATTATCTATTTACTCACATCTCCTTGGCCAATTGTTTATTTTGGTGGACTTCCAGCGCCCTGGGCAGACAGGCCATTTGAGCCACTAATAGTTCTTTCTCCTCTGCTCAGCCTGTAATGACTACCTCCCTCTCCCTCTTTATCTCTTCTTCTTTTACCCTGTCTGTAGTAATTAAGATCTTGTTCTTCAGTTGTACCTGAGGGTGTCCGTCCTACCAGAGAGATGCCCAAGGGGCTGAACTGCCACCAAAGCATTTTACCTAAGCAGGGTACATCTCCAGCTGAATTTTAATGGGATGTTGTCAAGTCAACAATAAACCTGCTTCTCCTTGCTACGCGGATGGAAACTTGCATGATGAAATGGCAAAGCAGGAGTGCTGAGGGCTTGTGCTTCATCACCTTTCGACATCTGGTGCTCCATAAAAACCCAGGGCTTGGCCTTAGAACAGCCCAGTCAAAACTTGGTATCTCCTTGGATCTGGATTACACAGACAACACATAACATATCACAAAACTCTGAAGGATGTTTATCTTAAAGAAATTAGTGAAGGCAAAGTAGCTACTTTAGTGTTTTTCTACGACTAGGCAGATGTTAATCCTTAATGAATTATGTTTGCATGAATCCAGTAGTACTATTTATATTATCTGACCTTTGTTGAGTTGACTTATTGTTATAAATAACTACCCTTAATATGCAGTCGGTGTACAAGTGGCTTGTATAATGATTCAGGAACAATCACAAACTAATTTCCCACTGATAATTCCTAAGATTTCTGAATAAAAAGAAGACTGTATTTGTGTATCTCCCCAGAAGGAAGTAATCTCCCTGAAAGATATTGTGGTTTGCAAACTGCATTCGTCAATGACTTTAGGAGAGTCAGTTTCACGAGAAATTATGCTAATACATGTGGAAGATTTCATTTTCCTTAAAAAAACGTAAGCACAGTAGGACCCAGAACAGTCCAAATGACTGGAGAGAGACACACTACCCTGAGTAACCGATTGCAGGATCCATTCAAATAAATCACGCTTTGTAAGGGAAAAAAAACAGGCAAGTTAAAGTCAGATACAGCTATAGCTTAGTCTTCAGTAAACAAAGAGCATTCCGCGTTTAGTTAGAATACGCATGCGTTGTGTTACACACAACATGCACGTCATTAGGACTAGCTGTCCTGAGCTACTGTCAAAATAAGCACCTTTGAAATACCCAAGATAGCTGGAATACAACTCAAAAGCTCGTGCACCATTCAAAATAGCAGCGTAGCACATAAGCAGCGCTGCCACGCGGGGCCGAGCGTCCCTGGCACGAGCCCTGGCTTCAGCCGCGCCGGTGGAGGAGGTGCCCACCCCGCGGCAGCGTGGGGCCAAGCGATCCCATGTACCCACGCAAGCGACAGGGTGTGAAAATAATGCGATAACCTCCGGGCCACCCACCCCGAAGCACTGTTTCTTTTTCAGTTTCCATTTCTAGACTACTTAATTTTGCATTCAGTGAGGGAGACGCGGGAAAAAGATGTCCCCGTGTGCGGCTGGCTGCCCGGCGCTGCCGACCCACAAGCCGTGCGTGGCCCCGGCACGAGGCATCTGGGGTGAGCTGCAGAGCTTACATCAATGTTTACTCCTTAGCGAGCGAGACAAACCCCAGTGCGAGCACAAAGCAGTGGATATTTCAGTAGTGGGGATGTGATGCCTTCGCCAAAATCCCAAGTTCTTAATTGCCGGCTTTGAAAGTCGTATCTGTTTGAATAATACCGTCATGCTATACTGTAAACCAGCTTTTTAGTCAAGGGAAGATACAAATATTCTCATGTCCATGAAGCATACCATTAACTGAAAAAATAATGAGAAAGACTCTCCTGAATGAAGCCTGCGGGCTGGTTTTTGAATCTTTAATATGCATTTCTGCAGCTCTGTTCAACACTCAGCAAATTCATATTCTCTTTGACAGAGCAGACATTTTCATGAAGTATTTATAGCAGCCAAGTAAAATAACCATATTTCTGGAGACCTTAATTCACAAACAGTGTTTATAAAGTAATGGCTTTCTAACGGAGGTTTTCGGGAGTCTGTTCCAAAATCCCAATCTTCCTTATTCACACTATAACCAGTAAAGAGATCAAATAATAAAATGGAAGTGCAATTGGACTGGTTTTTTTTTTCAGTGGAGAATACCTGCATCTATGAGAATACGTGTGTAAATTCTGAGCGTTCTGTACGACTCAGTTATTTACGAGCAAGGAGGACAACCGCGTGCCGGGAAGGGCTGCGGCTGCCCAGCCCTGCCGAGGCGGGAGGAAAGGGCAAACCCGAACACGCTCGTCTGTTGTTGAAACGAAGCCAATGCTCTGGGCATGTCCCCAGCGTGGTGAGAATAGCTTGTGCTTCGGAGAAAACACCTTTGATCCGTCAATTGATAAAAATCATGACATGCCACAGCTGACAGCCTTCTGCTACACAGACCTTTTTTCTACAGCTACATTTCTTCCGATAAGCCAGCAATATTTAAATGAAAGAAAGCACTGCAATAAAACACTATTAATCTAGATTCCTTGTTATCAAACATCATTTCCACTTGTCCATAACTCCCTGCGTGCTTCCAAATGCAGGTTTCAGAGTGGAAATGGCAACCAAAACTCATGTCCACACTCCTCTGCTGCTGTGGTTTCTCTGCCTTGTCTGCTCAGCCCTTTGCAAGGCAGGTTCACACTTCATTTCAGCCCAGCACTGCAGCCCGTTTCAGCTGAGCACCAGTTCCAGATGCTGCTTTCAAGAGGTCACATCCTTCCTCGTCTTCCACCAAACCCACTTCACCCTGACACAAAGCCCGGATCAAATATTAATTGTCTCCACACAGATTTCTGCAAATGCCAACGCAGAATGGTTTTGGTGGTTTGGCTTTTTGTTTTCACAGGACCACAGAATGGCAGGGGTTGGAAGGGACCCCTGGAGATCATCTAGTCCAGCCCCCCTGCCAAAGCAGGGTCACCTCCAGCAGTGGCACAGGAACGCACCCAGGCAGGTTTGGAGTATCTCCAGCGAAGGAGACTCCACAGCCTCTCCGGGCAGCCTGTGCCAGCGCTCTGTCACCCGCAAAGCAAAGAAGATTTTCCTCATGTTGGAATGGAATTTCCCGTGTTCTGGTTTGTGCCCGCTGCCCCTTGTCCTGTCGCTGGGCACCGCTGAAAAGAGTCTGTCCCATCCTCCTGACAGCCGCCCTTTAGATATTGATAAGCACTGATGAGATCCCCTCTCAGTCCTCTCTCCTCCAGGCTGAACAGACTCACAGTTGGTCTGGTTGGTTTCGTTTTGGTTTGTTGGGGTTTTTTTTTCCCTCTTTCCTGAACCAAAGGTTTTTATTTATTTTTATTTTATCTTTATTTTATTTTATTTATATTAGCCACCTTTGGCTTTATCAGTGGTAAAGTCACGTGTGTCACTTGGGCTCCTTGTTTGCTAATCCTTGAACAGGGATGGAGAGATGCTTTTGAAAGAAGACGCTTTGCAATGAGATATATTTGTTCTTAACACTAAAAGGAAAGGACTCCTATAAAGGTAATGACAGGGCTTATATTCAAGGAAAAAACATTTCACAGACTCTAACTTTCAAAAGTCCTTAGAAGGTTTGTTGTAGCACACTGGAGGACACCTGTTCTCCAGCTCGCAGAGGAAAGTCTTTGCCTCTCTGGTAAAAGTGAACTATTTCACTTTTCTCCAGTATTTGGTGGCGGTGCCAGCTGGGGACACAGCTTCACGGGTCCTCTTTGGAGCCACATCACAAAAACAAGTATGTAGAGCTTCTGTGAAAGACTAACTCGCATGCTAATGACTCATTAGCGCAGGGGGGTATTTCAGAGCTAGTCCTGTAGCCATGGTGAACATTTTTCATCAGGTCTATGTCATTTTTCACCTCTTGCTGATTGCATTAAGGAAAGTTTAATTGAATACATGCCAATTTAGTCCAGACTTTACGTTTCAAGCTAGCTTCTGTGCAGCATCCCCAAACACAATCCCCCTTTGACATTTAGAAGTCATTAACCCCAGCATATATATTTCTATGGCTCAAAGACTGTTATCTCCACTCCTCAAAAGGACATCCCCGTATAGACAACATTGATTCAGTTTTCTTTCAGATGAGAATTACCTTTATGGAGCATTTAAGGTCTGGTCCAGACTGCAGAGGCCACAAACGAGAGACCACAACTGATTTTGGTGGTGTGAATTTTTGCTGTCTTCCTCCCAGCTTAAGCTCCAGGTGAAGACCAGGGCACAGGTGGTTTGTCTCCAGCACTGATTTCCAACAGCTCCCAAAACCTCCTTTTCTGGAGTCCTGTTGGTTGGAGGACAAGACACTCGGAGAGACATGTGGAGGACCAGGGCTGCTCCTCAACCCTTCCTTCTCCAGGGCCTCCGTGGTGACCGAGTCCTATTTTTGTCCCTCATAATACCACAAATATTTCAGGCTTATTACCAATTGGCTCTGTCTGCTATAAGATTATAAGCCGCAGGGATACGATTTGCTGCCATTAAAGATGTTGGGTTTAACCGTGATTTCAGTGGCAGGACAATGAAAATCTAACAAATGTAAAAGCCTCTGCCCGAGCATCTGCATTTTATAAGTCACTTGGTATTTTTCATTTTAAATTACTCCAATAAATGTGGCTTGCTGGTCAATTTAGCAATATAAGTGCTTCTGATGAGCTCTCAGTGCAAGACAAATAAGCAGGTTTCAGTAATATGACTCTTAATGTTTCATAGAAATTATTAAAAAATCATAAGTGAGTGTTGCTTCCCACTAATTGCCAGTTTACAGTCACGCGCCCATTGCTTCCTTAAGGAATTTCGCCATTCAGACCTTTAAAAAATACACAAGCAACTTAGAGAAGACATTTGCTATGATTGATTGGATGCAGACATCTATAAAAAAAAAGAATATGGGAAAACGCAAGCAATATCTCTGAGTTTCTGAGTTTTATGGGCAGCAGAAGACTCGGCTGCCTTCGTTACTGAAATACACTGCCTGTAGGCAAAGATTTCCATTAGCAGCGCATCAGTCACATGGGCAGAGAACGAGATAAAAAATTGGTCCTTTGTACAATGTTCAGCAGAGGTAATTAATTGGGGATCGATTCAGAAGTAATCTAACTCCTTTTAAGTTTACAGTGATAAAATCATGACGGATTGGATGGAGCAGGAGAAATTCCAGCCCGGCCGGGCACAAAATGAGCTCGGTGTGAGGGAGCAGCCAGCCCGCCCCGGGACTTTCCCAAGTATTTCCAAACGTGGGTATTGATGGTAATTTTTTGTTTAACTATTGATAGTGGTACTTGTCTCTCAGTTTCAGCCGTGGAGCCCTTTGCAGTATTGACGCTCTCACAGCATCGCAGGGAGCAGTGGCGAAGGGCTGAGGCTGCAGCCTCATGCCTCGTTCTTCTGGGACGAGGCTATTTAAAGCATGTAAATGGTCATTATTTATAAACCACCTTTATAAGCCGCATATTTTTTTTTCCGTCTACACTATTTTGCCTGCCTCTGAAAGACGATCCCATTAATGCTGTTATGTCACTAGACTGGCCTGTCCCTACCCGTAATCCTTATGGAAAAATTGATGCCATCTACTGCTATTTTTTTGGCGCAGCATCCCTGACTGCTGTCAGGGTAGGAATGATTTCACAATGAGAATTATTGCCGAGTGTCTTCTCTGCAATTGCAGCCTGTTCCCTCTCTTTCCTCTTTGCCACGCAGCTTTGCTGACCCTGAGATCCTCTAACTGGGAATCCCCCAATTAACAGTGTCCTCATTGCTCCTCCCAAGCCACCCAGGGCCATGGTTTCATCATCCTGAAATACTCCCTTTAATACCCGCTTTTGATCCAATTAGGTATCCAGAAACTCGACATGCAGAGAAGCGTCCCTGCTGACGGTGATAAACGGAGCAGACGGCAGCGGGATGCCGGCGGGTTGGATGCACAGCACCTGTCCCCAGGACCAGGACGGATGCGTGGATCTGCACGTGTGTTTGAAACCTGGGGATTGAAAGTAGATTAAAACAAGTCCATAAAGTCCTGCTGCAGAATTTAATATTCCCATTGCCAGTTTTTGAGGTGTTGCTACAAAACAATACATTTAATTCTGTTATTCAGTAATGAAGAGGGATCAAGACCAACCAGGCATGAGGTGGAGAACCAGACCAGAGCGACAGCCCAGTATCTGGATGCAGAGCTGGCTTTTTGCATTAGCAGGTACAGCCTGGGCTGCTGAAAGCAACATATTTCTTGTGAGCCAAAGTTAAAAAAAACCCCAAAACTCAAGTTTCTTGTCAGCTCCTGGGGGACATAATGGTGGAAATAACGCATTCATGTCTATTTGTTGTGAGCTATAATATAGTAAAGCAGTACCGAAGCAAAGGAGGTTGCCAGCGCAATAACTGCAGCAAACATTTCCCAAACTTTTCTGTGAAAATTCCCTAATTCCCTGATCCCTCTGACAATACTAACAAAAATAATCCTGACTCTTGTATTTTGTCTAACTGATATGTCTTCTTTCTATTCAGATGCTTGTTACATCTTGGTGCATCATCAGCTCCCAAAGTCTAATGGCTCAGAGCACATAGGTGAGGTTTTGCCAGGACGCAGGACCATGAAGTATGGATAAAGGAAAATCTTTTAAAAATTCCTTTTTGCCAAGTCTTGAGAAAAACACATTGAGGTAAGAGATCAGCTCCTGCATGACTGTCACAGTGCTGCTGGCGATGGAGGCTGCTCCTATGCTATGTAAGCAAAAAGAGTCTTTTTCAGTTGTGACGTGTATTTCTGCATTTTGAATTGCACATGAAAATAAAGAATAACAACCTATGCTTCAAATAACTGCAATAGTCCACCATATGCTACCAAACTAAAATGTAGCCATTTTTGTGAGCATCGAAGTGTTTTGCAGCTATAGGTAATAAAAATGCTTCAGACAGAGCTAACTGCGTCTCTCCAGAGACAAGGGAGTCATTACAACCCTCTAACTTCATAGATTCTTGTTTTCATTAGATTTTTATTTAAAGAAAGAACACTTCAGTGTTCCAGAAGTGTGCTGTACCACACACTTCAGTGGTACAGCACACTCACACACAGAAGCAAAGCCACAGGAAAATCTATTTTAAATAAGAAATCAATTTAATTTTGCAGCACAACTCCCCTCCCCAGTCTTCCCCAAAATCTGCTCAGAATTATAAATTTCAGGCGGAACACTGCAGCTATGAGCAATGCTGGGCAGAAGACACTTATATGACCATATATTATGTACATAATCCCTAATGTATTTATAATCCATAACTGGAGATACGCAGATGGGTGACCCACCTAGCAGGTAATCCTTCACCTTCTCCCTGGTGAAGTGATAGGAAGCATCCACCGTGTCTGTGCCCCCTCAAGGGAGGGTTTGAGCCCTTTTGGTGGCGTGGAAGCTGTGCTGTTGGTTGCCTTGAGTCCCATGTGCCATTTGAGTTCTCCCAGATGCACCGCAGCCCGTGACGTGCATCCCTGGATGTGTCACAGCCCTGCATCCCTCCTAGCAGCCCCCGCTGCTGCCTGGCGCAGTTAACACCTTTTCTTCTGCCCGGCCAGGCGTAATACGCATTTTCATCTTTATTTTCTTGGCGAGGTCTCAGCCGGTGCTAGAAGATGGGCTTTCCCTGGGCATCCTGGCTTTTGTCCATCTGCTAATGTCAGCGTAGTGTAAGGGACTTCCCGAATGTTTGTCTGACACAGGTGACCCTAGGACCTGGATTGCTTGGTAAGGGATGAACAAAATTATTTTCTACTAGTATCAAGGCTATTAGTAGCAAGAGGAGTCATTTGTGCACTTTTGAGTCAGCCTCTAATCTCATTTAATGGGCCGCAATGGGCTCCTTTAGCGGGAAGTAAATAGGAGAGCAGGGTCGAGCGTCTTCTCCTCCTCCTGATGCTCGCAACGGGAGGAGATCAGCACTGAAGGTGTTTCTGCAGCTATTAGTACTCTATCGAACAGGAAATAATTCCAAATATAAGAGGTTGCCGGGAGCTCCTTCCTCACTGATACCACAGAAGAAAGATGAAAGGTGGTTTTGAAGGAAAAAATAAGCTTCATTTAACCTAATAGTATGAAGTGAATGAGAAAGCTTTAACCTATTGATTCAGGGCACAGCATAATGTGTTGCAATGATCCGTTTCGCTGCTCTGAGGCCGTATGTTGAATTAAAGAAGCATTCAGCATGCTCACGCTGAGTCTCTGAAACTCTCTTTTCTTTCAAACGCGTGTTTTCTTTGGCTATTGTATGAATTGTATGCATTGTTTCCTTGCTAGCAAACTGTCTGAGAAAAATGCTTTCCAACATAGAAATTATTTGCCATTTTACAAATAAAATTATTCTGTTGTATTCAGGGTTGGCTTTCAGAAAAAGGGCATTTGCTCCAGTTCTCATCATTCTCAGTTTTGTCTCTTTCAGTGCAGTTTCAAGGCACTGTATCATGGCTTGTTTCCAGCGTTAACATAAAGGAAAATATTGTGCACAGTACAAATCCCAGCTCAACCCTTACCCTTCTGCAGAAGCAGAAGCGCAAGCCCTGGTGCTCAGGCTGTCCAGAAACAAACCTACCGCCAAACCCACGTTTTTGCCCCATTTTGCTCCTGGTAGAAAGCTATTTTCCAAAGAACAGAGGAGCTGGGAGGAGCTTGAGCAGTTCTGCTCCTTCCATCCTGTGCTGAGGTCGCGCCATCCACGCCAGGAGCTGCGTTTCGCTGCCCCCCAGTTTTGGCTCTTAAATGCCCCCCGATAGAGCACATGCCGCGAGGACATCCTCGACACGGAGGTCTGCGTTCACTCGCGCACGTCGGTGCCAGCATCATCGGCTGCCAAACGGACCACGAGCTTCCCAGGGCGGATGGGGGTCCCAAACAAGCAATTAGGAAGGACCAGCCCATAGTGCCCGCTATTGCCAGCGACCCTGCTTCTGAAGGGTGTAAAAAAGCATCTACCATCAGCAAAATCAAACTTTTCATTTTCTTTTTTCCTTTCTAAAACTTAGTAGTTCCTAAAGCACTTCAAAATAAAGTTTTTTGGGAAAAAAAAAATCTTCCTAAGCGAAGACTTGCACCACCACAATTCTGAGTAAATGTTTATGGCCGAGCTATAAAGTGCTGGTAATGGAAATGCTGACAATCCTTTAGCCGCAGTGGTCCCAGCTGGCCCCTCTGATAATAAATTACATGAATTGAGGAGTAAAAAGGACTTTCTGATTCACCAGGGCTATGTGCAAGAGAGTGGTAAAAACAAGTTGGATTTTCAGCACTGCCTCGTGGGTTTTTTTCCCCAGCTTCCATTTTGGCCCAATGGCGAGAACGCTTTAAATTAGTGTTGGGTGTGTGTTAAGATTTTATACTGGGAATATTTCAACATATCTGAATCTTTAATACACCACTGCTCAGCTTAGCTCAGGAAATCTGAAAATTATCATGTAGCGACTATACAGCTTTCATAAAAACATTGTTATATGATGCACCAGCAAAATAACAAGCTTAAATTTATCACAGTACTGGCTGCATGCTTGCAATCAATTTAGCTTTGTACAGATGCAAAAATGTTCCCCTTGGGAATGTGCTGGATATCAGATTTTTCCAGTGCCTTTGGAACACTATAAAGGGATCAAAAGTGACCCAAAACAGCATGCATATGGATGTTTTGCTGCACAGTCTATTAAAATGTTCCCAATTTAAAATACTTTGGGGAAAACAAGTAAAAATGCTTTAATACCCTCAGCACAAGCTGGAAAAAATGGGGATCACCCGTTTTCGGAGCAGTGAATTTGCAGGTTACCTGGGTGGAGTCCGGTGCAGCCAGGCACCGGCACTCAGCCACGAGCAGCTCAGCTGCGCAGCGTATGCTAATGAGCTTCATTATTTAATAATAAACAGCAACATTTAATTAGTGCAACCATTACTATGCATAAAATACTTTAATTACACTGGAGGCTGGTGGAAAGAAGCCAATTTGGGGTGACGTTGAGTGGGAGGCTCAGCTCTCATCTGTGCGCTGAAACGTGGCCATTGGCAAAGGCAGGGACGGGGTTTTGCCTTTGGTGCCTTCACTCACAGGTTAATTATACGCTGAAATTGCTTCAGTTTGGGTTTTAATTGGCAGAAGGAGGGCGCTCCTGATTTCCTCTTGGTTGTGCCCACAAGAGGTTGTCGCGGCTGTTGGGTGAGGATGGGTGTCATCAGTGGCTGGCTCCAGCTGCGCTTGTGCGAGCATCCCAGCATGCCAGGCGACAGCAGAAAGCCCTTCCCTGTGCGACCGCGGGCTTTCTTGGGTGGTGCAGAGAAACTGGAGTTTGGAGGAAATGAATTAAGAGTTTTAGTGCACAAAAAGTCGAGGCTGACATTTCACCTCTATTTTCAGGCTATCACAATTTCCAACCATTTCCTGCCTTACTTTAGTCTAAACCGCTCGGGAAATTAGCAAAGGTGCATGCAAAAAAAGCAAAAGCGGTTGCACTTGCAGCCATTGTTTTAAAACATACTGGGCAATGACAATCCGTGGGTCATTCCCCAATTAACCACCAGCTGCCCTAGAAGCCGACGGAGGCTGGCCCCGACGCCGTCTGGTTGGTGTGGCAGATCTGCGTGGTGGCGGTGCAGGATGAATTCATGAGCCAGAACTTCAGCCCCATCATTGTCTTGCACTCTGCATGCCAGAGCATGCAGCTTCCCTGCAAACCATCCACCTTGTCCACAGTTCCTCTTCCCTGGCACTTTTTCTCCTCCAAAATGCATCTTCAGACCTGCTTCCATTTTTGGCCAGGTTTTCCTTACCCTCTGTGGGGCAGGACACGGGGCTGTCCACCAGCACAGGGCTGTGGACATCCCTGTGGGCATGCTGAGCCATGAGGAGGCATGGCTCCAGCCTTCATCTCCTCCAGCATCCCTTGCCCAAACAGTCACTTCCCATCCTTCAGCTCAGGAGGTATCTAATTGAGGGATTTGTAGCTTTCCGGAGCAGTTCATCTGCTGTGGCTGTTCCAGGAGAAGCGCATGTGAATCCACACGTAAATAATACCTTGTGTCATCACCGGTGGAGACATTAGTCCTTGGTACCCACGTGGCAGATGGGCTGGAGGAGTCTCATCAGCATCCTCGGCGCTGCCAAGCGGCTAAGTGGCTGCATGTGTTGTCACTACATGGGAGAGTAATTTTGGGACACTGCGTGTCGCTGGCTGAAAAAGCGATGAAGCAATTGAACCGGAGTGAAATTACAGCTCACGGTTTATCCCTGGACAGATAAATTGAGGCAGGATCTGCATGCCGGGATGGAGCCCACCAGAAACCACTGATTGCGTTTTCCTTCACTCCAAAGCCTGTGCTTGTACATCCACCTGCCCCCAAACTGGCTGCCCCCAAAGCCAGGAGGATGCTTCAGCAAACAAGAGTTAAAAGTATCTTCCAGCTTTGCCAGTGTTAGATTTGCTCAGGATTTTTTTTTTTAAAAAAATATCAGTTAATCATATCTTTCATGGTTAATTTTATTCATTACATTGCTTTTCTCAAGGCAGTATTTTGAAATCTCTGAAAACTTTTGGTTTAGCCTTTTCTAAATGAGAGGTAGCCATTTAAAGAAAAAAACCCCACCCCCAAACCAACAAAAACGACATTTAACAATAACATACATGAGAAAAACTACATTATGATGAAAACACTTGAAAGAAACTGAATTTTTTTAACTTTCTGATATGGGTCAGGGACATTCCAAGACCTTAAAAAAGTTTGTGAAAGGAGACAACTAGCGCCTGCCCAACTCCCTTGAGCTGCTGGTGTCTAGAAATGGGGCATATGGTGAGACACGTCTGTGACAGCCATGGCCCATCACGTCGGGTCCAAGGGTACCACTCTGCTGGGTGCTGGGCACGGTGCTAGCACTGAGCTCCATAGGTTTGTATAACACTTCCCACGTACTCGGGAACCCACAGCTTTGCTGGTGGATGCAAGAAGAGGTCCCACCAGCTCTTCTGGTTCCTGCCTGGATGGAGACTGGGGCGGGGAGGACATGGATTGCTCATCATTGTTGCATACCCATTAATTATAAAAAGCTTTTGGTGTCCAGGCTGCACGTCCTGGCGCAAAGATGTGCTGGGCTGAGTGACTTCATGGAAGTCACCGTGGGTGCCTGTACTGGGAGCGGAGCGGCAGCAGCATCCACCTTTTGCTCCTCCAGCCCAGGAGGGGAGGTATGGCTGCTAGAACCAGCCTAGCGTCCCAGAAATGGGAATCTGCACACCCCAGCTGGCCACGCGTGCCCCATCTGCCCTCTGCTCAGCTGCAGGACCGGATCTGCAGAGCAGGGGAGAGCAGAGTAAGAGTCTGTGTCCGTGTCCCTATGATCTCTGAGGAAATAGCACACGTAGCTTGAGTTTCTTCAAAGCCTTCCCTGCTCTGATTGCTGCCTTCAGCTGCCCAAGTCGATTGATAAAGGGGCACATTGAAATGGCACTGGAAGAAAATCTGTGCTTTCCCTACTGACTCTGTTGTCATATGTTGCCACATAACTTGCAAAAACATTAAAATAAATTATAAATGTCTGGTTTTATAACAACTTCATATTTTGCAAGTTTGAAAACTTCAGTTTCTTGTGAAACATATTTTCTTCCTGGAACTTTGTGCTTCTGCCTTTATTCATCAGAAATGTTTTAGTCTTAATTTAACATTATTCTGTTGCTGCTTTATGGATGAGAAACACATTGCGCTCTCCCCTGCTCGCATCTGCCGCAAAAACAAAAAGACGATATTCTGCACCTGTCTCTGCTTCACAACCAGCTGAAACGAAATTCGATTCAACAGTCGCTAAACAAAGTGCAAGCAATGACTCAGTATGGAAATAAGACTTATTTCTTTTTAACTCTATTATGCGACACCACAAGAGAGCGGGCACGATTTCTGGTACAGCGGTATATATATGGTGTGCCTATTTCAAAATCTTCTTGCAATGCTTTCTCAACAACTCTGAGACAAAAGAAAAAAATACTGTATTTCTCTCCTGCGCATGATACTGATGCACATCTGCTCTGTTCGCTATTTACATTTTTAAAACTTTAACTGGGCATGGTTAAAATACAAGAAAATGGAACAAAAATAGAGGAAAAGTCTCAAGCCCCAGGCTACAGCCAACCTGCACTTGATTTTTCCCAGTATCCACCAAACTTTTAACAGAAACTTGCTTAACAGACCCCCAGAGGGGCGGCTTGCCCAGAGACCGTGAGGTCTCCCCCCCTGGAGGTTGGCAAGCCTTGGCTGAGCAAAGCCCCAGCTGACCTGGGCTGGCGCTGGCAATAGCGGCTGCTCGGTAGGATGCTGGACTGGATGAGCCCCACAGGTCCCGTCCAATCAACGTTGCTATGATTTTGATTTCCTGCTGCTGCTGTTATTAATAAAGTTGAATCAAGACCATTGCTAAGTGTGCAGGTTATAAATACTGAGGTCTTTGTATGCTGCTGATGGTTATAATCTACCAAATCCCATTTGCATTGCAGATGGGCTGTGCTGAAGTGGCTTAGCCACTTAACTCTAATTGCAGGTTGGAGTATTAGGCTTTAGAAAGCCAAGGTTAATTTGCTTGTGATGACCAGATGATGGTGTTGCCTATTATTATCCGTGTTGTAAGGGTGTTCCAATGGTCCATTCCAAAGCGGGAGCCTGATGAGATGGGCGCTTTCCAGACATGCAGAATAAGTTTCTGCCTGAGGATGTTTACAGGAAAAAAAGAACCAATGCTGAAACTACTCCTTCCCTTCAAAAACAGAGGAAGAGTGGAAGAAGCTAAAAAGTATGTGGATACCTCAAGCAGATCAGAGAGAGGCATGTTGTAAGGTGCTTTGTGCTTCTGCATCTTCATTTGTCTCTGCTACAGAGTTTTCAATGGACAACAACCCTACTTTAGAAAGAATTGTAAGGCAGAGAGAGACATTACGGGAAAATAAATTAATTGTGAGCAAAGACAAAGCAGGACACAAGTCGGGAAGACAGTGAGGAGAAGAGAGGGCAGGTAAGGAGCATCTACTACAGGGGGGTGTTTGTGGTGTTGGGCTTTATGGCATTGGTGGGAAGCCAGCAGAAGAACAGAGTGGATCCCACTGTTTTTGAGGAAACCCAATTCCTGGCGTGAGTGAAGGCTGAGTCCAGAGGACCACACAGATGCCCTAATGCAAGAGGAGCAGGGATGCTCAGGGACCCTCCTTGCTCTGTCTGACTGTACGTGCTTTGAGGAAGAAGCTGCTGGGAGATCAACTTGCCACGTGTCTATTCATCCGGCTTTTCTGACTAGAAGAGTAAGTGTAGAGCTCTGCCACTTTGGTGCTCCTCCAGGCAGAACCTTCAGTGATGGAGAGATGAAGCACTGTGCTAAATTTTCACTTCTGTTCTGATAACTTCAACCATATTTCAGGCCACATTTAATATCTACATTTTTCCTTAACCATTCGTATCCTCTCCTTGACCTTAGTCTCATGGGGGAACTTTCTCAGATGCTGTTTGGGAGTCATAAATGCTGTGTCATACCCATTGACTATGTATAGTTATAGATTGTATACAGCGATAGTAGGAACTGAATCTATACATACGATATGTCCACTACCTGTGAAATGAAGATGGGTACAACACATTGAAGTAGTACTTCTGGGAACATTTCCACTCCGAGGATGCTGGGGCAGTAGCTATCGAAACTTAAAAAAACCTATGGAAAATTCTGTAGAAACTGGCTAATATCTGCTGTCCATCTTAACCAATCTAGTTTCCCTCTTCACTCGGATTTATATAGTCACTAACTTTCAATAGAAGTTTGGGTTTTGAGTCATTTTTCTGTTCCCTGTCTTAAACCAAATCCATTTTGTTAAAGTGAATAAACTTAATACATTCCCAACCGCAGTAAACACAGCAATTCTTTTTTTGACTGCATAATATAGTTATTTAAAAAATGCTAATTACTTCTTTTGGAAAAAGTGCCTGGATGTTCCCATTGCAGCACAGAACAAGCAGCATATGTACGGTGCTATCAAGACTGTTTATCTTGCCTGCTCCTCTGTTCTTAACATTCTCCACTTCAGTTATGCTGAAGCCTGGCAGGCTCTATATAAATAATGGGGTAAATGATTTAAAAAGTAGCCCTTTCAGAGTTGAGCTGAGTGTAGAACAGCAAGCAAAATAGTCCTTTTACTGCCCAGTTACACCATTCCAGCCATGGAAAACCTTCCAACCTTCACCTTCTGAAGAATACAGCTCGAAGGTAACAAGGCAGTGAAGGTCCAAGGGGCTGGCTTTGCTGAGCTCCACACTGTGTCGTCCAAACGCACACGAGAGGAGAAAGAGGATGGCTTTTGGAAACTGTTCTTCCAGTTTTCTGGCTTCATGTTTGAGTCACATCTCGTAAGCTCTTAACTGCCTGTCAAATATTAAATACAAGTAAAAAGTGTTCTTTGTGGCCCATGGAGTGATGTCCTTTGATAATCACGCTTTACGATACTGACTGCTCCTGCTCTGCTGCTTCCTGCCCACAATTTCATCTGGAAGGCTCCAACAGCCACTGCCTCCAAAGCTTTCTACAGGTCACACATTTATTGCTGTCCTAACATTTTGGAAATAGGCTTCTTTACTGAGGAATATAAGGGAAATGATTGCACTCACTTGCCCTGATTTTGTGAAGAAAAAAAGAAATACTGGGACTTTCCTGGAGGACAGAGAGGCCACCTCCTTTTCCCATAAAATCCAAACGCCGCAGGGTACCTCTCAGAGACGNCGGGAAGACAGTGAGGAGAAGAGAGACTGCTCCAATCCAGACAGCACACTTGACCTGTAAAATAGCCTTGCTTCTCATTACAAATGGCTTCGTGTCATTACGAACAGGAGGTGAAATTCACTCTAAAGTGTATTTGTTACAATGAAGTTCAGCTTCACCCGTTAGCTTTTTTTGAAGGGAAAAAATTATGCATATTTTAAGTCAAAATGAGGACATGGAAATGGCCCTGGACGTTTCAATAGAGAAGACCAAGGAAAGGTCTTCAATGTTTTCCAGCCCAAATTCATAAACATACCAGGTGAAGCAGCCATTGCAGCAAACCAAGGAGTCACAACAGCAAACTGTCCCGGGTGTGCCTGCTTTGGAGACCACCCAGTCCTAAAGAACTCGCATCAGGACACGTTTCCATATGCTGCAAGGAGAGAAACTGGTAAAATAAGAAAACCTGGATTAACAGCTTCCAGTCTTGTGGGCAGGGCATGGGCCATGGTGACAGGTCACGGACCCAGACCTCACTGCGGGGAAGACGGGCACCGAGCAGAGACAGCCACCGCTGCGGAGACCCCCCTGGTGCATCGGCACCTTTCCTTGTGTGGGGAAAGGCTGGGTTGGACGGGGGGTGATGCACGGATGCTCGCTGCTCCTGACCAAACTCTAGCCAGGGTCAATAACAAAAGGTGAATTTCTTCTGTGTTTTGAGAAAAGTGCCAAAAGGCAACTCCAGCAGCTACATCAGCGGCCACCGCAGCTCTGCCTTCAGGGCAAAATCCTGTGTGTCACCGGGATGTGTGCACAGCTGGCGGGCACATCTGCAGACCGTTTGAAAATGTATATATTGAGCTCTGCCCTACCCACAGGCTGAAGCCAGGGCAGTGACACGCAGGACGATGCGGTCTATTGTGCGCAGTGAAGGAAGCAGGGACCGTACCCACTCAAGGGAGGACACGCTGCCTCCATCACCAACCACGACCGCGTTGCTATTGTGTTCCTCCCCGCAAACTGGACACGCAGGTATGAGTCAGGATGAATCAAGCCCTGCTTGCAGCAGGGGACAACGTGCTCCGATTACGGCCGCGCTGGCAGCTGGCCGAAGGACAGGCGGGCCGAGGAGCGGTGCTCCCACGTCACAGCTTTCTGCCGCAGCAAGAATACTTGGGCAACACCGCAAGGATAAGCAAAAGCCGTGCACAGCCCTTGCTGCAAGTTTGATCCCTAGAAGAGGTGACAGAATCCCAGAAATTCATACTAGCACCCATAAGCTAACCCTTCCTTCTTCAGCAGGGCACCACCCCACCCCGAGCCAGCAGCTACCCTCAAACTGCAGGAGAATTTCTGCATTTTTGNCCCTCAAGCTGCAGGAGAATTTCTGGATTTTTGCCTTCTGAAATGATAATTAAAACTATGATAAAGATATATATATGGAGAGAAAAAAGCCCGAGGTCTCAAGATCCAGTGGGCTCTCTTAAAAGATGTGTTTTGACAATGAATGCAAATGTGCCCATCTGTAAAAGCAAAAATAAAAGACTCCCCTAATAAAAAACCCTGCAACAGCCTGCTCACATTTGATTGTGCCGGGGATAAACAAAAGTCCACACAAATATCAATCAAATTCATTTTGTTATAGCCGGTTTTAACCATTCTCTGTTTTGAAAAAATACGACATGTAAGTGGCCTTTGCCACTTCTCTGTGGTTTTTAACATCAAGGTTAAGCAGCTGGCAATTACTCCGTGCAATGAGACCGCCCGCGGCGCAGGTTGAAACCCGTATTGTATTGGGATGTCAGAGCGATGCCGATACCCGCCCAGCACGCTGTGCCCGCCAAGCCCGGCAGCTCCCGGCCAGAGCCTGTCTGGGAGTCAGCCCCCCGCCAGAAAGGCTGTGCACCCAAAAACACACGTACATCCAGGGATAAAAAAAGCCCGCAATTGCTCCAGGCATGTTTTTTTTTAATATACATTGCACAGCTGTAAATAGACACCGGTGCAAGAAGAAATCATTGAAACAGGGTGTAAATCGGAATTAGGGAGCCCGGTGCTTCCCTGCGGCCGAGGACGGCGAGTCACGCTCCTCGAATACCTGTGGCTATGGTAGCACCCTCCCCTGCTGCCTCACCACGGCCGGGAACACTCATGTTTCACACAGAGGCACAGCGCACACTGTGTGTTTGTACCACGGCTCAGAGGGGATTTATGGTTGACATTTTTAGCCAGGATTTTTTTTTTTTTTTAAATATCACTTGTCACAGTTTTGAAGCAGCATGCGTAGCGAAGAAGCCAATGGAGCCACATTATTTCACTTAATGTTAGGATCTGAAAATATTACTGGAAAACTTTATTTATTCCTATGTCAACTATTTTTCTTAGGAAATGCATGTATTTCAAGCAGTGTAGCTAAATAAAGTAACTGATAGAAAAAAGACGGCGAGTTTCCGAGTAGCCCAGTACCAGGTACGTTTCTCCCATCCCGCTGGCTGGTAAATGTTCTCCTGCCCAGTGGCTGAAGTGACTCATGCCTTTGCTTGGCTCTATTTTAAGGCACCAGAATATCCAGCCTCTGCCTGATGGTGGGGAATGGTTTTCTGTGATGTAGATCATTTGTACCTGTCGGCTCCAGCCACTTTCCTGTTTACTCTCACTAATAAAACGCCGACGTCAAGAGTGAGTTGTTCTTGTACTTGGATTTCAACATACACGCTGGATGGGACCTCTTTATTCAGGTTTTTGTCCGTTCTGTGTCTGCTGTACCTTGTTAGCCTCCTCCCCTTAAATAAAATCTGCCTTTAAAGCTGCTGATGGTCTTTTACAGTGAAAACCACCACGGCACTTGATGTTCTCTTGCAGCTTCTGCCAACCTCACTTCCCGAGCCTGTGCTCCCGTGAACCTGTTTTCCCATAAGCTATAGAAATGGCTTACTCTGCATTATAAAACGGTACAGAAAAATAGATATTAAATAGATGGAAATCTTTAAGGATGAGCAGCAAGCCAGTCATGCAGGTCCTGTATACTTCAAAAAAAAATCTCAGACGGAAAGCAGCTCTGATCCTTTAATTAACCCCAAAAAGCAGCTGATGCAATGCAGCTCCCCCAGCAAACATCGCATGTTAGGTGTTTCTTCTCCTTGCACCGCTCCAGCACGTGGCATATCGTGAATAAATAGGAATTCTTGTCAATAACGTTTTGCAATGAGTTACAATGGCAAATCACCGGGGGTTCAGCCGAGAACTGTGGCATTTACTCTGCTTTGTCTGCACTTGATTTATACCGGTCAAAGACAAAAAGCGGGTTGTGTACAAACAGCGATGAGCAAAGCCAAGGAAGGTTTCAAGGAGAAATAAGCCGGGAGCGAAGCATTGAATTTGAATTGTGTTCAAAGCAGGCAAGGAACCCAGGCAGAAATGGGGAGATAACGTAGGAAGGACAATTTCCAGAAGGCCGAAAGGCAGCAGGTGCCTGGTCCCACAGGAGGGAGCAGAACTGTGTCCCCTCAAGGGACAGCAGGGATGCAGCCCCGCCAGTCATCAGCTGCACTAAAGAGATGACGATTGCCGTTACGTTGCTCCAGCAAGAACCATCCACACCTGGGACAGAACACAGGGGCTCCAGGTCACCCACCCAAAAGCTTGTGCCACTGAACGTCAGGGAACGGGAACACGATTTCCTAAAGGAAATTCATAGTCTTTTTTTTTTTCTCTCACTGTTAATCCAACCCACAAAATTACTTATTCAGAGTGAGTGAAAGGCTTTATTTAAGACTTCTATTATTAATGGAAATTTTAGAGTGGTTGACTACCCGGACTGCGTATGGATTGACAAAACTGCTGAAGCAAACCCCGTTTTCAGAGAACCAGACGTTGACCTAAGCTACAAAGCTCAGAGGGGTTGCTTTGTCATGAAAAGCTGAGTGAAAAACTACATGTGAAGATAATATTGCACCAAAACTTCAATTTAGGGGCCATGTAAAGCTTTGGTTGATATTGTGCACTCCCTGGGCAGCAAAGGCAGCTCTGTGCCCCATTTCAAAGAAAAGCCACAGCAATGCCATCGCGTGTGTGTCACACCACGGCCGCTGTCCCATCCCCGGGTGTGACTCACTCCTGAGCCTCCACGGGCTTCAGTAATGCAGATTGCTGGTGACACTATCAAACTGTCCTCTGGACCTGTCTTGAAGCTTTAGAAATAGCAGTTAAGAACCAAATCATCCCTGGAGAAGCTATTATCTCCTTGTCTCATCATCCGATGCTAATGTGAGATCCTGGCAGACCGCGACGCGCATCCGTCGCTTCCATTCAGAGGTGGCATGATGGGAAAGTTGTGAGTATAATAAATTGTCACAAATCCATTTTCTCTCTCTCTCATGAGTACTTTGCCCTCCTGGCCGAGCAGAGACTGTAAATCAGCCCCACTGAAGAGCTTCCTGGGTCTCTGCTTGGAAAAACAAATAGATTTCTGCAAACAAGCTCTGGTAAACAGGAATTTCCAGTCTGAGCTGCCCATCATGCTGTTTGCATGATGGTTTGATCCAGCCTGAGCCAAGCAGGGCAATGCTGGTGCAAGCGTCTGGTCCTCCTTGGTGTCGGCATGTCCCCACCACCGTATTGCCCCATTGAAATCCCGGATTTGATTTATTCCCTGATTTTACAAAGAAGCAGGAGGATTGGAACAGGCTGCTAACATGCATATTTATGCCTTGCGTTATTGCCTGTGGGAGCAACCTTCTTGTTAACATAGGCAACACCCTTTCAAATGAAGAATTGCAAAATACAGAATTTTAAATGTACACATTCCTATGAGAAGTATGGATCAAGTAACTTGAACAGAAGTCATTGCCGTCAGTATAAAAAAATTTAATCAGCCTGCTTACCGGTAACCTAAGATTTTAGAGCTTCGCCTTACCTTAAACTAAAAATAAATCTTGCTGCAAATTCAAGACTTGTTTGTTTTTACCACTTAAAATTAATCGGCGACACAGCCATTTCAAGACAGTCTAGGAAATTAAGCAAAAACTGTGTGTTTGCTAGTGATCAGTTTGAAAGATTTCAGTTCATCATTTCTGTCAGTGGAGCTCTGGAGATATTTTTTTCCTTAAGAATTATAAAAACGTATGTTCCTGCCACAGCCCCGCTCAAGAAGATAGTAAAAAAATGTGCTTTGCATGCCAAGATCCGCACAAAAAATGAAAGGAAATCTTCAACGTGGAAGAAGGCAAGAATAAAGAAAAACACCCCTATTCTGATTTTGTAATAGGTGATAAATGGATTTATTGGGGAGCTCGGCAAGCACCAAGAGTCTCCCCTTGGGAACAACCGTGTCCGAGCCACGGAGATGGGCATGTTTGGGAGCGCAGGGCAGGCAGGGGCTTGAGGAGACCTCCTGGACCTGGGTGGAGGCAGGTTCAGCCCTCGAGTACCCCCATCTCCGGCCCCACACAGGGACCATCTCCCGCAGCCTGGGCTTGCAGAGCTGAGCAAAGCCCCCCTGGTTTCAGGGCTTAATTGCACAAGAGGACCTGTGAGGACTTTGCTCTTCATGTGTCCATTTTCTCCTGAGCTGGTACCTGAATTCAGCACTCACGAGATGATTATTCCATGACTCCTCTCACAACAGCTCATTGTGCAGCTTTCCCATGCACAGCTGCTCAGGCTCTGCCGGTGCAATTTTACCGAATGAATGGGAAGAGGTTCATTGTTCATAAAAAGAAAGCTGAAAAGGTGCTGAATACAAAGAAAAACACAAGAAAATGCCATTGGTTTGATCTCAACAGGAAGAGGCAGAGGGCCGCTGTCAATCACCCACATTGCTTCTGTCACCGTTAACGCTGTGTGCCCACAGGGATGCTCAGGGTCCCAGGGACGTGGTGCTGCCGTCTTTCAGGACTCAGAAAGGACTTTCACCCCTGAACTGGAGAGAGGATCAACAACAAGTGGCATCCCTGGGTCCGAGCTTTGCCAAATTCCCCCTCCACTCACCCCACAACCCACATTTAAACTCGACCTTCTGTCCCAAACCCCACACCAGGAGTAGCTCAGTGAACATCGTCGAATGCTGCGTTCTTTCCTTTCCCTGTTTCCCACCAGGGACTTAGCCCTTGGCCAGACACCATCTTGGCCAGAATTTGAGATCTCCCTTTCCTTAAGGCTTTTCAGATTCACTCTTCTCTGGAAGACGACTGCTTGGTGCTGGTCAGTCAAAGCAATTTTGTGCAAGGCTTGCCTTATTCCCCCAAATAATGAAATGCTGATACACGCAGTGCTTCCATCTCCACCGGTAAGTTGTAGCAACACATCCATGAAGACCCACTAGAAGGCAGTGTTGGAGAAAACTTCATAGAAACTTCTCCTTCTGAAAGCTGCAGGTCAACAAACCAAAGGAGTGGATTTTCTAAGATAGGGACACCTGTAAAAAACATGAACTGCTTCGTCCTAAATTATTTCTGGTAGATTTTGCATGAGTTGAGTGCAGGAAGAAGCACAGAGTTCAAACTTCATCCCTGCCAGGGAAATCCAATAGCAATGGCTTAACATTGGAAAAGACAATTTATTTCATGCCTGTTAGAGAAACTCCCTTTAAAAAGATTTAAAATTGGGAAGCGACCCACTCTCTGCTGCCCAGGTGGATGCCCTGCTGGGATGCCAAAGACATCCTGTTGGAGCAAGCACCAAAACAACTCTGGAATGAGCCAAATTTGCCAATAAAAACCAAGGATGGAGTTTCCAACCTGTTGCTAGAAAGACAAGTGGCTCCCCTGAATTTCTTGGCAGTGAATGCTACTCTTGCAGAACGGCTTGCAAGACAGATCTCTGCATTTTTCAAAGGCAGGCGGCAGCAGCAGATATTTGATGAGCTCTATGAATAGAGCTGTTGATTCACTGGAAAATACAGGAAAAACTGGGGAAAAACAAATCAAGTCAATTTAAACTGCTGACACATTTTTGCATTGGTGAATGAAATGTAAGAAGTGTTTTGCAGCATCACAACAACTTGGTAGCCCACAAAGAAGAATGAATTTCTGATTTGATGTTAAGTATACTCAGAATAAAAATACCAAGTGTGATTCGGTATACAAAGCCTTCATGAACAAAAAAACCCCCACTTTTTGGAAAATTTCTGGAAATGAAAATATTGAGTGATGGTTTTCAATGGAAATATTTTGAGGAAAATGGAGATATAACTCATTAAATCTCTCATCTTGAATTAAAATGTATCAATATTTTGGATTGGGATTTATCCTTGCTCTCATGCCAGAGTGTGTTATTCAAGGGCAACTGAGTACAGCAAAATGGAATTACAGTCCTGACCACTGATGCAGCTTTCCCCTCCGCTTTTGCCAATAACTATGTATGTCGAGAGGTTTGGCCAAACAGATGCTGCAAATTGAACAGAACTCAGGGAACTTAGTTCCTATTCCATGTTTAGGAGGATTTAAAAGTTGCATTTATAAGAAATTGTTCTGTTCAGGGGGTATTTGTTGTGACATGAAGAATCAACAGTGTTGAAGAGATAAAAATTCGGGGTTTGAACTCGAGTGCACGAGTCCTCCCGGGGTCTCTGAGAAGGAAGGACAGACTGTTAAGCTGTAATAATCTACCTTGCCTTGAAAAATAATTCTATAGGGTGATTAGATCGTTCTGGAATTATTTGCTTGTCTAAATGTCAGGAAAAGGTTTTTAATATTAAAAAAAATTATTTTCAGTAACATTTCTTCAACTGAAAGACTTTGCAAGTGAGAACCAGTGTGTGCTGCTAGCACAGTTATAATGGCTTTGTACTTTTAAGCCAGCTTCTTTTAACGTATTTTACTAAAAAGTTCCTCTTTTAATGACTCCCATTCTGAGCATGTCGTTACAGAACAGAGCTGAGGGGTTTGAGTAGCCTGATCTAACTTAGCATGTTTGGCTTTCTCTTAATTTTCCCCTTGAATGTGAACTTCCTAAATTTATGATGCTCATTTGGGAAATAATTAAAACAGCCTCCTCATGTATATTCTTTGAATCATTAAAGCAGGTCCTCCACCTTGGCTTCATCAGCCCCGGGAATATTCATAAAGCAAACGTGCTCCAAATGAAGTCCCAACCTTTATTCAGAAGAGAAAGGAAACTTCCCCATCCTGTCAAATGTTCATGCCCACATTACAATATTATTAGTTACTTTGTTATACAGTAATCTGTCTCCATCTGAGGCCAATATTTAACGAAAGGCAACCAAGCATCAGAAAAAAATCCATCGAATAAACTCATGAAGTCTCATAAACCGCTGAAGCCATTGGTGGAAAGATCTCCTCCGAGGTGCAAAGTTTCTCATCATCTTCTCCACTTCTTTAACTTCTCACTGGCCCTCGTAACACAAATCAGGAGTATTTTCTTGTTAATTCAGATGCTCCCCTGTAGGCAGGAAAGAGCCGCCACCGGCTGCTGCTGCCAGCAAAGGAGCCAGCGCTCGGGGACCATCACCTCCACACCGGGCTCCCGAGGAGACTGTGCTCTGTCAAAACCCCTGTGAATATGTCCTGGCTGAAAGCACTGCCGATAACACAAGCTTTTTTTCCGGAGCTTTATGGATAATCATTTACTGAGCAGCTCAACCAGTTCTGCAGGGCTGCTGGCGCCGGATGCTGCCCGGTGACCCAAGCCAGGGCTCAGCCAGGGCTCTCCGAGGCTGGTGCTCGCTCTCCGGAGAGGTTGTTTGCACGGAGCCATGCTGGTGTTGCATAAAACGTGGTTAAATATAAGTTACGCTGCATTTGGATTTGCCACCTCCCCTACCTCACTGAGGTTTTTTCCTGCTCTGTATGTCCTGGGAGTCTGTAAATAGTCTTCAGCGCTCCCCAGGAGGCTACTTTTGCATCCGCACATAAAATATGTTTTTTAATATAAGCTGGAGATGATATTTCCTGTGGTCTGGCCACATGAGAAAAAAAAACCCAACAGACTTTTTTTCCCCCCTCTCCTTTAAATAAATAAAAAAAAGAAACATTAAAGTTTCTAAGTCAGGTTTCATAGTATTAAAAGCGCTTCTCCTTGTTGGGCGCTGCGGTGCGCTGGGTGCCTGTCCTGCTGTGCAAGTGTGGTCTCCATGCCGCTATACGAGGAGCGCATGCTCCCCATGCCGCTGCGAACAGTGTGCGTGGTCCCAGTGCCACCCTGCACGGTCCCAGTGCAAGGTGCATGTAGTGCCCACGTCGTCGTGCCAGGTGTGCACGGTCCCTGCACCGTTGTGGTCCCTGCACCGTCGTGCAAGAAGTGCAAGGCAGCAGCCTCTCATGACGCCATTTCTTGCACGGCCGCAGAAGGGGCACCCATGAGAGCTGCTGTGACATCCCGCGGGTGCAGCCCGGGCTCAGCGGAGGCTCCGGCTGAGGCAGGGCGGGCAGGTGCAGCAGGCGCAGAGGCTGAGCGCGGCCGTCAGCAGGGCCGAGAGCCGCGACGGCCGCCGGTACGTGAAGGCTTTCTTCACCTCGCCGCCGGTCTGGGCGACGTAGTCGAGGGTGCGCAGGACGTAGTGCTCCACGCTGTCGGCGGCCCCGTGCTGCTCGGCCTGCAGCCCCTCCAGCTGCAGGAAGAGCGCGTGCAGCTCCGCCATCTGCGCTTCCAGGTCGAGGAGCTGCTGCTGGCGCGCCTGGGCCGAGGCCAGGTGCTGCTTGGCCTTGAGCTCCTCCAGGTCCCGGCCCACGATGCGAGGTGCCTCGGGGCTCTCGGCCAGCCGGTCCACGTCCTCAGCCCCCAGGTGGATGCCCGCCAGCTCCGCCTGCCTCTCGATCTGCTCCTTCAGCCTCTGCCGGTAGCGGCTCTCCCGGGCGTAGTGGCGGGCGAGGATGGCGCGGTACCGCCGCAGCAGCAGCCACAGCTGGGTCTGGCGGACGCGGGGGCCCGCTCTCCCCGTCCCCGCCTCCGGCGCTGCCGGCAGGGCGCCCAGCCGGGGCTGCAGGGCCACGGCCTCGTGGGCGAAGGCGGCTCTGGCCGCGCCAAGCCCCTGCTTCTCCCGGGCGGTGCTCTCCTCAGAGGTGCAGCTCAGCACCGTCTGCTGCGTCCTGTCGATGCTCTCGGAGAGCTGCTCCAGCCGGTCCAGCGCCCGCCAGAGCTCAGCTGCCTCCCGCAGCGCCCGGCTGACCGGGCTGGCGTCGTCCCCGCCGAACGCCGGGTTGTCGAAGCACAGGGCATCCTCGTGCGGGTCCCCCTCGGCGGCGGCTCGCTGCCGCAGCTCCGCCAGCCGGTCCCTCATGCTCCACACCGGCTGCCGGCACCATTGGTGGGACGGGCGGCACATCGGCCCTGGCAGGGGAGGTGTGAGGACGGAGCTCCCTGCGTCAGCCAGAGCTGTTAAATCTTCCCTCCTGCAGCCCGAGCAAATATTGATGGAGGCGGGCAGGCCGGCCTGCGTCAGCCGCCGGCGGGGAGGGGAAAGGGGTTTCGCCGAGAGGCAGAGTGGGAGGAAGGCGGCCTGGGGCGGGATGGCTGCCAGCGCCGCCGGCGTCACAGGAGAGGCTCTCCTGGCTCAACCACCGATCCTCTGGGTTTTAAGACAAAGGGCTTTTATTCACCGAGGAACAAAGAAAGCCAAAAGTCCGGGATCCCCGCGGCAGAGGGGGGGGCGTCTGCCCGGCGCTCCCCCGGCCTCCCCTCCGGCCACAGGGCCCCACGGCAGCACCGCCGTCCTGCACCCCGAAAATGGCCTTCAAACAAAGAAAGGGGGTGTTTGCAATGCTGCACTGCGCTCCTTCTCAGACCTCCTAATTAGCCTCGAAAGCGGCTTCGATGAGGATATGCCAACTGAAGGGCAAGTCGTCCTATCGCGGTGCCTGTTTTGAACTGAAAAGGTGGGATGGAGGCAAAGCTCGGCTTTCCCCCCCCGCGAAGGTCGGCGAGGCTGTCCTGCACGTCAGGGCAAGGTAGCGTTTAGTCCACACGCTGCTGAAATGCATAAAAATCACAATTTAATTCTAAAACATCCGCAAAAATTACCTTGTGGGGGGAAAAAAACCCAAACCTTCTACAAAACGTATTTCCAAAGTGCACTGGAAGAATAATTGAATTGTCCTCTACCATATCCATATTTTACATCATATATTTTATAACCTGTATTATCATACACGACCTAAACATATGCTGATACGAAGTATAGGATATAACACCTATGATATAACAACTACGGGAGCGACAGCGAAGGGCGGTTTGACGGAGGTAAAGCAGCTCTGAAGAGAGCGCGATTTCTTCTCGCTAATGCCGTTTGATGGACGTACTCAGCAGGAGGGCCTCAGCCTCTGGGCCATACAAGTTGGGTGTTGTTCTCCGTAACCAACAAGACCAAGAAAAGAAGCCCTTCTGTTCCGGAGGCCTGGAGTGTGAGCACTGCATTAAAAAGAAGATATTCATTCACATCTGACAGGAATTTCCATTTGGCCTGTTTGAATCACTGCAATAAAATGAAATGTCAAGTAAGTCAAGAGACTAAAAAGGGGAAAAGCCAAAACACTGTATGGCGAAAGCAAGACGTGGTGGGATAGGCTTGAGGGAGAGCTGAATGGCAAGGGACAGGTTAACCCCAGGGAGGCTGTCCTTAACCAAAGACCTGCTAACGGCTGGTTTTGAGTATTAAACCGTCTGCGCCTGATGGGATGGAAGGGCTTTAAAGCCTTAGTGCAGCGTCTGCAGGAAACGCAGCCCCGTGCCAGTCCCCAACCCCTCCCCACTTGTATTTGGGACAGTGCAGCCTCATCGAACTTTGCAATTGAACCGCTTGCTGGTGGCGGTCAGCATCTGTCCCCGGCCAAGCCCGAAGGCCCCGGCCCCACGGGCAGTGCCCAGCCTGCGCTGGCCACGAGGCCAAGGCAGCTTTACGCCAAACCCAGAGCCACCCACCCCCTGGCTGCGGCGTGGCTTGTGTAGGAAAAGCCCTGGTTAAGCAATATTATTAACGAAAGAGGAAGAACAGTGATGAAAAAGGAGTAGTTATTTGTTTTGCATTAAATACCCCTTAAAAATAGGTACGACCTCGTCCTTGAGCTGAATCTCACCGCCTGAACTGACCCGTGTCCCGCGGCGGCAGGACGGACCTCACCCAGAACCTTCTCCTCGTCGCCCGCTCCGGTGCTGCTCGGGGAGGCTCTGCACACACCTATCGCCCCGCACAGCACTCTTCTCGTAGCTTCCCCAAGAAAGCATTAGCTGTTCCTCTCCTTTTGCCCCGGAAAAGGGTGTTTTGGAGTCAGGTTGGATGACGATTTGGGTGACAGACTCCTGGCGAGCCCTGGATGAAGTGAGGGTCTCCGTCCCGTCCTGCTCAAGATCTGCACAGTTTATAAAAGTTTCCTTTTTTATAACATTATCCAGTTGAATCAAAACATGATTTTCTTTCTACGTTGAAAACTGAATTATTTTTTTTGCTTGGTCTTTTTAATGTCTAAACTATTTAGTAAGTAATGCAAAACCAAAGTAAGAGTTTATCTTTTTTTTTTATTAAGACAATCCCACAGCTGGAAAATGAAACATCCTAGATTACATAAGTGACTTCAAAAAAACTCTAGAAAAAAATCTTTACAAATTTACATTTGTACAATACAAAAACTAACAGCTCATTGCATATAAATATTACATTTGGTCTGCCAACACGTGGCATCAAAATCCCTGAAGTATTCATTTAAAGGGACCTGAGATAGCGGATGTGAAGATATGGGCATAAATAACACCTGAAAAAAAAATCAATATAGAAAGTAGACATAATTCTAATAGTTTTGTGCATTTTTGGAGTATTGTAAATCATCCAGAACACGAATTGGAGAGCCTAAATCACGTGAATTTCATCGCTCCAACATCAACTGATATTTCTAAATGAAGTCTGCTCTAACGACTCATGGAGGAATGAATAGCCTATATTAGTATTTCTACAGAAAAATAATCATCGACTTTGATTTCTGAGTATATCCGAGCAGCCACCACTCTCTGAGGAGGCATTTTTGGGAAGAGAATCGGAGGATTTTGATTTTATCTTCCAAGGAGCAGCGGAGCCGCGAGGCACGTGGGAACACCAACCCCTCCTGTGAATATTCAGGCAGGAGCTCGGCTCCCCCGGCCTCCGGAGCAGCTCCTCTCGCCACCCTGTCTGCTTCTCACAGACCCAGAAATCGGGAAGATACGCACTTCTTGCCAATTAAAAAAAAACCAAAAACCCAAAACTGAGAAACTGCTCTTAATTGTCCAGCGGTTTAACTATTTTCCAAATACTTACACATTTGTCAATTCCCAAATGTGGCTGCAGTTATCTAGCAGGAGTATTAACTCGCAGGCGCAGCGCTAAGCTGCTCAGTTTTACTTTAAATGCTCACAAACTCTTATCAGGTACCCACATCCATGCACATAAATGTATTTAAGCACCATTTTTATAATACTAGAGTTAAGGCTGTGACAGCAATTCCACTGGAAATCTAATTTTTCAGGGATCCGTAGCACAGTTGTGTAAGTTCGCTGTGGGCTGATCATGACATATTAAAAATGTACAAGCTTCCAACAGGTCTTTGCATTTCTAATGCTAAAAAAGACAACTTTTAGACTAAATTTTGCAGGCTGTTACTTACTGTACATAAAGGAGGTTTTTTCTTTTTTTCAATGTGTAAACCTCTTGATATACTAATATTTGAAAATTATCTATCGCACATGCGCAGTAATTTTCTATAATACATACTTGTAAGAACACAATGACAGCTCCCTACAATACTAAATATAGATTTATCCTTGGATTGTTAACTGCTCCTTCAGTCTATCATGTAAATAATTAGCATTTTATAAAACTTTGCATGATGGTTTTACAAAATAAAATAAAATCAAGAAATGTAAACACACAAATACATTTTTAAAACATTGAATTCATGACGCAGACCAAGGAGAGCAGGACGCTCCAAGTCAGGGTTGACAAGACATCCTTAAACCTACAGCTATTCAGTTTTCCCTGTCATTCACCGCTCAGATTCAAGATGAAACACTAACCAAGTTCTTATCAAAAATTAGTGATTTAAACTTCTTTTCTCACATTAATACTGCGTGATTTTGAACGGTTGTCAGAAACATTCCGAGACACCCAGGAGCAGCCTTTTCAAACGCCTGCAAGGTTCAGCTCGCTTTTGCGGCCAAGAGAGCCTCCAAACGTTGTCAAAAGCAACACGTTGTAGTTGGTCTTTCCACATTTTTTAAATTACTTGAAAATTCTCTTTACTATGCACCCAGTCTCAGTTCTTTTCAGTGCTCTACGTGCTACACAGTCTTTCTGCTTTTGTGCAGGAGAAGCAGCTGAGGCGTACATTTAAGAAAACATTCAGGGAAAATTAAAATACGCAACAGGACACAAATTTTAAGCGGCCAAAAATCCTCCACAAATTATTTCTTCATGATTATACTTAGCTCGTTTACCTGCACGGTGGGGGTGATGGGGATAAGGGGGCGGCCACTGCCTAGTTTAAAGAGAAAGGAGAGACAGAAAGACAGAGAGGAGTGATAAAACTGCCCAGACCCATCTAAGTTTAAGCCCCAACACAAAAGTTCCAGGGGTTATTTAAAACAGAAGTATGTCATGAGGCTGGAAGCACACGACTTCTACAAGGGTTACATTAACTGCAGTTCACAAAGCAAGGGGAAAAATGGAGTAATTCAGTAAACACGGAGCACAGGTGTTAAGGGATACCAGGTGGAACTAAGTGGTGTTTTACGTAGCTGCATGTAAGGCAGCACCACCGGGGCAGCGCTGCTGCCGTGCCCCCTGCAGCCGCCGACATCAGGGCAAGGGAAGGCANCGACTTCTACAAGGGTTACATTAACTGCAGTTCACAAAGCAAGGGGAAAAATGGAGTAATTCAGTAAACACGGAGCACAGGTGTTAAGGGATACCAGGTGGAACTAAGTGGTGCTTTACGTAGCTGCGTGTAAGGCAGCACCACCGGAGCAGCGCTGCTGCCGTGCCCCCTGCAGCCCCCGACATCAGGGCAAGGGAAGGCGNATACCAGGTGGAACTAAGTGGTGTTTTACGTAGCTGCATGTAAGGCAGCACCACCGGGGCAGCGCTGCTGCCGTGCCCCCTGCAGCCGCCGACATCAGGGCAAGGGAAGGCACGTGCTGCCCCGGCTGATCCGGCCAGCATTCCCACTCGGGGTACGGGTGGCCGCAGAGGTGCGGAGCAGCCGAGAAGCCAGCCCCCAAACTTTCCATCTTCGCTATATCCACCTCCAGCAATTTGGGAATGTTGCTAGCAAAGGAAGGCAGATATAAAAAAATACGGAAAGTCTCAGGGGAAAAGAGGCATGGAAAGAACTAAATCTTACAGTCTAGCCAAAATAAAATTCATTAAGATACAAATTTCCAAAAGAGTATCCTAAATAACCTACAGGGGCAATAAAGGGAAGCTAAAGAAGAGAGGCGGAGCATGGCAANATTCTAAATAACCTACAGGGGCAATAAAGGGAAGCTGAAGAAGAGAGGCGGAGCATGGCAGAGAAAAACAGAAGGTGACAAGAAAATAAAAAGCAGGGAAAGCCTGGGCTGCGCTGGGACAACAGCACATCGCTACTGCAAAATAAGCTTCGTCACCCACGCCCTGGTCCGGGAAGAAATGGGAGCGCTACAGAGACAGCAGATTTGCAGCCAGGAGAAATCTGAGAGCAAAGGTGCACACCAGAGTTTCAGCCCCACCTCTGCAGAGGACGGAGCGCATGGGGCTCCCGCTCTGCTGCGAGTAAAGCCCCTCGGGGCATGAGCCCTGTTTTCCAAGGTGTCTCCGAATGCCCTCAAGTCCCCCGGCAACCTGGGAGAGGGATCATACAAGACTGCACATCCAGAGAAAACCTTGAAGCACCAATGCTCCAGAATTAATCCTGCAGCAGCAGAGGAAGCCCCAGCCTGCCTGCACGCCTTGGTAGCCTTCAGGAATCCAATACATCATCAGACCTTCAAACCCTTTTCTTAGGCAGAGTTTTGGGGGTTTTTTGTTCAAAAGTGCCTGGAGAGACCCTATGCTGCTGACTCTGCAACACGCAGCGGGCAGCGCAGCCTGCTAGGAGCTCAGCAACTTCATGAGATGCCGGCTGAGCACCCGAGGTTTTGGATGAGGGAGCGAGACGGTACAAGGTTTAAACCATTTTACTGCTTCTGCTGCACCTGTAGGGTTGATACTATGTTTTCTGCAACCATAAGTGGCTCCTAATAGGATCTGGTTTTGGAGAGAAAGTGTCCAAGTTACTATGAAATTATAATTATTCCACAGAATGAGGCTATGAGAAATCAATTGCCTAACTCAAGAGAAAGAATCCAGATACAAAACCAAGTAAAAATAACATTTCTAAACCCAAGTTATTTCTTTCATGCTTATAAAAAGGTTCTCATGCACAAAAAAAGCCTTTTTTTTTTTACACGATAAGCAATAGTTCTGTTGTTCTAGCACACCCTGCTGTCTAGCTCTTAATCATGTAACACATTTGATTAATACTTACGCCACAGCAAAGTGATGCTTCACTGTTATCTTCACAGTACTTCATTACATAGAAAAGATACATGTAAGAACATATTTAATATTATTCTAATTGCTGCTAAAATACACAAACTTATAAAATGATTTCTCTGGAATCCACGTGTTTTATCTCTCCCCAACCCCTACACAAAATAAATAAGTAAGTGGATCTTCGGCCAGTCAGAAATATATGAAAAGCATTTCTTTTGCATTTCAAGATTTTCAGGCTTTAGAACAGAAACCATAGTGTTTACAGCTCAACAGGACTGATCTAAAAGGGGTATGACTCTGACTATGAACAGATGCATACATGCTATTCCTGGTTACCATATGTAGAAGGACCAATCAGTCAAAGAAATATACATTTCTTATAAATATATATGTGTGTGTATATATACATATATATGAGAGAGATGATAGGACAGGTGTTTACATTTTAAAGCCCAACACAGAACTAGGAGAGCCTCTGCGCTTCCCCCCGCCCCCCCCATCAAAACACAACTCAACCAAATCCAGAAATGGATTACAGCCGATTCAAAACATTGCTTAAAAAATTAAAAGTGTGATTTTTGTACTGTACCATAAACTCATATTAATGCTCTGAGCAATTTAGGATATACTCTCCTTCATCACAAAACTAAACCTCTGCATTTTTTCAAGTCATTTTGCATCTAACTAGAATTTTTGGAAAGCGAGATAAAATAGCTAGTGCTTAATATAGAAAGTCAAAAATTAAATTCCTTCTGCATCTGAGAATATACATGGGTCACTCTTTGCTGCCTGAGGTTTTCCAGAATTATTGACCAAGCTGTGCACAGAAGAACTTAAGGATATTGGATGAAAGTTTAAAAAAAAAAAAATTTGAAAAACTCCACCAAAACTTTCCAGTCTCTTTTTTTTTTTTCATTTGTTCTCTCTGCGTAATCTAACTGACTCTCTTAACCAAGCTAGAACTGTCAAATTCATTGAGACAACGGGAGAAAACTGAAGTCCCACGTATATTCCAGCCAGACCCTACAGAGTAAGAGGCTGCTCATCTCCAGCTCAGCCCACGCCAAACACCCGTTGCTGTTCACCGAGGAGCAAGACCACAAATACTGTGACATACTGTACTATCACTACCAAAATGATTTCTGTTTTCAAGCTAGCATTTTTCAGGATAACAAGAGTACAGTGCAACACAAATTCTCTTCTGGAAGCTTGAGATACAAGAGTCCGTCTGGAGGATGTGAACAGGAGCTTATCCGTACCGCCAGCCACCAGAGGTACCAGGGCTCCGTTCAGCGCCCTCATCAACTTCAAGGGGCAAATTAAACCAAACACAGATTTGGACCGAGCAAGTGGCAGCAGAAACGTGTGGGAGACAGTGGCCCTATCTGCACAAACAAATCATCATCTGCTGAAAACGTTACGCTGCGGAAAACTCCGATAATGACTTAGATCTGATTTCACTGTGTCAACATAATGAAGATACAGTTACTCTACAACTTCGTGAGCAATTCCATCCCTCTACGCTCCTTCTTGCCTCTTCTTCAACATGTACTGAATAATAGCATCTATTTTCTTTTAAGTTTCCAGTAGTTGTAAATAGAGGTAGCCGAGCTACTATTAAAAATCACGTTACGCTTTGAAGAGGAGGAACCTTTCAAATGTTGAAGTTACCCCTTAGCTGCACAATCTCTATTAATACTATAAAAATATGAGAGGACAAAAAGAAAATAGATGCAAGTAACTTTTGCATTTGGCACCTTTTGTCTAGATATTCATACTTCTCAAGTATTCTCTTTTTAATAAAGTTAATGCACACATAGGACACACCACATCAAAGGTTTGCTACATATTTACAAGGCACCAACCCTTTGTCACTTTTTACATGAATAAAGAACCGATAGAAAGCACATCAGGACCCCCGTAACTGTAGTATAGACATACTTCAGTTCAGCACAATTCATGAACGTTTGGCCTGGGAAGATTAAAATAATCCAGATCCTTCTTACAATATAGAAACTGTAAACATTTTATAGCTGCCTTTAGGATTGGTGTATTGTGCAAAAGTTATAATTATTACTGTGTATAAGGATTTATGGCAGAAACCACATAAAAACTCTGTAAGAAGGTGCTATTTCTATAATACAAAAACAAAACAAGGGAGAGAAGTCATAACCGTGACTCAAAATGTCATGTTCTTACTGAGAAGCTGGAAGCCTCTTTAATGTGATGAACTTGTAGTGTGTGGGGAAGAATTTCTGTAATTTAAGGCCTAATGAATAAGGCTTGTTTTGACCAATGAAGTGTGGCGATCTGAAGTTTTAAAACAAACGCAAACTGACATAATGGAAAAGCACCACTGTGAAACGTGAGTGGAGTCCCCGCACAACTTGCTTGGTAGATTTTCTGGTAAAATCCCTGCAGTAGAAGGCCATTGAAGTTCTTTTAAAATTGTTCCAAAGTTTTTCATCTGTCAATAATTCCATCCCATGAGATGGCTGACCCTGGCTTTTTCTGTCATTTTCCGCACCCTGCCTGACCTGGAAGTACCAAGGTTCAAAGGATCCTCGGTGTGCACAAAATTGTCATTATCAGAATCGTCGTTGTACAAGACAGTTCTCCTGCCTTCATTCCTCGTTTTGATTCGAGGCGGTCTATTGAATCGCCCTCCAAACACGTTTTCACCAAACTGTCCTCCAAACAGGTTTTCAAATTCATCGTCTGTAATTCGGGCACGTTTCGCTCTGGTGGCTCCTCGCGAGGCTCCTCTGCCTCCTCGGCCTCTTCTTCCTCCCCTGCCACCACCTCTTCCCCTGCCACAGCCTCTTCCGCCTCTACCACCTCTTCCCCCTCTACTCCATCTCCCCCACCTCCCCCATCTACCTCTCCTCCCTGTCCCTCTGCCCTGCCAATTCCGTTTCCCACTGGTGATTTTTCTTTTGATTTTTCTTTTGGGTTTTTTGGATTGCACAACTTTGCTGTAGTCATGGTCTCCATCAATGTAATCCTGATCTGTTCTAGATGTTGATTCAGAGTCTGAATCAGAGCCGCTTCTGCTTTCCGAACTTGAACTGGACCCTGATTCCCCACTTTCTGATGAAGATAAACCAGATTTTTCCTTTAATTCTCTTTTCTTCTTTTCCTCTTCCCCCACCTCCTCCAGATGCTCATCTTCTTCTGATGCACTTATTAACTTCCTCTTGACTCCTGTCCGAGGTTCTCTGCCATCACCATTTGTAAGTGGTCCATCGGGAGAGTGATCTAAGCAAACACAAAATAACCTTATCGGTTATCATCATCACGCCTGAGCCAAATGGGGTACAAAAAGTGGGATTCGCCTCATCTGCCTTTGAGGAATGCTCTGGGGATGATCCAGCTCTGAGCTACTCACCACAGATGACCTTTATATGCTGTGAAGACAAACAGGTGCTCTAGGGGAAAATTTATCAGACAAATAAACAAAGTTCATCTTATCTGGAAGCAAGGACCGCAAACGCTCTTGACTAAGAGTTCAGTGAAGATCCAGTCAATAAAGGATCCCAGAGCGACTAGGTTAGACACAAACATCTAACATTTAGTCAGATGAATCCTACCCAGGGTTCCAAGGCAGAAATAACTCTAAAATCCATTTCAAATCTATATACATTAAAATAACACTCTGCAAGCAGTATTTATTCCCTATCAAATACATGTTCTCAAAACGCTCAGTCCAGGGAACGCTTGTGGCAAGCACAATTTCAAGACAGTAAATAACCCAAGAAATCTCACTAGGATTACTGAACACCTTAACTTAAAAATATATAAAATATCTTGCTGACTTGCGACCCAAAATACTACCTGTTTTCAGAGCTACAAATCTGACAATGAAGGTTAAGTATCTTCTTTAACACAGGATACAAAAAGCTCACCTGCAACACACAACGCTGCTATAGCACAGTGGTGTGGACTTGACAAAGGCTTCAGGGTTTCAGCCCAATGCTCATTCAATGCCTACCTCAACGGAAAGTCCGATTAACATGTCCCAGAGACAAAATACCACAGTTTTCAAACAGTGTTTCCCTTCTGATCATAACCACTTCATCTTGATTATGATAAAAATATTTAATTTTTTAAAAACTTTTTTTCATCTTTGGTTTCAACTTGATTAATAAAAGGACAAGGTTGTGGGGTGGGGATTCTTTTGGTTTGGTTTGCCTTTTTGTAGCTCCTGAAGGAACTGCAACTCTCAAGAAATTTAAGAGCAATCAAGTTGTTCCACCTGGAGAAATTTTACTTCACTGAAGTGCACGTGGCATCACGTGCATGCCACGCTTCAGACAAGAGACCACAGAACTGTAAGAA
>RSEF01000004.1:11769265-11793677 GCA_003993805.1 Himantopus leucocephalus | reverse complement strand
TAACTTACACAAACATAGCAAAGTCACTGATCAATGCAAGTTCTATAAGGTAACTAATTTCTATAGCACTCATATCTGGAAATTCCCTTTCACACCAGCTACAGGGACATACAAATAAAATTGAGAACCGGGACTGCACAACACATCAACCCATCACAAGGAGCAGAAAAAACTTCTTGTGAGTTGAAGCTGCCTTCTAGGCCACCTTCTTGACAATAACAGTTTAGATCAAAGCAAAAGCGTATTTTCAGCATCTTTCAATAATATTTTTCCCGTTCCTTCTTGAATTTAAAGACAAGCAACCCCAAATCTAGCAATCCTAATGAGCTTTGCCAGGAAATCTAATTCAAATATGTGTCATTTAACCTAGAACTAATTTATTAGCAGATGTAAATTTTTTAAAAGCTCAGGGTGACTTGCAGCACAAGTCCACAGCATCTGCTCTCTTACATCAACTGTACTCAGTCAGCTGCTTCACAGTCAGCTGTGCACATCTGAGTGAGTTTGTTTTAAATTTTTAATTACTAAGTGTATCAAAAATAAAATCACAGTAGCAGAACACTTACCAGGTGAATAATCTCAGGCTTTCTAAGGAAACACTAAGACAGAGCAGACATGTTTATTTTATAAACACTGATGCTCAGCCTTAGCATTTATGCTGCAACAGGAAGCCATTAGTCTGTCACAACATGGTATTCTATCGGCATTCTCTAATTATATACTGTTAGCTTGACATTATGCAGTTAAAAAGTATCATCTCTGCAGTGACTGACATCAAGACAATACAGTGCACTTTATTTTTTAGGAAAGGTTTATAACAGGAATAATGGCAGTCTAATAGTTCTAGGTAATCAGATACAACCCAGTCAGACTGTTGTGCGCCCTCAGCTGCACCTTAAGCTTTTAATTCCTCTACAGCAGAACGTCCAACTGCTCTACGCAGGTTAACAATGTGTACAAGCACAAGAGAGAAGAGCATCCTCGATGACATAGTCTCAGAACTTACATTCACACATTTTGATTAGTACTTTACTGTGCTTTAGGAAAAGACATGACAGAGGTAAAGGAGGAACACTTACCTCCATTAACAGAGTGGGACCTATTGAGTGGAGGGTTTGGAAGAGTTTCTCCTTCATTAATTAGTCTCAGATCTTGTTCCCTCTGTAGCTCTCTGATCATTCCATCAAGGATACTCTCATCCTGGTCATTAGTTTGCTGCCCGATGACTTGTTCGACTACTTCGCCATCACCTTGACAAGAACAAAGCCACAACTGCTTATAAAATGATTAATTTCTGTTCTACTAAACACCATAGAAACAATCAAACTTAAAATTGTGCAAAATTATTTGTGCTCTCTGCAAAACATCTGATCACCAGCTGGCCGCCTGCTCTCATGTAATAAATGGAGGCAATGTTTAAAAGAGAAGCTACAATAAAAAACTAAAGTTACGGACCACACGTAAAATATAAGCACAAACCCTTAGAAACAGCAGAAATTATGCTTCAGTAGGTAATAATGGAAGATCTCTTTTTGCAAAAGTTTATAACTACAAGAAAAAAAAAAATCTGTTTTAAAAACCAAAAGCTATTTTTTCAATGTCTTTCTTACCTTCCTGCTTCCTTACTCATCTACATAGTTACACTGAGGTTTATGGGAAACTTCTTTAAGCACGCTGTCCTATACCTGGTAGAAGCCCACAGATTTTGGAATACTGCAGTCTCCTTGTCCTGCCTCCGGTCAAGTTGATTCCACATACTTCCTTTATGTCATAAAGCCACCCCATCCCTCTTCTACTTTTACGCTGAATTTAAATGACTGGTTTTAGAAGAAAACTGAAACAAACAAACCCTTATAGTACCATCCTGCTGAGCTGGTGCTCAGTACTGTGCAATCCATGTATTATGCATGAGTTTTAGACGGCGTACCATTAGCTACATATCCCAGCTGAGGAATAAGTTGTTCATCCTTGCAATTTTCCCTCCCTGGTACCAGCCGCTGGAATCTCGTGGGATGAGGATTTCCATCCACATCCACCAAGAATGGAGGAGGCATAAGATGTGGAGCCTGTTGAGTCTGTTCATCCAACACATAGTTATTTGCATCACGGATCAGTGGTCGGTAATCCGTATGGAAGAACATCTGATCTGGAATCTGCAAGAAAAGCAATTTAGTAAATAAATCAATGGCCATTTGCAGCTGTCTTGCTGCTTTGGAATGGCTCCCGTACCCATAAACCACAACTCCTCCACTTAGGATCAGCAGAAGAAATGTTATGACAGAGAACAGATTCCTACTACAAATGCATTTTATTACCAAGGCCTGATGCAAAAGTTCAATGGTAAAATATGCCAACAGAGGTGAATAGATAGAAGTTAATGCTTTGTTCCTGTGTCTAGAGATTCTCTTGTCTAAATCTTTTTGATTTAGGTAAACAGCAACTGCTTCATGATCTAGTTGTCTGGGGGAGGGCGAGGGAATAAACTATAACACAAATACTTCTAAGACAAAATCAGGTCAAGACACAGATGAGTTTAAAATTCATTCAACCCACCTTTTCATAATATTTATTGCATCCAAAACCAAATAGTAGCAGATGTCCGTGAGAGTCTGTGCAGGCAAAATGCTGTCCATCTGGCGAGAACTTGCAATCAAAAACAGCTCCATGGCCTTGGCCCTCAATCTGTATACAAGCACAGAACATCCCTTTCACAATCGTGCATTCTCTATAAAAGCATTTTTACAAAAATTTCTCCTGTGCTCCATCAAGTATTTAATCCGAATTCTGTGTAAATTCTCATCATGCTCAAGACTGATTTACGCTTTTATTTTTTCCACTTAATTATTAAAGCTTCACTGAACAATAAAGTCAAAACCTTGCATTGTCTCTTTGTCCTGAAATTTCAGTACAACTTTTAACGTATGTTCTGAAACAACCACCTAGAAGTCTACATTTTATGTTAATGGAAGACATAGGGCAAGCCTGCACCAGAGATCTCAGACATGCGCTGGCTCTGTACAAGCAGGTTTCGCAGCCCCGCTTGCCAGGAGGCTAGCTCAGTTCCTGAAGCAGTACAGCTGCATTTGCTCAGCACTGGAACCAAACCAACAAACCTGGCACGGGGCGCATCAAGATAAATGAAGCACAGATTCAACCATACCGTTTCCCAGACCACAGCATTGTGCTACAACACACAGGCTTACTGGTTTTCATTGCTCTACCTTGGGAGTCACTTAATCTTTTGCATGGTATGACCATGCCCGTACACGTGAATAATATTCAGATGTAACAGATCCCGTGAAAGCCTTGCTGCTACACTTTCAATATGCAAAAACATACTTTGGTATTGCTTACTCAAGAGTACAGAGTATTCTTTTTAATATGTAGAATTTTTCCCCTAATCCTGTTGTAACACTGGCCACACTAGGTATATAATGGAATCTGCTTTTGCCTCAAGGTCAGTTTTACACAAATGTGGAAAAAAAAACCAAACCAAAACCAACAACCCTTCCCTGATAGTTCTTACCATGTTAAAGTAATTGCGAATTTTAGTTCCTTTGTCTATATCCCAAACAAAAATATTTCCATCATGACCCGCTGAAAGTACAATCCTTTGGTCAAACGGATGGGCCTCCAGAACAAACACTTCATCATCGTGACCCTGCAATGAAAGCAGGGTGAAAAAGAAAGTCATATTTCTCCATGTAATATCTCCAAACACGCTAGCATTTAGTATGAGGACATCTCAGTTCAGGTAGTCACCCAGGACAGCTCAGTTTACTAGATCTTAAACTGGAACTGTGTCTGTACTTAGTCAACACGTCTGTCAGAGGCTTGGCATCATCACTGCCCACTCTGTAAGTGCCTCAGACTGCAGCTCAGCACAGCCAAGATGGAGAGGGACAGGCAGGAAGGCGAAATCAGCAGCAAGGACAGCTACAACCTTCTAATCTGGACACAAATGTTGGCCTCCAAAGGGCTCCCATGTCAGCCAGCAATCACCAGGGTCTAGCAGCACTTTGGTCATCAGCTCCTGTCCACGTGATACCTACTCTGCCCAGTAAGCACAAGACAGGTGGCACACTTCAGGACAAAACACTCCTCGTCAGGGAACATGATGATGCAGTTTAGCCCCAAATCAATTTCAGAGTTGAACTATAACCATTTGGGATTACCCACTTGAATTTTACTCACAGATAAACTATGAAGAAGCTGCCCTGTGGACGAGTTCCACACTTTGAGAAGGAAATTGTTGACTGCAGTGATGACAGTGGCATCACATCTATCCCAAGCCACCATAGTAACCTTCAGTTTAGTCACTTTGTCCTCCCCAGATGCTACATTGTTTCTAAAGAAATTAACAATTTAAAGAAGAAATAAATGAGTAACTACATATGGAACCATTTAACAGCACTAATTTAGTATGAAAATAGGGAGAGTGTGGCTGCCACCACTGTGGGTACCGGCTGAAGAAGGAGAATGAAGGATGGCTTCTGCAGTGGTAAAAAACAGGTACAGAAAATATTCAGTACCACTAAGATTTATAGAGTTTTATTTCCCTAAATAGAACAGGTTTTTCTTCTGTTCCTCTTAAGCGATCATCCTCACCTACTGCAACTCTTTCTTTCAAGCTACTCAGTTCTATAAAGTTTTTTCCCACAAGGCATTTTTCTTATCAGTGATCAATATGAGTAAACTCTATAATGAGCAAAAACTTGCTAAATAAATCCAAATCATACTTTCAACTAGACCCTGTTGAACATATCCATATTTGAATTCATATCATACATTTTGCTCACTCTTCTCTACTTTATTATTCATTATAATTTTAACTGTATTCAATAGCACAAAATCCAAAATAGCAGAGCATATAACATAAAATAAACACTAATGACCTGAGGAGATTGATTATGGCAGTTGCTAATATAACCTTGCTAAGAGATGACAGAAACCAACAGTTGTTTTGGATGTTTTTTAAAAAACATGTAGGTCAGCATATGATCAATGAGGTTCTACTAAAATCTCTTTCCGTGAGATGAATTCTATTTGACATTCTTACTTCATATGTAAAATACTAAATATTCCCCAACCATTAGAGTGGGGAACTACTAATGTATTAATATTTTCTTTTGGTGGCTGTGTAACTTAATAGATAGACCCACGGCATTTTCAACAAACAAAAAACATGCACTGAAATTAATTCAAAATGGAAGTAAATAAATATTTTTTAATACAATGGAAGATTTTGTTTTGCATGTAAATGTTGCTATGAAGTGCGTTCTGTTTCGGTTTGTTTTACCCTGTCATTTTAGTAGCCATATCCAGTACTACACTCTTCCAATCTTGCTGCTGATAGTGCCATATTCTTGCTGTTCCATCTCTGCTTCCACTGACAAATCTTAAGCTATGGAAAAAAAAGAAAAAAATTCATGAAATTCTGAATAAGGATAAGTCACTGCTGCTTTCAGTCTAATACCCACATGCCCGTCGTAGGATCTTATTTTCTCACTATTCAGTAGCTTTGCTATGGAGTTTTCCATTCTCAGCAACAGTGTGGGCATGCTAAATCCTGTGGCAAGAATATTTAGGACCTGATTCACCTTAGGAAAGGTCGCAACAAGCACTTCCTTTTACTTTATTCTGCAACAAATATGGACACACACAGAGGCACACAAGTGTATATATACTTGGAAGTGTATACCTGTGTATATATAGTTGTCTTACTCTATATATGCCCACACAGAGGCGTGTTTAACAACTCATAAAATATCCATGAACTACTGCCACAGGAAACAGGCAGCTACAAAAGGCGGGCAAGCCAAGAGCACACCCATCCACACCAGCACAGAAGCTACAATGTATTTAGTCTTTTTTCAACACTTATTCTTGATATTGTTTGTGCATCTCTGATCTACAGAATGCAATTAAAGACAGCGAGGTTACAACTTTCGTATCAGATATTGTACGGTACAAAAGAGTTTATATCCCACAACATTAATTACATTTGGTTACAGCTAGCAGATGGCCTTGGAATGACTTCAATGTCGTAATTCATACAAGCTGCACATTCCCTTTTTAATGACATCAGCAAATCTCTTGTGCAGTTCATAGTGGCAGCAAAGAAAAAGAAACTGCATGCCAGGAGTCTAGCATAAATTATAATACATTAACCTAGGGAGAGGGTGAAGACGGAGAAGGGAAATACCCAAGTTGAACACAAGTAGGAAGCCCTGCCTGTGAACTGTGAAGTTCAACACGAGTATTTTCATTTTTAAACTCCTTGTTTAAAAAATTCAAGCATCCAGCAAATGCATTTATCTACATCATAACGCTTTGGCTATCATTGTCACAGAAATCACTTTTGTTGAGAATTTTTAAAAAAGCTCCTCAAGTAATACATTTTCACAGGACAGCCAACACCTTTAAAAGAATATTCCATTTGTAAACAGAAGTACACGTAAAAAGGCAAGCCTATGCAATTTTATTTTAATAAGCGATTGTTTCACCTCTTCATTTTCCCTGATCTGAATTTTTTCATCATGATGCTTGTGACATTTATTTTATTTTTACTTCTTTATATTAAAATAAAAAGCAAGCTATCACTTTTCCATTAAAAGCATCGCTGTAGCACATAATTTTCATGACTATGTGACCTAATACCCCCACTGAGACCTGTGCTCTCACACCCTTTCGAAGGAACTGTTAGTACAATTCTACCAGTACATTCCCACATAATTTTACGTGACAAAGATCTCTGAGTACAGGTGCAGTTCCACTGGCAAAGCTACGGTTTTGCTTGGAAGGCTCCTGCTTGCACACATCCCTTAAACCTTTTGCCAAGCAAAATAAGGAATATGAGCAAAAGCTGGCATAAAACCATTTACATTGAGATGGTGATCACTAATCAAAGCTTGTCACGCCACTCTCCAACACAGCTGTGCTGCAGAAGCTGGACACACACACGCCTATAGGCACCTTTATACATTTTATCATGAGCATCCTGACTTTAATTGCTACGTGAGAGACAGCATCCTGACTGAGCACAGTTTTAAAAACAGAAAGCACTGCAGGTTGGAATGGTTCACTTCATAATTTTTAAAACCATAGGATTACTGCTATCATCTAAACTAATTAACTGGAAATTCATATATTTGCCTAGAAATTCACATATTTGCCAGGTATGTTGTCAGAGAGAAGTAAATTATTACAAATAATAAAAACAACCAATGAAGTGATCATCAAGACCCAAAGGCCTTAAGACTGTGCCTCTGTAACCAGTTCTGGACAGGCGGCAGCAACCGAGGACTGCGAGTTCAGAGTATGTCATGTGCGCGTAGAGTAACTGTCCCATATACTCCGTTCCAGAAACTGGTAAAAGTAAACACTGTAGCTCAGCATTAGTCACATAAATGAACACAGACTCGCACTGTCTTCGCTCCAGGAAATGTTAAGATTAGCCCATTTAATACCACGCTTGGTGATGCTGAGCTATCCAGATGTACCAGTGACTCAGTGGAGACTAAAGATAGTGGGCTGCAAGGAGACACCAAAAACATATGGTAGGACACTACTGAAGTATTATATAAAACATCCAAATCCTGTGAAAAGCCAAACAATTGTAATGAGAAGAACGTGTGTAAAGGAAAGCTTTAATTTCAAATGCAGACAAACTAAGCAGGGGAATTTTATCTACTAAGCAGACTGGATCCAAATTTGGGACATGAGGATCAACTGCACCTCTACATCCCATTGCAGACCTTTTCTTTGCTTATTCCCTCTTGGAAACACATCATTTTTTGGGGGGTTGTTTTTTTCTAGCAATTTCAGAGTTACAAAAATACAAGATGAGGGATGAGGGCCTGGTTATTCATCATATCATGTTTATCACTCTAGAACCTCACAGAAGTTGAGCTCTTATGAATTGTGAGTGTGTGTATGAAAACAAACGTTCTTCCCGTATTTTTCACAACTCTGAGCACCAGGAGAGACAACTTGCTTATTCAGGAGGGCCTGGCAGAAGAAATCATTCACCAAGGAATTAAATCAGCCAGACAGTAAAGGGTAGATGGCCTTATGTTTCAGCAACATATCAGCAATGCCGTATTATTTGGACAGTGTTTTCAAATTATGCTAATAATTGGCTGCTTTCTGGTTCCCTGCTGGTATAAATGACACAGAAAGTGTATGCAAGAGAAGTAACTTTTAACAAAACCCCCCAACATATACATTATCTATCAACAACACTCAGCTTCAACATTATTCTCCCATGGATCATAAATAAGAGCAGAGTGAAATAATGAAAAAAATAAAACCTCCAAGATTCAAGGTAGGTCTACAGTTCCTTGTTTTCCTTACACATGATAGTGACCATTTAGATGCCATTATTTCCTTCCATTTCTGACAACACACCAAGTTTTATTTCCCCTTTCACTTTTACCTTCTTTTCATAAATGACTGCACTGAATTTGTACATCCCTTCCATCAGTGCAGACAGTGCTGCTCGGATGCTAATCTAAAAGCATACTTCTTTGGAAGTCAGTGTCACATTCCCACACCACTTTCTACAGAGAGGACCGAGCGAGAGCAGTTGATAAAGAAGTAAAGTGGCCTCCTCATCTGTGCCCCAGTACAGAAACAAGGGAAATACATCTCCTTTGAATGCAAAAGCTACCTAAAGCGTTCCTGTCATTGGTAGCTTGGCCTCCCCTTTGCCTCTGACTTGGCCATCAGCACTGGCTATGGCTGGGAAACAGATGTGCGGTGCAGTCACCGTGCCACCCCTTTCCTTCCTGCAGCTCCAGAAAAAAGGATGCCCAAAAGTCACAGCCGCACAGATAAGTAAATACATATATGTGCTTATTTTTCATCTTGCTCTAACAGGACTGAAATGATAAAGGCAACAAGCTCCCCCTCCCACCCCACATTTAACCTGATACTCTAGTTAAGAAAAAATAAGAAAGAAAAGTAATTGAGAAACCAAATCCCTGATCTCACTATAAACAATGAATATACTCAGATGTTATTGCCATCTTATCAGGTAAAAGCACCAGCCAAGAGAGGCTCCTTTAACGAAGATCAGACCACAGCTCCTTGCAGACTTACTTGCCTGCCCACCTGTGTAACAGCTCTAACTTTTGTTTAGAACTACATTTATTATAATGCTCTTAACTCCAGAAGTAACCCCTTCTGTACTTAACAAGGCTACCTGTGAAGTAAGACACTTACACAGAAAGGATACAAAATTTGGTTTCCAATTTGGTGTTTAAAAACATACAAAGCAAAAGCAAAGTTACAGAATGTGTTGGTTCTTACAGCAGACAACAAGTCCAAGCTCGCGGACATGACGCACATCTTGCAACATACTTTAAATAATTTGTCTAAGACTAATCAGAGCCCATGTGCTCTCTTCCTGTTGCACCAAATTTTCTCTGAAATGTTATATATTTGGAAAATTAAATACCATACTTCTCATGTCAAAATCCCAGGACAGCCACTCACCTGTCACCATTGTTACAGAACTGGACTGCAACCACTTTGTCCTAAATAGGAGGGAGGAAAAAATAGTAGTAAGTGCTTTGTAAGCTGAAACATTCATCCAAAAAGATCTTAATGATGAGCTTCTATTCAACAAATTGCACGTTCCCATACATTTCCTATAACATACTATCCTACAAGTTCAAGAACAGAAAAGTCATATTTGAAGTTAAAACCTCCTCAGATGTATTGTGTTAGACATTGAAATAGAAAACTTCAGAGAGGTGATGGTTTTCTGTTGCTCCAGACGTAGCTCAGAGACAGAAGCAATTTCCGACTCGGTCTCCCTGACACTTACAAGGTTCAGTAGGAAGAAGCTGCAGCAGCTCTACTCTTGCTCTACTCTACCCTCTATGTCTCAACCAAATAAACGATCACAGCAGGTTTGCAATTTTTAGATCTAACGTTAAAGCGCATCAAAATATTTCATCAAAAAAATAACAAACCTTGGCTTTATTTCCACTTTTAAATTGTTGAGAAACAAATACTAAGCTTTAGACACGGTTTTCCCCTTTGTTTTTTTCTTCTGCTAAATACTTGTATTGGCTGCATGCACTTGCTATCTTTACTCCCACTGACGTCCCTAGCTCCTGATAATCAAGTGTCCAATTCGGGATTTTTTTCAGGGGGAGGCTGACAGCAGTCTGTGGTATTAAGAAGAGTAGACTTTCAAAAATTAAAGGAACTACAGCTTACTCCAAACCTAAACTGCTGAACATAGAAAATATTTTTTCTTTTGTGAGAAAAATACTTGTTAGATTTGTTGGCTTGGAGCTCTGAGACTTAAATGTGAGACACATGACTCCCACAGAAGTTCAGTGAATCAATTTAAACCTCAGCCTTAATCCATAAAATATTGTTAAGATGGGCAGCTGGGCTATTAAAGGTCCAAAGATAAATGCTCCAAACTCCTCGCCAAGTGACAGCCCTACCAGTGTTGCTATAAGCTTACCTTTCTGATATATTGTTTACCACGCACATAATAAATAATACAATCAGCACCTGCTCTCAGTAACAACTAAGGAATGAAGATTTGATACTGGTTTAGTGATGCTTCTTTATGGGGTTTCATTAAGACTGAGACATTCAATGGTTTTAATAAAAGTTATCAAGACTCAGACTTGAAAACTAAAATTGAAAGTCATTGTACAGATATTTAAAATAGTTTGAATCTTTACGACAACCCTTCTGCATTACCTGAGAAAGGATGCTTTTAAGCTTGCTTTATTTTCTAAATGAAATTACCATCAAGACCCAAAGTTTGACTGCACACTCTAAAACCAGAATTACTTTGCAGATTTGTGGTCACAACAAAAGTTAAATACTCAACAGTAAATTTAAGAAGAAAAATGACATTGTTCATGAAAACTGCTTTAATTCCTCATTCCAACACAGACCTTCTTCAAGAATACGTGAAAATCACCTAGTCCCTCAGTTTCCTGGGGGAATGAAATACATAAAGCATAATTTACACACATCTCCTGCCTTGGAGGAATTTAAAAATAAACATACCACAAATTTCCAGGCATTTAAATACCGCAGTGCTGAGAGCCAACTAAACTCTAAAGACAGAAAATAAGTCGAACAGGACGTACAAAACCTAAGTTCCTGAATCAAGGTAAAGCAGGGAACAAACAGATTTGCTTTCTGATTTGTCTCTTACCGTATGAGATTCTAACTCAGCCATTTTCTCTGGAGATTCTGAGCCCAAATAATAAATTCTTATCACGTGGTCAGTACTACCTGTTGCAATGAACATGCCACCTAAGAAAGACAGTGTTTTCTGTGAGAAGAAAAGGCATCCAAGGAACAACTTATTTTAATTACCAATTTATTGTCAAAGCGGCAAACTAGTTTTAAACAGAAAATCCCAATATAACCAAAACATACGTCCTAAACAAAGATGTTAACTCCGACAACTTCTACTTTGATCTGTATTTTCTCAGACCATACCAGCTTTAGCATAACTGTGAGCTCTACAATATTTTCCAGCTGCAAAACTTCCTGACCAAAGGAAGAGAATGTTGCAAGTTACAACATTCATCCAACAAACTATTCTGCCTTCCCTCAGAAATTACGACAGCGCTCTCCATCAGCCTATGTGGAAAATTAAATGGGGAATAGTTTCATATTCTCACTGGTAAATATCAAAGAAAATAGTTAAGCACATCGTCAGTATCTATTTGAAGCACATCAGAGAAATTATTGCTGAATTGGGAGTCAGTGTTTAAGCTATTTTCTTGTAAGGTTTGTTTGTTCTATTGTACAAAAAGGGCACTACTGTGTAGTTTACTGCATTGAAATGGTTTGAGTAATTTCAGGATTTCTAGTTTTAAAAAAGGAATGTGGGCAGGGCTCACGCGGCTCTAGAATATCTCTCAATGTCAGATAACAAAAATTAATGAGAAATTACATAATTTTGCTTGTAGAAATCACTATTTTTGAGAATTCAAAGCTGCAACAAAGGATATCAGTCAAGCTAGTATTTTCAAACACATGAACTGATCCTCTCAGAACTTAGCCAAATTTGGAAGATTATAAAAGCGTAACCTCTGAACAGAGGTCACCTGTCTGCCGGATTTCAGATTTTCACTCAAAAGCTTTACAAGATAAAACCTTAAAAGCATGTTACAAAGAAAAAGCTCTAATGTGCAAAACAACAGACTGAAGACATAGTCTTTCTTGGAAGTGGTCAAGACATTTTAGCTTAAATTATAGAAAAAAGAAAAAAGAAAAAAAGAAAAGAAAAAGTAGCTTGAGGCAGATGCATAGCATGGAAAATTTCAAACAATCACAATTTGACAGTGCTGTAATTAGCTGAAAAAGGGTTTAATACCATTTTTATTTAAAAAGAAATAACAGTCTCATCACCAAAGGAATTATAGTTCATGAAATACTTTCAGCTATGCTATAATGCATACATACCGGAACTGAAAGATGAACAAGAGATCTGAACACCAGGCCTGGACCTCTCTGCAAATTTTACAGGGCGATCCCTAGATGCAATGACACAACATTTGTATTTTTCATTACTTTATTGCAAAGCCATTCAGCAGAAATAGCGCACCGCAGCGCAGCAGGTAAGGTCAATAGGCTCATCCGAAAGGTCTTTATTTCAGAGTTCACACCTAAGTTTGCTAGAACTTATTTTTCATTTCAGTAATTTTCTTTTCTAGTTTACTAAGAAAACAATCATGTTCTAAATTGAAAAGGCTCTTTAACTTACTTATTATGATACTCACCAATTCAAATCTATTTAAAACAGAACCTGGCAAGCCATCAGTCTAACAGCATTTACTCCCTATTAAGTATGGGCTTGATGCCGTCTACACATGTGTGTTCTTCTGATTAAAAGCAAATAAATTCTTCTGCCTGTACATTTTGGATAAGGATTTAGTCCTACACATAAAAGCTGAAAGTTTTTCCACAACATGGGCTTGCAAAGCACAAACCCCAGAAATAACAGCCCTGATGTCTGCCTCCCCTGTGGGCCGTAACGCCCTAGACTCCCCAGCACACACAAGAAAGCGCTCCCTGCCCCAAACTGGTACGGCACTCATGCACAGCGTGTCTATATGGGAGAACATATCCCAAGAAACTTGTTTATTGAGAAAGAACACGCCCGTATTTAATTATCTCAGCATTCCTCTCCATGCAAAAACTCAAAATAAATTTGTCCTTTATTTAAGATAATTATAATTATCTGAACAGGCTTACTTAAATTTCATGGTGTTAGCATGCCACTGCCAGAAACAGATTGTTCCGTCAGCACCAGTAGAAGTGAGGTATCGTGTTGTTCCTTTCCTTGCTGGAGAGAACTAAAAATAAAGTTGTAACAGTTAAACCAGCTAATTTCTTTCTCCTCTTACATGCTGGAAACTTGTAAATGGACGTTGACAAGAATCTTTTTCACGAACTAAATTTTAGCTTTCCCCCCAGGAGTACAGAGCGCGGTATCAGGGATAAGCACAGAATCTGTTCTTCCATAAAAATAAAGCTGAGGAATGGAAAACACCTACATTTTGACTTGCAAGTCTTTGCTTCTACCACACAGAAGTTAGCAAATTGGAGAAATGAAACAAGCCTAGACCCTCTTAACGGGGCAACAAGACTAGGAAACACTTATTTTTAGGACAGAACTGGGTCAAACATGGTAACAAAGACAAAAATGATTCCTGCACCCAAGTGGAACAAAGACCAGCAGCATAGTAGGACCCCCACTCCCTCCCTCCTCCTGAGCCCCTCCTCTGCCTCCCTAAGGGGTAGGAAAGCTTTTCATTCGGAAGTCTCACGCTTTAATTTCATACCTGCAGCAATAACTTTAATCCTCTGGCTACCTGGTATTGATAAAGGGATCAAATGCTGCTTCCTCAAAAAGCCACGACTGATTGTGATTATTTTCTAAATTACCAGAGTTTTACAAAAAGCTAGTGAGGGATGTATATAAACATAAACAAATAATACACACAACACAAAGCCGGGTTGTAAACTATGTCTCCAAAACAGCCACCTTAAAGTAAGTAATTTGTAGCATAGTTAAAATGAGACAAAATTGGAAGTGTAGACAAGAGGGGGAGAAATGAGACTCCCAGGGACTACTGGCACGTTGGAGGGGACTGTGACAAATCAAAGCCAAACATCCCCACTCATTCTCCCCTCTGCGCATAACCTGCCAAATTGCAGGGATTGTCTTTTTTTTAACCTGAAATTTTGTTTTGTTGAAGGTTTCTGTCTGGCTGTGGGGTGTTGTGGTTTGGTTTTTTTTGTTTTAAAGCAGATAAACTGCAAATGACTAGCCATTATTGACTGTGCCACCACTACAGAACTGAGTGCTGGCAGCTTAGTTATCTTTTTCCTGCTCCGCGATTGCTCACCGGGCGCTTGCCACACAACTGAAACTGCATGGCACAAGCGCAGATTCTCACAAACTCTGATCTGCGCTGTACTGTGGCTGCTGCAGCGTCTACAATGTCCAGAACACCTCCTGACGGTACAGGTTAAGATAACCAGCAAGTAAGAAATGTGGAGTAAGAGTTTTTTATCTGACCGTATTCCTCTGAAAAATACACGTTCTCTATGAATAAACGTCTGTTGGTTCAGTCACTGTTCAAGGACTACCACCAAAGATGCCAGCCTTTTCTCCCTGGCTCCGCTAGTTGATCCGATGCTCCCAGTGACCATGCATTTACTAGATCTAAGGAAGCAGCAATGGGAGCACATAGTTAAAGGCAGCTGGAAGATGCAGGATCATCCCCTCAGGCAGCAGTTGACCACTGCGCAGGAGTGAGTTTGCCAGGATACAACACCCTCGAGTTGGGGCAAAACTACACTGCCAAAGAGAGATGAAAAGATACGCTTTATCCCTGATTGCTAATCCACATCTCAGTACCATTTTAATTCAGGGGTTTAGGAAAAAAAAGTTATTCTTTACCTGTATGGAAGTAATGGAAGCTGAATGGCCCTGCAGCACCGCGACTGGGGCGCAGGTTCGAAGACACCATACTCGGACTACTTTATCACAGCTGCCTGCAGCAAGCAGCGTGTTCTCGTAGTTAACAGCCATGTCAGAAATTTCAGCCGAGTGTCCTCGCAATGTTGAGAGCAGGCGACCATCATCTGTAGCCCAGATTTTGACCAAACAATCATCTGACCCCTAATGCCACACAAAAATTTCCAAAGATTATGTAAAATAATATACACATTACGTATACATAATACACAAGTACACTGCAGATGAACAAGTATCTAGAACACCATTGCACCATGAACCTGCCAGAAGAACAAATTCAGTGGGATTCCACAGAAGCACAACTATCCGAGTTTGGGCATCATTTTGTGGGTCAAGGATTTAGATAGTTATAAAACAGCAGCAACCGTCTTATGTTTCATACTAAGACACGATTACCCCTGCTAATGTAACTCCTCTCAGTATAGTTCAGTCATAAAATTAAGGTACATTTAAGAAGATAAAATGGTTCATCACATATTACCAACAGTCATATTTATCTGTGTGAGCCAGATCAAACCAGTAGTAAAATCAAAGTGATTGTAAGACTTAAGCTCTATGGAAAAAGAGCACTTAAGCATCTGAGGGATCTTAGAGCCTCTACCACGCCCCTGGAGCTGTAAGGCAGCTGTACCACGAGCTTCCATTTCTGTTAACAGAAGACAGTTGGACCACTCAAAGAGAGAAACCATGCAACAGCACGTTCAACCAAAATACCGTGTCAGTGAGATTTCGGTTCAGGACAGGACACAATTCAAAAGCATATCCAATGCAGATCACTGTAAAATACTTTTACTTATAGTAGCAGCTACATCATTTCATACTCAATCCCAATATGCCCAAGAATTTTTAGACAAGTTCACAGATCTTTCCACTACTCAGACACTACAAAGTGTGTGTAGTGTGGCTACGATTGCCACTATATATTCAGAAACATAACACTGCAATATCAACATCATTTGACTTTAAATTCCGTTTTATGAACTGCAGGTAAATTTGAACATGAATCACTTTCAATTCTTCATATAACTGCAGATGAGAAAGATTTCTTTATCGTGTAAACAACACCAGAAAGGCCTTAACTAAGACCCAGAGTAATTATCGTAACATCATCTCTATTTGACCAATCCATAATGAGTGGAGAAGCCACCAAGAACACAAAGACAACAATTAGCCTGCCAGGTAATCTGTTTCTAAACACCTATCGATAAGAGAAAGGGCAAAGACTAGACAGGCATTAACAGTTAAAAGATACATTATTAATTTGAAAAATCTTTTAATTTTTAAATATGCACAGCAAAAAGCAAGGGCAGTATCACAGAAATGTATGTTAATATATTCTGGAGAAAAACTTAAAATAAAATTCATATATTCACTAAAATACTACAAATTCTAGAACAGAAATTCAGTAGAGAAGTAAACTGCAGATGAAGTAATGAGGTCTTTTATTCATCATCAAGTTTTTACTGAAATGTAAGGAAAGGATTGCCAGCATTTCCAAGGTTACTGAAAGGTAAAATGTAGTTTTAAAAAAAGCGTTAAGATTTAACCCAGCAAGCAGCATGCAAACGAATTCCAAATCCCAGAATACTGCAGGTGCCATTCAGCAAGAAAGATGATAAATAAAGAAAAATGAGCACGTGTTTCAAGTGAGAGTTGCAAGCTCTGGACCGAAACAACCCTGCTGTAAAGTTCTACATGAGGAAGCAAATAGCTGACTAAGCTTCAGTCTACCGGAGCTGTGAGCAATTTTAAAATACCAAGTCAAGTGAAAATTAGCATAGAAAGGATGGGGTTTCCATACATTTCAAGACTTTTCTTCCCTTCTTTTGCTGGAAGCCGTGTCTGCATCTCAATCAGCAACTTAAGAGGCTGTTGTGGGACTCAGCAAAGAAAGAAATCAAACCAAGCAAACCAATCTTCCAAGAACAGTACAATTTTTAAACTTACTGTAAAAATTCTTCTCCCGCTGCGATCAAAGGCTATACAATAAACAGATGATAGATGTCCCAAAATCCTCTTATGCATTTTCATGTGTTGGTAGGCGGATGTTGGGAATAAGTGGCTGAAACGTCCACATCCAGTTAATTGCCTGGCAGAAAGTATGTTTACTGGGAGAGAAAAACAAAACAAAAAGAAAACTAAGACATGAATTCTGTCCAGAACTCAAGGTAAATAAATATTAAATCGTATATCGTGTTTGGTAACAGCTTTATTATTATTATTATCCATAAATCGGATCCTCTTTCANAAAAAGAAAACTAAGACATGAATTCTGTCCAGAACTCAAGGTAAATAAATATTAAATAGTATATCGTGTTTGGTAACAGCTTTATTATTATTATCCATAAATCGGATCCTCTTTCACCTTATCAGAACATTCTGTACAGTCTCGTAAAAAGAAAGCCCACTCCTGGTGAAGCCTTTCAGTACCTACCACACCAAACACTGCACCCGCTTTCTTATAGAAAAATTAAAGCAACATAGAAGATTTCCCATCACAACCAGAAGTTTTTGCAAGTCTTCAATTCATGAATGGGCAACAAATACATTTATTCTACATGTNCACTCCTGGTGAAGCCTTTCAGTACCTACCACACCAAACACTGCGCCTGCTTTCTTATAGAAAAATTAAAGCAACATAGAAGATTTCTAATCACAACTAGAAGCTTTTGCAAGTCTTCAATTCATGAATGGGCCACAAATACATTTATTCTACATGCATTTGGAAAACTTGATATAATTTCCTCATAACAATTACAAAAAAAATGTTTTTGGAGTATAATAATAGTTCAAGTGCTTTTTTTGTGATAAAAATCTTTCTTTGGAATGGGTTCCAGATCATATGTCACGGTCAATGGTTTCCCACATGTTCCCCACAAAAACCTCTCTCATTATAAGCAGCAGCAACAACATCATTGCATTTCTATGACAATGTAATTGAAGAATAAGAAGTATGTGGCACCAATGGAAAAAGCCCCAGTAAAAGAATGGCAGGCACAAGAAAAAACTGCAACAACAACAAATTCTTTTATATTGCTAAACCTAGGAGTCCTTACCAGAACAGCCCGAAATCTAAATGCACAAAAATATCATGTAAAAAAAGCACTGTTAGCAGTTTCACTGATGATAACTACGAATCGTTTCCACCAGACAAGGAAAGGAGAAAACAGGCACGTATGTGCCTTTGCTGGGACACACCACCAAACAAAGATCATCATGGCTGCAGAATACAGAAAGATTCTCATTCTAATCTTTGATTTGTTGCACAATTTGAGATAATTTTGGCTATTTAATTTTACCTATCCCAATTTATACCACTTGAACTTTTGATTTTAAAGTTTGGAGAGTTTTTTTCAATGGCACTTAAAGATCTAACATTGCTCTGTTGGTGGGTTTTGTTGAGTCCTTGCGATAGCAGGCTCCCTGAAGAAACCCCTTATCTTGCCTACTGCACATTGAAGTAGGCAGGGCTTCACAGAAGCGGCACGAAGCTCTTTAGTGCCTTTCAATCCTTTAGTTTAAAAGTATACTGAACAACTTGGCCCATTTTCTTAATTGTATCATCATATCATTGCCTATCTATGCAAAAAAAGATTATGGAATAACGTAAAAAAAAAATCTACAAAGGCAAGAAGCATCATTTCAAAGGGCTTCTAACCCCTACACTTCTGTACATTTATAAGATTGAAACATTTATACACAAGCAGAGAGCTAAATGGGCAAGGAAAATAAATTGTTTCCAGATTTACAGAAAGTATTTTTGTTTCTCAGCTTTATGCTCTGAAATTTGGACTATTTTTAATCGCTCAGTGCAATTGAAACACTACATACTAGAAAAAAAAAAGTTGCATAAAAGGTGTAGATGGTTGCAAAAGTCATCAGGCTCCCACCGTGACCTTATCTTCCGTCAATATTTGGTTTTCATGTAAAAACACATATTCAGCAGCACTAAAAAAGCAAAACACACTAAATCAAATTCATTTACTGTCTACCTACTACTCAATTGATACCTGATACTATACAGGAACTGTTAAATGGAAACTGTCTCCCCTAGTAAAGTAAAAATGAACTCTTTAACCCTTTTTCCCCATCTCTTACAGGAGGGCACAGAGATCCCATGGTGATAAATGCTGTACAAAGATAGTGTCAGCTTTGCCTACACGTTATTTTATTTACTATTTAAGTATGCCAGCTTAAAAGCGGAGTTCTTAAAAATATTACACCTCCCTTTCCCCCACACTGTGGACAATGTTATGCCAACACAAAGACGTAGTCATTTAGCAATATGGTAATTCTACTGTGCCTTTCAGTGCTTAAATCATTTAAATACATAATAACAGTGTATCTGCCTTTAAACAATTTCAAATGGCTTTGAACATTTTTTTAACAACACAAAGAACTGCGTGAATCAAAAAGGTATAGTCGCATTTCAAAAATATTCCAAATAATCACAATACCTTCTGTGTATTACAGTGTTCCCATGCAATCCTTCTGAAAATTTACCACCGCTGTTTGTTGTAGATCACATGAAGGAAACGCTAAAATGTGTAGCAAACAGTCAGGCACCTAACTCACGCAGCCTTTCATTTGGCACTCAGCACCTAACTTTCCCAGTTNATGCAATCCTTCTGAAAATTTACCACCGCTGTTTGTTGTAGATCCCATGAAGGAAACAGTAAAATGAGTAGCAAACTGTCAGGCACCTAACTCACACAGCCTTTCATTTGGCACTCAGCACCTAACTTTCCCAGTCGATTCCCAGACTTGCAATCAGTTCAGCTTCAGAGGATGTGAAAGTAATTTCACTTTATTCTGTGTCTATTTCCCTATTTGCACAATGGGGACGAGACTCCTCAATCTCCCATGGATAATTAAAACATAAAAAGCACTGCTTATGAAATGCTTCACTCACAAGTTTCAGAGCAATACAGAACTACCGTTGTGCCATAAGGAGCACCATCTTTATCAAAGCAACGGCATCTTTGAACAACAAGTAGCAAGTATGCAATGCATCTGATCCTCACTACAAAAGTGCTTAGGGTATACCAGAAACATATGCCACACAGATCTTTGTCTTCCCACACTTTATATAAACTATCAATGCCTTCAAAGGAACTGCAAAGTAAAATCTCCCCCACGAAACAAAACAAACATCCCCAATTCCAGTTCTCATATTTTTTGGTAGAAGATTAATACACAATATCTAAATAGGGAATTACCCACACATGACAAAAAGTTTGCTTTCTTCAGGACAATGAAGCTACTGTACACAGAAAGCCTAAAAGAATTTTAAAAACCCTGATTCCCACACAGGGAATTAGCAACATAGTAGCCCTAAAAACTTTTAGCAACCTAACTAATTAGCTGTTGTACTTCATGCCATATGGGGCATCACAGCTGCCAAGTCTACCCCTGAGCTATTTCCTGCCAGGAAAAAAAACTTTTAAAACTGTATTGCTGTTATTTCATATAAAAAGTGAGCATATCTAGTCTTCTTGTGAAGAAAAGTAAATTAGTTTTGTCCACAAATGGAGCAGCCTTCTTCTCAGATGAAGTTCCTCACTTCTAGCTGCTGAAAGGACCGCTGCCTAGGTGCAGAGATGCCACCGATGCTGCCACGGGAGGTGGTCCTTCTCTCCCTTTGTGCTGGGAGCAACCTGCTCCAGCCTCGGCGCCAGCACAGCCCGCTCCTGGCATGCTGGGGCAAGCCCTGGCTTACAGACACACACGAGTGCCTCCTCAAACCACCGACCTGTGGTACTAACTGAGGGTGGTATATGGTAAAATGCAGGCATTTGTCTCTTTCTTTCTCACAGACCTTGGTCCTTGAAGATCCCACCTTCAGGAACATTACTGTCCTTAATGCAAGTATGGGCACGGTTACAGGGGGCAGAGGGGACTCACATACGCTGTACAACAGTAATTCTTACATCACGATCCATTCTACTAGATACAACACCACAAATGTAAAAATCCTTGCGAGAAAGCTCACCTAGGAAGGATAAAACCAAAACCCTGCAACGATAACCCATCCGAGAAAACAAAATTTAAAAAACAATCATCAAAAATTTCAAAGCAAAGCCACAGCTTCACAAGGAATTCAAACACTTCAGCATGGACAAAGTCACCTAGCTGAAGCCCTTTTAAAACAGCTTGAATTCTTCCTCTCCCTATAAACCCTTGCCTCCCTCCATTTTTTGCAAGCAAAAATAGAAAACAGAATACTGGCACAAATATTTGTTTTAAAAATCGTTTCTCTAGTATTAAGGGTGGTGACTTCACATCATACTACTTTACCTTTTGACATCAGCACTGTAACTTCATAATGAGGACATAACATTTTACCTAGCCAGGACATGCGGTGAGTAAGCTGTGACCTCATCGTAGGGCCTGACCAAGCTAAGGATTGGGTACCACTCGCAGTGCACAGAAGAAACACAGGTCTGGATTTCGTAAGAACACTGGGAAACAAACACAGTCGGCTCACACATGCAAAATATCTTCCCAGAGAGTGGATGTGTGGCCACAAAGACAGCGAGACCCAGTAAAAGCACCAAAAGAACAAAGTGTTCCAGCTTTCACAGCTGCTGACCTCATGGAACCCCTTTACAGCAGAGAAACATCATTGATTTTCTGCCCTCATTCAAGCACTGCTATTTGGCAGGCCTAAGGTAGCTGGATCACCTTGACTGTAAATTTCCATACAGTGGAGCTGCTTGTTCATTGAGACCATGCTATGAACTTTCTGGTCCCAAATTTTGTATTACTTTCACTAACAACAGTTACCCACATAAAGTTTTTCATACTCAGGACAGAATAGCTCTAGTAATCAGCTAAACAGGGAAAACAATCTTCTTTCTAATCTGCTTTGTGTTGCCTGCAAAAAAAAAAAAAGTCTCTGACAAAATGGAAGTAGTATTCAAAAGCAGGTTTATCATACGTGAATAAATCCCATTGCTGAGGTACTGTGTGACCAATCTTTCCATTTTCTGACTGGAAGAGCACGAAGGGAGTTCTAAACGTACCACTACTCCAAAACCTGCAAAGAAACCGTCTAAAAGACCATCCTCACCATATCCACTGTGTTATCCTGTCAGCAGCAGAAAGCTATGACAGCATTTTCCCTTCCTCTCCTCCCCCAGCGGATCACCACAGACCTCCAAGACGCACCACACAAACAGCACATTCCTGAGAAGGACTTCCACAGGTCAGCACTTTCTCGGAGACTCCCACAGCCAGAAGCTCTGCACAAACACGCTGGGAAAAGGCGACACTGATTTCTTGCTCCAGTTCCACTGTGCATGACCTTTCATTTTGGAGTACAGACCACAAGGTCCCATCCCAGCCCCATCCAGATGGAAAGGCAAACCACTACAGCACCAACTTTTCCAGCTGGGAGGGCAACCACAAGCAATCCCATTCTCGCAGCAGAAAAGCACACTTTTGGTAGCAAGCTTTAATCTTTATCACTGGAAGGGAAATGATACAAGAATACTTCTCGCTGCTAGTTCTACACCTTATTTACCTGTCTACACAGGCAATTACACAATCATTCCATCTCACTCATGAACACACACTATTATGGGTGTCTATTACTTCAGCTCAACTACTTCAGCAAGTAATTCCAGAAAACTCAATCTGACTAAACCAGCACAGTATGGGAATTCACAATTATGCTGAAATATTAAAGAGGTTGGCCATACTAGTTCATCTTGTATTTTAAAAACAAGACACACACACACTGCAGCATCTGTGGCTGTCACGACTCACCAGAAAAAGCACAAATACGCACAGAAGAATTTTGTGACTTTCACTTCAGGATTAACAATGGGGAATCCCAAAATCAAACTCCTGCCTCCTGCACAGCTTAAGTGTAGTCAACTTCTTATTTTAATCTTTATACATGTTTTCCTCTGTTACTAGTAGTTTGGGTACCTACACCAAGGAGGACCATATTCTTCCAGGAACCAATACTTATAAAAATTAATGCCGGGCTATAAAAGACCCTTTTGCATATAACACCTTTGTGTTTCTTAAATAACAATTCATAGCAAAACACCAAAACCAACAAATCATTCTCTTCTCTAAGTCACTCGTCACCAAGCAAGCAGCACAGACCTTTGTCATGAAAGCATGACAAATGCTGAAGTTGGATCTGCTAGTATGGTTCATTAAAAATACTGCGTATTCCAAAAACACACAGTCTGATTTGTTCTTATGAAAGAATCGATCCAAAAGCCCTTACAGAAATACAACTACAGAAGTTGAGTGCGTGCAATAAATCTACAATCTAGCCTATTAGCAGTTGGGCTGATGGACTGCTAACAAAAAAGTAACCAGCCTAAAAGAATAAATACAGATACGTACGTAAGTAACCATACTAACATATGGAAATAGTTTTCTTTTTTAATGTCCTCAGTATCACTCATAAATAATCTGACAAAAGCAGGAAAAGTACTAATGCAATAGTTCCCTATGCACTAGTTCCAGGCAAATTTCTATTTCTTTTTCATACAGAAGACTCATAACTAACTTTGCTATTCCATCACACTACTGCCACAACACCACAGACCTTATGCAAAGCGTGCTATCGATTTCAACCACAAACAGCCCAGGCATTGTCACTTTTGTGTCTGACATTAATTTTTAGTAATGAGAGAGAGTGCAGAAGCACAAACAGAGGAACAGACATGGCAGAAAGAGAGGACTGCCTTCATCACCCCTGCATCTCCAACGGGAAGGGAGAAACGTACGTGAATGCATCTCCTAACAAAGCAGGAAAAGCCTACACATTTACACAAACACACATAACTACAGATAAAATACCCTAATAAGAAGACAAATCATGACCGACAGGACTTACATTTATGGCTGCAAGAATCAAATTTGTTTGCTATAAAAATGGTTAACGAACGTTCAGACCGTACAAGGAAAATACTTTTCAGTTTAAGCAAAACAGAGAAGCTCCTTGACGATATGTAAGCTGAACGCCTAAACATATCTGAGTTGTATACAAGTTCTTTATCTAACTGTGTGGACAACTGAAATTGAAGTAATACAAATGTTGGTTTGGTGATTAGTTGCTTTTTGGAGAGGGATGTTGCAAGCAGTCTGTTTTCTGTCATAATCGAACTAAAATGAATTCTTGAGTCAAAAAAGTTCTCTGGGAGCCAGGCGCTTTGTTCTGGCTAAGATTCCTGAATGAAAAGATTGTCTACATGCTCCTGTGACCATGCCTATTCAATCTTATAAGCATATGTACAGTCTACGTAGGTGTATCATAAAAGCACATTGCCCTCCAAACAGGAAGATGACGTGCAAAGCTTTTCAGAGTGTCCACAATGTTTTAATATGTGTGCACACGTTATG
>RSEF01000004.1:11726470-11750418 GCA_003993805.1 Himantopus leucocephalus | reverse complement strand
TTCAATTAAGATGAAATGAAGGAAATCTCTATTTATTTTTTTTAATAAATTCGCCCAAGAGTGTATCTGAGCACTTTCTTTGTTGTCTTTCAATGAAGAAGAAAATCGTCTTCATCTGCTGGAAACATTTGGCCAAACGTTACCCTCCTGAGTCCAACACCTTGTGCTCCACCGCCACAGCACCACCGCAGCACCACCGCAGCATCACCGCAGCACCACCGCAGCACCACCGCAGCACCACCGCAGCACCACCGCAGCGGCTCAGTCCATGCCCCTTCAGTTTCTCTCTCCTCAGAGGAGCTCATTGAACCCATTTCAGTGAATTTCTCCTTCTTGACCTGTCAACTCTTTGTAAATATACGCTCTATGTATTTGTAAGGTATAACCTACATATTTATACATCAATATATGCTCTTTCTTTACTTTGCTTTTCAGAATGCTGTATAAGATGCTGTCAGAAACTGTTCAAGAGACATGATACATTCACTGCTTCTCCCTTCCCTACTAGGCCAACTATCCTGTCATAAAATAAATTAGTTTGCTTTGGCAGTATTTGTTCCTGACAAATCCATACTGGCTGCTTTTTTTATCATTTTGTTAATCTCCAGGATCTCTGTAAGTTGACTGCGTAATATTTTTTCCCACTGCCTTCCCAGATGTCGGAGTTGGGCTGACTGGTCTGTAATTTCCCACTCCTCATTTTTGAAGGCGGGTGCTGTGTCCACCCATCTGAGCCCCTGGGACCACCCTGTCACGTTCGGGTTGTTGTGGATGGTCACCCATAGTGATGTCGATGTCCGGGCGTGATGCTCTCCGTGACCTGCAGTTGTTGTCCCGCTGGTCCCAGTCGGAGGTGTTGCAGCTGCATCTCTGCATTCCTCCTGGAAAGCAGCCGGCACATGTTCCCCTGTATCTCTGCGGTCCTTCGGGTCATCTGTGCGTCCGCAGCGCTTGCCTGGCGCGCTCCGGTGTGCTGCTGTCGGACACTTTGCTCAGCCGCTCCCCCCTGCAGACGGGATCCCCTTGCTGACACCGCCTGCGTCCCTTTTTGATGGCAGCAATCGAGTCCCGAGAGTTTCTTACATCAAGGGAGGAAAGTGGGATGGATGCAGCGTGGGCTGCGTGAGGTCCTACACCCAAAGTCTGACGTCCCTCGGTAAGCGTCTCTCCTGAGCATCCTTTCCAAGCCCACGCTTTCTTCACAAGCCTTTCTGCTTGCCTTTCCCTGGCTCTGCCTTTCTTCTGCGACCTCCCCAAGGGGCAGAGGGGCTCTCCCAGCCACGCTCAGCTCCATCCAAGCGGAATCTCGGTGCAAACCAGTCCCATAAAGGAACCTTTTATGCCTTTCCTAAAGGAAAGGTGAGTGGTAGAAGCACCATGTTCAACAAAAAATTAATATAATTGTGAGGAACTTAGTGGGAACTGCCTCTGATCTCTAAACCCCAAAAGGGGATGATGAAGCTGATGGCTCTCCTGGCTTCGCTGATGCAACTGCAAGAAGACAGGAGAGGCGGGAACGAGCTGTGGGTCCTCGCCAGCCAGCAGCAGCCCCGGCCGCCCCCACTGAAGGTTCTTCCTCTAATGGACATTTCTGTGGCGGATGCTGCCCCGGGGACAGCACCTCATCTGACTCCGAGGGCAAGGCTGGCAGCTCTGCCTCAGTTTTCTGGGTCTTTTCTTGTTTGTTTGGGTTTTTTTAAAAAAAAAAAAAAAACAAACCAAAACCTCATGCACATTCCAATTGCAGGGCAGTTTTTTCAATGTAAGGAGGGAAAAGAAATCAGCGACTTAGACTCCCAATGCATTTTATACCCATTTCTTAATAGCGTGATGCCAGCACCATTTTCATGTTTAGCGTTTCCCTTAAATTGCACTTGAAATTTGGAGTTAAATCCCCTTTGTATAGTAAATAGGCTTAGTGCGGTGGTGCCAATCAGCCTGCCTGCCCCCCTCCTTTTTTTGGAGGGGGGGTATTTTTCAGGAAAAGAAAGAGCCTACTCATCTGACATAATTTACTAAGCTTCCCTACTCCAGGAGCTGAAATAAATCGGGCTATTAAAACCCTCATTAGGAGCAGATGTAGGCTGCTTTGGGGGCAGTGAGGAGCTGCCGCTGGCTCCCCCCATCTGCTGTCCCACGCTCAGCCCCGGCTCTGGGTGCCGCTGCCCATGAGGTCTGTCTTTATTTTCTTTTCTTAAAAAATCACAAACACCATTAAAGACAGAACTTAATGTGCCTTTGCTGCAGAGCAGGAAAACCCTACAGCTGCTGATAACTAAGTTATTCTGACAGACGCGAGATCCAGAGTATTAATATCTGAAGCTCAAGGCAATGAGTGGGGACTAATTATTGCTAAATATTTTTCATGGACGTAGTGTTAATCTCTTTTCTACAGTCCCAAACACCATTTCCATGTTTGTTCCCTCCAGCCAAGTTTGTTTTGCCATCATTTCCGCATTAAATAGGAGCAACAGGTGGAAATTCAGTGGTTTATCTGGGAATACCAAACTCTGCCAGGCTCTTCTCACCCTGTGAGCATCCCAGCCGGGTTGGGACCACAGCGGTTTAGCCACAGCGCTGCTGGTGAAATGTTTCCAAGTTTTCTCATAATCCTGGCTGCTTCTCAAACTGGAGTGAATAACTTTGATGGTCTCTATGTCAGGGAAACCTTGGTGGAAAACGCACCGTGGCGCGGGCAAGGCTGCGCACCGAGCCGAGCTGGAGCAGTGCCGGCAGCGCCGTGGTGGGACAAAGCCCGGCAGCAAACAGGAGTTGTCCCGTCGGGCTCCTCTCCTGCATGTCAAAGGCAAAGAGCATTTATGGGGTAAAACACAAGGCCACAGGAAAGCCCAGCGCCCCTGCTTCTGCCCTGCAAATAGGCTAGACTAACCCAGTACAAAAAAAAGACACGAAAGTTGTCTGGTGTTTCAGCTAGGAAGCAGAGATCTGGTGACATTTGATTTTGAGATCATTCAGATGATATGCTGCAAGAGGTAGATGTTGTTCTGAAAATCGCCCTTGTCCCCAGGGACTTTGATCATGATTCAGATGGAGAGACGTACCTGGCGCTCCAGCGGGCCAGGGGACATCCAGGGCCAGAGCTATTTTAAACCAAGCAAAAAGGCAGCTGGCATTATGCAAAACCAGGTGGTGAGGCACCAGGTGGTGCTCATCTCCCACCTCAGGTGGCCCAGAGAGGTGGGAGATGCCCCATCCCCGGAAACATTCAAGATCGGGTTGGACGGGGCTCTGAGCAACCTGATCTAGTTGAAGATGACCCTGCTCATCGCAGGGGGGTGGACTAGGTGACCTTTGAATGTCCCTTCCAACCTGAGATCGTTGCAGGAAGAATGGACTAAACGAAGGTCCCCTCCAACCCAAACTGTTCGATGATTCTATGAACCCGGGGGCGAGGGAGCAGCCGGGCCCTTTGCCGTGTTAACGCGCTCCTCCAGGGAGGAGGAGCATGGCTTCCCCGCTGCCACCCACCCCGGCCACCCTCCTCGCCCGCCCCGCATCCTCGGGGCCACCCGGAGCCCCTGCCCCACGCAGGGCTCGCAAAGCCCGGGGGCTGCGCAGCTGCTGCAGGCTCTGCTGATGCTGCTGCTGCAAAAAAGGCTGTTCCCAAGGATGACACTGGAGAAAAGACTTTGCTGGGCCTGGATGAGGGACTCCATCGCTTGTCCACCCCGCTTTAGGGTCACTGTGATGGGGGGCAGCGGCTCTGCCTGGCCCCAGGGATGCGGGGAGCCATCCATGCGACGCCCCGCAGCCCGGGACGTGGGGATGCTGCAGGTCCCGGGGAGGGACCACAGGAGGGACGGGCGGTGAGGGGAGGAGAGGCGGGAGCTGCTGGGGTGCGGGCGCCCAGGAGGNGAGAGCCAGAGGGCGACACGCGTGATGGTGCTGCCGCTCACCGGCTGCAGGCTCAGCACCGAGCGAGGCGCGGGCTGGAGTGGGCACACTGCGGGCGCAGGACCCCCAGCCCCAGGCTGGACCACCGGCCGCTGCTTCTCACCGGGAGCAGCGCCCTGCGGCCATTGACTGCATTTTTCGAGGTGAAGTCGAAAAGCAGTGGTGACATCCAGCGACATGCAGCTACCAAGTTATGGATTTCTCCCCGAGTACTCTTTTGATTACAGTGAATGAAGAACTTAAATATTTTTTCATAGCACTCTGTGTGCATTTCACTCGATAAATCTCGCTTTGTGAGAGCTTTGCAGCCATTTCGACAGCAACAAAAATAATTTACTTCCAACTGCTTCTTTCACAGCAAACCAAGACAAGTGGATTAAAAGAAACGAGGTTATGCAGCATGACAAAATACTCCAAAACAACTGAGGAGGAGGAAAGAAAAGGTACGGCTCTGACATTGGGCTAGTTCAAGTCGCTGCATTGAATAGTTAGGTGCCATGGCAATGCTAAATAATTGAGTATGTCACATTTTTATGTCATCAGCACAGAGTCCAGATGCTGCCCCTCTCCTTTCCGTCAGTATTTCCCTGCAACGCCACATTTTATATCAGTTTATGCAGCCTGTGGTCACTTGGAGAACAAGAAGGAGTAGCCGGCGTAGTTTCCCCGCTCCCCGGCAGCACAGGAGGGCTGAGCGGGATGAAGACCATTTCCCAGCATGGATGTGGGGCCGGGTCCAGCTCCGGCCCCGGCCGGCCCCGGGGCAGCCCCGCTCCCGCACCCCGTCCCTGCCCAGTGTCCCCTGCAAGCGCCCGCCGAGGAAAAGTAATCACTTGCCTTACCTCCGGGTTTAATTACTCCCTGCTCCAGAGCTAATTAGGAGCGCGGTCCGTCCGGAGGTCGGGGACGGAGCCCTCCCTCCCGCTTCGTGCCATCTGCCATTGCCATGACAGTGGCTGCGCTGTTCACGCCTGGCTGGGCGCGCTGGATGCGTGGGGTAATGGGGCTATCCCCCCTCCCCCCCGCCCCAGCTCTTTGCAAAGGAAATAAAAAAAAATAAATGAATGGTTCAAACTGCTGCGTGCTGCCCTTTTCCTTTCCACTTCTTAAGCCCTTCAGCGTACAGTTTTCCAGCAATTGGAAGGAAAATTGCCCTGAAAGAAAGAAACTAAAATCTGTCTTATTTTTTAAACAAAACCCCCTGCGCCACACAAGCAGCTGCAGAGAATTTCTCTTCCAAACGGATGATGTCATGGGCTTTGTCAGCCAATGCTGTAATGAATAAAAACCTAGACCCTAAAATCATCCAAGCTTTTGATGAAACTCGTAAGGTTCCTGGTGCAAACGATCACCAAAATGAGCTCCAGCCCGTGGTTTTGTCATGCAGATCTTGCCTGAAGCGAGCTGCAGAGTCGAGGGCTCGAACCGGGCAATAACCAAAACCAGCGGCCGGCCTCGCCGCGGGAGAGGAGAGCCGGCGCGGGGAGACGCTGACGCGGCAGCGGCTGGGGGGGCACCCGGGGGCACCCACCGAGGGGGTGCACAGCCCTGGGGGCAGCTGGGTGCTGGGACATCGAACGGGGCTTTCAGCATCCGCCATGGAGTCACTCTGGTTTTAAAAAATGTGACCCACAACCACATTTTTATATATATATATATATGTGCACATTTAATATATTATATATATAAAATATTATATATATTATCTACATGTATATGTATAAACTACAAATAAAATACTGTGAATAACACCCGCTGCTGCTGTACCGATGGGCACATTGTTGCTCTCCCAGGGACATCCCGGGATGCTGAGGTCAGGAGACTGCAGCCAGCGCTGGCGTCCCGGCTCAGCTCGGGTCCTGGCTGGGGAGGGGACGGCTGCCAGCCGCGGGGAGCGAGGCCAGCGCCTGGCAAGTCACCGCAGGACATCAGGGACAGGGCTGGGAATGACAACCAGGGCTGGGAGCCCGCGTGGCTGCAGGGGTTTGCTGTTCCCACAGCACTGATGCTCCTGACGGGATGCGCCGAGGCCAAGCAGGGGAGATGGAAACCTGATGCTCTGCTACATGGGAGGGGAAATTGAAAAGGTAATTTTCCCCAACAAAAAATCTGCCTGAACAAGTTCAATGGAAAATGGTCGGTGAATGGCGAAGTCAGCCGCTCCCCGGGGCGAGGCGCGGGCGCAGCGCGGCCCCTGCAGACCCCCGGGAAGGGGCACGTCCCTCCCGGCCGGCTCTCGCACGCAGCCGAGGAGGGTCCCGACTTGTGCAGCGTGCGGGCACGTCTCCTGGATTAAAACCAGGGGTGATAGCGCTGGATCATGTTTGTAAAGTAATTTTAAGTTATGACTGGAGCTTTCTATGGATAACAGGGGAAGCGTTGCCAACCCACGTAACACCGAGGGGTTTGTGACCCGCGCGAGGCTCCCCAGGCTGACGGCACGGCTCCATCCCCAGCAAAAACCCTGCTGCAAAGCTGCAGCTGCTGGAAACGAGGTGTATTGGCCCCGTAGATTACAACCACTCGCTCTAACCAACACGTGCACTAACGGGGGAGCTTCTACAGCACATATTCCTCATCTGATGTCCTGCGACGGCTCAAAGCCAATTCACACTGCTGGCGGTCCAAACGTGCGTTTGGGTCACGTTTAAGATCTGCATAGCCTACCCCACGGGCTGTAAAAGATATATGGAGCAATTATTATACACTCCATAAAACATATTTGGCTTTAGAAAATGTTCTTGTGAGATGGCTTCATAGACCCATTTCAATTTATTGATTGGCACCGTGGCCATCGCCGACGTCCCCAGGTGACCACGGCATGCTAGCAGCCGCCACCAACCTCTCCATAAACCGGGGCCCCTTCTGCACACTCCAAGCAAGACGTCTTCCAGTCACCAGCACGTGTCCCCCCAACACCATTAAACCCGTTCCTTCTGCATAATATTTCGACACCATGCCCGTGCAGCGCGCAGCGGTGGTCGGACCCGGCTCACGGCAGCCCAGCGCTGGCGGGACGCCATCTGCCCCCAGTCCACCGCCGGGCTCGCAGCTGCACGCCCAGAGAGAGTTATGAAAGAAAGATGGTTGTTTTGTTTCGGTTGTTTGTAGCTAACGGCACGAGGACTCCCAGTGCTCGCTGCTCTGGGTTTCATTAGGCTGCGCTCGCAGGACCTTGTTCTCGTGGCATTTCAGAGCAGATCATTTCCAGCCCGGTTTACGGAATGTCAGGCTCTTCTCGGTGCAAGAAAACCCATTAATTACAGCTTTGAATGCTCGGATACCAGACCGCGTATCCCGAATCCCGGAGCCGAGTGCCCGCGTACTTGTGTGTGTCCTGACTGTTCACTGCGGGTGCGACAATAGAGGCTCCTTCTCCAGAAAATGGGACGAGGTTGACTCCCAAGATCAAAGGACAGACAGCTCAGCAAGTTGGCACCTGCGGTTCATTTAAGGCCAAGTTAGGGACCTTCAGAATAAATCTCTAAAGAAAGATGAGCTACATCCTCTTCTTTGAGTGATTCCAACCCTGTTCTCATGTCAGACAGCCGAATTTCCCCGACACCTGAGGCGGCGGGGCCGCGCGTGCAAGAGACCTTTCTGCAATAGACTCTTTTCTTATGATGTTTTTCTCTTCCAGCTCCTGGATGGGTCACTCTCTTTTATTAAAACAGCTTCTTTTATGTAAATCCTAGAAGATAAATGCAAGGTATACTAGATAATTACAAATCAGTGAGTGCTGCGATGGCTGTGTTATACTGCCATACTCGGCGCGTGCCGAGGGAGAGCAGGTTGGCTGCCCAAAACTCGGCCTCTGGTCCCTGAGGGTGGGGAGCGGAGGACGGGGACACGCAGACCCCAAGTTTCCGCGCCGAAGAGGCTGCAGGGCAGGCAGGGAGGAGCGCTCAGCACCCCAGAGGAGCTGTGGGACGTGCTCCTGCCCACAATGCTGTCAACCCCCCGCAAGCAGCTGATTAACCTCAAACTCTCAGGGTCCTCCCTGATTAGCGAGTTAGGTTTGCGGTGCAGTTACACAAGAATACTCAGACATGACCACCACCTAGAGGCTAGAGCACTAAATGAAGCTAGAAAGATTTATAGTCAACGTGGGCCAAAAAGGGGGTTGGAAACACTTCAGGAGCCCAAACAGAGCCACAGTGAGAGCTGGGTATCCGGACTACCTTCCTCCAACCCAGTGGTGGCCCTCACCTCAACTTCAGCCCACGCAGCTGCAGCCAACGGCAGCACCAAGCAAACCTGCCACGCTGGAGGGACGCCATCCTGGAAGGAGTTCTGCAAAGAGCGGAAGAACCGTTAGCCCTTTTCCTCCCGTGCTTCCTCCCCTGCACGAGGGCGTTAAGGANGGTTAAGGAGGAGCCCGTGGCGCAGCTCCAATGGAGAATGACTGCTGGGCACGCGCTCCATCAGAGGAAAGTACGCAGCGGCTGCAGTCCTCGGCCTCGGCTGCTGCGAAACCGAGGTCCAGCAGCGCGGGGCTCGGCAGGGACACATACGGCAGCTGAAGTCACCGCTGTGCATCTGTCCCCACCGCAGCCAGAGACGTGGGCAGTTTGACAGCGGGCAAGTTTTTCTCCGCTGGAGGTGCCGGAGGGGCTCAGCCCAAAGGTGTGCACAAGCCCGTGTCCCATGGCCTCCAGCGCTGGCCGCCGGTGACGGGGAAGGGCAGAGCCAGGGGACCGCTCCAGGTCCTCTCCCAGCCCCCCGTGGCTTGCCACTCCGGCTCCTCCTGCACTGGGGATGCGTCTTTGTGTCCGACAGCCCCACTGAGTGGTCTTCCAAGAATTTGTCTAATCACTTACTAAACCATTACGGTTTTGGGGACCCATTTGGGCAACGAGTTCCACGGCTTAATTACACATTGTGTGAAATGTGTTCGTTTTGCATCTGCCACTTGGTAATTTCATTTGGTGCCTCTTTGTTTGCTTTGTCTTCCAACACAAGAGCCATCGACCCCTATTCACTTTCCCCGTGCCACCGCACGAGTCTGTACGTCTCCCTCCTCCTTCCCCCCGCCCCGTCTGTCAATTCTTTGCAAGACAAAAAGGGTAATTTATTTAATTGTTGCTGATATAATGTGCTAAAACTCTCCTTTACCCTCCAACAGTTAATTACACTTGTTAATTATTTTAATTACTCCCAGGGTAATGGTCCAGGTAGCGAGGCGGACCCCGCTGGGCTCCATAGGCATAAACACAGAGCAGAAAAGTCGGTGTTTACCCCAAAGAGCTTCGCTGATACCACCGGTCTGTAACAGCACGGGTGGTGAAACCGGAGCAGGGAAAGCTTGGCCTAGATTCGCAAATTTCTGTTCGCAGCATGGAAAGATTTACAGGAGGCGGCCTTAGGGGAAGGCAGGTCCTGCGGGATTTCCCTTGGACGGGGCGGTCGAGGCTTGGGGAGGCGACTCCAGCCTCTCCCTCCGTAGCAGAGACGCCGCTTTCCGTGCGAAATGGGACCGCGACTTGGCGATGTGGTTACGGCCGGCACCTCTGTGACCGTCGGTGCGGTTATATGAAGGCAGAAATCAGACCGAGCAAGCTTGCAGGCCGGCTGGGGAGCGGGGGCTCAGCCCCAGGCTCCGCCGCAGCCTCCCTCTCGCTGCAAGCCCTGCGCCTCGGGGAACGGCGGCCCCCGTATCAGTAAAACAAAAAAGATCATTTGTGGTCTCGCAGAGCAGCATCTGCCAGCGCCCTCGTCGCCAGGATGAAATCCGAGAGTTGCCGCAATCTAAACCCCCTCTGCAGCTTCTTTTATCTTACGCGGGGCGGGGGGGGGAGCAAACAGAAGAGAACCAGAGCGCTTTGTGGCTAAGATGTCTCACATCTGGTTTTAGCTCCAAGAAATGTACCTCCATCCCCTCCCCGAATTGTTAATGTTAAAAAAACAAAACCCCGGCAATTTTTCTGGGATTTTGGCTCTCAGATAACTTACAAGCAGCTTTGACTGCGAATTCCCGGCTCGCACTACCCTTCGTGCCTAATGAAAGCAACGCACCTCGCTGGGCCAGGAGGGAGGCAAAGCAAACAGCCCTGGGACTGCACACGGGGACCGAGCCCACCGCCTGCGCGCTGGGGACGCCGACGCTGGGAGGGAGAAGCCGTTTGTGCCTCAGGACTGGGAGGCATTTCCCATTTGGGACAATTCTTCAGAAATTTCACGCCGGAGCGCGCGCACCGCTCTGGGGCAGCCTCCGCACTGCACGCTCCTCGCCGCTGCCCTGAGAGGGACTTCAGCCCCATGGCTGCGCCGGGGGGGGCAGGCTGAGGAGTAAATCGAAGCGAGGCTCTCCTAGGGAGAGATGAATTTCCTATTTCCAGTGAGACAAACCTGGTTTAAATCTTGACCACTCTATTTTTAGGTTTCAATACAGCATTTTTGCCTGCGTTATTTATGCTTCCCCCCTTTTTTTTAAAGAACGTCTGGAAATGTTTAAGATGTGTCTAGTTGTATTAACGTGCCTTTGAGAGCTTTATGGTGTCAATTTGATTTCCACTCTTTTAGAAACAGAGCTCTGCAATTTGCGATTTTACTCCTTTTAGATCACATAAGCACCTCCTTCATTTCACTGCTTTCAGGTGTTAGGTCAATCCGAAGTTCACGCTAATGCATTTGGACATCACTTACATGTTTCCATATGACACGTTTCGAGCAATTCCCTCGCTGGTGCCGGGAGGAAGGCAGCGCTTCATTCCCCCAAGACCCTCTCCCGCCGGCCCCTCGCTGTCCCCTTCCAGCAGTGTTGGCAGAGGTGGCTAAATTGGGCAGGTGAAGGGTGTGGGAGCAGCACAGTGGTCCTCTCCCCATCCCCTCCTTGACTTGCCCCAAGCCCAATCCTAATCACGCTCCTTCCAAAGAAGGGGACGGTGGCCAAACGAGACACCGATGACTTCTGTCACCCACCTCTGCGCTCGCTTGTGACCAGCTCCCCTCTCTCTTTCGGGCACTAGGACGATCTCTGGCCAGAAGCCACGTTAACATTGTTCTCTCAAAATGAGAGAGGCTCCTCGAAAGCCACGCAGCGGCGGGGCCCGAGGGGTGTTCTCGGCTCTCTGGAGCCTGTCCAGGGCATCAGGTTTCAGAGCAGGGGCTCCCACGCCAGCTGCATGGGGAAGGAACATCACCACTGGGACAATTAGAAAGAAGAGCCATCCGTTTCTATTCAGGGGATTCAATTTTCTTTCTGCTTCATCAGATTAACACCAATGTAACTCCATTAACTACCAGGGAAGTTGCTCTTGATCTGAAAATCAGACCTGTTGCATTTTCTGGCTTTTCACACAGTCACTTCATTCAAAGGAGCGAAGGTGGATGTAGGATGTACCTACAAAAGCCTTCCTTGTACGTGGTCTGGGAGGGTTGGGGTTTTTTTTCTTTCCCCCATTTTAAACACGAAATTTACTCTTTTCTTTTTTTAAACCCGAGGACCTCATTGTGATTTTCATTTTCTACTTGCTAATGGCAGCCACGGTTTTTCTCTGCCGTTCCTCCCCCTGTGCTGCTCCAGCACGTTGCTGATGATGGACACCAGGAAGAAGTCTACAGGTGCTTCCTCTCATCTCAAACCTGACTTTCCAGGACAGCGAGCAGTGGTTTTCTAAGCCTTTCATTGTTCCGACAAAGCAATAAGCAAATGCTTGCCCAAGTTCAGTTGAAGATCCTGTAAGAACACACATTATTGCGAGGAATGGGAAGTCTCAATACATTCTCCTAAGCTTTAAAGGCATCCAGAAGTTACCTCAGCCGCATGCTGCACTAGGAGCCTGCACCAAAAGCTGTACCATGAGTTATATTGATGCATCAAGCCTGGCAAGAATGACAAAACAATGCTTTGCCCAATGATTGCAACTAAACAAAATCATTACAATGAACCTTCTTAGCAGGAAGACGGGTCTGAAGTATTAACACGATCTCTCCAGTGTTGCACTAAAATTGGGTCATTGTTCACTGTCATCTCACTCTGTTAACCCTCGATAGCTGTACGCTCTCAGCGGTTCTATTTGGGCAGGATAACGTGGCCCCACACACTGATTCACCCCCGAACCACTCTGCTATCCCCTCGACACCACACCACCTTCTGGGCCTGGCGCTGGTCACTCAAACGCCCAACACTACTTGGCGCAGCAGGACATACCCACAGACTGCCCTCCCCGTGACACACCGGTCTTCATTGCACGAAAGATTTAACGAGTGGTAGGGTTCCTGCTTAGCTGGTAACAGCATCAGTAGCGCTCACAGTCTGCTTGTTCAACAGCATGTGAAGTTTGTTGAACTACCTCAAACAACAATGAATACCTAAAACATTATGAGCAGCAATGTCGTCTCCTTCCACCAGGTTTCACTGCAAAATCCAAGTCAGCAGCTGTACATTTATCTCGCCCAACAACTGACGAGCTATATGGGCATCTCACCAGCGCAAGTTGTTGCCAACCTCACTTTTAATCTCTTCCCCCAGGTAAAACCATCATTATGCCACCTCAAAACCATCGCTATCTTTAGACTCATGAATCCATCCACCACATCACATCTTCGACGGTCTGTAATTACTATTATTAATAGTGATAATCAAACTCCCACAGTCAATTTTGCCCGCCTAGCAATTCTATGCATCTTTCGCAATCAGCATCAGAATAGGCAACCATGTTCTGTTGCACCCAGGGCACTGCGGCACAGCCGGCCGAGGATCTCGGCCAAGGTCGTTTCTCCACATATTCCAACTAAACCTGAAAGCGGCTACACCCAACTGACTGCTCAGTGAAAAAGTTTTCTCCCTTTGAAACCTGTGCTTTTTGGACAATCGTAAACTAAGCAAAGCTTGTGAGCTGACGTGGAGCTAGCCTTTGATTCAGTGTCTAGACATCAGCACCGAGAGATGAGGAGGATTTGGCAGAAGGCAGGCAATCTATTTCGTTGTGCAACTCGCTCAATACCCCATTGCTCAGAAAAGCTATGAATTTGAGCAAGGAGGTTTGTCTGAAAAGTTCTTAAGCAATTTTCTGTACTTATTTGAAACAGGAATCTGATTATAACAATAGTTATAGAATTAAGAACAACTCTCGCCCTGGCATGAGAAGAGGAAGAAATAAACAAAACCAAACACTCAATTGTATGTTTCTGTGTAACAACCTCCGCATTAAAATGGGAGAAACATGACCTGACATACAGAATGACCTCAATTAGCGTACGATGGGCTGATTATACCTTGGCATACGGATGAGTCCTTTGCTAAGAAGGGAATATCAACCATATTCATAGTCTCTGCTGTTATTTAAGTAACGATACTTGAACCTCTCAGTGACTAGAGGCTAAAGCCAAACAGAAACGGTTCAATGGTACCAAGATTTGGAGAAGGAGCTCACCTTCCTTGCAGAACCGGGTTTGCTATTTTAAGCCCTTTTAGAGAAACCGCTGGGGGCGGGGGGAATATGCAAGTATAAAACATTTCATTCCAATATGCATTTTCTCCCTGAAGCAGTACAGGCCCATTGGTACCTCTCACCGGCTTCAAGCGGCGTTCAGCCAGACCCTAAAAATGGCTGTACCGTGCATCCAAAGCACGCTGCTGTGCTTGTTAGTGATCTTTTATTCAAAAGCAGCCTAAATTCAGTTAATAATTTTTACGTGTAAAAGTGTCAGGATGATACCTGAACTATTGTTCTACTACTACTTCAAACTGGGACATTCAGAATCTCTCTGTTTTTTCTAAGTTACCGTAAGTTTTTCAGACACCGATCTGTGCATCTCATAGAAAACATTCCTAGGGGGCAAAATTGCCAACTGAACATGCGCAACGTAGCCCCGCTGCCCTCTGATACTGTTGTTACCACATCCCCGGCAAAAGCCCACAGAAAGAAGAGATGTCCACGACATACGGAAAAAATCCTAGCGGCACGTGAAACACCCACATCTCCCCACACTTCCACCAGGCAGAGGCTCCCAGCTACTTCTCGCCATCAGTTTTCACTGCAGGAGACTACAGAGCACGCCCGAAAGCCATCGAGGCTGCGCTGGATTAAGGGAGCGTACTGCAAAGGAGAAGGCCCCTAAATACTCTCTCCCCTTTCCTGCTGAGGAAGCTCCAGCTCGGTTAACCCTGATGCTTTTATAGAGCAGCTCCACAGAATGAAAGGTGGTGCAGCAGGAATAAAAATCCCCGGTCCTTTAGGCCTTGAAAATTAAACCCACGTTAAGCATCATCTAGTAGCCTGTGCCCTGGGGTACTGATGCTGGAACACACATTTGACACGAGGCACTATGTATCGAGATGCTGACTTACAAGTTTGGATATGAGGTAAAATATGCAAGCTCTTGGAATTTCACATTTCTGGGCTGCAAAACAATTTAATGCAAAAGATAAGGTTTCTGCATTGCAGACATTTTTCTTCTTATTAAATATATAACATATTTGGTCATCAATGTGAAGAGACTTTATCTAAAAGGAGGCTTTAAGAGGAAAATGTGAAATGTCCTTGAAAAAGTGCATAGAATAGCTATAGCAACAAAACCGAGGCTGGGTAAAACCAATACCAAACCCCCATTCAACTACTGTCTAGTCTAGCTGTCATTTCCCAGAATAATGAAGCTTGCAGGAATGGAAAGCACTTCTGTACACATACATGTTATCGTGCCAGGAGAAGCTAAGCGAGCCCAAGAAAACATTTTGTGAGTAATACATGTTTCAAGAATAAAACTATAAACAACCATTATGGAAGTATGCACTTTAACCAGGACTACGAACATTCCCACATCAACAGTAATCTATTTTATACTATCAACGGTTTGATGTAAACGTGGTAGTCTCTAAGCTTCTGCAATATTTCAAAGAGGAAAGAACCCCCCTCTAGATCATAACCAGTTAACAGGCACACAAAAGAAAACCAGCCGATACCCTCCAGAATTTATAACAACATCTATAATGCTTAAGGCATGTTGGACAACACCAAGTATCCCACCTTCACTGGAGTAAGTACCGGAGTTTACAAGGTCACCCTTCATCTGAAAGCGCTGGCTGAAGTTCCCAGCTGGTGTAGCCGGCACGTTTCCTCTGAAATCATCTGTTCCCATTTCGGCTGCTGAGAGGCTGGCCCATAAAGTTGGTTTTGTTTACACAACTGAAGAAGACGGGGGCTCAAGCCCTAACCATGCTATGGCCCAAAGCTTTTTAACTGCATAGGTTCCCTCAGCCCTGCACTACTCCAACTCTTGCGGAATTTGGAAGCTTTCCAGCAGCATGTTTGCAGCACAAGCAACAAACCACAATCAGATTTTGAGGAGTCTTTTTTATTAAGATAAATCCAGCAAAATTCCTAACAGTGGGTACATACAACCAACCTGCCCTTTTAAAAGAAATGTTTGTATTTCATTTAAAAACATGATTACACTTTTATTTATTTTTTTTTTTCAAAACTGACAAAATAAAATTACATTTGGGAAACAACAGATTTCCAGCTCTTAGGTTTTTCATGAAAATAGCTCACCTTCTTTATAAAAGCAACCCACAGAACCACTGGAATGTTTAACACGGTTATTTGTTTTGAGACCTCCCCACTTTAAGAAACCATACAACACATACAAGGGAAAAATTAAAATCTGAAGTCTGTAAGCATGACTTACACAAAAAGGGACACACTGACAGAAGTCAAAAGCTACCACCACTTATTCTTTCCATGTACCATACAAACTATTACAATCACAAAATTTAAAAACAATGATTTTTTTTTGTTGTTTTGTTTTGTTTGTTAGGGATTTAATTCCCAAGTAACCGAGATGAAGATGTTCCATAATTAAATTCATGCTAAAAAAACCTGCATTTATAAAATAGTTGATAAAAATATTCCTCTCTGTTAACAATACAGCATGGAGGTACGGATACCAAATGATGGAGATATAGGGCAGGGTTAACATTACTCGGACTTGGCTTCCTTATCATCAGATGCTTCAGCAGCTGGTGCCTATAAAAGTGTTTGGGAAGAATAGAAATATTATTCGTAATGCTAATCGGTTTCCATCCTAACAAGCGTCAAAGAGAGACCAGTTTGTTAGCACACACATGGACAACATTTTGTGTAGATAAGACAATAATGCATAGCTACTACGGAAAATATCAACACAACATGTCGGCCGATAATTCCAAAAATACAGATGAGTTTTAATTGATAACCGAGTTAATTTTGGAATGTTAAGTGCCTCCAAAGAGGCAGAAGTTTAGAACGTATTTTAGATTAGGATCAATCACATGGCAGGGAAAGTCAAATTCCTCATCTCCGTAAGTCACAGGGAAGGGTAAGAATCACACATAAAACTGCAATACTTGTCTATTGTCCAAACTTTGGGGAAACTGGTTCTCACCTCTCTTCTATAAGAATGTCTGCTATTACTTTTTAAGTCAACACATCAAAATTGCAAAGCTCCTATCAAAGATCCTTTGAAGTCCATTATCCTCCTATTAATTTTTAGGAAAGAAGCTCCTGAATTAGTTTTAAAAATGAAAAGATAAACGACCCATTCACTGGATAATGATACTCAACACATGCAGAGAGATCACTGTAAATCAAAAGCAACAGAGAACACAACAGGCTAGTCTGTGCCTACAGGGGCAAAGGGAGCCCATAGAAAACATTGCGCTTCTACTATCAGCACGAAGTCTGCTAGGAAAAGGCCATGAGGAGCTGACTGAAGCTTGTAGCTAGTCCTAGCGAATGGCAGCTCTTAGATAAGCAGCTGATACAGCAAGAACCTGTAAGAAAGAGGCTTGCAGATCAAGAGACAAGACCAAGTTTATTTTGCAGATCTCTTGTTGAATTGTTCTGAGGCAAAGAATTGTTTTAAAGAATTGTGTAAAACTTAAAACCAGATTTCTGGCTCAGTACCAACCCGTGCTGAGCAGAAGAGGCAATCCAGCAGTCCAGAGAGGATATGCAAAGTCAGCTCAGGGTTGGATAGCAATCTTACTGAGTTCTATTGTTCCCCAAATATTCTGCATTGCTCTTGTGCCAACCCTGAGAGGGACACTACGATAGCACAGCCCACCTGTGGAAGGGCTCTATCCCATAGCAGAGTGAGTTTGAAGGAGAATGCTATTCTTTCAGGTTCTCCCTGGGAGTTGCCCTGTGCAGATACTGCAGCTGGTCTGCCTTTACAGGATGGCAGTGAAACACACCACCTTCTGACAAGGAGGCCCAATCGTTAGTTCCTGCAGATGTATTACCAATACATCTGTGTTTACTCCCATGTTTACTGTAGCTAAAGTACCTCATTAGTTTTGGTATCTCCGTTTTCAGAGTGGTTTTCTTCTTTAGCATCCTCTTGTTTAGTTTCATCTTTGCCTTTGGCTCCTTTCTTCCCTTTTGTTGCTGCTTTTTTGTCCTCCTTTTTATCATTTGCTGCCTTTTCTTTCTGTTAAGAAAACAGACCGTGACATGGTAAACACTAGTTTCCACCTCGTACATCTGCATACGCACACTCTCAACTCTAAAACAGCCTACACAACCTGCTTCTACACTCCGAACTTCCTATTGACAAAGATGAGATGGAAGTTTCTAAGGAGAAGTGCTTTCCTGCTATTCTGTCCTGAATGTGCTACTGGGAAGTGCATAATATAAAAGCAGCCATGGCTGGGGTTAAAAGAATTCCTATTTTAAATAGGCATTCAATTAAATTAGCTAAAAAATGTTGGAGTTGAACTGGCCTGTATTTCTGCTGTGCTGCTGAAAGGCATACCACAGAACAAAAAGAACATGTACAACTAGTGGAAATACCAGAATACTTCAGATGTGCTATTAATGCCTATTTAGAAAACTGTAACAAAGCTGTAGTCAAAGGACTTTCCCCCTTCCCTGCCAGAAATATTCCTTACTATAATAAACCATTTGTGTGATAGACAAGTTGAGGGCTCAACAGCATCGCTTCAATAACAGCGAGAACTTTGCATTTATTATTTAAGCGCAGTTTCTTATATGTGGAGCAGGCTAAATCAAAACAAAACTTGATGCTACAACTTCTGTAGTAATAGTTTTCTATACGGCAAGGTCAGTTCCTGACCCCAATACAGTAACAAGCACGACTCTCATTAGTTTCACTTCTGAGGATCTGCCTCTTGCTGCCAATAAGTAACTGCACTAAGCAAACTAGCTTAGTTCCTCGCTTGATTAACCTAGTTCCAGCAAAGGAACCATAAATATCTGCAAAATCACTACTCACAGGTAAGTGAAGATAAACAGATAATTACCGAACATCTACCTCTACTCAGATGATGGAGTTGTCTCAGTGACTAGAAGTTACAAAAAGGGTACTTTCTTATTTCAACGCCTCGCTTATTAGTGTACAAAACTAATTCACATTAAAAATGAGCTGCTTGCTAAGGGTAAACTCAGATACAGAGTACACGGGGCAAAGTCACCTGATTCTTCAGTCATACTGATGATTAAAAATTTACCAAAANTTAATTCACATTAAAAATGAGTTGCTTGCTAAGGGTAAACTCAGATACAGAGTACATGGGGCAAAGTCACCTGATTCTTCAGTGATACTGATGATTAAAAATTTACCAAAATTAACACTAAATCCTACAATAATGCAGAAAAATTAAGACAGGAGGTTAGTAGCACTCGAATGAGAGAGGGTCTCTTTCCTTTCTAACCTCCCATTCCCCAGTTTGACCTTGCTGAGGGATTTCAGCCCATCTGGGACAACTACTATGATATGGTGTTAGGCGTCCCCTTCTCCTGGGCTGTGTCCACTCTCAACAAGCCTCTCCTCCTCTGGGGACTCACTTATCAGAGATACATAGAAGCTCTTTCCAAGAGAAGGAAGAGAGTCACCAGAGGAGGAAAGAGTATGCCTCCACTCACTCTTTTCCCCCTCTGTTAGCTGAACAGTCTTCCAACTTTCAAGAGAGGCAGAAGAAAGACAAACATCACAGTAATATCAGCACCCAAGGGTTCTGGCACTGTTTGGCAGCAAGATTTAGAATTCCACTACTCCTATGGCACTGGTTTGCTCTGTCACTTGAACAGACATCATCAGACCTTCGAAACACACAGAAGTAGTCCACTGTGAAGGGTNCTTCAAAAGACACAGAAGTAGTCCACTGTGAAGGGTTCCTCCAGCAGCCCCAGTACGCTCCAAACTCACGACCGTGTTAGTCGCTTGCTCTTCCAATGTAAGCCATAAAGGATTTTTAAAGACTTGGGGTTGTTTGAAGAAGGGTATCTTTTCCCTTACCCCATTAAAAAAAAACCCAGAAGGTATTAACAGAGCTAGAACTGTAATTCTCTGTACCCACTCTTTGCTGGTAAAGCTCCTCTTAAGAAAGGATTTGAGGAGAATCCATAGAAACTGGCTTCCATGGCTGGACTCTGACCGGAGAGAAGTGTCTCGCAGCACACAGCTGACTGAGGATCCCGGGATCTTTGCTCTGTTCTGCAAGATCTGTGGCTTCTGGGGACAAGCTAACAGCTATTCTGTAAGGGATCAAGCTCCATTCCACAATCAAGTGAGTCCAGGAAAAAAAATACCCAAGGAAATAATGTTATTTTTCAATTTCCAAGCTTATTCCATCCTTTCAGCTAGTTCTGAGCTAATACCATTGTAGTAATTTTCCTGAATAATTTTTTTATCCAGATGACAACATCAGTTCTGCAATAGGGGCATGTGTTTTATAAAGCGTTTTACTCTTTTTCTCAGCTCTATGCTTCTCAATAAGGGTAAGTTTAAAAGGTGAAGTCTATTCTGACTCACTGAAAAATCATTCAAAGAACCTGACGGTTGCAAAGTTAAGCATTTGGGGGAAACAAGAATTAAAGATGCCCGCACAATTCTTATTACATCCCCTTTTGCACAAATATTGATCCAGTATTAGGAGCTCTCAAGCCCAAAATATAATTCAAGTGTCCTGGCTGAAAACCGGCACCTTAGAAGCAAGAGGACAAACGTTTTCCCAGTCCAACTGGGGGCAATGTGCGGGACAATGGCCAAGGCACCACTCCCAGCAGAACTAAAGAATCCCAGAGGGAGACCGCTTGTGCAGTAAGGGACTAAACTAAGTTTTGACAATCGCTTACAGTCCTTAACTTCTGAATGCTCATTTTCACAACTCTTAAGATTCTGTTAACACAGCTTTTGTGTGTAAACTCTGAGATGTTTCCATAAATATAAAAAAGCAAACTTGAAAAAGGAAAAAAAGAAAATACCAACAACATGCATCGTATGTAACTGCACTGACCTCTGCGTGGGTCATCAGCAGAGGTTGAACCCAGGACTTTCAGATGCCCAAGCCAGCTCTCTGCCACTTGGGCTGGAAGAGCAACCACCAGTGTTAGGCTCTCCTCTTCCCAGGGGACCAGCCACCAGAAGGAGACGCAACCCAGAGCGCGCCAGCAGCTCACACCACAGGAATGCTGAGCAGCAGGGTTCCTAGGTTCCCCTGCTGCTCCGGAATGGGATCTAGAAATCCAGCTGCACAACCAAGATGCAGATGTGAAAAACTTGCTCTGCACACCACTGCAATTACAGAGCTGAGAGGTGGTGTGCCCAAAACGACAAGCAGGGCTCTCTTTCTTGCCCATTTCTCGTGACATCTCTGCTACTCCGTATAGCAAGGCCTTTTAAATGTACAGAAAAGAGCTCCTGGTTCCCAGACCGTCGTCCCCTTCTGTAACTAAGCATCTCTCGCACCTGTGCTTTGCCCATATGACCATCCAAAACCACAACGGAATATGTATGATTAAAAAAGAACACTAAAGTTTTGTTGTTGTTGCGTGGTTTTTTTTTTTCCAGTCGCAAAATCCTAATACAATCTGAGTATTTACAGACAGATCTAAAAAAAGCACTGCAAACTGTGACTGCTTGGGAAGTCTGTAACAGGAAGAGGATATAAAGAAATACCTCGTGGACTGCAGAACTGTCCCCTTTTAAATTTCAAACTGTTGCGCCAAAGCAAAAAGAAGCTTTAAATAGTTTCTTTTTTAACTATACTGTCAGATATGCCAGTATCTTTGACATTACCCAAAATAACCAGCTTAAGGAAACGGGTACGTAGAACTTCATCTCCAGTGATTAAAATTTGATAAGCTGGTAACTAACTAAAAAGCGTGCCTTTGAATGAAAACATAGGAAGAAACTGTAATTAAAAGGATGATTTTCAATGCCTTCTCTAATTGAGTCTCTGATCTCTATTCAAAGCATCGTTTTCCCAACAATGCACTATATGAAACTTCAGAACAGCCTTGCAAGGCAAGCAGTAAAGCCTCACCACAACTGATTTAAAATCTGTTCAGTTTACCACATTCCTTCACTAGGAATTGGATAAAATTATCTTTACATCTTTCACGTTCTTCTTAACTTACACAATTCAATCTTAAATCTTTAAAAATGAAAAACCAAAATGGTTAGTCGTGGATGTTTTTTTCCCCCCTATAAACACCTCGAGAAAGAAAAGTTTAACTTCAGTTCAAGAGATCTCGAACGCTTACCTTAGGTGCTGCCTTTTTGGGCTTTGGCTCCGGTTTAGGCGGAGCAGGTTTCTGTACAAAACATATACAAGAAACAGAGTCAGATGAATGCTATAAATGTTTTGGCAATATATTGCTAACTTTTGAAAACTATTCAAACAAAAAATAGTTCAGAGCTGTCTGCTTCATTCTGTAGTATAAAGGAGAAAATGTCAGAGGCAGATCGGCATCTTTCGTTACCCAAACCCATGTTCCCTCATGCATGTTACAGCGGTTAGGGTACAGATGCTGACAGTAGTAGCAAGTGGATCATTACAGCGTCTGGGTGTTAGCGTCTGCTGCGAAGGCAAGCGCGTGTCAAAAATGAAAGGTATTAACATTTGGATGTAACTTTATGTATGAGTACACATCTTAGCCTTCGCTAAAATTAAGTACTTTCTTTTTTAAACAGTAATCGTTATCCACTTGGCATTTCCAAGATGGCTTAAAAAAGGGCTGGGTGCACTAAGTGTCTGAAGAAAAGGACGCCACGAGCCTGTTTAAGGCTGTGACTCTGGGCTGAACCCTACCACATGACATAGATTTACACCCTTTAGGACTCGGTTTACCCAACAGTTGGGCCTGCAAAATCAATGGGCAAATTACAAGTATAAGGGAAGAGCAGGTAATTTATAGAGCTATGAGCAGGTATTTCTATGGAGAAGACCTACAGAGAACAAATGCATCTTGAAATCAATATTCCTTGACTCTGGATACGCACGCGTCTATACTGAATGTTAACTAACACAGATGTTTTATCTCATGTGAAATGTCTAAAAGGAAGCCTGTAATGTGTTGATACTCAAGGACTGGAAACATAGAATAGGAATTTTACTTTTAAATATTACAATACTCTAACCATGCTTTTCATAGTACTGGTGGAAAAAACCCAGATAGTTTCTCCATAACTGTCCCCAGAACTTAGCATCCCATGCAATGTAGAATTAAAAGAGTAAATAAAGATACTTACAGCGGATAGTCTAGCTGACCTTCTCTTTGGCTGTGTAAAGAAAGATGTGTCACTAAAACTCAGAGAGCATAAAAAGCAGTGCTTTCTCAGAACCACAACCCAGAATAATATGGCACGTACACTACGTCATGAAGCCCCATATGAATTCTAGGACTTATGAAATTAACAGGCATGATCATAGAATGGTTTGGGTTGGAAGGGACCTTAAAGATCACCCAGTTCCACCCCCCTGCCCTGGGCAGGGACACCTCCCCCCAGCCCAGGTTGCTCCAAGCCCCGTCCAACCTGGCCTGGAACACCTCCAGGGATGGGGCAGCCACAGCTTCTCGGGGCAACCTGCCCCAGGGGCTCACCACCCGCACAGGGAAGAATTTCTTCCTAATATCTAATCTAAATCTCCCCTCTTTCAGTTTAAAACGGTTACCCCTCCTATCACTACATTGCCTGATAAGGAGTCCCTCCCCAGCTTTCCCATAGGCCCATTTAGGTACTGGACGGGGCTATAAGATCTCCACGGAGATTTCTCTTCTCCAGGCCGAACACCCCCAACTCTCTCAGCCTGTCCTCATAGGAGAGGTGATGATGGCGATGACTTCCCAAAAGCGCAGCTTTGCTCAACAGTTCCCGCTCTACGCCGCTGCCCTTTTTTACCCTACTGAGGTGGCAAGAGATAAAGTTTCTTTACGTCCGGGAGCTGTGCCATGAAGGCTCTACCACTGAGGCGCCGTCTGTAAGGCTAAAGGGAGCACGGCCCCGTTGTCCCTCAGCGGCCGGGACACCCAGCGCCCACCTCAGGCGACAGGCCGCGGGCTGGGCCTGGGCCTCGTAATTTCGGTGGGACCCCAAGAGAAATTCCTGGCGGCACCGAAGAAGCAGCTCCTACCTCCTCCTTCGCCTCCCCTTCCGCTGGAGCCTGCAAGGAAAGCGGGAGAAGGAGGTGAGAAGGCGGCGCCGTCCCCTTGAAGGGCCGCCCGGGGCGGGAAGGGAGGGCAGAGATGGATGGCGGACCTCTGCCGCCCGGCGGACTACAACTCCCACAATGCCTCGGGGCCGCCGAGGCGGCGTCACCGCGCTTTGAAAAGTTCCCGCCAAATTACCTGCCACAACAAGGTCGTCGCCGGACCCGCGCCAAGGACAATGTCGGCGATCCGGCCACGCCGCCATCGCGACCGCCCGCGGGGCTTCGGCGCGGCCCCGCCGCCCCCGGCCCCGCCGACGGCGGGGCCGGGGGCGGCGGGGCCGCGCCGAAGCCCCGCGGGCGGGTGAGGGGGGTCCCGGCGGGTGAGGGGCGGCCGCCCCCGGGGAACCGGCAGTGGACGGTGTGTGTGTGTGGCGGGGGGGGCGACGACCCGGTGGCGGCCGGCGATCTAAAGTTACTAATTACGGTGGTGAATTCCCTTTTTCCTCAGCTTTCCTTCAAGGGCAGCGTTGGATAAAGATATTTTATATATATATATATATATATTTTTTTTTTTTCAAATTCTGCGCCGCCTAATGGCACCAAATTACCATTGCACAACCATCTGGTATGACAAGAAGTGGGAGAGGAGGAGGGA
>RSEF01000004.1:11713683-11725470 GCA_003993805.1 Himantopus leucocephalus | reverse complement strand
TTTTTTTTTTGCTTGCTTGCTAAGTATTATTAAAATGCATTTTGAGTGCCCCATTAGCAGCACTGTCTATTTTGAATATCTGTTACAGAAAGACCAGCAGCTCAAGACCTCATGTTTTTGTAAGCCCAAGCTCAGTTTTTAGATAGCTGAAAACTTAGTTTTCACACTTAAGAAAAGTGGTTTAATATGAATGAAGCCTCACACAACACGTAGCTCATCAAAACTGTAAAATGCATCTTTCAAAATGCAGAGGACAGTGTCTTTTTAGCCTCTGAACCACAATGAGATGTTCAATGGGAAACCGAGCACTGAATTTTTACAGTGCTTGGCACAACAGCCTTTAACACAGTCACAAGTGTAAAAGTGGTGATTGAAAGGATTCAGCGTTTGTTGATCCTGAAAGTAACGTTGCCTCCAAGTATGGGCTGAGTTAGGCTAAGGACCACCCCCCCCGATCTTTGTCTTCTGTTTTGTCATTAAAAAGTGATCCTTGCAGTGGAATAGCTCATCCCCGGTGAGCAAATGGCCACCTCTGTAGCTCTTGGTATTTCTTCATTCCTGTTGACCCACAAAGGAGAACATTTCTCATACAAGTTGGTGTTTTTCTCTTCCTGCAGTGAGGAATGCGGAAAAGGTTCGGGAAGGGAAACGGAACCGGTCGAAGTCGGTGTGTGTCATCCCACCGCCGCAGCCCAGCGGTACGGCCTGGGGTGAGAAGAAAGAAATGGAGAAAGAGCTGACTTTGGAGATGTAAAAACACAAGTGATGCTGCTGGTTTCCCATGAGGGATGTGACTGTGTTTTACGGATGGCTGCTATACATGTGGATAATGTAAATAAGGTGCATGTAAAAACGGGCTGCATGGACAGGGCAAAACATCCTCAGTGGTTTGCATCCAAACGTGTGCTCTTATTGCACAACGCTGGGTTTTGAACGGGAACCGGGGGGAAAGATGCACAGTTGGGCACAGTTGGGCACTAGCAATGCAAGGTAGTGTCTAAGAGAATTTTGAAGAAACGTTTAGGAAAAATTAGTCTGTTCAGCCTAGGAAAATTGCTGAAAAGACCTGCAACTGCAAGTAAGGGTGTTTTAATGAGAGGAGATATCAGGTCTTCCCATTAGTCAGCAGGGATATACTAAAGAGCAGTGAGCATTTAGGTTATATGTTAGGAAAAACTTTATAATCTCAAGGAGAGTTTTATTCGGTGATGGAGCGTGCCACTAGGAAAGACAGCAGAAAGACTGAAAGATCTCTTCTGCTCCTCAGGAACTGGTGAGTCCTGATTATGAACATGAATCACGTGAAGTCCAAAGTTAAGTCACATAGTTAAATAAGGTGTTGCGTCTCACCAGAGGGACTGTCCCACACTTAGACACAGTTCTTTTAATGAAAACTTATTACAGCTGCATTAAAAGGGGAAAATATATTCTTACTGATTTTTTTAAAAAAAATTATTTAAGAAATGGTTCACCTCAAAAAATAAAATGGGGAAGCTCCAAATCCAGTGGCAATACCAGGAGAAGAGCGTGCCATCCCTTAAACAGATGGGCAAGCCTTGTGCTGTGGCTGGTTGTTTGCAGCAAGGCTGCAAAGGTTCTCCAAAAGGATCTCTGCTGCCGTAGCCCAGAGCTGCAGGGTCAGAGGAGTTCTGAATGTGTCTCTCTAAAAGACGCAGGAGAGAGAGGGACCCAAAACCTCATTGCTGTGGAGCACTTCTGCCAGGAAAGGTGCAATCCCCTTTGCAGAGCGGATGCAGGTGAATTCCAGGCATAGTGCCTGAGGAAGACGGATATCTCCACATTTGGGTAATTTTCTTTGAAACTCCAGGTAAGTGTTCCAGCCTTTGAATTCTTGTCCTTAGCTGAACCCAACAGGCTAAGTTTTAGTATTGCAGACATCAACATTTTTCTTTCTTTCCCCCTTCCTCTGCACTGAAGGATCCAAGAGCATTTAATCTAAACAAGTGGCCAAAGAGACTCTGAAATGAAAATAAAAGAAACCGTAAGAATTTGTATACTCCCCTCCATGATGTTTTTGGACCTCCAGAGCCAATCTCCTGTGTGCAGAAATACTGCGTTAGGAGGGCACTGCCTGATACACCAGGGCTTTCATTTTAAATTAAAGACAAAATTGTGTGTATTTGCTTCTACAATGATGCGGAGGTCTCATTTTCATTTGAACAAACTCCTTTACAATGTTCTGACTTAAGCTGATGTATTTCATTTTGACTTGAAGGCCACTCTTCACTGCCCCATCACTGGGAGTTCACCACACTGCAAATTAAAATTGGACCTTTTAGCCTTATGTGTGTAATTTGTGTGTTTATATACATATATGTACATATTTACTGATTTTAGTATAGGTCCATGGTTGTCTTCAGTTACTTTGTTAAAATTTTAGGTTTGTTTCTTAGCTTACTCTGTTTTGCGTGGGAGTCATGTGGATTTGTCTGCGCTTTGTTTAGACAACTGCCCATCTTCGAAGGTGTTGTGATATATACATGTACTATGTTTCTATCTATCTCAATTAAATATGCTGTGTTGTGGGATCATCTAAGGGTCATTACCTCCTCTGCAACACGCTCACAATGATGTTAGCGGAAGCTGGTGACACGCGGGGGTGTCTCTCTGGGTGTCATCAGTCCGGCACAGCAAGCCCGGTGGATCCGCTTTGAGCAGCGGTGCCTTCAGCTCTGCCCCGTGCAGCCCTTGGTCGCTGATTGCGAGCAAGGAGAGTGATTGTGAGGAGTGAGAAAAGTCGTCTGCTTGTTGGTGTAAGCAATTGTATACAAGTGAGAGGAAAAAAAATATACTGAATCTGAAGGTCCTTGGCTCTCTGGGGTTGGAATGTGTGCTTTTACCTGCAGTTTAGTGTCCGCAGTGTTTAAAATTTCTCCTTAAGTTCTGCGCAGTACATAGCTATAGAAAGATTTACTAAGATGGGTCCTTTTTATTCTGTAGCTAGAGAGCAAAAAGGAAAATAAATCAAGTTGCTTGCCAGGGAGTTTTTAATTAAGTTTTTTTAATCAAGGATAGAAACTTTGAGAATCCCTCGGCTAATTGTTGCTCGGGGTTTTTTGTGTGTTGTTTTTTTGTTTGTTTGTTTGGGTGGTTTCGGGTTTTTTTGTTTTTTTTGTTTTTTTTTTTTTAAACTTGTGGCTTCTGAGTGGTCTTGCTTTTGTCTGAAATATCTGGATGTCTGTACCATCTTTGTCTTGTGCAGCATCCATCATTGTTCTGGGCACTGAGTACTTAAATCATGATATTTTTTGGTTTGAGTTTTCCATCATGTAAGACAAGTTCTCTGCAATATTGTTATGGCCTACCAAGGACCTTAGCAACCAGTGGCTGTTTTGGCATGCGTAGATTTCTTTGTAATACTGTAGCAGACAAAAGAAATGGTTGAGAAAATCAGGACGCTTCCAGAAAATAGAACTGAAATTTTATCTGATGCGGAAAAAATAAAAAAAAAAACAAAAAAATTTTACCTGCGTTTTTTTCAAATTGTACATTTTCGTCTCACTTTAGCAGGACAAGAAACTTTTCAATGCCAGGATCTCCCAGCTTCTAGCAATGCCAGATGTTGCTCGGCTCCAGGTGTGCGGCTCGGTGGCTCGCGGCTGCCGAGGCTGCTCCAGCCGGTGCCGCGTGCCTGCGCGCATGCGCTGGCCTGACCCTGCGCACATGCCAGCCCGTTAATCCCTTTCAACCCTGCTTTGCGGTGCTGGGACCATAAATACCTCTCTGCTGCATTAACAGTTTGCTTGATCTGCAGAGAAGACAATATTCTGTGCAGTACATACTTTCCCAATGAGTCACTCTGCCCCAAATTTAACCTTCTAGATACTGTGGATTATTTTTTTAAAGGTTCTTTACAAAATATAATAGCACAGCTAAAGCCTTCATGAAGTATTTTCCAGTTACTTAGTGGCCAAGCCCTCTGACTAGGATGTATTTCAGTCCAGAATACCTTTGATAATCTTTGCCAGTATCCAGTGTTGGTGGTCTTAAAATTCTACAACCGAGTGGAAAACTGTTAAATGCTCAGGCTTCAGAGCATGCCTAATTAATTCTTTGCAGGGTTTTAGTCCTTCAAAAAGTGTTAAAAACACGGATTCAGTGTATCATTGAATATTGCATGGTTCTGTGGAAGTAAATTGCATCAGTTTGATTCCTTTAGCAGTTCAGAGAGCTGTTTCTGTGTGCTCACTCGGGAAGTTTACAGGAGTCTTTTGAAAGTTAAGGTTAAAACAGGCAAAAGTTGCTAACGATGGGGAGGTGCTCAATGGCAAAGTGGGAGCCCAAAAACTACATCAGAAAAGTCTGGGCACATCGATCAAGCAGCCGCATTTACAACCCAGGCTATAAAGCTCCCTTGCACTGGCAAGTCCAAAAAGCATTTGTGTTCAGCACGTGGACTTTTTTTTATTTTTTTTATTTTGACCAGAAAATCATGCTTCTGTTTAGTTTATTTCACGACTGCTTAAGGAGATTATAATGGTTTAATCCTGGAAAGTACTGGCAATGCTGAAGAAGCAGGTGAGGCAAATAGAGCTTTTTTTTCTCTCCCAATGTTGAGTGCTGGGGGTAGTCAACCCCGTAAGAAACATAAAGGATCTTTCAACATCCAGGCTTATGTGCTTCTTTCAAGAGACATGTAGATGGTAGAGATGAAAAAGGAGCATGTGATGGAGATGAATGAGTGATTATAATTCTAATGCAGAATTAAAGGAGCGAATGTCAGTATGGATATCTATTCCTCTCCCTTCCCACGCAGTTCATACTGGGGGGGTTGCTCTTTGCAAAACCATCTGGGGATGTTGGTGACATTTCCAAGGCAAAGTTGGTAGCGCTTGGGTAGCACTTGTCGTGGTCTGGATGGCTTTGCTGTGTCGCTTCCTTCTTGTTCTGAGGTTTGTGGAAGCAAGAGCAAAGACAGATCCACGAGAGGTACTCACCCCATCCACCTAAGGAAACATGATGCGGAACATATTTCAGAGCATGACAGATCATCAGGGTAAGCTCTAATGCAGAAGGGTATGCAGATCTCCAAAGGGACTCGGGGAAGTCACTGAAAGCAGACCTGAAATCATGTCTGTTTATAGAATTGAAAAAAATCCTCTGCTTTCAGCATGACAGAGGGAAAATATGTTGATCTATCTACCTGGTATGTAATTTTTCAGCAAGCGTGGATCAAAACACAAAAAATAATGATAACTCAGACCATGCTGATGGAGTCTTTGATCAATCAACAGGTAAAACCCCGATTCTGGGAAAAATCCGAGCTGAGTAGCCCCAGCTCCTTGCTAGAATATGTATGTTCTGGAGACTCACAAATTCAGTTTAAAAGCTTAAGGGCAAAAAAAATCATCAGGGTCAATTAGGAAATAAAGGTCATTAAAATGCCCAGGATACGACTTCCCTTTCCTTACAACTAGGTCCTAGTGGTGTCCACGGTGGCACCCTCNGCTTTCCTTACAACTAGGTCCTACTGGTGTCCACGGTGGCACCCTCATTTGATGTCTCTGGATAAGAGGAACCTGAAGGCAGCTTCCCGCTGGCACCAGAAGAGGTAAGGGAGGAAAGGGACGTTTTCCTTGGTAATTAAATGGTATTTGTGTCTGACTATTGCACGGATCATGTTGATGCTCCGTTAATACACCTACCTAGCTGTGGTGTGGCACTCCAGAGATCCCAACGCAAGCTACAAAGGACAACCAATACCATTACCAGTTTCTATAGGCTTAGAAAGTGTGGCAGGACACTACTTTTTTGGGTTTTGTGGGGTTTTTTTTGGATGGGGGTCCTAAGCCTGTTGCTATAGTGCTCCAGGGGTGTTATATTAGTTCAGGCAGCAGCTAGTGATGAGCGGAGGCTGTAGACCAGTTTGGGATGACTGCTCCCCTCCCCACACAAACACCCGCCTCCAGAGGAGCTCCTGGTCTGCCCAACGCCCATGTATACGGTAACCTGTTTGACATGTGGAGACTTGCTTTGTAGGAGGAAACAAGTGTGGTCCCAATGGTTGTTCGGGCCAGCCAAGAGCTTCTGGAGGTGCCTCTTGGACCTCGTGCTGAGGGATGGAATGGACTGGGCAGAGCATCTGCAGGACCTGGGGCCAGTGGGGTGAGCATCGGTACCAGGTCTGGCTGTTCCTGGATGGGAAATTGTTTCTTTCCTTCTCTAAATTACAGATCATCTCTGCTGGAAGAGTAAAATCGGAGCTCCTTGAGCCCTTGGTGAGGCTGGAGCTGGAGGGTGAAATCCAGTTATGTTAGGGAAATTGCAAATCTACTATCAATTTCAGGATTTATCCTACAGTATTTTTGCATAACGAAAGGACTTTTATTCTTGTTTTCTCCCCATAAGGTTTTCGTCCTTATGGCCCTGTTGCGTGCTCNTTGTTTTCTCCCCATAAAGTTTTCGTCCTTATGGCCCTGTTGCGTGCTCTTTATAGGCATAGGCCTGCCAATAACAAGTGCTGGACGTTGGATGTTAATGGTGTGGCCCCAGCTCTGCAGGCTGACCCCCAGCGCTCTCTGCAGCGTTCTACACACGGGCAACACTTCCACCCAGAGTTTAGATGCANCTTCCACCCGGAGTTTAGATGCAAAGGCAACGTCCTAAAGCAGCCCAGGGAAAATAAGATGAAAACATATGGATTAGTTGATAATAACTTAAAAAAATCTTTTATTAAATATTTTGCTTCAATTTATGTATTTAATAATTGTTTTCATTTCTTTGATGGATATCAAAAGGTGTTTTGATCTCCAGAATGGAAATTTTTCTTTGAAAATGTTGAAATTAAACATTCAAAATTAAGAAACACCTATTTTGAAAATTTTCCAGAGGCAATCACTCACCCACCCCAGCCCTTCCTCAAAAATGACTTATTTTTTTAAACCCCACATTTTCTGATTAGTTCATCAGAAAATCCCCAGCCCTTTCTAACTGCAGAGGAAGGGGGGGGGGCTGGAATAATTTATTGGTGGCTTTCTTGCCAGTTCTTCCTTATTTTTTCCCCTCTCTTTTCTTCTGGTATTTGTGTGTCCTGTCTATTAACAAGGCTGTCTATTGCATTGTATAAAATATATATGAACAAAATACTTGCACAAAAGGAAACCAGATAGCTAATTTACGCTTTGAAACCAGAATGGGTCGGAATCTTATATTTAATAAAGATGTTATTTCTGAAGAGTAAAGGAACTATTTTTTTTCTATTAGTCTGGTTTGTAAGACTGAAAAGACTTATGAAAAAGCATTCCTATTATAAGAATTTTAATTTCATCTAATTTTTTCCCCGAGCAACAGGGAAATAGAGAAGCAAGGGGGTTGCGGAGGGCTGAGCGGGGCTGATGGAGTTTGCTCCTCTAACCCCCCCAGCCTGCTGGCATGAGGTGCTTCACCTTCTGGGCTGGCTGGACGCAATGGGGCTGATGCCTAATTAAAAAAAGTAATCAAGCTGAACAGAAAGAAACATAAGGGGGCTGTAAGCCCTCTCATGCGTTAGCCGTCCCCGGCAAGCCCGGGTGCTCCCTCCACGTGCTACTGGAGTGGCTGCCCCATCCCCGTCCCCATGCTGCAGCTGCTGGTGCCCCAGGCACAGTCTCATTGTCCATCACGTCCAGGAATTTTTCAGATCCTAATGGTGACAAGCACGTGCGTGGGGTTGTGCCAAGGAGAAGAGAAAGCTCGTTGCACAGAGAGTCGTTCTGACCTTGCAAACTCAATTCCTATTCCACAGCCCAAGAATTTGGAAAATGTTTGGCTGGGGACATAGCAGCCCATGAGGAGCCAAGGCTGGGCACCAGCACTGCTCTGCTGCAGCCACACAAGGGTGTCTCTGCCAGTGAGACCCAGAACTGCTGAGGACACCTTCCAAATGGCAAACAGCGCTAACTTGTGAGTATGCATTAGCATAAATACAGCAATACCAAATACAGCTGACTAAAAAGCATATACATAGATGTGGGAGTGTGCATCAATCCCTTTTTTAAAAATACAAAGTGCCCACTTTGCATTCAAATTTTATGCAATTGCAATGCAATCTGCAGAAAAAAGTCCTTCTAGCGTGCAAACCCTTGTCTTCACCGAGCTCCTTCAAGCATTGCCAATGCTCCCCCATCAGTCGTGTTCAGCTTTGAGATATAGATCACAAGAATAGAAGGCAACCAATTTTCCTTGTCACTTCAGACAGGTTTAACCAGTATTACATGTTAGTTAAATGGCAACTGATTGAAATTACGCTTATTGAAGATTAATTAGGTGATAGATATATTGCACTTTGTATTTAATCAACCATTTTATGTTCAATACAAAGAGGTCATCTCGTTGCAGCGATTGTTGCCCGTGAAGTACCCAGATGACTGCGAGATGGGTGTGTTATTGCTGTTCAAAACTATGGAAAAAGAGTCGATACGTTGGGCTGTGCAGGAATGCGCTGGGAGAGGGTTAATATGTGTAGGGATGGGACGAGAGAAGGTGGTGGGAGGGTTGGCCAGAAGCACCTGTGTGCAAACCCATCACAGTAGCAGGGATTGCTTGCAGCAGAGATGGCAGCTAAACACGGGAGGGTGAGCAAGTGGCCAGGGAGGGACAGTATGTGCTTGTTCATGCCAAATTACAGGGCTGAGCAGGGCCTCGTTTCCCGGGTGGCACTGCCAAGAGAGCGCGGGAAGAGTGGAGCACCCCCACGGGCATGCCAAGGGTTTTGGTGGGAGGCTGTATCATGTCAGAATGATTTCTCCTCTCCCTTAGCTGACTAAATAGTTTGCTTGGAAGAAAAAGGATGGTTAAGCAGGCCAGAGACGTGATGCATGTTTTCAGTTCCCTGAAAAAGACCTTTGTGCTGCAGCTCTCCCATCAAACGCACGTCCACTGCTCCCTGTCTGAAGCCCACGCAAGGAGGTTTCTACCTGCCGAGAGCAGCGTTCAGCCCTGCCGTGAGGACTTCCCTCCTGTTACACAAACATTAGAAGGCATTCTTCCATTTTAGCGACCAACCAAGATGTAACCCTAACCTTCGAGACGACGTGCCAGCCGTGTCCTGCAGCTCCCCCACCACCTGCCCCACCATGCCAGATGCAACAACATCTTCTGCCCTCCTTGCGCTCTTGCCCCTTGCAGCCCCCCCTAGCTCTGACTAATGGCGCTGTGGGGACTGTGGCTGAGTTTCCACGCTGTGTGACGGTAAGTGTGGAACCTGTCCAACCTTTCCTTCCTTCATGTGTCAGTGCAGGGACTCCTCTGGGCAGGGACCTCTTTCCTGGATCCCATCGGATGCCTCACGTGCTCGTGGTCAGGTTAAACAAACAGCAGCTCTGCCGCTGTGACAGTAAGAATGAGAGGTCTAATGTATTATTTAAAAGCTATCCCAGCCTGCAATATTTAAGAAAGAACATGCAGGGGATGGAATAAATTATTATAATGTAAAGTCTATTGCGCTCATAGAAGAAGAACGAGCGCATTCATCACTGGATGTGCCTCAACAGTTGGCTAGAAGTGTAGTCAAAATTTTACCCAGTTTTCCTAACCAGTGTGAGATTTCTCCGAGATACCCATATGTTCACAGTTAACTTTAACTATTAAATTCATTTGGAAATCAATTTGGTCACACAGAATCCTGCAGGATAAGGAGGTCAACATCTTCATTTATCCCGCTTTTTAGAACAGGTCATGACTTAGGCTAAGGTAAGAACACCAGAACTGGAATTTTCACTGTAATTTAAATTTCCTCCTCCAGCCTCCTGGCATGTCGTAGGAATGCAGTTATTGCCCAACAGAAATTATAATTTTCCTAGTCTGGCATCCCATTCCTGGCAGTGATCTACAACAGATGCTCCAGCAGAAGACTAAAACATTAGGAACTAAATGGCAGCGAAATTCCATGCAAGGAATTGTCCCTTGTCCCCATGAGACAGATCTTCCACAGCAGGCTTGGGTGGTGGGAGGGGTATGGATGCTATATAGTCCACTCTTCTGTGGCAGGAGAGAGAACATCCTTCTACAACTGCATAGCAAGGCACTCTAGGTATATTGGTATGTACACCCGATTTTAATGCTCCTTGTCTAGCTAGATGTGGACCAGCCTGATTTAAACATGTTTACGTGGGTTGATGGCATTAGTTCTGAGAGCACCGAGATTTTAAGAGATTTTTAAGAGATATCACCAATATTTTCGTGTTATTGCTTGGATCTCTGGGGTCACTTTGTGAGCAAGCTGCATTAGCGTTTTGTTCAGAGGAAGCAGGAGCTGCAGGAGATGCATATTCCAGAAGTGCCACTTCTATACTGCACTTGCGAGGACGCGGCCAAAGGTATCTCACAGCAATGGCTGCAGACGCCATGACTGGTAAAGGTCTTGGGGTTCAGATCTGCTCAAGCCATACACAGCCTTTCCGCTAATCTCATGCACAAACGGGGTTTTAGAAACTCTCCAGTGTCCTGGGCAGTTCTGCATGGTAACCACTCGTGACCTACAGACGCTGCCTGACCGGCCGAGGCTAAGGGCTGTCTGCAGCGCTCTTCTGAAATGAGCTGCCATGTGTTTATTTGGAAATCTTCCTGCTCTGTCTCAATAGCTATTTGTCATGTTCCTTAATGCCACAGCTGTTTGGTTACACCAGGTCATCTGCTTTTATTAGTCCTGTTCCCACCACCCACTGAAACTCACACCAGCCAGGAGAAGATTTTTATCCGCGTCCAAAAATAGCACTTCTCTTGTCCCCCTCTTCCAGTGACCCTGGAAACTTCAGTGTTTTTCTTCTTTTCTGGTTTCCAATTTTGCTGCCTACCTGCTGCCCCATGAAGGCTGGAGTGGCGGCTCTCGCGGCCGGGATCCTCGGCAGCACTGGCGTGTTGCTCTTTCTCATCGCTTTCGGGACGGATTACTGGCTCCTAGCTACGGAGACCTGTGGCATCTTCGAGGGTGGGAATAACACTCTGCGGACCGGGGAGGTAAACGCTGAAATCTTGTCTTAGTTTGGAAGAATTGTCTTATTATTTAAATAATATAAAATTTTAAATGTTTCAAGTTTTAAACCTGTGATAGTATTCATGCTCATTGAAAGTGACCTGCTAATGTAAAATATCGGCCTAAGCTAACTTTAAAATCCAAACCGGCTTTTGCATAGTATCTAGCATTTTGACTGAAGTAAAATGTGTCTAGGAAACATTAAGACAGCACCTCTGTAATCTGGCAGATATGAATATTAGGGAATGAAAGGCAAAAATGTGAGAGCTTTATTTGTTGACAGCGTTTGCCTCTAAACACAAAAGATATCTCCTGATATTTGCCATTACAAGATTTCTTCGTCTGTAGTTTCTTCATGTAAAAATAGTTCATATTTTTAAAGTGTAGGACTTGGCAATCATTTACATCTGAAGTGATATGACTACAGCACAGACAGAAAACAAAAGCGAACATCAGACGCAGAACACAGTCGACAAGAATTTCTGCCTGTCTAACAAGAAGGGGGCTATATATTTTAAAACTAAGATTTGTGTAGGACTTTAATTAGCAGGAAATGTAATTTTCAAAGGACAATTTGGTATTTTAGCGCTGACTGCTGGTATCACTTGTTTACAGAGCCTTTCAAAAGTTTGATTTCAGCTGCCCTTGCTGTTGTCTAACTCTTCAATGGAATAACAACCAGATCAGTTCCCTGAGCCACCCACTCTTCAAAAATGTTTTTGTGCCGATCAATGTGCGGTTTCAATTACAAAATGACAGGAAGATCCTTGTTGTGTGCAGACTTTTTGTTACTTCAAAGTTCAATCCAATTACGT
>RSEF01000004.1:11700587-11712683 GCA_003993805.1 Himantopus leucocephalus | reverse complement strand
GATGAAAAGCTGGACATGAGCCAACAATGTGCACTCACAGCCCGGAAAGCCAAATGTATCCTGGGCTACATCACAAAGAGTGTGGCCAGCAGGTCGAGGGAGGTGATTCTGCCCCTGTATTCCACTCTGGTGAGACCCAACCTGGAGTAAGCTCTGGAGCCCTCAGCACAAGAGAGACATGGACCTGTTGGAGCAGGTCCAGAGGAGGGCCACAAAAATTATCGGAAGAATGGAACACCTCTTCAACACAGAAAGGTTGAGGCAGTTGGGGTTGTTCAGCATCAGGGAGAGAAGGCTCCGGGGAGACCTTATAGCAGCCTTCCAGTACTTAAGGGGGGCTTACAAGAAAGATAGGGACAGACATTTTAGCAGGGCCTGTTGCAACAGGACAAGGGGTAATCGTTTTAAAATAAAATAGGGTAGACTGAGACTAGTTATAAGGAAGAAATTTTTTTACAATGAGAGTGGTGAAACACTAACAGGTTGCCCAGAGAGGTGGTAGATGCCCCACCCCTGGAAACATTCAAGGTCAGGTTGGATGGGGCTCTGAGCAACCTGATGTAGTTGAAAATGTCCCTGCTGATTGCAGGGGGTTGGACTAAACAACCTTTAAGGTCCCTTCCAACCTAAACTATGCTGTTCTTCTATGAACACACAGGTATAGCAAAAGAGCATCATAGTTCAACTGATAGCTATCTTGGCTATTTCTGTTACATACACATTTAAAACAGTCCCTCAGCATCAGTATAAGGACTGTTGTGACAAACAGCAGTGTTGTGCCAGAGGGTTGTGCGACCCACCTGGTTCCTTTCACTAGTGTTGGAAGTTATGATCAGTAAAGTAAGTTTATTCTAATATTTTTCAGAGATGATAGCATTCTGAACTTACATCCGCTCTCCTCCCCAAATATGTATATACAGAATAGTACAGAACAAAGATAGACACATCTAGACATAGCACACTGAAACACAGGAGGACTTTTGCTGTTAAAATGACACTACTCTTTATCACTCCCAGAAGTGGTCAGAAAGCAATTTTCCAAGTCTTTTATTTGCTTTCACTGTCAGGAAGGATACTGAGTATGAGGCCGGGGGGTTACTCAAAAACACTCAAGAGCTCAGGGATGGGCAACTATTAAAGCCCTTGAATCCTGAAGACAGCTGTGTCAGCCAACCTGCAACCCAGGCTTGTCGGTATTCATTATGCTGTTCCCACAGCAGAAAAGAGCTTAAATGCTCATTAAATCTGGAACTCTTCCAGACGTTAAAGTGGTATGCTGACTTCTCTAGCCTTTCAGATATGCGAGCCTCATACCACCCTCTGTTTTTTATGATTATATCACCTCCTACACTGAAAAGCCCCATATCTAGGCCACTTCTTTAATTTTTCAAAAATAAATAACATCTGCTATGCTGTTACTACTTATGGTTAGTCACACATAAATATATGGGGCATATTATAAGAATTAAGCAATCTTTATGATAGCACTGCTTGATCATTTAAACACAGATGTTCTCCAATGACAGTTCTTCATACTGACTGATCTTATGATACCAGCTCATAATAATTTCCAGCAGCTAAATTGCAAGGGAAGACAGCTAAAATTCATTCTCAATATTCCTTAGTCATATAAGCAATTGCTGTTTTACCCTAGCCACCCAGCACGATAGTAAATGAAAGGAGGTTGTTGTTAGATTCTGCAATCTGCTCCTGCCACACCGCATCAATATACTGCGACTTACCCTCAGCAGAGCACCAAGGAGGGCTCCAGTTCTCACTAACATCGCTCCCCCTCAGTTTAGAGATTACTTTTTCCTGAATGAATCCCTGCACTTTATAAAGTAAAGCAGCATCTGGTATTTCATCTTATTCAGGGCTCATTTTCTTAGAATGATACAACAAAACCCACCGGCTGTAACTTGCCTTCCCACATTTTGTGTTATTTTTTGATGGACCTCATTTACAATGAGCAGACAAGCAACTACTAACAAAGAGCAGACACAGGAGAAGGTTTCCTAAACTAACATTTGGTGGCTGAATTGGAACAACTTACAAAACTTACAGGACTCATAGGAGCAGCTCTCAGCAACTTAGACTAAATTACTAGTTTACAGACATAGAAGTGTGTTACAATGCTCAAAGTGAAGCTTTTAATGGGGGTGTGCAGGGACCTATGGAACAAAATGCAGACAGAAAAATAAAATTAAAATCCTTACCGACATAGGTCCTTCAAATCACAGGCACCATCATACCAGCTAAAACAGCCATGAAAACAACCACAAGAATTAAAAAAAATCCTAAACTCTCCTTATTTTCTCCTAAAGTAGGCATAAACCTGTGAGGGACTTTCTGTCCTTCACTCGGTTAAACATAACTCAAAAATAACACACCCCCATACCACACCCCATTCTCTTACCCACCCCCTTTACATATTTCAGAAAACATAACCACCTGGTAGTCAGCTGAGATAATTATTCCTACAGCCACCTCCTTAGGCATTGCAATAGCTTCACCTGTTCCCTTTAGCCTTCTTTGGAACACCTGGTATGACCTGAACCTGTCCTGGAGATTGACCCTTTCCTTTCCAAGCTTTTGATTTGTGTTACACATGATCTTGAATTAGCACAATTACATTCTGAGTCTGTAAAAGAAAATACAGGTATTTGCAAGTGACAATTCCAAGTTCAGATTGGACAAGGACAACATCCTTATCTTGGGTAAGGATGTTGAACAAAATACAATATCACCATGTGTAATAATATTCAGAGGCCTTTGGTTTGGTTTTTTTGGTTTGGGTTTGGTTTTTTTTTTTGGTGGTGGTGGTGTCATTGCACTCACAATCAACCATGAAATTTAGAAAGTATGCAGGATAATGTCACAAAACAGTATTTTGAAGTCAAGGAATAATGCTGATCGCTGAGCCACAGCACATTCTGGCCGTGTTCTCATTCTAGAGTGCATCTGCCAGGCAGGTGGCTGACCTAGAAAGAACAGCTTTTTTAAGTCAGGTTAATATCTGATACAAAACTTGGAGACCTCCTCATCCCACCCCAAATTAAGCTTGAACTCACAGAAATATCCATACATACGTGCAAATACACATTCAAAGTAATCTTCGTAACTTCTTTTAAAAACAGATGCCTATTTTTAAAATAAAGGTAGTGGAGAACATAAGTGTAATTAGTTGGCAGCAAATACAATTAGCTATGGAAGACTAGACTCAAAACTGGAAGATGTAGAGTTGCTAACTAAAATAGATTTCTTCTGTTATAAAACACTGAAAACAGTACAATACATATTACACGGTCCTTAAAGAAGACTCCATGCATCTTAGAGGAATACAAACAAAATATGAAATGGCAGCCAACAGAACTGACAGGCAAATGAAACAGAAATAAATTGCCAGTATGTATATATCACAAACTACAGTAGTCTGTCACATGTTTGCCATTGGTGTTTGGTTTTGTTTTTTTTTTACTTCCTTACATTTGCCTACTAATTTCTTTACGTTTTACATCTCTTCTATAAATTATTAACAAATTTTCCTTGTGCCGGTTGCTCTGTTCTTAAAAACAGGATTCATTTGTGCAAGCAAACCACAAAAAAACCCAGACATCACGCAACATCCATTCACGTGGGTTAGCGAAATGAAACCATGTGCCATTGCGCCGTGTTGCATGCCTTTATAGAAAAGATTCCCCGTCACAAACTGGTAGCCAAAGGACCCAGAGCTGAGGGGGAGCCATGGGGCTCCATTTCCCTGTGCAAAGTGGCCAGCTGCCCGGTGGCATGCTGTAAATTTTCCTGTAAGAATCACAGAGGCACGACACAAGCCTGGTTGAGAGTTAGCGTCATAAAATTTTCTGGACATTTGGAAGTGTATGAATTCCAGCAATTGTGTATGAGACAATTCTCTTCCCAGATATGTCCCACTCTTATTCCAATAATAACTCCCCAATACTCAGTATTTTATGTTGTATAGTAGCTTTCACATGTCAGTAATCACATTTATAAAAGTGCGTTTATATAGTGCAGGAGTTCATCTACCCAAACGCTCTTTTACCAGTGACCAGTTGACATACTGGTTTTTTCATTTTATGACCAGCAACACATTTGTCAATATTGTCTTAATGAAGACCATTGCTTACCCTGAGATATTTTTAGAGTAAAAAATGAGCCTAGAGAATACCATACCTGGGAACTGGATCTCTCCGCAAGCTATGAAATAAACAGCGTGCCTTCCCCCTGTCACCGTAGAGGAGGGTGCTGGCCAGTCGAGCATTTAGAGATCAAAAGTCGCATCAGTGGGTATAGTGTTCCAGCTGCCCAAGAGTCAGAGCAAAGACAGAAACATAGCCTTTCTCAGAGACACAGTTTCTGTTCATACAGCAACAGTTTTGCTAGTGGCAAAATAACTTCTTACAACTATGCCTCGATCATTCGGAGACAACCCCTTTCATTTGAGCAATTCACACAGAAGGAGTGGGCAATTTCTAGGAAGAGGAAAATTGTAACCAATTCCTATGATGCTTTGGGGACTATTCCTCAGAAATAATAGGTCACAGGATGCAACTAGAGACAGTGATGAGTTTCAGATATCTCTATAGCAACTATATTTATTTTAAAAAAGTAAAACCTTTTTGCATCAAATAAATAGTGGTGTCTGTCTCGGCGAGTTTAGAAGGGATTTTTGTGTTGATAGCTGCATGCACATCACTGCTGCTTCTTTAAAACATCTTCTGCCTACTAAGAAAAATGGTGTTTGGCTACAGAGGCAAATGAAATTTTTGCACTGGTCTCTACGCATTAGCAGTGTTTCCAATAGCTGCAAAGGGACAGTGTCATTTAAATATAATTTAGAAAACATGATCGTTTTCTAAAAAAATCTTCATTCGTGAATAGCAGACATCTGCATAAATACAACAGCACTTGAGTGAATCAAACTCTGATTCTCTTTCTTTACTAGCTGACTGAATAGAGGACTATTTCTTTTCTCACTTGAAACTTTTTTTTTTTTTTTTTTTTACAACCAAACCTTTACTTTACTAGTGCTGGGTATTTCCTGATTCACACAGACCTAAATTTGTGCACACTTTCATGGAGGTAACTGGCAGGAAATTGCATTTATGCTAATATAAATAATATGAATAATATGCAGCTTTCATAGCTCCATAGTGATGTACGACAGGATGTTTCCAGAGCTCAACTTCGCTTAAAGACCACTTTGTCAAGCAGCAACTCTAAAACCTGCAAATATGGAAGTTATAAAATGTAAGCTGAGGTGTGGGCTGAACTGCCTGGAAAGCATCATACCAGTGTTGAGTAGGAACCAACACACCAACTAAACTGAGCAACACTCATGGCAGATCAATATACTATACCGACCTGCAGATCAAAAACTCTTTTCCCTCCGTGTCAGCTCCTAGTAGGAACCTTTGATCAGAAACAGAAAAAGAAACTATAACTGCTATTAAAGCCATGAGAGAGAAACAAAAGAGATTTCAACCACCAGAGATTTAGGGCCAGCTGTTCCAACCAGGCTGTATATATGAGCACAGGTGGTTCGCAGAAGGAAAGGGCACACTTTAAAAAAAAAAAAAAGCATATATTTTAAGAAGTCTGGATTGTACAGCTATGTCTGCTGCAGACTGCTGAGGAGACTCAGCTCTTCCGCATGGGCTTGCTAAACCCTGAAGGCAAGTTGACTGAAACTAGAGATTATTGCCAGTGGCAGCAAGTAACTTGACGTCCTCTGATTCATTTTTCTGATTTGGAGTGCAGAAGTGTTTTCAAAACTATCCCTGATGAGGGAATTCACACACACACACCCTTCCTTCATTCATATATCAATTTAAAAGACACATGTACCTCAAAGCTATTTTAATCATCCCTGAGTACCACGCCATTTCACTGTGAAAACAAGGAGGAGTTTGATCCAGGGCAGAAGATGATCTATTTCAAAAAGCATTCATTAACAACAACCTTTAATAAGTTTCAGAAGTGATAAAAAAAATTCCAACATTTCCAGCATATATAATTACTTCATGCTAACTAAATAAACATAAATTTGCTTAGAGTTTTGCAATACAGAAATACACTTAAGAACAGATTTCAAATAGACATATCCAGAGTATTAAACAAGTTCAGATACAGCTTCCAAAGTATCTGCATTGGCTGAGAGCTCATCACAGCCTCATATTTCAAATATTTATTTAGTTTCTGTGAGTCTTGAAGTCTATACAGAATTCTTTGCTTCTGTGATAACAGTGCAGTGACATTAGCTGGTTAAAATAGGTCTGCATGAGCCTAGCCTAGAAGGAATTTTTGCCTCTAACAGCCACTCTGCCCTGTAAAGATTTGGAATAAAAAGCACAAGTAGATTTGTTGTGGTTGACCTGTATTGCTCTACAAGACTTCGGGGATATAGATGTATTTGAATGAACTACTGTGTAATGAAACTAGATGACATTTTAATCCATTGATCAAAGTGCTTGCAGCTCACATTTTGAATCAAGCGAAGTAGTGAAATTGTAACTATTGAACAAAGAAATTTCATCTGTCAGATTCTCAGGAATCACTTAACAACTTAAGTTCTTGAAAAAAAAATGTATTTTTACATAAAAAGAAAGTTTAAAGAGTTCGTCACCTGCCAATATGACTCCAAACAGCAGCATATTTTTCATATGTTCTCAGAGCTGTAAGAAATATGGAAGGAATGCAGACAACATCTTCACGGACCAAACAGAACAAGATAAAAAGAAACTGTGGATTAATAATCTGCATTCAGCCAAGTATTTTTTAACTTGCCAATAAAATGAATAGTCTCAGGAATTCTTGTTTGAGGGACAACCATTCTTGTTTTCATCTCCCTACTTTTAGGAGGTTGAGCATCCCTCAGGAAGTTTTTTTCCCCTTTAGTGTGGGATTTTTTTCCTGGGTTCTTTGGTTGTTGTTGGGTTTCTTTGTTTTTTTCTACACTTTCATACAAAATCATAGAACGGTTTAAGTTGGAAGGGACCTTAAAGATCATCTAGTTCCAACCCCCCTGACGTGTTGCTTCTTCTGTTTAGCAAGACAGAGTGTTTGTGAGGGGTAATCTATACTACTGTCTTAAACCATTCCAAATGCTGTTTTCAGACCTCAGATTGATGTTTCCAGTTACTTTAATCCAATAATTACCAGTGGAATTCCTTCCTGGCATCATTCTTTATGTGGCCCTGAAAGCAGTAAAGACCATAAAGCTGCAAAATGCAAAAATTACCAGCACCAAAAAATAATTTTAAAAATTAAATATTGGAAGCTGTAAGCCAATGAACACTGATATTAACTAGGAGTACTGGGTATTTCTCAGGAGCATGATAACAAAAGAACAGGAAATAACCAATTAGGCTGCTAAAGGCACTCCAATTTTTCTTCTATCTATTCCAAAAAAGTGTGGGTTTCTGGAGGGAAGCTGATTCCAGCACTTATTCCCTTTCACAGCTGGTATTCCTATTCCATGCATTCTTTTCAGATTGCTTCCCTCAAGGACTCCAGGCATAAAAATATTACAGAGCAACAGAAGTCCATGTCCCAAGAAACATTATGGGCAGGAACCCTAATTTATCTTTTCATCATGTAACAACTTGTACACTCATCTAGTTATTTTTAGCCAAAGTCACTAGGAATCTGTGGCTGTCAGGCTAGTTATTTTGAGAAAAAAAAGTTGTATTTGCTAGAAGAAATCTATTCATAATTCTGTAAGAAAAAATTTACAGCTATCTATTGAACTTACAGCGTGTACTACCCCAGCAATGAGTTGTATGTTTAATTACCATCTTAATCATATTCCTTTACCTACTGTCTCTAGTTTATTTAGTTTTTGTATACCTTACAGCTCAAGATCAGGAGTTAATAATAAGTACAGCAAAGGAAAAAAAAAAAGTGGGGTTTTGTAATTTAGTCAGTCACCAGCTATTAAGCCTATGATAGCTATCAGAAAGGCCATATAAGATCATCAGTACGTTTTTTCCAAGGAACTGGAATAGCTGGAAGACAACAAACCAAACTCATTATACAAATGTAATCATTGCCTTTGCCTCACCTTGGTGAACTTTCTCTAAAAAGGCAGGGGGAAAAAAATCCTCCTTTAAACACTGGTGGTTTCCCAACAAGTGTAATATTGACCCTACTTGAGCCACATGGTTTGTCAAACACAGGTTGTCTGGACCATACCTAATGCAAATTTACTCTTATTGCTCCTGGAAACTACACTCTTGTGTGGTGCCTCTGGCCAGGACCCAGCTTTCAGCTCCTGCTTCTCCAGGGCACACTTCCACATATACAGCGCTACCCACTGCTCGTGAATCAGAGCCTCTTTTACCATTTCTCCACCACCTCAAAAACCATTTAATCATATGTCATAGCCTCTCCTATGTTTACCTGAGCTCCACAGGTTTATGTTATTGACTGAAGCCTCCATTAATTTACCAATTACTAAACAAAGAGCATTGAATTAGTCCCTCCTTTAGCCTGGAGGGAAGGACAGCCGCTCCAACGAGTTTAGACCCAAACCATATATGTAATAAGCACAGAAGTGATTCAACTTTGTGAATTTAGAAATCAAGATGGTAGGAAGAAATAAAACACAGGGGTAAATAGTACAGTTAACTTACTTGCATGATTGTTCCAGCACTCCACTCTCTTTCCCTTCCTCTTATATATATACACATTTGAAGTGAACTGAAAACATGATGTATTGCAGACTTTCTTCAAAATTGAAATGTGACCACATATGCACAACAGGTATGCACACTGGCAAAATATTCAGAGATGGAAGGATCACATTCATCTCTCCCACAGGAACTAAAATATATGATGTGATTTATGTAGCTCATCTGAGCTTGTTCAGTATAAAATATTCATACAAACTCTCCATAGACAGATAAAAATCTGGAAATGCTTACAGAAATATTTTGCTAAGAACTCCAAGTACTAAAAATATGAATAAGAAGGAAGAATCATAAAATAATATATTGTTTCCCTGCTATTCCATCACATGTAATCGCAATGAAGATCTGACCATTGTTCGTATCCCTTATTCTCCCTCAGTGTTTCAGTGTTCCTGAAAGCAATACTTGACCTCCACAAGGAAGATCTTAATGGTGCTTCTACAGAAGGATTTTTGTACAGACTGTTCAGTTAATCCTTCATTTCTGCCACTTAGGAAATGGCAAGCAGTATAATGGAAATATTTAGAATCACAGGTCCTACTTCCTGGCAACTCTTTTCAAATACTGAGTTCTTTTAATAATGACCACATGCAACATAGGTGCACATAGGTAAATATAACAGAAAAACAATTTATTAACCTATTTTTGAGTAAATATTGGTCACATGATATTTGTTTATGAAACTCTTTTTACTTGCAAGAATATTTTATTTCAAATAAGTGCTGAAAATACCATACAAATTTGTACACCATGGAGGAAAATCCCACGAAAAAAGTACCATTGTCACCTAGAATAATGGTAATCATTTTTGTAAATATATATGTTGCATATAAAACTATGTGCTCCAGTCTTGCTACTTATTTAGGTCAATAATTTTGTACCCTAAACTGATTATAATATTGCATATGGTGACATGATTAAAATTCCTCATACTACGTACAGTGTTTTCTATGATAAATTACATATACATTTCTTTACATAGCTATGTGTGAGAAAATAGACAGTGCAGTAATATGAAGTCATTTTCTAGTTTTTAGTAACCTTGAGTTAGGTAATCTTTCTGGTCAAGTTTTACCTGTCAACACCCCTTTTGGAAAGAAAATAATAATGTATGCTGTTCCTTGCTCACTTTTTTTTTTTCCCCTCGCTTAACGCCAAGACCCTTCCAAGGAATAAACTTCAAGAGAACAGTGACAACTCATTTTATACTGTATTCCTTGTCTGCTGTGTAATTTCATTAATATTTCATCCAAAGTTGCCTTTTTTTGTAAAGCAACAGCCTCCTCCAAAAGATATCTTACAATATTTCCACTGCCAGAAATTTAAGACAGATGATTTATTCTGTAGCCTTTTTTTAAGAAGAAATACCTGATGTCAGCAGTTTTTTTTAACTAGAGGATGTTTGCCTACTATTCACAAATTCAATTACCCTTCCTTGATATGGAACAGTCTTTTACATTATTTTATTTTGCCGTTTCAAGTTTTCTTCCTGCTGCTTTTTGCTTTGCTTGCTTATTTAAGTCTGCCTGCCATCTTTTGATGATGTGTCAGCAGGTCTCATCATGGAGGAAACAAACAACAGTCAAGAAGTAAAAAGCAGCTTCAATTCACACTTTGAATCAAGTTAAGGTGCAGATTTCTTGTTTTCCTGCCAAGATTAAATCCTTCTAGTAGCAGATGAAACAAAAGTGACTCGTCCCTCACTTTACATTCCACCTGTAGCTGACTCTGGATCTTCCCCCACCCTCTTCAGCTGATCTGGGAGAAAAAAAGTCATAAAGACAAGATACATTTCCTCCACAGTTTTACAAAGCATGCCATCCTGCAACCACATGAATGAATGTTTGCATCATTAAATGTACTTATGTCCTGTATTTTGGCCTGGCTGACACTTGGACCCCACTGCTCTTGCTGGTTTCAGCAAGAGCTGTCAGAACTTCATGTCCTTCCCAGCAACACAGCTGCATCATGCTTGGCAGATACTTGCCTTTAACTGCACCACTCTCCCAAGCTCATACTCCTCACAGCCACATCCCTTCATGCCTCAGTTTTACTTCTGGCTACCTTCAACCGCTGCCCTACTCTTCAGCAGCAATGGCAGTTATGCAGGTTTAGTGTTTCGGGGGTGTTTTTGCAGATTGGTTTGGCAGCACTAGAACAGCTGAAATGTCATCATTCCTGCATAGCATCAGCTGCAAAGAGAGCTAAGGAGAAGCAGCTAAACAGAATTTGTGAGTAAATACCGAGTGACAGGCAGACACTCATGCACTCAACTAGGTTTTATTAATCATATCCCAAAATAAGGTTAAGAATGTGAATGTGTCTATGCATAAATAGGTCCCAGAGGTCGTTAATTCAGCCAATATCTACATTTGAACAGATGAGTCTGCTCAGAAAACTGCAATGCTCATAAGCCACAAATTACTATTAAGCTAAGAGTAATCATATGAAATGACCACTGTGAACTATCACTCATTTTTGATACAGTTTTTTTTCATACTGCCTAAAAATAACACAACACTGAGTTCAAGTTTACAGCAGGCCTAAGCATTTCAGCCCCCAAGCAATTTACACTGCTTGCAGTTATATTTAGACCTGCTCTCAAAAACCCAAAGTGTAGTCTTGCTCTCTGTCACCACCTCCAATTTCAAGCTCCCCTATCTCTCCCAGCCAGAGACTCTACTGACAAAAGACTTGCTTCTTCTGGAGTAGAAATCCTTCTCAACAATTGCCATTTCTGCTGCACGCATTTTGTCACAACACAAGCTGCATTTCTCTCCTGTTTCTCATATCCCAGGCCGGCCTCGTTCTACTCTCAGGTCTCACCTGGCTTGGTAACAAAGACTTAGGAGTACAGGTTAGGCAAACTGTCCTGTGCAAGAGTTCAGCTGACCTGGAAGCACCAACTCACACCAGGTTTCCTCATCAATGATATGTTGTGCGGTGACATCAGTCTCTTCTTCAGAAGAAGGCATTTGACTCTGAAGGAAACCTGTGATGTCATATATTCATCTGAATTCCTCTTAGACACCAGATGCTGCCCATTTTTTGCCATGCCAGTGGAAATACAGAGTTGCACTTTTAAAAACTGTTTGAAAAACAGAAAGCGAGGCACTGTCATTCTGTATCTTGCTAAGAGAAAACAGCAGTTTCACAGATGTTGTGATCCACTAAGCATACATCTCCCTCTACCCATGTTTTGGGAGAGTTTAACAAATGGTGAATTTCTTCTTTACAAAGGTTGATAGAGGACAAAAAAACCCAAGAATTTATTAAGAAATGGATCAAGAAACAAAATGACGTGATGGTAAAAGACCATCGTCACCAAGGATGGCCAATAACATCCTGGCTTGTATCAGAAATTGTGTGGCCAGCAGGACTAGGG
>RSEF01000004.1:11688501-11698845 GCA_003993805.1 Himantopus leucocephalus | reverse complement strand
GGGGGGGGGGGCGGGGGGGGGGGGGAGAGGCAGGAAAGCAGCAAACTTCACGGCATCACCGGCGAAATGCCCTTTTATTTATTTATTTATTATTTATTTATTTAATTTCCCCCCTTCTGAAGCTGAACCTTGGAGAAAACAATAACCAACCCTTCTGTGAACAGGTTTTTTTTTGGGGGGGAAATTACCTTTAGGAGTCCCGAGAAGCGACCCGAGCGAGGGGCGAGCTCTCTTGTCTCTCCTAACCCAGCAGCAGCGGGAGCACGAGTGGACAGGCGCCTTCCCACGCCGGTTACAACAAACGTACAGTCCTGTACCTGTTAGCGAGAGGGATTTGGGACGTAAGCAGTGGGCAACGCTTGGTTCCTTAACCATAAAACCGATGTATTTTTTGTAAATCTTTGCAAGCCGCAGCACAGCGCAGACCGGGCGGTGTTGGGGGTGACAGGCCTGCGCCTGCCTCTGCGCCGGGGCAGCAAAGCACGGCCGCCTCCGCAGCGGGACGCCAACCTGCCACTGCTTCAGAAAGGATTACAGCAGGAGGAGAAAGAATTATAACCCCCAAAATCACGTTTCTCAGTCTACTCCATAAACCAAGTAAACGTGCACCAAACAGCGTGGGTACCAAACCCGGAGTAAACGGCCGCGGTTTGTAAACAGCCCCGGCTAAGGACACGGAGGACGAGCTTCACGTTAAAACATACCCTGCGTGGTCACGCTGGCTCCTAACGGTCAGGGTCCTGAGAGGTACAGCTCTTACAGCCAGCACCAATTTGGGGGAAGGACAGAAAGCATTTCACTGAAATGAGCCTGTTCGAGAGCCCTTTGGCTGTTCTGTAGATACAACTACAGCAAGGGCTGGGTGGGTTAGGTGCTATTTTAAAACAAATTATGTTAAGAAAGAAAAGAGATGCAATGAGAGATGAAATCAAGTAAGTTTCTGAACAGAAGTTCTTCAAAGACTACTTGAAAGCTGGGAAAAATAGGGAAGGAGAATTTCGTTTAAAGAAAAGAGGATCTCTGCTCGTTATTCCCACGTATGTCAGTATTCCTGTGAGCAAAAGGAAACTCTTTTGTGCCACCTAATGTTAAGTACAGATCACTGTTGTCGTCTTTGCTGCCCGTCATACACCGTGTGCGTGGGGAGGCCTCGGGGTGCTGAGCGCAGCCAGGCGGAACGAGGCGGCTGGGATCGCTCAGCATCCCAAAGTCCCACCACACCAAGGGCGGGAAAAGAAACTTCAGCTTCACAGTCACGGATTAGGTTATCTTCGGAATTTAGGGAATTATTAAAAAAAGAACTCAAGAGGGGGTGGAAAGAAGCACGGGGTATAATCATAAGAACGAGAGACTCCAAATTTGGTCTTCATTACAATAAAGTAACTCCAGAATGAGCACATGCAGGCTTTACATAAGCTGCCCACCATCAAGCAGCTATCGCAGCAACCGCTGCAAACCTCTGCGCTTCCCGCAGCTCTCCCTCAGCTCTCCTCTGAGGACCCAAGCGGCCTTGCCTTTGCAGGCTTTGCACACGCGTGTCGCCCGCTACGAAGGTTTTACGGTGTGTACTTAGCAGCTGTTCACACTAATGGAAGGTACTAATTTAGTACGGGAATATCTCACGCAGTCCTTTAAAGAAGAAAGGGTTGATAGAAAGCGGTTCTCTGATAACAACGAATTACACCGCTTCTGTGATTTTAATGGAGAGTGTTAAACGTCTTTAACAATTTTTGAGGCTGAATCTCCTTTGCTTTTTATGTTATATGAAAAGAAGAGAACCCGAGGCTTCCTTCAGGTTTAAATTTCAAATATTCTCAAGCTGTGCTCTCCTCCCCTCTAAAGCAGGCCAGGACCATAGGAGGGGGTTCACTTGAAAGCAAAAATTACTAAAAGTGAGCAGAGATGCTCTCTCGCTTCACAGCGGTCTTTATAGATCATTCGGAATATGGACCATTCAATCTGTACCTAGACTACATTTGACCGAGATGCTTTTAAAATCCCTCAAAATTAACTATTTTAAGTTTGTCTTTCCTTGTTTTTAAGTAGCAATTCCATAGGTTCAGGCAGAGCAGACCAGAGCATCCATGTACCAAGATCACCACTGATTTTTCGGGCAGATCCACGCGTGGACAGCGGTACACTTACAACGTAAGTCCTTCCCCCAGGAGCCAGGGAGCATGCGGGGCTGGGCGGGTGCCCTTCGGCAAAGGCTCCGATCCCAAAACCCGGACACAATTCATCACTTTACTCACCAGAGCAGCTTCCACATAATTCACTGAGCTCCTCCGTGTGAATGAAATTATTCCTTTGTGGTTTTGCACAATCTAATTCCAAGACTCCATCCTAGAAAAAAAAAAATGTGTATACAAGATTACATGACATGGGGGCCTACATTTGTACTTGCTTCCCCCTTTTTCTAGTGTCCTGGAACCAATAGACTGGAAAAGCTCCGCAGCAATTACATATTTAGGATATGCGATAGCTGCAGTTAAGATCTTTACGACTGATTGCAGGATAAAATTTACTTCAAATGCGCAAGAGCCCGTTTTTGAACCCCAGTCTTTCAGCTGCTTTCCATTACATATATTCTGAAGAATCAAAAGCAATTAGAAGTCTAAATGGGAAATAATTTCCAAATCGAAACCTTTATTAAAGCAGTAAGTATCTATCTTTGTTAACACCATAAGATGCAGAAAGGGCCAAACTGAATAACTTTTGTTTTAATGTAATGAAAAGAAAGCCAGACTTCTATGCTGAGGACCAGTATGTCCAGTACGGATTTTTGGTTGAGGTTTTAAGATTTGGGAAAGTAGGGTAAGCCAGAGGCTTTAAAACTGCCATTTTACGTGGTGGTGATGTGAACGGTGCCGCGGCTTACACGCGCTCGTGAGCGGATTTGTACGTGGATCTGTGGCTTGCTGGTCCACAGCGAGCGCTCTGTGCTACGCCGCCTTGGAAGTATTTGTAGAATCACGTCCTTAATTAAAATGGTAAAACAATATTAAATCTTAGGAGGGGGTAGAAAGAGGAGGGAGAGGAAGAGCTGTCATTGGCAAGAGCCTGTCAACAAGAAGTTAAAAAGCGAACAGTAAATATCATTTCTGCCGGCTCTGGTTTGGCAGCGCTATCGATCGCTGCGTCCTGGCTCTGCAGCCCCGTGTGGCTCCTGATCAATGTGCTGCCGGCACAGAGCAGCGCTGAAACGACACCGAGCAGTCTGCTGCTGCAAAAGTATTTTTTTAAATGTGGATATTTCAAGCAGTGACTGGAAGAAGCCGGGCAGCAGCCCTTCTCGCCCCCGGTACTATTAAGGGACTGAAAATGCTGCTCCATTATTCTGCTGCTAGATTTTATTTTAGTTTTCAAATGATGCCAGTCCTTGACTTCTGCACCTCAAGTACAAATAATATTTACCCAACATAGAAATGCCATTTCTGAACTGAAGTTGTTTTCCTTTTTGGCCAACGCATGAAGTTTTGTTTTACGTATTTATCTTCGACTTTGGGAAGGAAAAAGTATAAAATAGAATAGAATAAAATAAAATAAAAATTTAAAAAATGAAAATAAAAATAAAATCAGCTCGCAGATCTTACTCCCCAGAAAGTGGCTTGGGGGGAAAGGACAAGGTCTAAACTCCTCCTGCCATGTTGGCTGGAGCGCAACCGGAGGTAACACGAGCTGCTCCCCGTTCAGGGCTTGTACTTCTGTCTAGATTATGGGATTAGTCTCTGTTACATCTATCTACAGCTAGGAACTTGTGATCCAGTTAAAGCAGCTTGAAAGGCGCTCAGCAGGTGCTGGGGGTCCCACTCCGCAGCACAAATTCTGTGCCGTTACTGGGGAAAAGCAGGGGCTGGCATTGCGCGGGGCTTTCTGAGGCTCCGCACTGGAGCGGGGGAAAGGAAAATCAAACTCCTGCCAGAAAACACTTGCAGGCAGGGAAAATTACCCACAGCCACATTCCCCCCTCACCGGATCCTGAAAATGGAGTTGCTAATGCATAAATACAAATGCTGTCAAACATGAGTTTGTGGTACTATGCTGCTCCTTGCACCGTACACACGGTATGGACATAGTGGGTCTCTTAGACCTAAGAAATGCTAATTTAGNCACTCCTTGCACCATACACACGGTATGGACATAGTGGGTCTCTTAGACCTAAGAAATGCTAATTTAGTGCTGGAATTTTGAGTTTGCAGAAACTGTCCTGTAAATGTCACAGGGGATTACTAAATCTACAGGAAGATTACAGCTCTGCATATGTTTACACTATTGATTTAAAACTTTATTACCTTTGATACAGCTTCTTCACGAAGGAAACAATTCAGCAGTGGGAATTCTCTCCACGTAAAGCTTTTGCAGGGTCGAATCCTTCTGTACAATCCTGCTTTCCAATAGAGGAGACAAATCTCTTAGGTGATGCCACACAAACCCAATAGGAGTGCAGGAACGAGGCGGCACCTTATAGAGATGAAATCCTGCCCTGCTCCGCCAAAACTTCTCATAACCGCAGCAGAAAGAGGATGCAACAGACCTGAAATTATACAGCCATGATAACTTTTTAATGGAAAAAGTAATAGTATAGGTTTTACTATTGTGTATTCTTCATACTACAGTAAAGCTGTAGTACAGCCTAAGAAAATCTGTTCTTGTAACAAGATCTATGTAGAAATGAATACTTGGTAGTGTGACTGGCAATGGTTTTCTCAGACAAAATAGGCAGTTGCATAGTGAGATAGTTATAACAGGATTAGATTTCAAGTACAAAGCTGAGGTTCAAAGATTTTTCAGGCCCATATATGAGAAAATTGCAAACAGGGATTTTGGAGCTTTCAGTTTCCCCATAGCGGAGAACCTTTGCGACTGAGTATCACTTGGGCCTGTCTCAGCTGAACCTGGGAACACGGTGGCCCCTGTTCTGTTGCAGCCATCCTAAGATCGGATTCAGGCCGGTACAACACCCGAGTTGGTGAGGTCCTGGGTTCCCCTCCCTGCGATCTGCGCTCTCCTGCGTCTGACACCATGGAGCTGGTCGGCCGAGCCACAGCAATCTGCGCATCTAATACTCGCTGGTGGCTCTCAACACTTTGTCGGCTTTTTCTTTCCTAGGAAGAAGTACTCTTGAATCGCTCCAAATGCCGTTACTAGGACAAAAATAGTGCGTGGAGCAATTTAAACCCAATTCAGTAAAAGACAGCACCTGTTACAGTACCTGCATCCTAAACTCAGATTAAAAGCTAGAGTCTGCACTGGTTTATGTCCATTTACTATGCTGCACGCCAATTTTGGGTGACCTCCAACTACCCCACATCTGAAGCATCAAACTCACTGTGTACATTTTCTGCTTTATAACATTCTTCATCCTTCACTAGAAAATGCATTTTGCTGTTTTATACAAAATAAAGCACGTCAAATGAAAGAATACCAAACAATTATTTTAGCAGAAAAGTCTTGAGGGAGGGTTTCCTAATCTCCTGAAAAAAAAAACCCATACGCACAATTTGTTCTCAGTTGCAGCTACCTCTTGTGTATATTGCAGGTAGGACAAGCCGAGAGACGGGGCGAGAGGAGGGCAGGCACCCAGCGCGGCCACAGGAGAGTTAACAGGGATGAGTTCAGTGGGTGCTCATTTCCATCCCCATTACAACGACTGTCTTCAGAAGAGATTTATGCCGTGCCATTTCTTCCTCTTGCCCCAGCCTGAGCCACAAAAATGCGGTATTGGAATTGTAACGCCTCATATATTCTAAGGAAGATAATAGTAAACTGCGCTGCTTTGACCTTTTCGGGATTTCTGCTGTTTGATTCACTCGCCACGGCCATCCCTCGTGTTCGCAGCGGTAACCTGTGGGGACGCAGTGCAGCGGGGGCCAATCCAGCTACAGAATATTGAAAAGGTTAAAGTCTATGTTTATGAGTCTATTAAATGTTTATAGTCTTTCACAGGCTGTACTGGGCATTAAAATTATGATATCTCATTCTCATAACAAACACTGTAACGAGAACAGAAAATGGCAGAGTATGAATCCGTTCTGAAGGCAACGTTTGTAACGAGAGTAGAAAACCATCACAATACTAATTTGCTCCTTCGAAATAGTCAAAAAGGAAGAGATGATGCCACAAACCAAAAACACACATAGCATGACATAGCAAAAAATTGCCTGACCAGAAGGTACCAGAGACTCATCCTACCAACCCTCCCATCTCCAACACTGACCAGCAAGAGATGCTCCAGTGGAAATCAGGAAACCTCAACAGAGAACAAAAGTTTCCTTCAGTCCTCAGAGTTTTTAAGCTTAAACACAAAAAATAAAACTTTTTGGAGACTGCTGGCCCAGAGCTGTGCTGCGGGGAACACCACTCCTATTCCCACAAGCTCCTCCAAGCCCGCTCAGACCACCATAAGCTGTCTGCTTTGCTTTTACACATAACAGTGGGCTTTAGACGCCAATTAAACACTGTACATATTTTTTTTCTTTTTATCTGTTCTAAATATATTGCATCTTAATTTCACTACCTGTCGTAAGCCGGTTACAGTACATTAACAAGCGCCTACGAACACGGACAATTTACACCTTCTTCAGCCAGACTCTAAACACACCACCCACCCCCCCAGCTCTGGCTGTGTTATGAGTCCCTTAGGTAGATCTAATCCTACGAATACATGGGAAGACCCAACCATGAGCAGCCAAAAAGGAGCTGGTGCACCGACGGCCTCGTTATTCCTGAGCAATTTCACACGGGAAGTGATGAAGCATGACTTAGTCATTAGTTTCTCCTGTCCCACATCCTAGAGCCTCAGCCAGGGCAAATGCGATAGGCACCGACTGTACCATCCCAGCAGCCTGGTCCCCAGCAGGGTTCCCCACACACCACAGGGAAGAAATTTAAAGAGAAATTTGAAGATGAACGCTGCTGCTAGCGATGGGGAATTTCTCCCCAGTGTGAGGGGCAACACAGGAGAAAGTAACGGAGAACCAAGTTTCTTTGAACTATGACGGATGGTGATATCAGATCATAACTAGACAGACAGGCACATGTAAACACACAGAGGATCAAAGGAGCCAGCCTAAGTGCAGGCAGCCCGCAGCCGGGAAGGGCTTGGAGCCCGTCCAGCCGGCGCTCACGGTGTTTTGAAAGGTCCCACTAGAAGTGGGATACCAGCAGGCACCAGTTGAATGCACCCCACAAATTACCAGACTTCCAGACTTTGATGGCCGGGGAGTAGCCAGAGACTTTAATGGAGAGAGAAAAAAATAAAAATAAAAATAAAAAAAAGAAGATGATCTTTCCACCCTGTTGGCGGGGTCTACATTTCAACGTTTCTCCCAGCAGAAGGAGGGCAAGAAGGGCTACTGAGAAATAGCAGTGGGTAATATTGTGGAGTCCCCTAAATCCATGCAAGCTACAAACTGCGTGGCTCCCAGGGCTGTTGTGGACAGCTCTTTCTTCCCAAAAAAGCCTGTACTGTGCTATGACAGCTACGAACGTGAAAGACCAACTTCTCCAATACCCTTGTAATTTACCTACATATACCATAGTGCCTTTCACCACCACCACCACTCTTTTGAGGAGCTATCCTCGGTTTGCGTACAAAGCTGTCTACAAAATGAATCTGTTCTGATGACTCAGGATCTGCTGCTACTGCCAACTTGCATTTTAAAACAAACGCAAGACCTGGGTTAAAACAGAGACAGGAAAAGCCAACGCACATTAGCGTTACCTGGAACGTCCTTATATTTGCATGGTTGATGTTGCACCAAGAAATAAGAGCACTGGGTGACTGCAGACCTCCTGGTGATTGCTGGGACCTGGAAAGGTGATGGAAACTGGTTAAAAAGGGGCCAAGAGCAGCAGTTGTCAGATGAAAAACCAGTAAGAAGTTACAAGAAAACATCTTTAGGATGGGCCCAAAAAGGGATCTTAACAGTATTCTGCTAACATATCCCTTCAGAAAGGGCACGGTATGCCTGGTGACTGAGAAAAAAGATTAAACCCCCTTTACTCACTCCTCATTCAGACAAGCTCACAAATATTGAACGTGTTACAGAACAAACAGCAACAACCCCAGCGGTGCCCCGAACCAATGTATGGGAAGAAGGGGAAAGGATTTATTCACCAACTCATGGGTCTTGCAAAACTCAAGCAGTATTTTTATTTAAGGAAACCATCGGTATGAACCAAACCCTACCAGCTCAGACCGGCACTCCACTAAGCCTCATCTTCAAGAGCTGCCAGCACCACATTTTTTGAAAGATGCAAGAAAATCCAAGTCATGGTGGAATAACTTCTCTAAGGAGGCATCTTTCTCATCCCTTGATTAGTATTTAGTTTATAGGTTACATGTTTTTAAATTGTACGCTAAATAATACCCAGAAGTGGTTTTGTAATGAACCTTCAAGGTCTATTCCAGACTATGGACTGGTTGAACGTTTCCTTTGTATTTTCCTACCAGAGGTGACACCTGAATTACACCAATAACATTGTGTCTGGGGCTTTTGGGATCTGTTGTTCCTTCTAGACACTTGTGGCATTGCGGCATACTAAAACAAATGCCGAGAGCCACCAGGAACTGTGCTACAGCTCTGCATCTGGTAGATTCGTGTAAAAATTAAATTTAATCAAAAAGTTTTGAAGACTTAAAAACTTCCCCTTTATAACCAAGTCAGTTTACGGGCAGCTATAATCATTTTTACCGACTCAGATTTACTGATTAAAGTATAAGTGAACTAATGGTTACTATATTGTATGCATCAAAACAATACATAGACAAATTCATAGAAATAAAGGAGTAATGCCCTCTAAAATTCAACTTTCTCCTTGCTGGGCACCGTGCTTAATAGACCTCTGGCTAACATCCAGCTTTGTAGCGGTGATACCAGTAAATTCTTTAAAGAATGGATCATCTTTATTGATGAACTTATAAGAAAATCTTTGAGCGCATTCAGAAATGAAAANAGAAAATCTTTGAGCACATTCAGAAATGAAAAAAAAAAAAAACCTTGAAAAACAATATTTCATTGAGTTGTGTCCAATCCCATCAACTTTCTCCAAAGATAAAGGTCCCATCACCATAACAGAGCAGGGTCTTGCTGCCTATGGACCCGGGGTTCCAAACAGCCTTAAAGGTCTCACCCTACCCCCTGTAAAACTTCTGATTGTCACTGTGAATCAGTGTATTTACACATGTATTCTCCTGGCAGAAGAATAAAGGTAACGCTTCTTTCTGTCAACTGTAAACGGAGAAGATAGATACCCATTCAGGAAGAAAAATTCCCCCCAAAAAAGCCTTATGCTCTCGTGAGCTACTCAAAGATTGAACTTGAAGTAACTTCTGCTTTAAAAGAGCTGTGAAAATAAAATACGCAAAATCAGTAAATACGTTTTTTCCTACTATTACCTCAAACAAATTTCTTGAGAAAGTTACNCTGAACTTGAAGTAACTTCTGCTTTAAAAGACCTGTGAAAATAAAATACGCAAAATCAGTAAATACATTTTTTCCTACTATTACCTCAAACAAATTTCTTGAGAAAGTTACACTACATTTTCATTTTAAAATCACTTCTGATCTGATTGTTGGTAATGAAAATAAGAGGTCATTAAAACAGCGGATATTACAAGTGCATGAAAAGTAAAAACAAGTATAATGATGTCACTGATACTCATTTTACTTTCCACTATATCACTAACATGCTTTTTTATTTGTTTTTGTAATAGAGTATTAAAAAACTATATACATAAAACATTGTATGTTGCAAAGGATTAAAAATTTAGCGTAGGCACCAAACCAGGATCAGTATCACTTAAATAGAAGTACACGATTTAAAGTTAGCTAATACGCAGCACCCAGCAGGGACTGGGATGCCTCAGCACAGGGGAAGAGGACAGGAAGAACTGGGCTGTTAGGTGAGGAAAGGCACGCGGTTAAATCGGCCGTGGCAAACCTTATGTCCCAAATGCTTTATGAAAACCAGACGGGTAAAAAAAAAAAAAAAAAACCCACAAGGTTTCACAGCCACTTAAACCTGGTGGCAGGAATTCAATGTTCTTTCTTGGACCGTGTCTGTCATTTACCTCCCGTGTTGAAATATCATGAAATTCCCAATTAGGGCCAGGTTTCCCCAGGGCGGCCGCCCTGCACGAGGCAGCTCCGTGTGTGGCATCCCAGCGCCGCGATGACAAGCCCCCACTGCCCTCCTGGGCAGGGAAAGTTCCTCCTGCTCTGTAAAACCTGGGGAGGAGGAAGAGGGGAACCAGAGGGACGGATACGAGAAAGCCAAGAAGGTTGTGTACCGGCAGATGGGAGGGTTTCAACCTCCCCTGCACCAGAGGGGCATGCTTCT
>RSEF01000004.1:11640552-11687501 GCA_003993805.1 Himantopus leucocephalus | reverse complement strand
GTAACTAACCAATATAGTGCAATAATTTAATTCAATAAAAAGGGTTTAAACATGTATGCTTTATTTTAAAGCTGAGACTTAACATCCATGATAAGAAATCTGCTATATTGTCTCTTTCCATTTTTCAGAAAAAGAAAGCTCCATCCACATGGACTAGGAAAACTATCTCAAAGAGTAGAGGAAAAACAAACATTTCTTATATGTTGACTGCAAACCATGATTTTGCAAATAAGGCATGTGTAGTAAATTGCTTAAATCAAGGAAGCATGAAAAAGAAAGGAGGTGGAAAAACGGTAGGGAGAAAGGGCAGGCAAAGAAAAGCCAGTTACCTTTAAGATATTTCTTTTCAGAACTACAAAATTAATAAAAAAGAATCACTAAAACAACAAAGCAAGCCAACATGTTATAGAAGAAAAATTCTCTGTAGAGCTAGCTAAAATCAGATTTAAGTATTAACTCGGAGCCAACGTTACAAAAGAGATGCTACGTATTGTGGGTAGTAAGGCCCACTGAGATTAAAATGAATATTTCCATTGATGTCAACAAACATCAGGTTTGTTTTACATTAAAAGTACAAACATAGTTGCCATGTTATGTAAAGATCTGTCCCTTTCTCTGTGGCATTAGAGATATTGAAAAAAATACTTTAAAAATAAACGAAGGAAAAGCACAAGTTGTTGCCTTCTATGCAGGAAGTCAAATTATGCAGACAGGGCAGCTCTCACAGGGGAGAGATGTGGTGATGATAACTTTGCCAAGTGTGATCCATCACAAAAGAAAAGTAATTTCTAAGTTTAAGGAGTCTGTCATTTACAATTTTTCATAAATATTTCTATAAATTACATTTATTTGCTTCTCCTTTTTCATGTATTTTAATGGATTTTTGTTACTTATTGTAAATGACGCTGGTTTTGTAATCTATCCTAAAAATTCCTGATCAAATGATGGTTTTGTTCATACTACATCATTATTCCCAGAGGAAAATACACAACAGCTGGCTGGAACAGCAGAACACTGGCTGTGAAACGGAGGGGTTACAGGGAGGGCAGACAGGAAAGGTCCTTGCCAGTTCAGCTTGTCACAAACATGACTGCTCTCAAGAGGTGATTCTTCTGACAGAAGAGGGTATACAAAATGATACGCACTGTTACAAAAATGCAACGTTGCTCATTCTGCTTTTAGGGTCTAGGGTGAAAAAGACTGAAAACAGTTCTGGAAATGCTTTCCCCACTCCTGGCTTCTGCAGTTTAGCACTGATGCAAGGAAGCGCTGGAGTCCACTTACAGCCACTTTGGCAAAGAAGTAAAAATCACTTTGATGAAGGGTTTGAGAAAGTATTTAATATTTTTCCTAATTAAAATAAATTTTAAAATAAAAAGCACATAGCAGAATACTGAAATCACAATTGCACAAAGGTGTATACACAACAGCAGATTTGAAGTATAGATACAAGCGTCTGTGGAATCTGGGTCTAAAGGACAAACCCTGAAAGTCAATGGAAGGATCTCTGTTCAGAAGGATTACACTATGATCTGCCAAGAGCAAACTAATATCCTTATTAATGTATCTCATTTGACTAATAAAAGCTATACAACAATCATATCTCTGTCATTACAGAATGGTGACTTGTGAAAGAAAATCAATAAATCAAAGTGAAACAGGGGCAAACTCAATTTTTAAATGTTGTGGTGCTAGATGTTGGATGAAATCCACTAAAGCTGCTGTGTCCTTCAGGCAATATAAACGCAAATGGTGACTGAGCTTGTTTGGGAGGGCAGATACCTTGTACAATATGACCACAGTGCACAACAGGAACATGCCCACACCAGCACATGCGTCTTTGGAGTGTGAGCCAAGTTGTGAGCCACCAGGGTCATCTAATAATTCAAAGGAAAACTGATTGTACTGAAACTACCCCTGGGTGACAAGGATAAAAAAAGGACAGAAACACTGCAAAGAAGGGAGCAGAAAAGGTAAAAGACAAACAGAAACTGTGAGCGCTTTGAGAAAATGCATAGAGAGGAAGACTGCTGAAGCAGGTTTGGAGACATAAAAGAAACCTGTTGTTTGATTCCTGCTGTATTTTGCAAATTACCTCACACGTGCCCTGCCAAGTAAATAGGACTGCACCTGAGACACCTCGCCCAATTCCACCACCAATGGTTTCTCTTCCTATACAAAACAACTTAAAAGTCCAGAAAATTAGCTATTCATTATTAGCAAAGAAAGGAAACTTTCATTTCTGTGCTGGAAGTTACCTAATTAATTGGGGAAGGCAACAGAAACTACTGCTCCTGTCACAGCCTTCAGTTTACATATGCAGATCTGTTTAAAATATATCCAGTGTTTAACAGCATCTACAGGCTCAGTCCAAGTAGTAGTAGTTACAGAAAACAAAAAGGTTGGCTTTGAAAAAAAAGGTATTTTCCATATAAAGCAATTTTTAGCATCTAGCTAGAAAGATCTGGAAGAAATTGACTGGTTCACTAATGGAGAGAAGTAGGTGGAGAACGGATGCTTTTTCCTAAGTGTCATTTTACTGAATACACACATCAATTCATGTGTGTTCTTGATCAAAAATCCCTTTGATTTACTACATTGAGAACTTAGGCACAGTAGATCTTTTTCCAATCCTTATATAATTTGTAACAATGAAAATCATCATGTGGGTATTTTTTTCATCAGTGACATTAAGAGCTTTTTAAAAATTATGCAGTCCAAATAAGGAAAAGGCATAATCCTCAGGACCATGTTCACACTAAGCTGACTCTCAAATATCAGCTATTTGTTCTTAAGCCCTTTCGGGTGGAAAAAACCTGTCTAGAGTGCCTGGGGAAAAGGATCTTCATACCCCCACAATTCAGAAAGAGACAAAGGCAATGTGGTTGAAAATACTCTAAAACACCAAGCTTGGAGCCTTTCAGACCTAAACTTAGTTTAGACTAGAGAGTATCATGCTGTATTTTGCATCTTTAAGCCTACTTGTTACAAACCTGACCTATAGCAATATAGTAGCTAAATTACAAAATTTCATACAAAAAATACAACCAAAAAAAAAATCACAAGTCACAGCATGAATGCACAAACACACAAAAAGGAAAGAATTAAGATTATTCTAAAAAAAATTCCCTCAATTCTGGCATTATGTGACCTTTAAATGCTTGACTGTGCGAGTATAATGTGTTTAAATGTTGCTTCCCAGATGAGTTCCCTCTGCGTCACTGTAATATTCACACAGATACAGATGGATATTTTAGATGCAAATACAGGCAAGACTTCTGCTACTTGAATTTACAGATCTATCATCTGCATGAACAGAAAGTAGAGAGGAATGAGCACTTTGAATAAATATTTCCCAGACACCGACTGACACCAAAAAAGTTGACTTCCATTCCTTTAGGCTTCAAAGCAGATTGAACTTCACTGGACCTAAACTCTTCCACTTGTCTCAGACCACTGGCTAAGACTGTACAGGTCCACAAGCTACGTCTCTTGCTCCTATTCCCCTCTCCTGGCAGACCCAGGCTCCACATCTGGCTCATCAGAGCCCTCTGCAGACATGCTCAAGCACCAGCATCCAGCCAGACCAGTTCTCTCCCTCTTGGATTTTCTTTCAGAGGCTTCTCCTCAGCCTCTCCCATCCTCATCCTTCAGCTACGTCCCACATGCCAGCCAACGTCACGGCCTCAATATTCCCAGATTACAACTATGTTCCTAATCCTTATAACAAAATTCTTAATTTTCCCCCTAGCAAAATACTGTATATCTTCAACTCCCTTCATTTACTGCCAGCTTCCATTTCCAGATGTCACTTTTTTTCTCCGTCCACACTGTCCCTATTCTTCTATGTTTGTGTGTGACTTAGGCAGCTTCCGCTCCTCTATACCAGCATGGAAGCAGTGCTGTGAGAGCACAAGCTGGAGGGAGATGGAAGTTTCTGATTCCAGTTGTTCTCTTCTCAGAACAGGTCAGAGCTTCACTTGCAACAACAGATTTCCTCAGCCACAAGCACCTTTTGTAAAAGGGACATAATCCTCAAGAAACATGACAATCAGTAGCAAGTTCCTAAGCATATGAATACACTTTTTTCCTCCCTCCAACATGTCCTCTTCTGAATAAGGGCAAACATCACAGCCGCTTCGCCAAGAGTGCATGTCTGAGATATAAACAGCCTCCCAAATTCTATCCCACATGCATTTAAACAGGCATACTACATCATCACTATAACTTTTTTTTTGCGTGGACAAATTTTTCCCAGAATCTCAGTGTCTGTAACTACAGGCTCTTTCTGGCACCATTTTTCCAGGATAATAATATTATCAAGATAAAAGCTGTGCTGAAATTATTACTATTTTAAGAGTTAAGAGCATCTGAGAAGGTTTTGCAAGGGGATGTGTCAAGCATTATTAATAACAAATGAACAAACTGCTGCACTTATAAAATTTGATTTAATGATATGCCATCACCCTTCAATTGACATTCTCATATATATATGAAGTAAATGACTTAACATAGTTCTGCCTTCATTACCTATGACTGAATAATAGGAAGTGAAGACATTCTAACTTTTTCCTCACAAACTGACAGGTGTTGTTGAGCTGTGGTATTATCATGGAAGTAATAAGCAGCATTTTCAAGAAGCTTCCTGGAACTTGACCTGACCTTAAGGATGTTTCTGGAAGAAAAGTGTCACACTCAGAAAGTGTTTCACATTTTTAGACACAAGAGCATGCTCCTTGCTGTCACATTTCACAACAGTCTTAACCTCGAGATATGTCACTGATGCTGTTACTGATGAATTTCCCATAAAAGTGACAAAACACAGAAGTGTTTATTAGCTCTCTGTGCTAATGAAAATTTAAGTCTTTACTTAGCCTCATTAATTTTCTCCTTGATAAAGATATAACAGCAGCCTCCAGTCATTTTTGAAGGAACATGGCTGAAGAATGACCTGGAAGTGCTAGCAAGCCTCTAGAAGCCAGCACATTCATACCTCCCATTTATTTGATTATATGCTTCCACATTCCAGTGTGACTAAGCTGAGAGTACTGGGACACTGAATCTGCCTCGTTCCATTTATTTTAAAAGAGAAATGCTTTGGCCAAATGCAAGGCAAGTACTTCTATTTATTTCCTGCCCTGGACTCATGTAACACATTGCTTTACTTTTTCAAGACAGTTTGATGAGAATCTCTTCTGGCAGAAGCGCTGGTTCCAACTTAGAATGGTACCCTTGTACATCCTGCTCCTTGTGCTTCGCACGACTGTGTGCGGCTATGTAGTGAATCGGGTCAAAAACTGCTCTATGTTAACTTCATTCCTTTGTGTTACCAGCTATTTTTAACTGGGACAAATGAGGTGGAATACACCACTAGATGAAAGAGCAGTTGCTTAAGCTGTCACCACTGCCAACACACATGCTTTTCAAGCTACACCGTAAGAAAGTCACATTTGATAAAAGAAAAACAAAGTAAAGAATTATTTGCTGACATGGCAGACTTATGATCACTATCCCAGCCATTGTCCCAGGCATCCTGAAGTTTTACAAAAATTTAAACGTTTTTAAAAGTGCTTAGAATTTGCTAAGAAGACAATATAAAATAAATTGACAATGCAAAAAACAGATTCATATTTAGCAGAATCTTCAGCTGCTGATTTATACTCAAACCAAAATGCAAAACCAGCATAATTAAATCCTTGAATTTCTTCACCCAGTTATGAAACAACATCGGTATGAGAACAGTTCTGACCATCTCTAGGATCAGTAATAACGGGTAGAAGAAATAATATCTACCATGCATGCATGAGAGGTACTGTTGCTTAGAAGCAGAGAATTGATGTCATCAGGTTTTGTATTCCTCCTTTTTGCAATAAGTGCCAAAGGCTGTCTTCTCATCTCCCCACACTGGAGGGTAGCGGTGTAGGTGATTCAGAGTGCCTGCCCCACTCCTATATTTGCAAGATGCTTTTGCAGTAACTGTTAACTTGCTGCCAAAATTGACAGGGGAAAAAACCCACAACATGACAAAAAAGACAAAACACAACCAAAACCACCAATAAAAAGAAACCGTTCTTGGGTGGAAAGAAAAATATTAGGAAATTAAGTTTCATTTCCTTTACTAGTGCCTAAGCACATTGAGGTGAGTTTCAGACCCCTGTTGTCTCCATTTTAGAAAGGTCAGAAATTCTAATAAGGAAGGAACAGCATTAACTGTGTTTTTGTATACAAGAACTGATCTTAAAACCAGAAGTAGTAGAACAAATAAATATAACCAAAAGCTCCTTTCTCCAGCTTCTGAGGATTTATCCACTTTGTACTCCCCACAGGAAAGTCTTAATCATAGATTGACCTTCAAAAAACTAGTTTGAAATACAAAACCAAACAAAACAATCACACCAAACAAGTTTTTGTACAAGTAATACAGAGGTATGCCCCACTTGTCCTTGTCTTAAAAGCAAAGAAAAGAAATAGTGAAAAGGTAGATGACAAGTCAGTCTGAGCTAATCAACAGAGAGAAAATTAATTTGTTGGACAAAATTCATAGAATTGTAACACAGACATTTAAAGTTAGGTGAAGTGAATCCTGCCCTAGAAGTATCTCTGACGAACTTGCAATAGGGCTTTACATTAATATGTGCTCTGAGGCACATATATGGGTGCAAAATGTTATCAAGAAAGTAAACTTGTAACAGGGTAACCAGAATCCCCAGATCAGGTTCTGTGTTGACAAGCGCTAACACTTGCAAAGCCGCGTGGTAAGAGAAGTGGCATAGAAGAATCAAACAAAAAGTGCTATGGATGTTTCAGTGCCAAAATATATTAATTCTTGTTCACTGACATTATTACGAAAAATCCTGGATATCAAGCGAACAGCCAAATCCAGTGTAGACATTTACAGTGAAAAACCCAAACAAATTCAACACAATTTCTTCATCAACTATGAGTCTAGAACCTAATTTCACAAGTAGTAGTTTAAACACCTGCAAGATACAAATCCTAGAAAGTAGAAGGTAGGCTTGACAATTCCTCACATGGTTGCCAAAAATTACTGGGAAGCTGCTTTCAGATTGCTGCAAGAAGTAAAGAAAAGGCTAGGATTTTTTTTTTTTTCCAGGGATATTCAGAAGCTTTAGTGATAGCATCTGTTGGTTGGCTACTTGGCAAAAGCTGTGGATCAGCTGATCTGGGGTTTCACACACATTTCTATTTCATGGAAACACAGAGGATGTAATGTGTAGCACCACAGCTCTTGTTCATATTGTTCTGTTGAATCTACAAGTCTGGATGATCTTAAATTAGGTTCTTTACTTAAGCAGTTTGGTGAAATTAGCTCTAGCAATCAGCTATTAGCTCACTTCAAAGTCAGGTAGTTGTCAGGAATGGTCAATTGTCAGGAAATTCCCAAACGAGGAATTCTTACTTCTATCAATACAAACTGTGTGAAACTAGCAAAACTAGGCAAATGGGAATAGATCACAAAAGAAAGAAATCAAACTGCAAATCCTACTGAACAAAGAAGCTTTTCTCTTTCCTTATATTTACGCATTTTTATTCTACATATTTATGTTATGTGATGATGCCAGAAAAATCTATTATAGTTGTCATTGAACGGAATGAGAGCTAGAAATTTTTGTTCACTACCACTTTTCATGCAGTATCAGATTAAAATAGATTAAGTCTCTGGCTTCAACTACATGATGAAAGATATTACTACATCTGAAATCACTATTGTTTTGTGATTTAATTCTGAATTCTAAATGTTTTGCTATTTGATCTGGTCACAGCTTATCCAAGATTAAATACTTCTTTGAAGTAACATGAAATTGGCAAGAATTTCATCATATCTAAAGAAATACATAGCCAGAAGTCCATGAGTAAATTATGATTACAGGTCAATGTATAAGAAAATTTTACTCTGCCCAGAAAAGCAAGAAAGTTATTGGTAATTCAGTACAAAAAAGTAAAATCAAGTGATTACAAAACAGTTCATGGGAGTACTAAAGCATAGTTCTCAAACCATTCCCAGTTATTTTTCTGTTCTTCATAAGTAAACAGCTGAAGATTTTTTCCCAAGACATCAGTCAAGGAGTAAGAGATACGTAATAGTAATGTGCCAGTAACACGAGCTGTCCATAAAACCTTGAAATAGAGCTACTAGTGAAGAGGTAAATGTATTAGACCCAACAACCTGGAGTGGTGCACTGTATTAACTGAGCAGGATAAATCAATTCCATCGTGTCAGCAAAAGCAGCACAATATGAAATAATGTTTCTGGGGATATTCCTCATGGCTTCTTAGGGATCAGGTTGCTGCACTACTCTTGCAGCCATTCCCAGTAAAGTCTCAGAAAAGAAAAGTCTCTTCTGGTTGACTGTTTTATTTTTCATGTATACCAGACAACTAAGCATGGGAAGACATTAGTCAGCTCCTTAAGACACACTTAGGAAGTGGTTTGCTTCTGTCACCATGTTTTGCTACTACACCTGATACCACAGTCACAGGCTGTGACAGACAAACAGGCTTCAGATGTCTTCTGGTCTTTGAGCATAACCCTGAAATAACATGGCTGGGAACTTCAGGTAGGACCAAGTTATGCAAAGGGTAACACAGAAACAGCAAGTTGATGGGAAAATTGAGTATACAAATAAAATGAAGAACTACAGCTTTCTGTATAAAATAAAAAAGCTGTGATAAGAAAAAAGCAAGGAAGACTGAGATAATCCAAAAAGGTCAGAAAAGTGAACTAGATGCAACTTTCGTATTTACAAACATTGTGCTTTAAATCATCACATGATTAGATTTTTCTAAATTACCATTTTTCTGAACTTCTGGAAATACGAAACAATGACACTTAATTTCTTAGGATATTACTAATTCTCTGTGAAAATGCATGGTGTCACCTGTCACTGCTATTTTTTTTCCTGTGATATCACTTGGTAAATTAATAGTTAATTCTGGCCGCTCCAATCTCTCTCAGCAAATATGGAAAAAGCTCAGTGCATCCTGGATCCAAGAGATTGTATCTTTCCTGCTTTTATGTATTAGTATAAGCAAAAAGAAAACTTGAAAAGCTTTTACACGTGTTTTATAAAACCTTATTTATAAAGGAAATGTTGCCATTTATAACAAAGGGTTTCAGCCGACAGCGAATGATTAGGTGCTTACAAATAGGCTATAGGGGAGGTGTTGCATGCTCAGGAATGTGCCGGATGAGCAGAGTTCCTTGGAGGAGTCTGTTACACAACTGGCCCATGGCCTAGTCCATCAAAAGAGCAGGCAAAGAGCAAATGTAACTTGGTTGCTAATTCTACAGACCACAGCAAAAATTCAGGCTGCTTCATCACTAAGAGGATTTAGCAAACAGCAAGTTACAATTTGCTTCTTCACTATCTGGAAATGGAAGCCCAGTACACCTGTGTTAAGAGGATTGTACAGGTAAAGGGTGGCAACTTGCATCTTCAATTTAGCTAGAAGCATAGATGCTTTTTTATGGCATAACAGGATTTGATTAGTAGTTTTAGTTACTGTTGTGCTGTAATTGTATGCTTTTCCAGATGACACACAACATTGACTCTGTATGGATCTAAGAAAAGCAAACAGCCCTCCACACACACCCCCCCCCTCCCACAGAACCCCAACACCAGCAGAAACCATTCTTACCAGCTGAACCTTAAGTTTAGGCTTTTTGAACCTCAGTCCAAAAAGCAAAACAAGTACATGAAAAGAATTATGGAAGTTAATTCAGTTGTGTGAAATCATTTCAGGTTGCATTATTCACATTGCACTACTTTAGGAAAAAATCCACAATCTTAATGCACTTAGCATTTAATTTTTAAAAGAAAAAAATTATTTCCCTGAAGCAAGCACAAAGTATTGATAATTTTCAATTTGAAACTGCATGTAGTTATTTTATGTATTTTACATAAGGAATATTATGGTTCTTGCTTTTTAAATGCTTTACAGATATCTACTTTATAGACAAGACATCTCTATCATCATACCCCTCCCAAGTTCATAGTCTCCATAATTAAGAATTTAAAGAGTTTCAGAAACAAAATGGTGTCATTTTGATCTCAAACACAGTAGCTGTTTGAGATCGAATTTGGATTTTTCCTTTACTATCTTTTTGTCAAGATACTTAGATAAACTATTTTTGAGAATGTAAGTTGATAATGTAGACTAATTTACAGTACTATTCACATTGCTTCTTTTCCCTATAAATGTATAAACAGGACTGGAAAAATTCAGTTTATGATGACCTTTAATATACACCTAACAACACTATTTGCTCACTATGATCAAATTTCAAATCCTACATTAAAAAAAACAAATCAGGTACCTGCAACCATGTTAAAAATTATTTAAAAAATTGAATGTCTTTGATTTACTTTAGGAAATTTTCAGGGACAGGATGAAAAATTGGTATTTCCTCTAGAGGGCTTCAGGGTCTATATTATTTCACAAGTCATCTAAGTTATATTGCACTAACTGACTGCACTACTAAGGGTCAGAAAGGCTCACTGCTATTCCAATTGTTCCTGCTTTGAAAATAAAAAAAAATCATGATTAGTTAAGTGCAGAGCTAACACTCTGATGATCCTATCATAGCCAGTGTCTCACTTTCCAATACAAGAAGCCAAAAAATGAGACGAAGACTGGTTATATGATTATTTTTTACTAGAAATACTGAAGTTAATAAATTTTCACTTTGTTTTCTCGGAATATTCCTCCCTGTGGAGAACTAGTCCTTTTAAAGTTTTTTTTTTTTAATACTACACTAATATTAATTTAGAATTTAACAAGACATTCTAAAGTAATGCACATGTGAAACCTATGTACCAAATAAACTATTATTTTAATTTTTCTGTGTTGTGAAAGTCTTGCTAACCAAGGTCCTGATTCAAAGAATTTATACACTAATACACAATTTAACTAAAAGTTCAGGACTTCAAATTTAATCACCTTAGTGTCTCAATGTTTCCATGTCTGCCACCAGAAGTCCTAGGGCTGATCAGCCAAGATAGTTTTGTGCTATATTCTGTCTGTTTCTTGCCATTCTTCTGCAAAACTTGTACTTTTTACGTCTACCTTACTACAGAGGCACTATGTAATTCACTACCTCTCAGCAGCTCTTACTTTTCAAGTATCTGATGTGTCAACTGTACTTCTAAAGATGATATATTTCTCATCTTTTCAGATAAAAAAATGTCACTAAAGGTGCAGTTCCATAATGGGCTTAAGCCAATTTCAGACCATGCTGCTGCCAAAAGAGGCAGCAACTTTTCCTCCCCCCTCCTTTTACACTGGCATTAGTAATTTTATGGTGGTAAAGTGAATCAGATCAGCCTGTTTCAGCAAACCGAAGGTGAAGCATGCAGAAGGTGAAGGGAAGCTCAACATTTTTTGTCAACAGCCTGTGAAACAACTTTGGTTTGAAAATTTAGCAGCTAAAGCAGTCTTTTTCTGCTCTTCTCTGCCTCTTGCCACTTGCTGCTACCTCCAAATGTTTTTGTGGCTGCATGTTGAGCTGAACTGGGATCCATCTGAATAATAGTCCAGAAAAAATAAAAGAGAAAGGTTATTGCTTGGCAGGTGAATATTCTCCAATCCAGTTTACAACACAGGCACAGAAACATTTAAACCAGGACTGTCACAAAGAAAGTTGTTTGATTAACTACATCCATATAAAAAACCTTGGAAAGAAAAGATGATTCTGATGTACAAGACTGCTACAACTTACTACAGCAAAATTTTAAAAATATATTACAAACTCAGAGCACAAGAAATGAGTCTTTTTCCAAACAGGCACAAATTGTTTTAGTCCCAAGTGTCTCTGGTGGGACTGGTGATCTTTTTTATATAAATATGATTAAGGAAAAGAAGGAAACTGAAGACTGGGTCAATGAAACTGGAAGATGGTAGAAAGTTAATTTTGATGTATTGCACTAGGAATTAAGAAATCATCAGTTAAATGCTTGACAATTACAGGAAAACTTCTGAAGATGTATCTTATATTTAATTTCATAACTGAAACAACAGTCAGACTGTATAACTCACCAAATCAAGAACGATTTTCTTTTAAAATAGAAATCTAGTGAGACTTATCTCCAGTTTGATGTTTGTCAGATAATTGCGGTCTGTGGAAATTGTAGAACTGAAGTTCCCACTAGAAGATTCCCCAACCTCCCCCCCCCAAAGATTACTGAGCAGACAGCTGTCTGAAAAGATTATTTTTTTTATGAATTCTGGTCTGATCTTGGAGGGTCCTACTCTTGGTACCAGACATTATTTGATATAGGAAGCACTATAGTGATGATTAGTGTGAGCATGGCCTTGATCCAACAAAGAACTTAAGTGCCTGCCTCACTCCCCTGTATATTGCTAATCGTCCAATTGATTTGCAGAGGAATATTCACAGGATTCAAATCAAACTTAAGTGCATTGCTGGAGCAGAGCCAGAGTGCACTGAACATTGCATGATGGAGCCCATGATAGCCAAAGGTTTGGAGATTGTCCCATTCAATTTCATAGATCAAAATTCACATCTCTGTGGAAGGACATCACACAGAAAATTTATACCTCACTTGAAGCTTCCTTCACTTTGAAAAAACCTCTACAAGAATTAACATCTCCCATGATATGTAGTGGTACGCACATGTGCTAGTTTCCTCAGTAAAGGTGCATTTTGGTAGCATATCTACATTTTAAAATTGCATTACTCAATGTCTCTTCGACTCTAGGATAGGCAGTGACAGGACTTAAACAACACCTACTTGTAAAGGGATTATATTCCTTTCAATACCAGTAGGCTGGTGGTTCCAGAAAAAAGAAATAACCACTAAGCAAAATTTTTCATTCAGTCTCATTATTTATATGTTGTCTTCCTCTGTCACAACCCTTTAATAATACTTTGAGAAATTTATTAAAAACACTTTAAAGTTGTACATAACTGTTAGTTTAATCAAGAAAATGCTATATAACCTTTTAGGGACTCCAAGTCATGGCTTTTTAGTTAACTGAGAAAAAAAACAAAACCAGGAGACAGGAAACATGAGAACACTGGTCACATTCAACAAAGTGAAGATACTGATCATGAGAAGATGATGAGAAAAAATTCCCCCAGACCATGACAGATGGATTGGGTCATTTCTGAAGAACTACAGCCAGTGAAGAAACAAGAGAAGTGAGAGTGGACTGTTTTGCACTTTTCAGTTCTTTCCCAAGGGACATGAGCGTGAGATACAGCTTAAAGAAATTACTATTTCCATTTTCCCTAGACAAGTCTTTTTGCAAGGTCCACTTTTACGTACAATGAGTCTGAATTGAAACCAGAGATTTGGCTCTACATATGGAAGGATGAAAGGTCAAAGCAAAGCTGCTTTTTCTAGGACTGAAGGAAAAATCCGGGAAGACCAGAGTAATAACTGATGGTACTTAAATGAATGTTCTCTTCATCAGTTTTATTATTAAGCACATTCAGACCTTCAAAAGTCATGTGCTCAGCTACATCCAAGTCTCCTTTTAGAGCCAGAAGGACACTGTTTTGTAAGTACCAGTGGTTATTGCCACCAAACAACTGCATAAGTAGCAGTATAGGAGTTTAGCACTTGAAGTTCTAGCACAAAACTGTCTGACAAATGCACACAAAATGCACAAAACCAATCTTCTAACTTCAGTCTTAGAGCATCAGTAAATGTCATCAGCTCAAGGTCACCTGTGCTTTGTGTATAAGCTGAGCTAGAGAGTACACAGGGCTATATACTGATGTTTTAGATGAGGATTGAACATACCATATGGATATTGCTAGGGCAAAAAGATGATCCATTTCTGGTTTCCTGTGACATGCAGGTATCCAAATCATAATAGACGGAGAGTCTTACTCATGCTACTCACTCAAACACAGAAAAACAGAGTATCTGTTCGCTGCGCTTGCATAAAAGGCGTCCCACAATACTGACACGCTTTCAATAGCTGCTTTAGATCTGTAGACACATTGAAGTGGTCAACCACAGGTTTGAACAAGTAATCCAGTAGTGTAGCTTATCAGGGGACAAGTTAAGGGATTTTTTCCCCCCTCTTTCAAGCTATAAATGCCTAATCAGACCCTAAGTTTTGTTGAAATAGTCTTGTAAGGACTATCTCTATACCACTTAAGTTCTATTAAAAAAAATTATTTTAAAAAGAGTGTGATAACTAGGCTGAAAACAACATGTAATGAGTTTTATTTTGCATATTGGGAATGTTCCATGTTTCATTCTGAAACAGGTTGTTTCATCTCGCTACTACAAAGTTGGCAGTTGTGCTGTATTTTGGATATACCGTGAACACATTTTGATTTGACTCTGGCAGGCTCCCAGTTAAGCTGAATTACAATGAATGCCAACACATTACAATTTCTTTCAGTAAACACAAGCCACAGTTTCTTAGGCAAACAGCCATATGCCATGTTCTCACACTACTCATTTTTAACCCAAAGAGCTGAATTTAGCTGTTGCTTATGAAGGAAAAAAAAAAAAAGACAGTCAAGTGAACTCTTCTTATACTTGAAAAAAGCTGTATTTGTCTCAGTGTCAGAGAAAGATCTGTGTGAAACCACACTTACGCAGCTATACCAACTGGGGAAAGGTAATTCCAGTTCCAAGGACTAGAAACAGAGGTGAGAGCAGGAAGGTGATATCTCCCATTTTATCTATTTTTTTTTTTCTGTGTTTGCTTGAGTTGAGGGGATTAAACATTGGCTTCTATAGTCATGCATATGATTTCAAAGCTACTCCAAACCATCAGTTGCTGCTGCAGAGAGACATCAGTTTGAGGAATGTTTTCAGACTGAAGTAAATTCCCTTTGATAATATTGAAATTTATTTTAGAGAGAGTCTTAGCATTTTAGTTATAAATGCATGAGGATGAACCAAGCTAGGTAGGGCCACAGCCAGAATTCAAAGCTCACGCCTTGTTAAGGATCTCATTTCTCATAATGAATATGTACGTGACATGAACTTCCAGCCAACTAAGTATTTAGCTCCACAAGCTTCTCAGAAAACTGTTTCTGTTCAAAGTCTAATATCGATCAAAATATTCCCAATACTTCATAATTTCTTCAAGCCAGTCCTGACAAAACATTTCTGAGAAGTCAGTGACAGGCAGAGAAGCACTATGAGTGGATAGCTCTTTTGTTAATGTTTTTAAACCTAGCAGAAACGACAAGTCTCTTCTTTGAAGCCTGTCCAACAGACAAAAAACAACAGGAGAGCTCAAGCTCACCTAAAGAAAGAAACAGGAATATTTCTAGACTGTAACACACTTCCACAGTTACAATCACCCTCCTGCTGAAAAATGTGGTGGTGCTGGTCTCCAGCTCTTGGTTGCACATTCTGATCCCCTCTCTTGCATCCACATTCACAATTGCTAAGCTGTGCAGCAAGATGTAGAGTTCACCAATGTAGGAGGGTGAATAAGTTTTTTTTTAACCCTGTTACATGGCAGCATATTGCCAGGATAATGACGGAACCACTGCTATCTGTGTCAGTGCAGTGTTAGATCAGCTTAAACTGATGGGGAACCTGCACCACTGCGTGCCTGATGCAAAGCTGCTAAATTTGCAACCTACTTTCCAGAGATACTCCATGGTTAGCTCTGGCTTCTTAGCATACAAATCCTCAAGGAGCACAGATATATAATTTAGGTTTATGTATTATTTTTATAGATACTATTATATGTATTATCAATAATAACAATACCACCTTATTCTTATGTAGCACTTTTTTGTTAGCAAAACTCAGAGCTTATGATAATTCCCTAGTTCACAGGTAGGAAAAGTGAATCAAAGATGTAAAGCAATTTTCCTGAATTCACACTGAAAAGCAGTGGGAGAACTAGAAATAGGGTGCATGTCTTTTCAGTGTTCATCAACAGGCTTAATTAACTGGGAAAAATTAGAATCTTCTCTAACCCAAAGTGAAAGGGAACACACACACTACCTAATCCTCCACCAAAGTCTTCACGGTCTCTGTGAGAATAAAGGAAAATTTATGACATTCACTTTACCCTTTGTTTTTTGAAAATAATTTTTCAATATTTGCAACCAGTGCTGTTTGAGCTGCATTTTCCTCTAATGCCTTTTAGTTCACAAGTGTTCATAATCAAAATAAATTCAACCAAGTATTGTACATGAGATATGGAAAATTACATCCACTTGGTCTACCACATCTTTATCATATTCTTCATGCCAAAAAATTCAAATGACTATGTATTATGTATTCATACATTCTGTTGCTTGCTCTTTAACTCTACATGTTTTTCTACATCTCTCTTGTTCATTTCGCAAATGCTGTCTTGACATCCTTGTCTTTTTTCAGTCCTCTGTACTCCCATTTCTTAATCTCAGTACCTCTGTTTTCAGACTACCCTTCTCTTTATTCCATTTGCATCCTGCAATGTCAGCTCTAACCCCTATTTCCTAACCTGTAATTTCTGTTACCATTTCTACTAATGTGCAGCTGAGTGGCTGCTGAGAGCACGGTAATGATGCAGACATATTACAATTTGCAGCCGATCCCTTTTTGCAGTCCATTCTATTCCCTTCTAAACAATTTTAATTCCACTCTGCACAAACATGGTGTTCTCATTTTTCTCCCCACCAAACAGCATGCCAATGCTATGTCAAAATTAACCCCTTTAAAAGCTTAACAACTAAATAAAAAACAAAATTCTGTCTCTCCTAAATTTAGTCGTTGCCTAGCATAAACATTTTCTCACTTCTTGGTTTCAATTATTTTAACCCAAATTCTCCTACAACCAGTTCTCTTACTGCAGTAAATCTGCAGGACTCCACATCTCTGCATGGTTTCAATCTCTGATCACCAGGTGGGTCAATAGAAGAGTCAGTTTACAACTGCAGCAAAAAGTCTTTGCAAAATTTCAGGAGGAAACACAACTATGACCTCTCAAAAAGGTATGAAGCATTTCACCATTGTTTCCCTAACTGAAAACCAAAACGGACTACAATATGAGCAAACTAGTTTCCATCTCATTTCACTAAGCAGAACAGGTATATTCTTCAGTTATAGTACCTTCTTAACCACGCACCTTGATGACAGACAGCTCATTTGCAAATTGCCGTACCCACCCCTAGTGCAAATTCAGTCTTTTCAGAAGCGCAAGCATGAACAGGACTGTTGATGTGAAAGGTCACTGTAATGTTTTTAAGAGCATCAGACCTCAGCTGAAAGGCCCTTCATTCCATGCTCGTCTTCCTGGAAGATTTCAAGATTTCACCCTGCTCACCTCACAGACACTGAATGGTAAAAATGTGAGCAAGGGCTGCTTAGAACTTTTAAAACTAATTTGATTTGTATAATGCTGGATTTGCTGCTATACCTTGAACTTAAAGGTAGAAACTGATTAAAAGTTCCCTTAATTTTACCCTTATCTCCAAGTCCCAGTTCCATTTTATAAAGTCTAGTTATCCCACACACTCACAAACACCTTTTCTCTTCTACTCTTACTCTCATGATCCTTTAATTACTCTGTCCTTTTTGATCTCAAGCACTCTTTGCTTCCATCTCTCTTGAAAAACATCAAGTCTCTCTGGGAATCCACCTCCAAACTCTTTATAGCTTCTTCACCACTTCACCTTCCAAATCTCATGGCATATTTTCTCTTCCTCCTGCACACATTTCCTTTTTTAAATTGGCTTCTTTCACATTCCATCAAAACTGCTCCCTTTCATTTTCATAGTCGCAGCAGGCAGAGTGTGCTCATGAAACACATTAACAATAAACTCAAAAGGCTGTGTCAATAGAAAGACTGAAATACTGTCTGAAGAGAACTCTGACTTTGAGAACTAGACTGCTAGAAATTGAACGAAACACAGTAACAGAACAGGTCACGTCATCTGGGAGCTATTAACAGATTACAGATACTGTGCAGAGAATCATCAGTTGGGGGGGGGGGGGGGGNAGAAGTGAAAAAGGGAAGAACCCGAGTACTCTAATGACCAAGAGATGACTTCCTGACAGCAATAAGATGCGGCTGTGAGGAAGGGAAATACAAATCTCAAGTGAATTAGGAGATAAGTTTTCAATATTTTAATGTACTCATACTAAAATTAGTCAAAGATCTGTGGTGACTTCCTTCTTTTCCATTGTAAATCTGTCAGAGTTTCCTTAATAATCAGCTTTATTACTGCTAAGCAAAACCAAGCTTCTTAGATTTTGCCACAAATACAAATGACTTGAAGTGCACTCTAAAAGCTGATTGTCTTCATTATTTTATATTTGCCCTTTTTATTTTAAAAGTCTGAAATGCCATATTGGATTCTCTTTAAACCCAGAGCCTATAAGATGTGTTACCCATCCACATTTTCTTTGCATATTCTAGTACCTCTTTCCCTAAACAATCCTAGCATCTAGAGTGGCCAAAACAGAGAGGGAGATGCATCTTACTCTTCCATCCATTGACAGAATGGTTAGATGCAGGATCATGTTGCTTAATTAATTTTTCCAAAATCATGTGAAATTTCATTTTTTGACAAATTAAGATCTTAAAGTTCAAATCAAGTCAGCAAAACAACTTTATCACAGCACCACTCGGAAAAATTACAGGTATTGCTTCTAGGTGTTTTATACAGTACATCCTGCTCCATCAGGATTTTTCACTTTCTCATTTTCCAGAAAAAAATTCACAAAGTTTAGATGATCTTATTTAGGGTGCTCTCATTTTCTGCTCAACTCACTGCGACACTGATTTCAATCCAAGTTTTATGAGAAACTGCTGGTTTTACATCTAAGAAACTTCTTTGGAAAAAATGAAAAGGAGGAACAGTAGCACTGAGGACATGATGACAGAATCTCAAGTGTTACTGATCAACAGGTTTTTCTCTATGACAGAACTATACACAAGCAAATAATAAAGTGGAGTTGTATATAACAAGTGAGGCGTCCCATAGGGACAGTTCTCTTTTCTGGCTACATCTGCTCATACAAGCTTTCATAAGAATTATCCTTTGCCTTGTCAAGTTTCAAGTGCCTTAGGAGAGATTTAATTCACTGCAACTGAATTTAGCATATATGCAACTAGCAGTGTAACCCAGAAAATATGCTAGCAACTTAACCAGCCACTTTTAATGTCACACTATATTAATACAGTGTAAAATTGAGCATTGTCACATTTATCAATTTTATCAGATTACCAAATTTAACACATTTTTCTAGCAAGTTTGCAGTGCTTGTTACGTAACAATGATCTGCTATTAGCTCAGACTTTATTTAACTTTAATGTAAATTTTTCAGGCCTGTGAAACTTTGTGCACAACTATTAAGACTATAAATATCACACGTGCATTAACAACAGTAGACCTGGCGCAAAGCCATTTGCTCAAATGTGCAGTTTTGCCATGGAAGGAAAAACAAAGCAAGGTTTCAAAATGTAAAAAACAAGAATTGGAGGAAGTAACCAATAGTTAAAAGGGATTTTTTTGGAGGGATTTATTGTTGTTTAAAAAAAAAATATGTTAGGAGTTATGTAAAGGTGATTTCAAAATTTAGTATCTTTTTTTTTCCCCAAAAAAACCTTGTTGATCCTCAGGTCTTACACACTAAAATATAATCAGTACACAGACACTTGTAGATTTGGCTACTGGATTATTTAACTTTGGTTGCTTGTGGGGTTTTTTTGCCCCCTATACATGATGAATTAAAGTCATAGTTGGTATTTATAACTGTAACATTAAGACAAAATGCCCAGAGGAATTTTGGGAAGAGTGAATCAAAGGATGATACTGTTGAGAAGATTACGAAGCACTGCTTGCAGAGACCCAACCATTATGCATCAAAGACATTCTGCTGTTACAAAGTAGGGATGTTCGTTAATGCTCATCCGTTATTATGGCAGTCATATCAGATTATTTTCATCTGTAATACTGTCCTCATAGGAATCTCCTATCAGATATGCTGAAATGTTATTTTACTACACAGATTCTGAATTCTTTCATTTTCTCCTAAAACCTACCGAAGCCATTCATAGGCAGCATGCAACAATCCAACAACAGCAAATCAAATCGGAGATCTTAGTCAGAAGGTATACAAGAAGCAAGCAGATTTTCATTGTAAGTATTTTTAAGCAGTCATAGCATTTTAAGTATTCATATGTATTTCATATAAGTATTTTTAAAGCCAACCCAACTTCCAGAAACTGCTTTACAGCATGACCATTGCAACTGCAGAAGTCACTAATGTTGTCAAATCTAGCATTGGCATTATTGGATAAATCTGCCCATACAGTCTAACCAATTTCCATCAACGCACACATATTTCACCCATCAGAATCATGACGAGGTACACATTAAAAGTTTTGAACATACATATACCTTTACCTATAGTAAAATTTAAAGGTTTTATGTAAGGTTTACAACTCCTCCACCTGAAAACAGTAAAAGGTGGGAAATACACAATTAAAATTTCAGGCTCCATTTTCAAAGGAAAGAGTCTCCTTTTGCATTTCTCATGAATGAGGTAGGAAATTTATGCCCTTATTTAATGAATTCTAACAGCATTCAGCAGCAATTAAACTTGGTGTATAAAAATTAAGAGAATCTCACTCTGCCAAGAAGGGAAGAATTACCTATTATATCAGACTTCGAAGTCTGTCTTAGCCCAGTAGTCTCCCTCTCTCTCCTGGTAGCCAGCGGATGTTAAACAACATAGCACAAAACTCAGGGAATCATGCTGGTTATAGTCCATAAATCTGAAGCTTCACCATTTATTCCTAGCCTTCATTTCCTATTTTTACTGAGTACTCATCCACAAAAAGATTTCTCCTTCCCCCCACCCTCCAATATTTTGGTATCTTCTAAAGTCTTGATAGAAGCATTCTGAAAATATACGTGCAATACTATCAACTAGATCAAAGATGCCTTTATCTGCATGCTCGCCAACTACCACAAAGAACTCTGATAGATTTAGGAGGCATGAGTATATTAATAAAAGCAATATTGATTCTTCCCAATGTATCGTATTCATTCATGTAATTCTTAATTCCTAACAGTAGTTTCTACCAAACTTGCCTAGCAGGGATATCAGATTTATTTCTCCAGTATACAGCAGTCACGTGATAATCCCTTTTAAAGATTTGTATCTCATTTACAATGTTCTATCCCTCTGGTACTAGAACTTATTTGAATAAAAGATTATATATCCGTTATCTCACACTTGAGGGTTTTTTGTGTTTTGTGGGTGTTTTGTTTGTTTTGGTTTTAGAACTTTTAGAATTATTTTAGTATAACAGCTTGTAACAATTTCTTATTATCCACCAATTTATTACATAAACTGTCTGCTAACACTTCCATTTCAGACAATGCTCCAGATGCATTTCCTGTAAAGAATATCCTCCTGATCTCCTCTAGTAAGGAGCTATTTATTTTACATTATGTTTCAACTCAGCAGACAAAAGACAAATGAGGTTACGTATAATACAGTTTAACAGAGGAGCATATAATGCTCAAATTAAGCAATTACTTGTAAAACAGTTGTGATGAATACTGCACTTAAACTCAATCATGCTCTTTTTTTCAATATTTTTCCTGTACTGTGTACAGGCCACAGCTTCCTAAATGGATGTAGATATCCAAGTACTGAAATGAATCATTAGCAGACAAATTAAACTTGTTATCAAAATGCAACTCTATTGTTAACAGATGAAAAATGAGTGGATTAAATGACTGCAGCAGGAAAGTCTAGTAAGAGCTCATCTCTGATCTGTCATCTCCTGCCACAGCACTTAATTCATAGTAACATATAAGCACCAATTATTTTGTACCTGCATGTATTTTTATATCTCTGAAGTAATTTCAGGGTTCAGCTATGCAACTTAACTTCTGAATTAGTGGTTTCCAGGGAATGTGTTATCAGAGTAATAGGCTGAAGAAAAAGAAAGGGGGAAGAGGGAAGCTGGGAATCTTCTTAGCAAAGCATGAGGTAGGTACTTTCAAGGTTTGAACATGAAAAGATAGGGGAAAAAAAGAAGAACCTAAAATTCAGTCAAGGTGTTCCCATCTCTACAGTGAGCTTATTTTGCAATTCTTTGTTCTAATGACAGAACTAAGAGAGAGGAAGGAGACAGAGGCACAAAAGCAATAGTACACCCGTTCTCCATATTACCAATCTCAGCTGTTGAAAGGTTTCCAAATTTTGCTTTAAATATTAAGAGACATGTACACCTCATACCAATACTTGATAGGGAGCAAGTCACTCTCCAGTGAACACATACAGCAATGACCTTACTAAAAGGGTCCTGCTTTTCAGCAGTCTCTTGAAACTTGAGTTTTCCAGCAAGTAAGGAGAAAACCCTACTTTTAAACAGCAATTTCGCAAACCAAAGCATTGAGCTTTTTTGCTCCCTAGCTGTCACAGGTTTTACAGGTAATGTTCTGAAGTAATATGAAATGTAACAGAATGTGGAAACTGTGAGTCAAAGGGTGAAGTGTGAGCACATATATCATAGTATATGTGCTTCAGAGGTTTCTGACTTTTCTTCACTGTTGGTCCCGTTAACACATGAGAAGTAAAGGTCTGTGTAGATGTGGAAACACCTCAGAACTCTGCATATATATGAAGATGCAATCACCACAGAATCATGAATATGATTTAATTTTAAATCTCCTGTGGAGATTTTATTTACATACTATGATTTTCCTATACAAACTACTCAGCTTTTCTGAGATAGATTCTATATCCGCATGACACAGAAAGCAAAGCAGGGGAGGGTGACACAGGCAGTGGGTTGTATGATGACTCTATAACCTAGCACTAGATCACATGCTGGAAGAAGAACTACAGCAGATGTGTGCTGTAGTGCATGGTGCTTGGAAAGAGGGTAACAGAAACTGCCACTCCAAGATCCTTTCTTCCATAAAGCAAATAGGAAGATTAGACCGAAGCAACATCATACAGCACAGGGAGCAGTACAGGAAAGTAAAACTTCAGAGGGAACAGTCTGCTGCTGATATGAACCTGGGATAATCCTTAAAATGTTGGTTTTAAAAATACGCTTTTCTAAAAAGGAGAAAGCACCTAAAATGCCCTTTTCTTCCTTGACTGGCATTTATATGAATCACAGCACTGCGAAGAAAACATGGATTTGTCTGTTATATTCATTGCTTTTTCTGTTCTGTTGTGATGACTTTAAATGGCTCATCTGAAATATCAGTCATTCTGTAATCTTAAAGCCTTTAAACTATAACTACACAAATGCTACAAAACTATAGCTGCTTCTTGACTCAGAACTGTACTGCAGTGTGATTTATACTTTTCCCAGGCTAGGCATCAAGGAGCAGTGAGAGCTGCCTGCTCCCTAAGGGAAGGTGAGCTGGGGGCCAAGGGTGACCCCAGCACCAGCAAGACCCCTAACTGACAGCGCACAGGCCCCAGCATCAGAACACAATGGGCAGATCTGGGTGCTGCTTACAGGGTCCACCAACAGTCATAGACAAGGCAAGTCATAAAACAGATCCTGGGAGGCCAGTCAGAAACAAAAGAGACAGGATAAGAGACAAGATTATTATGTACATCATCCAAAGGGTCCAGGCAGGACACAAGCTACCTACAGCACAGGTCCAAGGTCCATCCAGGGAGCAGGGCTAGAGACCACCACACCTACAGCGTAGGCTGGGATTACACTAGGCTCCTGGGCAGTGGGTGAGTGGAAGCCCCAGCTGAGGCTGGTAATGGCAATTAAAGCTTATTAGCACCCTCTGGACCCTGACATTAGGAGGCAGTGGTCAAAGCTGACACTGCTGGTTGTGTGTTGGGTATGCCTTCTTCTCATCTAATACTGATTTAACCAATTATTAAGCAAAAGGCACAAATTGTCTGGGAAAGAAGGAACACTGTCTGCAGTATAGCGCAAATTTAACAATGTGACATAGTGTCTGAGCTGAGGACAGTATTTTGATGCAGCCGTGATGGTCTAAGGATCATCTAAACACACCTTTGCTAGAAACTTTTAATTTGTCAAGCAACTTCTAGTATAAAAACAAATTAGTTATGTGTAAATTCATGCTATCATGATAAGAAACTCTCTCCTCCTTTGAAAATACATGCATATATTAAAAAAATCCTAATAATATACTAATGGATATAAACATCACTTTGTTGAACCACAGCTGATAGCTGATATATAAAAGGAACTGTCGAATTGAATGAGAATCACCACACAGTGGAAAGTAAAATATACAGGTATCAATGGGATAATAAATCCTCTGATACCATCTGGGAGAGCCCTGCAGCCATCACACCATTATTCAAAGTATTATTAATGTGAGTGAAGTCTTCATAGGAAGATCTCATCTGTCTGTACAATACACTGCATTCTGCGAGAAAAGCTCCAAAGTCTTCTGTGTTCAGCTTTCCATCACAATCTCACATTGATAACTTCTGCAAGTCAGAGCCACCCAGGAGTCTAAAAAGGCTTTCACCTGGGTTTTCTCACATGGAAAAAGGAAATTGCAAAAATCTTTCTTTTCATTCCTGGTTCACTTTAACACTGAATTTGCTCTTTTTTATGAGAGTCAAAATACATGCGTCAAAATGCAATGGTTGCCTCAGTAAGAGGGCACAAAACACTTCATGTGCATATCTTTAAAAGGTATGTCCTTCTCTTTTACAAATATTTCGAACCAATTTATGTGATTTATAATATTAGGAAGGGTTTACAGCTTCACAGCATTTTCATTTCAATGAAGTGATTTTTAAACCTTCACAAAAAGTCTCTCCCAAGTACAGGTCCTGAAGTAATTTTCTCCAAAACACGTCCAGCCAAAAATATGGAAAAGCATGAAGGCCACCATTTCTTTGTGTATATTATTTTCATAATAATATTTTACGCAAAGTATTTCTTAAAATGACATTTCACAGCTTTAAATTTATTGTAAAAATACCAGCCAGTAATTGCTTTTACCAACAGACTAAGAGAAGCCATTAGTAGGATTTCAGTTCTGTAATCAACATATACTCTCAGCCACACAATTCAGTCTGAGTCATTCCCTGCACAGACTCTAATTAACTTCTGAAGGAAAGCCAGGGGATTCCTCTTTAAGTAATAATGCTATTGAGACATTATGCAAAACTTCACCTCTAGGAAACAATCTTGTCTAACCGGGATTGCATCTCAACAACAATGCAGAAAGCTTTTTTGGTCGTGAGGAGAATATAATCAATCTGTTGGCAAGAGTAAGGGAAGATTATTTTTTTTCTTTTAAAATGAAAGTATATCCGGCAAAATTATTATTGAGAAAATATGATAGACAAAACTGGATCCTATATTATAGGCTTTGAACCTATACTATATATTATATCATATCCAGTTATCAAAATAAGAAGCTAGTGACTTCACACTCCAAGCTTCTGAGACCCAGCATTGCTGAGGATGCCGTCACCAACAGGCTTCTTCCATTAACAGCGGGGGGAAAAAAGAGGAAGTCTTACATATGTAACCAAACGTCATTGAAATAGTGTAAATGACTGAAAAAACCTAAAAATCCCTGAACTATGATCCCTGAAGAATGGGGGGGGGAAGGGTGGTGTATTTTAAATTTATAAAAAAATTCACACTAAGGTGACATTGACATTAATCTTCAAAAGAGAAAAGCAGGCCAAAGAATGCCTAATTTCAGTTATTACTTGTTTTTTCTTATTTTTTCCTCTCAACTACGTAAGAGACACTGCAGTCCCTTCTCCCTTTCTTCTCCAGTTCCAATATCCTGTATTTACACCTTGACTGCTTCTGCAAGAGTAAAATCCTCATTTTCACATTGCAATTCATTCTTGAACCCCATTTAATTCCTTTCCCGTATCATTATAATCTTATCAATCTTCTTTTCTTCATTGCTTCCTTTGAACCAAGTTTTTCTATACCTTCATTATTCCTGTCCATTGGCAGGTGATTCATTTTTGACATGCAATTACCACAATTTCATTCTGTCCTTCATTAAATAATCTGAAATGGTAATACATGTAGGATCACTGCAAATAAAATGGACAGATTACAGAAAGATTGGTAAAAATGTAAATAATGATGACGTTAGGGCAATTGTACAGGATGATCTGGATCATTTAGTAAGTCTGACCCGTTCAAATAAGTGCATTTTTAAAATGGCCAAATACATTTTACACATTCAGGAATGAAGACTGTAGGGCATGCTTTCAGAATGGGGGCATGCATCAGGGAAATCAGATACTCTGGAAAAGACTTGAGATGGTCCAGTAACTTAATATGAGCCCCAGGATATAATGCTATGGTGAAAGACATAACTTGATCCTTAGATAAATATATAAGAATGTACTGACAAAAATAGAGGAGTTGTATTACCTCCGGATGTACCACAGGTGGAGTGATACTTAAATACTGCACCTAATTTTGATGCCTACAGTTTTAGGATGTTTAAAAAAAATAAATCAGAGGATGCATAAATGTGATACAGGCTTTACAGGAACATGATGAGATAATCTCCTCAATTCATTTGACTTATCAAACACAAGACTTAAGTGATAGAGCTACAATTAATCAGTACCTGTTCAAAGAAAGAAAATACCAGGAACTGAAGCACTTTAACTTAGCAGTGAAAGACCATTTGAAAGTTAAAGCCAGACTAAAAGATGGAAATGAGGTGCTTTAAAAAACAAACAAGCAACAGAATGCAAAAAACACTTCAGTGAATGTTATTAAACAGAAACACAAGCACCCTGGAGAAATGATGGATATCCCATTCTTAATATTTTCAAATGTACCTTTCTGGAAAATTCTGCTTTAGTAAATTAATTTGCTATGCACAGTACTTCACAAATGGGTACCCGATTTTATTTAGCATACAAACCTTACCAGTCATCTCAGAATACTGTTACTGGAGTTGTTATTCCATCAGATGTACTTTTAATAATTTATCGATCACATTATTTTATTACTACTATTACTATTTTTAAATATTATGTGCAGTTACCAGTTTCAGTTTTTTCTCACTGCAGACCTGCAAGAAGATTAAGTCAACTGCTGCAAGCCTTACGAAAAAAAAAAATTAGAAAACAAAGAGTGGGAAAAAACCCAAAGAAGATGGAAAATATATCAGGTCTATAAGAATAGAGCCAAACAGCAATTGCTGTGTTCTCATTAGTGCTCCATAGGTTCTGTGGCGTTTTGTTTTTATTTTTTATGAACACTACCTGTTCAATCAAGAATCTTTTCTTTTTCTTCCCTGACTTACAATTCAATGTTATTGTTGATCCTAACCTACACTTTCAACAATGCTATTCCATGTAAATAAAATCTTGCCTTGGGTCATAAGCTCTAACCTGTGCAAAACACACAGCACACTAAGGTAGTTTGGTAAACCCTGCAGGAGTCTTAATGTCAGAAAGCAGCTTTCTAGCTTGCAAATGGGAACATTAGAGGGACTGTATTACTTCACCATATTTATCACTACCAATTTGAGTAATTTTCAAATGCCAGAATAATATTTGGACTCTGAGAAATGTGCTTATGCTGTTTACATAACACCAGACTATGCGGTTTTAATGTCTGCATAGATATGCTCCCATTCAGTGTGTTTTATAAGGTTATATGGATAAATAATCTACAAATCTACAAATAAATAACCTGACTTCTATTCAATATACTCTGTAATATATTTTTAAAGAAACAAATAAAAGGGAGGAGAAAGGAAAAATAACAATAAAAGAATGAGTTTTTATAAATTATCATAGTATCAAAGTGTATGTGTAGAGTTAAGATTTTCTTAGTATTACAATATTCATGCTCTCTTCATTGCTTTCCAGTATAATCTGGATTTATTCTAAGATCCTTGGAACAATTTTTTTGCCCACTTAAACAAGACTGCCTTGAGACTGAAACAATGAACAATTGTTTCAAGAATCCAGAATAGCGAATCAGGCTTTTTGCAGGGAGGGAGTTTGTTTTGATTTACATTTTTTGTTTGTTTTCTGTTGTGTGGGGTTTTTTTTAATTAAATAGATATCATTATAAATCCAGTATTTGCCTAGAGTGATGCAGTTTTAAGGCACTTTGCAAGAGAGTTTTCTATCAGGTTAGGGCTGTAACTTGAATTTTCATTTACTGATGAAGCACAAAATTTTACAGAATTCAGAGTTCTTATAAGTTGACTTTACTCTAATTGGGGATGCAGGTATTCCGCAGAAGTCAAGCTGACAAGCAGAGCTTTCCAAGGCAATTCACATCTTTGGCAAAAAACAGCAAATATTACAGTGCTATGAGATCAAAGCAATTTCTGCTGTAGTTTAAAAATTTCAGAGAGATGTACAGACCATACTTACCTAGCCACACAAGAGTTTAGGATTAAAAACATCCGTTAAATATTTTATTATTTGAGTCAGTTCTCTTGCCTTTGTTACAGGTTTGTGCTATACTAACCATTTGCCCCAGGAGTTGGGGATCTGTACAAGCCTGGGTTGCACATAGCTATCTATAGTCCCACAATTCAAACACAGAATAAAAAGAATAATTTTTTTCCCCAAGTGGTATTGTTATACCATGAATTTAAATGCTCTGAGAAATACTTCCTCCAAGAGATTCTATGCAACTTTTGCCCTTCCATCAGTAAAACCTCTTAAAAAGGTCCCTGCCCTCTTCACAGGATTCATGAGCCATCTGTTGAGCTCATAAGAGTATGCATAGAGCCATGTTGTAAACGGGATTAATGACAAGATCTAGCTTAAAATTAACCTTGTAGACAGAAAAGGAGGGAAGAGAGGCATTTTTAGCCCAGTCATTCCTTTCACAGCAAACCCTACATTAAATTGTTACTAATACAATCATGGAGACAGGGACCTATTGAATTGGATTAATCTGAATTTAGATTAATTTAACTTTAATTAGATTCATCTAAACATATATAAAACAATTTTACTGCTCAAACACATAAAATAATGATCTTTGTTCTTCAGCAGATATTTCTTCATGTCCATGCTAAAAATCTATGCATCACAATAAGTACTAAATATGACAAAGTTGTCATATAGCTACACTTCTGTTACTGAGAGGCTTGATGATTTTTGTTAAACAGCTAACTTTTGAGTTTCGAATTATGGAACTAATTACTCCATTTAATTAAATAATACCTATTAAGTTTAATATTGCATGAAAACATGAGTTGCTAAATTTTTTGTGAGAAAATTGTTTACTATCCAAGCTCCTTAACTAAAGCATCAATAATCATAATCTCCAACTAAAATATCATCATTTGTAAAAGTCATCATTAGGTCATAACTAAAATGCAGAAAAGCATATGAAAAACAAGCAGTGTTAGGACTTTTTAGGCTGTAATACAAAAAAAAAACCAACAACAAACCAACACCAAACTTCATTGGCAGATATTACTTAAAATAAATCCAAATTGTTTAAATAAAAGACAAAGATGGAAAGGGTGCTTGCTCATTCTCTTTAGCTGAATTCTTTGACTGTCCCTGGTTATAATCCCAATCTCCTCAAAGTCTCATTGCTATACCTTTTTTGTTCATCCATTTAATTTCAAATGCATAGCCTTGGTGCTGAAAACATAAACTGTGCATATTTGCCAAGAAGATAAAAATGCAATAATGAACGGGAAAACCCTGTACAAAAAACCCAGAGTACACACTTGCAAGCAGTTTTGTTTGGGATCAAATACTGTAGCCAATATCTCTATATGCTGTTTTTGGCCCCACTGGTGTTAGATGGAAAACTTGCCACTGACTAAAACACACATAAGATCAAGCCCTAAAAACACAGCAGTAGAAAATATGAAACCATCTGACTTCTCAGACATCATACATAACTATGAAATTCTAAATGTAGGCCTACTGTCTACAAAAAAGGATTTTTTTTGTGGCCACAATCTGTTATCATTTTACACGCTGATTCTTTCCCCTCAGGTTTATAGTCTCTTTACCACACTGCTTTGCCTTTGATACAATTAACAATGATGTTCCAAGGTAATGAACTAGTTACCAAAAAAAAACCCACCCAAAACCAACCAGTGAATAATGAATGACATTTTTCTGCTCTAAAGTAGCAGAGACTTTTAGATATTTTTCTCAGGAGGCTAATAGTAGGTAAAGACTAAGGCTTTATGAAATAACAACAAAACCAATAAGACCAGTTGCATACAATACCACAGGCAGATGTCTAAGGCTTCAGCAAAAGGTATACATGGACAAGGACACTCAGCACATGCTACAGTGAAGTTGGTTTTGAGTTCCAGGTCTTCAAAAGGGATTTCCCCAAATAATGAGATGCATTAAAGAGCTGCGGTGTTCTAGACAGACCATGTATCAGCTCAAAGACTGCAATAGATTAGTGAGATATTTAGAGTTGACCTTTCATAAGCACCAATAAGCACAGTAATGAATCAGAGCTTTAATCCTCTTTCATCTGCACACACAAAACCCAAGCTTAATCCAAAATTTTAAAACAAAGTTACGATAAAACTTCCATCATGCAGTCTAAAACAATAATGGCAAATATCTGAGAAGGTCAGTAGCTGAATGTTTCATATTTCAACCAAAATTTACTGCCCCTTTTCTTGCTACTAATTGTGATATGAACCAGAAAACTCCCGAAGTAAATGAATTTATAAGGAACACTCATGTTACTAAAGGGAAACCAAAACCTCAAACCAAAGCAAAATGCCTCTACACAGAATTGGATGCTGAACAGGTTATCGAGCGAGTAAGGACATTCTGATGCAAGTGATATATAGCCTACAGCAAAATGAAGTCTGTATTTCTAATTAAATCAGCAGTCACTCTGGTTTGAAAAATGACATTTTCAATGAAACTTACATTTCTAAGTTGTTATTTAAAATATCTTCTCTACAAACACTGGTGTTTTGGCAACAAAGATTTATCGTATACGGTCAAAAGAACAGATCTCACAAATCCATACTTAGCAGTGATGAGGAAAAGGGAATTAATATGGCATGTTGTCACTGAAGTACAAAGCAGTGGAAAACTGAAAGTTTAAGAGTCTTTTGAATTGAAATACCAGACATTTTTATGTATTATTAAGGCTAGTTTCTTACTTAACAATAGTCCTAGATAATACATATAGAACTAATATACACATCTAAAACAGTGATCAGGGACATTTATCCATTTCACACCCCAAAAATTATGGAACAGATTTTTCCATAGTAGCAAATGCTATGGCATAAGTATGTGAAGTGATGTACCTTGAAAAAAAAAAAGCACTTTTAAAAATGTAGAGATACATCATTTATTCTTCTTTACACTTATTTTGTATTATTTGCATGCATTAAGATGATCAAAACCCATCCAGACTCTGTAGAAGTACTCAACTCCAATGCTGTGATTCACCAAAAATAAACTGGTGTTTTCATAGTTCTCCCAAAGTGTTTCTTAGAATTACTTTATCTTATTCATCAGCTGGGACTATCAAACATAACTGAAAGCATTTGAAATGGGAAATTCTAGTGAATATTGCATATAAGACTTAACATGACATACCTGATTTCTTCTTTAAACATCACAAGAACTATATATGCTTCTGCTAAGAGAACAAGTAGCATAGGTCTCCTGTTTATGAACTCATCTGAGTAATCACTGAAAACAAAATGCATTCCCCAGTGGTCTCAAACTAACCTGCCCACTCCTTATGGTTACATACACGTAGTACTCTACTAGCAATAAAACAGGTATTTTTAAAAAGTATTACATAAAAAAAACCCTCTGGAATTGCTTTACAAGGTATCCTTTTTAGCATTAAGAGTAGATTTGTGCTTAAACCAGCTTAAAAATGAAAATTTCTATAATACAAATGTTTAAGGCTTGGTACTCCAAGACCCTAAATACTCTGGTCTAAGTCTAGCTAAGCAACCACTTAGTGGTTAAAGAGGTACCACCTAGACAGCACCCATGATTACCAATGAACAACCACACTTCCCACAACTCTAGAGAGGAGCTGCCTGAATTTATCCTCTCAAAACAGGAAATCAGGCAGAACCACATAATGGAGACAAAAGTCTGCACCTGAGAAAGGTCAAGCCTTCATTTCTATTACATCTGAGATTTCTCCAGCTGATCCGATAGGAGAATTTTATCATTAGCATGTCATCTTTCATAATTAAACAGGATTTCAAAAATTATATTCAAACTTTTAATAGGAACGAGTACATCAACCTGAGAATCAGCTTCCCATTATATTATTAGCAAGCTCATTATTTACACTTCCTGAATACATTTCTCGTTAACAGAGACATCTAAAACTGGCTTATTGCATTCATCTGAAATACTCATAGCCACATCCCTAAAGCTAACTTCATGCCAACTTTTTTTTAAAACAAAAAAGTCAATAGCTCAGCAGGAAAATGAAAGTGTTTACTGTATTCAAAACAAATCAAGGCTCAATTCCATGTCTGAATAAGCACAGAAAAGAGTAATATAATATCTAATGAGGCACTTGGTAAATTATACATAGTGCTCCTTATTTTGGAGGGAAATGTTGCATAAACATAATCATAGGATTCTCCAAAGTATAATGCTTTACAGCTTGTGCGCTAAAACTAATGTCCAGCAGAATTCCTCAGATTTGGGACACAAATGTCAGTAGAATTTGCCAAAATTGCCTGCAGATGTCTGCTGGCCATGCAATCGGGCATTAAGTCAGAACCAAAATGGTATTTAATGCAGCCTTGAAAAAATCAATTACACAGGACCCCTGTCTTTGTTTTTGAAAAGATGCCAAAGTTCCCTATACCATTTTGTTATTTTCACTAGTAACTTCCCATTAGCCTTACAAAAAGCTATTTCTTCCTAAATTCTTTCATTATATCTGACTCCAATTCCTCACTTCCACCTTCATCTGATTCTTTGTGTAGATCCAAGAAACCCTCTGAAATTATCAAATTGCCAGAGTCTCTGCACTATCCCAGTGATTTCAATTTCTTTTCTACTTGCTGACTTCTAAAAAATATTCGAAAGCTGGATGGTAAATTTAAGCATACTGACAACAGGCTTGCTTTTCTTTAAAAAGGAGTACCTGAAGTCAGCCTGAGCGCCTTCTTATTCACAGACCCCTTCAGAAGGGGTCCAACTATGAACATTAAATTGGCAATTACTCTATTAATGGTTACAATTTGCTGCATTTATGTAGAATTAAATATAAATGCATGCATCACCTCTTATATTTTAGGAATGATATTTTTTTTAAGATTATTCACCTTACCAGTTCTCACATGTTGACCAAAACCAAGGCAACGTATGGAATAAAAATGCCATGCACGGGTATGTATTAATTCATAGCTAAGTAATTCAAATATTTTGTAATGTGAAAATAGTGTTGTATGACTTACACACTACAAAAAGCTAAAAGAATTTTCCTCTAAGGTCATCCATTTTTTACAACCATTTTATTCTGCTTTTAAGTCAAAGTAGAAAATTCACAACAAAATTAAAACATTTAATTTTTCTATTTCCACAAGGTACTCAATAATTTCTGTGAATAAAGACCATGACAAAAATGTGCAAGGATAAACTTTATATCCTAAAATTTTATTTAAAAATGAAGTATAGTAAATGAGTCTATAGAGCGAGACGGTTCGTATCCCGACTTCTAAAGTGGAAGCAGTCAAAGCATCTTTAAACATATGTTTTTAACTAGCAACACTTCCACACCGGGAACAAACTGCCTGATGGCTACAACTATCAGCAAAAGGAAGAAATATATCATTGTTTCCAGTAGCAATAAATACATAATTGTACATTCAGCCCTGACAAATATGATCCACACTACGTGTTCTACAGATAAACATTCTGAAAAAATTAAGCGCCATATCAGTAGGCAGGAGAAATAAACAATATATAGCACGAATACTAGTTCATATTGGTTAAAATATGGTATAGGTATGTAGAAAAAATGTAGCAAATAAATGTGGTTCAGGGATATTTTCTCCTTTGGGGGCAAAAACTTATAATGGATGTTAGGTTTATTTTCCTTTATTCTGACCCCACACGTTATTCAAGGACTCAGATAATAATGAAAATATATGTATATAAAAAAAAATAAGAAAATCTTATTCAGCTAATAATACTTTCAGCAAGACTGATGTTTGAATTTTAACACTATAAAAACTGCTTTTAAACAGTATGAATTGTTATTTGTTCTTCCTTCAACAACTGCCCAAGTAACTTGCTTTCCTTAACAAAACTCAGCAGTTTTATGTAGCTTTGCCAGAAATGGCTTGAATTATAAAAATATGGTGCTTTAAAATTTACTTTTTTTGGTTTGGTTTCAAGCTATTTTAACTGCCTGAAAATTTGCTGAAATGAGAAACGAAATGTAAAAAAGAGGTTAGGGAAAAATTACATTTCATTTAGAATTTCTCTGTAATTATCTCTATAAAAATACCAACTGGAACAATTGCATAACTACTCAAAACTCAACCTTTTCCCTTGTTACATTAATATATTTATAGAGAAAATACCATAATCCATGAAAATACAAGTTAAATTTTGGGTCCACTCTGTTTATATCTTTTGAGAAACTAAAAAACTAGATGAAGATTACATATTTCCTCCTGTTTAAGGTCTTGTAATAGAGGTCTGCTTCAAACACACCTACATTTATACAGATTTTGTTGTTCAAAACCCCCTTCAGAGAACACTAGTGCTACACTGCTGGCATGAACACAGAGGAAAAAACTGGAGCATGAATAACTCCTAGAATCACAAAGCCATTAAGGCATCACCACCATCTACTAACTGGGAGCAAGTTTTAGAGATCTTTCAGAAAATATGTAGGTCAGCATCTGTCATTCAGAGTCCTACTTGACAAAGCTTCTATCAGTTAGTGGTTTAAAACAGGTTTGTCATCTGGGACTGTTGCGGTATGTATCAAGCAGCACAAAATACATATTTATATTCAGCTGAATTATCCTTCACTGAGTACATTACAGATTATTCCCTTTCTTCCTTCCCCTAAAATATCCCCCACAAAAAAATCAGCACGAATAAAGTTTGTTTGCTGTTTGCGACTGAGTTTTGCTCAGCTTTATGTATTTAGTTTCTGAGCCAATGTGGCAATCCTTATTAACCATGGTGGAATAAATTGGACATAACTGCTTATGCTATAAAACTAGGAAGTTTTATAAAGTGCTAATCACTGAATGCTAATCACTGGATACATTTGGTTCTTAATATTAAAAAAAAAAAAAACCAAACCCACCACAGATTTTAGGCTTCCAAACCTAGATTTTATTGAGTCTATCAGCATTCACTGAACCTCTTGAATAATTAAAATGTTTCTTGTACTGTTAGATATGACTGCAAAAATGTAAGAATAAGATGCCTAGCGAATAAGAAAGAGAAACTTGTCACCATCATGCTGTTCAAACTAATCTTTCATTCCACATGAGAGACCATATACCTTCTTTTTTCACACTGACAAGACTGGAACAACATTACTATTAGGACTCTATGAGCTGGCAGTCATTCTTTAGGGCTGAGGCAAAAAGTCTCCATGGAGGAATGCAATGACTTTCTCATTATAAAAAGTGAAATTATTCCCAAGAGATCAGTCCATAGGGAAGATGTAAAATTACTACCACCATAAGCTAATAAAACTTTCCTCTACTTCAAGTGGTAAAGAACTGTACTTCTGGTCTAAAGACATCAAGGCTGCAGTCTTAATTCCCTACACCTGTATGTTCATAATTAATGTATTTCTGGAAATTGTTGCACTGATGTCTGCAACGTAGCCTAGAAATAAAATGAGTGAGCTTGAGAACCAACCTAGTTGTGGATAAGTTAACTTTTCTGGCTGCCAATTAATCTGAGGTTTGTGTGCACTATGCTGCAGTTTTCAGTACAGACATTTCATGTATTTACATTACACTGATTCCCTTCTGAATGCTAAAAACCAAAACAAGAACATTTTTCCAAATAACTAAAAAAAGACAAAAGCGATCCCTAGTGCCAAGACCACTCTTAGAAAAACGATCTNAGTATGTTCAAGCTGAAACGATCAGAAGTAGATATTGTCAACAACACTACAGCATTTTAAAGTGTTAAATTTGTCTATTTTAGCTTTACAGTTTGTACACCATTTAAGATTGATTTGTAAGAGCTATTTCTCTGAACAGCATGGTTACAGATTCAGTGAAAGAGTACTGCCTTATGTTACAGTTGGAAGATTTTCACCACACCAAAATCTGGAAATACTTTCTGAGCAACATTTAAATCCTATATAACCCTCATTCAGACCTATTATCAGTGAATATTTGCAGGCAAAATCTGTCCAGTTATTTGTTATACACTTTCTTCAATAAAAAATATCGCAGTATAAATTCTTGGCAGGCCTGCTGGCACATGCTCTGATACAGACGCAGCTTTTGTGCTAATGTACCAATTTCAGCAAAAAGCATGATTTCATGCTGGAAACACTTCTGCTGGTACAAGCCCATGAGTAGCTTATTTTCTTATAAAAGTACTCACACTTGAGTTCCATATTCCTCTTTCTATAGCAGAATAACAAAAAAAATACATCCAGATAATGTTATTCCTATAAAAACGAACAACTTATAGCTCTAATCAGGGTGTAAACTGGGCCAATGTAATGTGCTCCTTAAAAATCCCAACGCATATGGTAAAATAGCCCTTTTTTCCCCACAAGAATATCAAATTAATAGCTTGCCTATCAGGCCTCCACCTTGCTCATTTTGACCATTACTTGTTTTTTTCCTTAGAGAAGTATAATCTTTTTACTTACACAGAAAAATAATGGGTATAAGATTAATATTTAAAAACTGCTACATATATACCCCGGAAGCTCCTATTTAAACAATATATAATCAGGCCGTTGTTTGATCTCATTTCCCTTTCTTTCCCATCTCAAGACTCCTTTCAAGTGTTAGACAAATCTCCTCCAGTCTAACATCAAAACATACTGACAGGAAGAAGACTGCAAGGCTGCTAGCTTCTCTCAAGCAATGCCACCCATTGATCCATGAATAAATGTTCCAGCTTCAAGGCACATCTCTGCTGTAAAGCTATCTCTTTTGAGATTCAAAGAAGAGCTCCTTGTCTGGTGCCCCGAGATCTGAAAACCTGCTGTAGTAACTGTGGGAGTCAGAAACTGCCAACAAGGTTTGTAGCGTTCAGTAGGATTTACCATCTCATTATCTTACGAAATAACAACAGAATTTTAGAAGATTTACATATAAGATTCAAATGTTTTATTTTCACATGCTGTTGCCAATTTCATTACATTTAATAATAGCTTAAAATAAAAACACTTCTTGTTTTCAAATTGCACAAAATATATATATTATAATCCTGAACCAAAATTACAAAGGTCTTGCTTTCTTTTTGTTAGCAAACACTTTATAGTGATATTATATCAATAATTTACCTTAAAAATTACTAGAGCATTGTATTGCCTACAATATGCTAGGAATATTGAAGCTGTAACTGAAGTCTTTTAGAAATTCCAAATTTAGCAAATCTTTTAGAAATTCTACAACAATTAATCTTTCAGGTATGTGGCTTTGGTTCTACTTGCACATAATGAATAGAACTTAAAACATGCAACTTCATTCATTTTGCGCCAAAAGCCTCTGTGAATTAGTAGCCTAGCTTCCTACTCAGACCTTGTTTTAAACCCCACCCCAGCATTAGCTGCTGGAAACCAAACTAAGAATAGTAGTACAAGTGCTCCTCAATTATCTTTTGGATCTTAAATATGAAGGAAACTTATTTTTAATCTCTATGGCATTCACAGCTTCAAAAACTCACTACCACTGAGGTATATAGGCTGAAAAAAAATGCTAAAACCAGTACCCTTTAAGTGGATATCTAGAATAACAACATTTTCCTGAAATTTCATGGCACTGTTTTATTTCACATCAAGTGCTCCGGTTTGTAAATAAAGCTGAATGAGACATTCTGAAAAAAAAAATAGAAAAAAAAAAAAGAAAATGACAAATGTAACTGGACTCCTGACTGAACCTCATCTGAAGAGTTGTGATGAATGCTGCTATAATATATCAAATGCCAGTTAACAATAGTCTACTGAAAAAGAGCTGGCTTTGGGAAATATTTACTCTCATCATTCTTGGCAAGCATACAATGTATGAGTCAGTCCTGGAACATTTATACTACTTGTTACAGTTAAAAAGAGATTCTGGTCTCATTATTAACACCCAACACACTTGTAAAAATATTTGCATTTCTACACTACTGTTTCCCAAATTCTGATGTTTAAAGTATATTTAATTTCTTTTAAGGAAAAAAACCCAAAACTGTCTTGGAAGTAAGAACCTATTTGTGAAGCAGAAATGGCAATGCGTATTGACTGAACCTGATACAAGTTTATCTGAGCTAAACAGTGAAACTGAAAAACAGGTTGAAACTAAGCTGCCAACCTGTTTCTGACAGAGGTTCTAGCTCAATTCCCTCAAACCTTCTGCAACAGCTCCTACATTTGCAAGAACTGTCATTAGTTTTCTAGGGGAAAATGACTGCAATATCTGTTCCAAAATCACACCAAGTTGCCAGAACACCAAACATAATAACCTCTCTATTACCTGAAGTAATTGAGAGTTCTGGTAACACAAATGAAGCAAAAAATCAGTAGTTACACAAACACACGTATATTAAACTGCAGAGAGCACTGAAGAGTCAGGAACGCCACGGACTGCGAAGGCAGAGATCCCACAGCGAGCACTGACCTAAGTCACAAAAGCCACATATCGCAGCATTGCATCAACTACAGCTACTCCGCTTTCACGCCCACACAGCTCACGGGGAACCAGCTCCGTGTTTCTGCACCTGCAGCCTGAATAACTGTGAGGTGATTGCAGATGAAATCAAAGAAAATGAGTAAGCTTTTACTCTCTGCAGAGCTATTTATCACAGAAGCCTAACTGCAGTGCATATAGATTGCAAGGAACTAGAAAAGGAATGGAAAATAATGGACTAGTGCTTTCCTCAACAGCTAAAAATAATATGATTTAAACTTGAATATACCTTGTCATTTCCTAGAAAATTATATACACACAAATTTACAACAAATGTGGAATTTAAAATGTGATTTGGAATTTTATTGCATTACATGCTCTTAGGACATTAGATAATTATGGAGTGATTTGTACTTGATTTGTGAACAGACACATACCAAATATACTAGGGCTGAATACAGGTATTTTTTTAGTCAATAATATCCAAGGGAGAAATTATGAGTACTTCAGTGAGCTCCTCCTTTTGGAAGCAGGTGTATAAAACTGTTGGGAAGAAGATTATAGTAGGAAATCAAGGTTGAGGTTAGAACTGACTGTGGGGTTTGTTTTTGTTTAACAGCCAGTATTTACTCAATCTGTGCTCCATTTAAGAAACTAAACAGACAAAGTGATGTGACTGACTCCTATGATTTTAGCAGCTCCTCATCAATGTTTGGAAAACAGCAGCAGTATCTCATTCACACATACTTGCACAAATATGTGTTCAGTCTCAGCCCATTGCATCTGTTTGTCCTACTCACACCCACTCACATCAGCGAGTGTTCATCCCACGTAAACACTTGCTGGAATTATTTCATCCTAAGCGAGCTCCATCATAAATCTGTTTAACATAGTATACAAATAGATAGCCATGTACGTAGATGTTACCCGCAGCAGTGGCTCACCCTCCCGCTCCAGGCCCCCGTCCAAGCCTCCTCCACACAGCCCTTCATTACGCTGCTCTCCCCACTCGTTTTGTGCACATCTCAGGCCCTTACACTTTGCTGGCATTCTTTCTGCTTATCTATATATATACATCCTTCCCCTCAGACACAAACCTGAATCTCCTCCCTCAAACCTCAATCCCAGACCACAAAGAGGAAGCCTGAGGGAAGCCTGGGAAGAGCGACGCCCTCACTTGCCCCCAGGCTCCGCCATTTTGCTCACATTCCTGTTCTCTTCAACCATCCCGCCACCCTCTCTCTGAGCTGTACTGCCCAGTGGGCCCACACCGTCGCCAGAAACGTGCCCTCCTCCCACAGCATCAGTCCTCCATTTCCACTTCGCCATTCAGCGCCCTTCACCTTCCCTGTCCCGCGCCAGCCCTCCTGAGGCGCAGCCTCACTCCCCCATGCCATCTTCCCACCTCAGCCTCAGGGGCAGCCCGGTGCCCCCTTGGGCCTACCTTTGGCAGCAGGTTTGACCCTTCAACAGAGCAGCCATTTTCTGAGGAGCGGGTGGGGGTCCCCAGTGTGGGGGTCCCACAGGCAGCCCTGAGGGGAATCCCCTCCTCATCTTCCTTCTTCCTCACGGAGGGCAGAGCTGCTGTCCAAAATGTGCCCTTTGATGTGGGGAAACAGAGCTGTGAGGCTCCTCTCCAAGTCCCCGTAATGCCACGGTGACTGGGGCCATCTGTATCGCACCCTTGAGGCGGCCTTGGAGGTAAGGCAGCCCCCAGTGTCTCCCCTGACTCTGCCTGCGAGCAGTCCGGCTGGTGAAGGTGCAGGCCTCCATTTCCCCACGTCCCGGGGGGGACATGGCACAGAAATATTGCTGTATTTCAGAGAGGCGTTGTCCTGGTTTGAGGCCACGACAACCACGACAGGCGTGCCTTCGGCCTCATGGAATTGCTCCGGTGGTCCCTTNGGCTGGTGAAGGTGCAGGCCTCCATTTCCCCACGTCCCGGGGGGACATGGCACAGAAATATTGCTGCATTTCAGAGAGGCGTTGTCCTGGTTTGAGGCCACGACTACCACGACAGGCGTGCCTTCGGCCTCGTGGAATCGCTCCGGTGGTCCCTCNCGACAGGCGTGCCTTCGGCCTCATGGAATTGCTCCGGTGGTCCCTTCTCTCTGAATAGGGAAATGAAATTAACTGTGGAAGGCAGGAATTACTTATGGAGCAATAAAGTTTCTAAACAGCATTATGTTTTCTTAAGTATACTCTCTATTGTATTTTCCATGTCCTTTACAGTATATTTTAGCACAGCAAAATGCATAGAGGTTGTTTGCATTAATAGGTTATTTAGGAATGAAAATCTTAAGGAAAAGCATGCTGAGGCCATAGGGATTCATATTAGAATTATATATTTGAAGTGTCTTTTCTTGACATCATCTTGTTGCTGTAAGCATAATGTGCATTGTGTGCAATATTATATTTTTTTTAAAATGTAAATTATTTAATGAAAATTATGTTTTATATCCACACAAAAAGTCCACTATCACATACCTGACATCCATATAAAAATCAGGAGCAACTTATACTCAAGCAATTTTTTTTTTTATCTTGGAGGCCTAGACAATTAACTAAATGTCCAAGTGTGTTATTTAATCAGTGATGTGTGCTGCTGCTTTTGCAAAAAGAGCTGGAGGTGGTAGTGAAAAAACAGAGTTTTACAGAACCATCCCCTAACAGGTTGCTCCATGTATTGGAGATCAAAGAGACTTTTGAGTCCTTTTCAGACCAGCTTTCTGGAGGCTGCAGGGAGAACTGGTTCATAATCTTCAGGCTCTCTTCTGCTCTGAAATGTTTCTATATGCTTAGGATATTGGATCTTTAAGGCATGTATACTTCAACAGCAGATTGCTTGTATTTCCTGAGCGCAACTCAGTGTTAGTCTGGGACCTATTGTGCAACATTATCGTTAAAATATGGTTTCTTGGAGCCAAGTAATTTTGGTTGTATATTTGAAGTAGGACAATCGCACATAGACATATCCTCTTCTAAAGCCTGAGAGAATCAAAACAAAATCTGTTTTTGAGAAGAAAATTCACACCAAAAAAAATAACCAAGCCTTTTTAATTAGAATTTGTCCAATTTTAACATTTATGACATGCTGGGTAGATATTATGGACAGATTTATGAAAATGTAATGGCTGGTAGGTGAGTGCCATTCAGCAACCTACTTCAGTGTGGTGCAGAGATGCTGTCAGACTCTTAACATGGGTTTTCTTTTCCTTGGATTTTTTGAATACTGCTTAAAAACTCAAAAAGGTACAAGATGGATAGAAAATAGAGCTAGGCAAATAAGATAGAGACCTACACACTGTTTTTATGTTTCACTTGCTTTGATTTCATTTGGTTTCAGATTATTTTGGGAGAAGGAAGCTCAGGAGAATAGAATTTATCAAATAGAAAAGGAAAAGACAGAAGCATCCCATTTCTCTTACGTGGAAGAATTGTACTGGAAAGAGAAAGGTAAAAACTGAAAATAGTCATTGTTCCTGCACACTAAAGATGATGGTGGGCAACTTAGATAAATACAAACATAGTTGACTGTGGATCAGTTCAGATTGTGCTAGCATGTCTATAATTGAATCTGCTTAATTTAAAAGCAAGAAGATAAAACATTTGACATGATCAAATCACAGGAGTATGTGTATTAATCTCTGTCAACAAAAATATGTACGGCACTATTGAGATATAAGAATGCACACACACATATAAATGTATCTTTGCAGGAATCCAAGAAATATGTCCTTTGGTTGCTCAATTCTAAGGATATTAATTTTGTTTCTGACATGGATATGACTATGCAAGTTATCAATAAGGCATGACTGCATTATCTGACTGAATTAGGTTTATTGCAAGACTGTTTCCAAAGACTGGGTAGCTTAGTACTCAATTCACGCTTATATAGTTATGTTGGTCCTTCTATCCAGACAGCTTACGTTTTGAGTGTTATTAAATATTTATATGCTGTCAGGAGTAACTAGATGGAATAGTAACTGACATTATCAAAAATAGTAAAGACATATTTAATCTTACTTCTCCACTAGTTTTACGAAAAGAAGACATCATCTGCTAAATAATTTTGATAGTTTTTCCATGGCCAAGGACTTTACAGAAAACATTGAAGTTCAAGTTAATAGTATCTTCCAAGCAGCGAGACAATTTCACAATTATTGATTTATTTTTTTTTATGGAGTACTTCACAGAGTCATTGCCATATCATCCATATGTGTTCTCATTGGCACAATCCTGAGGTCATAACTGAAGACCTAAAATTTGAAGTTCACATTTTTGGATCCGGGTAAAAAAGAAACAATCTTTCTACTCAACAGTAATGTCATTGTTCTTAGAAGCCATTTTGTGCCAATCTGGCACAGACTCTGCCTGTTTTCCAAAATGTGTTCTTCTAAATTATGCTGTTATATAAAATAAAATTTAAGTTTGAAGAAGAAAATTTTATTTTACAAAGCCTGTCTGATTTTAAACTGCAGTATCGATACTATGCTTGCGTTGACTGAATGCAGTGTGACAAAGTATTTAAATGACCATTCATGGAAGTGGCACTCATCTCTAATTTTTTTATTCCAGGGAAGAATGAATGAAATATTATTCTATATAGTATACGTGTAAAATGTAAATAAATGGTTTGATCTCTAGTTTTTAGGTACTAAATATTAAGTTATATCATTAAGAGCACATCTATCATGGAATTTGTGTTTTCCTACTTAAATTTGAAAGCAATTTTCCTGCAGAAAATATAATATTTCTTGAAGAAACAAGTTTTATGAACTCTTACACAAGTATAAACTGCTTAGGGGGTGGAGGCATGCATATATACACAACTAAATGAAATATTTTATATAAGTTGAGTTTATCAGAAAATGATACCTAGGACCAAATTGTATATATATAGTTTTAAATACAGACACATTATTTGATTGATGTTCTTGTTTTGCTTTCCTTTTCTACCCTTGCACCTGAACCAGTGCACTGTAGGAATAAATAACTAGTTGTAAAGAAAAAAGAATTCAAAAAAGGAATGTCATGTTAGAGAACTATCAACTATTCTATTATGCTTAAATTTATTGTGACTCTTTAGAACTAATTTTCTTTGCCAAGTTTCATAAATCCATATATCAGAACTGCATATTATAGAATTATCACTGGGCCAGGCTTTCACGCTGCCCCTAACTTAGTCTCATTTTTTGCGGTCAAAGATAATTATATGTATAATTTTATTCCTTCAGTTATTTGCAACTGAAGAAAGTAAGTCTACTATCTGAAAACTGACCTCTAATAGTTTTTGCTTTCATTGCTGCTGTGTAGTTTTAGTCTGATGTTAAAACCACAGAACTCTAACTTTGTGTTATCAATGTGATCCTAGTTAACTATTTGTATGTATATCAAATCAAAAGTAATACTTTTTCACCAAACTTTTTGTCTGCATTTAGCAGAAGCAAACATTATTTGACTCAGGACAATGAGTTATAGTCATCATTTTCATAATTTCTTCTACCCTATTCCATAAAGATGATTTAACCCAGAGAAGGTCTTTCTAAATTCAGCATTATTCAAGGGAGTTGCTTATGTGTACTTGTAAATTTAAGCAATTATTGACTAAAGAACATTGGCCTTATTATCATGTTGTAGCATTTGGGTTTTTTATGAGATTAAGTATTAAATTGTTTATGAAACAATTTTTTTAAAATTGCCATTAATTCAGTATTTTATTTTGCTTTACTTTTCTTAGCTCTAGTTCTCTTTTTTCAACAGGCCCTCTGTTGTTGCACATGCTGATCGTCATTTATTCCTAACTTTTTATATAAGTACTCATTAGGATATGGCAAATAATACTGTCCTTGTTACCTGTAATAACCAAGGTCCTGCAAGCTATGCCACCTTAAGCTCTGTCAACTAAAAAGATCTATTCAAATGCAGTATTGGGGATTTAGGCCCAAACCTCTAAATTGTTAGAGCCTGTGGGTCATTTTATTACAACAAAAGGAAAGAAAAAATGTATAATATATAATAATGGTAGTGCGACCTGTGAAACACATTTCAGGCAAATATCCCTGATCAAGTTACCGATTGCTAGCCACTGCCTCATTTTGAGACTGGCTCCTGAACCACTATGATGTGACAGGGCTGTTGCAAGCAATTTTCATGTGTAACCCATTGGACTGAATTTAAATATCCTGTGAAAGCTATCTAAACAGATGCACCTTATCAAGTCGGACTAAAGGATCCAAATGAAGCTTAGTAGGTACGTCTTCATATAATTCGTTCATAGCATCTCTCATGGAAATACGTTTGAAAAGCCAGCCTGCATGCTTTTCTTTCTGTAGTCTTAAGAGAAGTCAGCGCAATGAGTCATTTCTCTGCTGAGATTGAGACTGTTCAGAACTCATTCACTGACTCTACCTGGAAAGCTGACAAAAAAGATCAGCGTAGACTCCATCCGCTCCACCTCCTTTTGTGGGTTTCCACTCCTCCCTTTGATACTTTATGTAAAAATTACAGTCACATCTTGCTTTTGTGTCAGTGGTTGCAATAATTCCCCGTTTCCACTAATGTACTAGACAAACAAAACAAAAGACCGTATTATTTCCTAGGGACTATCCTTGTCAGATTTCAAGCTTCCATCACCAAGATCTGGTACCTTCAGCGTAGTACGAATATCAGAAATCTTGTAAATAGCCTTCAAGCCTGAAAATTCATTAGAAGAACAAAGTAAAATTCCAAAACCATCTAAATGAGTTAGGATCTGAGTTCAGAGGCAGATGTGCAATTCTGGGTGTTTCAGTGGCATATTCAGAGGCACCGACTCCACCCAGCATACAGGTGGGTCATCATGTTTTCATTGTTTCGTTACCCTTTCAGAGGTTATTCTTCCTTCCCCCATCAGATCTCTAGGTAGACGCATACACACGGTTTTTCCTTAATTAGACTGTCAAAATACTCCAGGTTAAAAACCCTACCATTAAGAGTGTTTAAACTAATCCAGACAATTTTCAGAATTTACTTTCCACAGGAACTGATCCTGAAGATGTGTAGCTGCTTGTGAAAAATGTAGTCCTCTTTAGCTGGTGTAAACCAGCATGCATTTACAGTTGGTGGCATGTAAATCCCTGAAGAATTAATGTGGTTTTTAACACGCTGCCTCTCATTTTAAGGTTTTTATGTTAATCACTGTGCCTGCTGGAAATAAAATACATCAAGATCATTTTTCCTTTGTGACTTAGCTTTAGTTCTTCAGTTCATTCCCAAATGTTAACTGTTTCTGAGTTAGGATAGCCTCTCCTGATGGCTCTGTATTCATTGTAAGAAACAGTGTACTGAAATGCTGGAAAGTTGTTTCTGTAAATTTTGTCTTGATAGAAGTTACCAATCTATGCAGGCAGATATTGTCAGCTGTTATTATTGCTTCATTAAATACAGTTGTCTCTTTGATTGCCTTCGGTATTATGCATATCATTCTTTTTTCAATTCAGAGGCTAAGTTAATGCAGCAGTATAATTTTAGGTATTAACTGCATAACCCTGTGTGTGTTCTTTTCCAGTTGCAAATATGATCCTGCTAGAATCCCCTAGGTGCACTGCTGAGATCTTGCCCTCATGATGTAATCTTGCTTTTTTTGTCCTTTACGGCCAACTCTTTCAGTATCTTATTGATTACTGTTCCACTGTTTAAGCCTACCACTTTTCACAGTCATGCATTATGCATCTGCTTCTCTTGCTTTTAATATTCTTAATACTTACCTAATGTTCTCTTCTTTTGGCAAATGTTACTGTTTTTACTAACTTCTTTATTCTGGAAAAATGCCAGATACATCTATCCTCTGTAGTGTCTATTTTTTCCCCCCTTAAAACATGCAGGCATACAGTCTGGACGGTTTCCTTGCTGCGGTGTTCTTGATATGAACTGATTGTCCTTCATTAAGTACACTCACTCTCGCTTCCAGCTTAAGAGTGAAAGGTGTTCACTTTGTGTGTAATTCAGGCTGGTGTGAACCGGAGTTGAAGTTCATGTGTTCCATGTAAGCAAGATCTTTAACTCCACTAACTTTCAGGGGACTCATATGTCTTAAAGCTATTTACAGCTTTTCTTATTTACAGATGCAAACACTATCTAGCTGTCTGGGTTCTTGGAGTAGAGGTGTTTTAAAGAAAACTGTTGGAAGGGCTATGAGCTAAACCCTTTTTTGTCA
>RSEF01000004.1:11617257-11640452 GCA_003993805.1 Himantopus leucocephalus | reverse complement strand
TTCAAGTAACTCTACTTATTATTTGCTTTTATTTTACAAACAGCTGTGATATTAGAAGATGTTATCCTCATGCACCTCTTTTTCAAAGATCTTCTATGACCTTATAGCTTAGTTTAGGTTTCAATATTTTTTTAGAGAGTAAGCATAACACTTTCTGCCTACACAAATTCAAAACTGAATTGCTATTAGTCCACATGGTTTCTGATTTTTTTCCTTTACAGTAACTTGATGTCCTCCAATGCTGCACTATAATAATTTTAGGCAAATTGAGCCCTCCCCCCCTATATTCCAATAGCCATAATGTAAATATTTCTATGAAAATATTTGAGACTGGTTATAAAGGAAGATATGTTCCTTCTTTAAGGGTGCAATAGCATCAGAAGTTTTCAGCATTTGGTGTACTCAATGGTCATTTTGTCCATCAAGGGATCTTTCAGGCAATACTTTAGGGAAGTACAGACATTTTATTTAATCTATTTCACATTTTATTTAATCTATTTCTTATGAGTCTTATAATTTTGAAGCTATTCACACAAATATGGAAATCAAAGGCAAGTGGATGAGACAAATGCAGTTTATTCTCCGACAGAACAAGGCACCTATGGGGATAAACTAAATGTGACCCTGAGAGCTGTCAACACAAATTAACTGGTCAAGAACCATCTAAACAAATTCAAATTTAAACTGCGTAAAACTGAAAAGAGAGGTCTCTCAGCTGTCATACTTAACATTACATACAGTGTTCAAGGAATGAGATGTACCTTCAAATTTTTTTTCTAAAGGACAAACTTATTTAAAAAATAAACAGTAATGTCTGAAGCATTACTGAATTCTTGCCAGCAGCCAGAACAAGCTTAAAAAGTCAGGAAAAAAGATTTTTGTGAGATGGAAATTAATTCAGTAAAAGTTATCATAACTGCCAAACTGGCAACGTGATGACTGGGAATTTAAGTTGTAAGCAAAACCAATCTTAATTTTCCAGGCAGATGAGCCAAATGCCACAAGAGAGTATTAAATAACAGATATTTCTTTGGAGCAAAGTGCTTTTGGTGAGAAAGGTAATTTCTCATGCAAATAGGTATAGTCTATATTCTGAAAATTGGCTAAATCATACTTGTGAAATTAAATGTGAACAAGAATTATTGGGAGGCTGTAAAATGCTGAAGCTAGGAGTAAGGGAGAAAAAGTTTTGGTGATCATTGTTAGTTATGGGACAATTTGGTAGAGATACTTATGCAAATTCTGATATCACTTTTAGCCACATATATTGACTGCATCAAAACCTGAGGCAATTAAAGATCCCATTTACACGAAGACTGCAGTCATAAAAGCTTCTGGAACATATTTCTCTTAGATGATCCCAAGCTCTTTTGAGGATCTCACCATTCATATTCTGTAGTAAATGTATTACTAAATAATAACCATGCTTATTCCACAACTGCTGAAAGTACTTTGATGACCAGATGCNCACGCTTATTCCACAACTGCTGAAAATACTTTGATGACCAGATGCTCCAAACTCCAGCTAGTGAGCCAGTCTGTGTAGGTCTGACACTTGAATGTTGCTGACAGGCACGCTAGTAATGCAGTAGGGACGTAGCTACTGGGCTCCAGTGATGCAGTTCCTCTGTGCCACTTGAGTACTTTTTTGAATTATGACTGTTCCCAATTAAGCCCAATTAATTCAAGAATTAACACCACAGTGAGATGATGTAGATCCACAGTAAGCTACTGACCACAACAGTGCACCAGATGTATCTGAAGTAAACAACACTGTTTTCCCAGCCAGTGTTTCACAGAAAAGCATACAGCTGGATTATTATTGTACTGAAGGTTACCTTTAAATCTGTTGTTTTTCTTCCAGAATTGATAAATGATACAGTCAGTTGGGAGCCTTTAAGATTTGGGAAAAGACCTATCTGTAAAACCTACACAGAAAACTACATTCTTTCATTTTTTCTGAACTGACCTTCCATGTAGTTGTCATCTATCAGAAGGGACAAACACAAGTGTCCGAAAGAACCATCAGAGAAGTCCAACTCCAGTATGCAGATACTCTACTATCTCTGAGAGGTCTTGTTCTTTGATATTTCAAATCCACTTTTTTTCTGATTGTACAGCAGTTGTTTATCTGTGCCTGCCCTCATGATCCTTCTGTAATTTCTTTTAGCAACTCCTTTCATAAAAGCCCACTTGCTGCATGTATTGATTTCTGCTCTGGTTGCTCCCTAGAGCTTTGTGGTATCACTTTTATGATGCTTATAATAGCAGTCCTCTTTTGCAAAGTGGAGATGCCATTTATAATTTATGTATTTACCTATCAGAGCAACCACATGTTTTTATTAGGTTCTGTTCTCATTCAAACTTTGCCTTTCATGACATTCCTGCCTTGGTCCAATGGAAAAGTTGTGTGACTTCAGACTTTTGTGCATTTCTGAAGACCTTTATGAGCTGGTGATTACAAGAGTTGATTCAGCATCAGCTGAGCTCCTTAGGAGACTGAATTCAGCTACTGAATTCAGGATGAGCAAGATCAGACATTTTAGAAAGAGAACATCAACATCAGTCTGCATTTAGGCAGTATTTTGGGACACAGTTTCCTGTGTTTGAAGCATCCAGTCTTCTGAGACAAAATGTACTGAGAAATGAGCCCTTGCAACTCTATGTATGTAAGATAAACAAAAAGAATGTCTTATGGAATCAAATTTGTTATAATGTTATTCCTTTTCTTTCTCCTTAACTGCTTACTTAATTTTCTCCTGATGGAACACTTAACATAGAGCGGTTGGTTAGAAATTCAAAACTGAAGCAAAAATTGTGTAACTCAGATGTAACGTATTAGTGTTCCACATCCTAACCATGCCTTTTAATTTTGTAACAACCATTAGTGGAAGGGCGGACAAACGATAGAAACTTGGAAAAAAGTGACAGAATAATTTCTCGCTCTTCTTTCTCTTCTTCTCTGTTACCTACAAAGAGCAAAGGAAGCATGTGAGATTACATCAGCCAGGAAAAAATAGAATCAAGAGGGAGATATATGATGGAAATTCCTATAAAATCTATTCTGTGATTAGAGGTATCGTAAAGCGTATGAAGAAACACAGGGGATTGCCTGGAGTTTTCTTATGACTCAGAGGTATCATCACATGGTAGGGCAGACAGCTGTAGTTTTTGTGAAACAGTAATCATTTCCAATATATTTATTACAGCAAAAGGAAAAAAATATTATATGCACTTCTTCAATTAAATAAAGAGATAGGCTGGGTAGCCTGTTTTGAACTGAAACACAAAAAAAGTGCTTTCTCTAGATTCATAAACTAATTAAAATCTATAATGCAGAGAGTACCAAGAGAGATATTAGCAAACTTTACATACTCAGTTAATGCCTAACACTGAGTGCGTTTTTTTTTTGCCGTAAAGGTCTGTGCAGTGCAGACCTGAAAGAAAATTAAGTGAAGGATTTTTACTCTATTAAATTGCTAAAACAAATATGTAGTATCCAGTGTAGGACTGCTTAGGAAGAGGCAGTTCTCCACTTCCGTGTTTTAAGATGGGAAATAAGAGAATGAAACAAGTGAGAAGTTTCTTAGCAATATTAAGCAATGTACCCCTGAAATCCTTGGTTTTGGACGTTACCCATGGCTTTAGTTCTGGAAGTTCCACACCTATAATTAATGCACAAGGAAACTATTATTTTCACCTTCTCAATGGTGATAAAAAATATTGTTCACTGGAAATGTGAAAATAATGTGATATCCTTGCCCTGAGAACAAAGTTTCCTGGCTCTGTTTTACCACTAGCATAACTGTGTCACTTCAAAAAAGGCATGCAGATCTCGCATGTGTCTCCTTTCCTGCGTCCACGTGGCCTGGGGGCTACAGCTACTGCTGTGATTTCAAGGGTGGCATCCCAGGCAAAACGTATCAAACTCTGTAATTAAATACCTGTTTAGGTTACAGAATTCAAGGTTGGAATTTGTGATAAAGTGTTAGATTCTCAGTGTAGAAAGGAATACTGGAAGTTTGGCTGAGGAGATGTGCTCTCCTGTAAGAATAATTTTCTGCCTAAAAATTGAGTAGTTCCTTGCAAAAAAAGGAACATTAGAAAGGAAGGCTAAAGATGATGACAGTTAGAGCTTTTGTATCATCCAGGGTGTTCTATGGCTATGGCAGAAGATTTTTCATTTTGCTGTAATTCTTCTTAGTGGTGCCTACATTTATTGGCTGGTTGAGGAAAGATTTTCTGTTTTATTTTGATGTTCGTTTGCTCTTTGCATCTTCTGCTTTTGAAAATGATCAGCATTCTAGGCCAATGCTTTCTACGGGGTAACAAAGTATATTGCACAGACCCAGCTATATCTTTCCAAAAGAGTTGGCTTTTCAAACACGATGTTCCAGAACTGTCCGTTTGTCTTATTTGATGTCTTCCTCAGCCTGCTCCTCCTCCTTTCTGAATTTCATGCTGATGTAAAATTTTTTTTAAGGATAGCATCAAAGAATCCTTTATGCATGTCAATCCCACAGTGATACTTAGCACATTGCTAGCATTTATGTTATGTAAATGTAAGAGAATCGCTGTTTGAGAAAAGCTGCTACAAAGCAGGTAGTGATTTAATGAAAAGCACAAAGATTGAAAGGGGTTTGCCGGAGCCCTGTGTGATGTGAATGCTAAGAAGCCCATTCACGTCATCAGCTTCCCTGCTGTATTTTCTATTCTCCCTCCTTTTTCAAGCCAATTTGAATACAGGGAACTGCATGCTAAGGAAAACCTTAAACTAAATGTGTAATCAGTCTGGCCACAGTCAATGCAGCACAGTTAATAATTTTTATTAACTGAATTAGCTTTTCTTTTTTGCTGTATCTGCATCTCTTTTGAGACTGGAGTACGTAAGACATATTTAGAACGTAGTTACTTTTGGAAAACCCCATTCAGACACTCAAAAGAAAAAACAAGGTTATTCTTTCTAAGAGGAATGTTCAGGTAGTATATATTTAAATAACAAAAGCATATGTCTAATGCATAGTTTAACATGCAAGTTTAGCTCTGGGGATCTGACTCTTCTCTTCAAGCAGTGAAAAAGTGAACTAATGCAGATGAAAAAATTTTAGTAAAACTAAAACCCATATTAAATGAGAGATTGCTGGAGTCAAGGAATTTCTGCTCAAATTAGTTATGGGATTACAGCCAAGCTAAGCCTCCAGGTGTCTGGAGGTACACAGGAAAAGACAAATGATCACCGTAAGAGCTTTTTAGGTTCACAGAGCCAACACGGGTTTTGGCTCAGCGAGTCTACAAATTTTACCTTAATCCTTCTTCAAAAAGATAAAAAAGTGCCTTTGCCATTGGGCACTTCAGTTCCACCAAACACTATCGTTTTGTTGAGTTTGTTTGTTCATAGACACAATAATATACTAAATAGTACCATGTTCTAGAAGTAGTCCCATTGATTAAAGTGAACCATTCAGTGCACGTGCTGTTGATGTCACCTGCGAGTGAATAAAGTAGTTTTAATTATCTGATATGAAAAATCAAAGTGGTCCTTCCTTTATATTTTATGAGAGAATTTCTTTTATTTCTAAACCAAGTTGTTTTTGTAAGCAGTATTTGTAAGAATTGCAGGATAAATCCATTAACAGTTGGATGCAGTGATTCATAGTGAAAATATACCAGAGATTTACTTTGGTAGGAGTGATAGGAGAATGAAGCATCTTATCACTGGGGTTTTTTTTTCCCTAAATATATGCTGTCATTACTAAAAAGTCCATTGTAACTGATGCAAAGTAAAATCGTCTAACCTGTTGCACCCTTCAAAATACATGAAATATCAAAGCTAAACATTTAACACTGGAAAAAGTAGACTGGATAATAAAATATTTCACTTTATTAAAATTTGTTTTGGCATCACATGATACAGGAAATTAATGTTTTTATGGAATTTTCTGAGTTTTATTCTAGCGGTGTTTCTTTAACATAAGTAAATAGACTGTAGTATTTAAATGCCTTTGAATTCCAAGGGATTTGACACCCCCAAGTGTAATTTAAGCCTTTTAAAATTAATAAATATTTTATAAAAATACAGAATATATCATAGTATAATTACTTAGGATTTCTTGTCGAGTGTCTGAGTTTTCTATAATTCTTATCTACTTTTCTTGTAGAAAAACTTTGTTATATCAAGAAAGAGGATATATATCCACATACTTTTGATTTATTTTCTCTTATTCATATCTTCTTGTTTTCCTCACCATCCTGTTCAGCCTCAACCTAAGGCAAATCAAGGAGCTAATTTGCATGCATTACTTTAATTTCAAGCCTAGTAAGATTACATTGTTAAATACTGGCAGTATGTATTTTTACCAATAGACTCTTTTCCAGCCACATATTTCTGCAGTGGCAAATTTCAGCTAAAGTCAATGGACACTGATTCCTAACTGCTATGTAGAATTTCAGATTTCTTCCTGAGTGACCTGCTTAAAATAATTAGCTTTTTCCTTATGCTGAACTGACAGCTACCTGAGAAACAGCAGGCGTTCTCAATGTTAATAATGCTATGCAGCCCAAGGCTTTTTTTCTTAAATCACTAGCATAAAGAAGATTGCAGCAAGTCATATTTGTTGAATAAATTTGAAGATGTTTTACCTTAACAGAATCAAAGATGAAAAAAAGGAACAGAGAATTAATATTCTATTTCCCACAGGCTCTGGTTCACAAAGTCCTTGGCTCATGATGACCAGACTATGTGATTTTGTTTCCATATATGATTGCTGGTCAATACTTGGGCATGAATTAGTATGTGACCTTTCAAAGATATCTGTAAGGGTTGTTTGGCCTTAGACCAGAAAAAGGTTCTCCATCATGGCTTGGGCATAACTCAACGCAGTATCATTACGTGAAAAATCATTGGATATACGTATTACTGAATGAAGATCCATTATGTTCATGCTGCATGTACTCATAATAAGAGGTAGTCCCTTGAGCAAAACAGGTTACTCTTGAAGTGCCCGAGGAGTGGAAAGGACAGCCACAGGAGTGACTCTCTCAAGTTAGCATGGAAGACTCAGGGACCATGCTAGAATTACCTCCTCGTTTGCCTTTTCCTCAGTTCACGACACTTCTTGCTGGACTATACGAAATACAGCTGCTGGTCTTTCCCTAGCTTACATTGGGTATGTACCCATCTTCTAAGTATACACCTGCGCATTTGTACTGAGTCTTACATCAGTACATTTATACTAAGCAAATTCATATTAAGTTTTGACATTGCAGTGCAATATGAATCCACAACATACGCACATTTAGAAGAGAAGAAAATTTACTACACAAAAATCAGCGCATCATAAAACATTTTCTGAAAATTGGTTTTGACAATAGATACGTACGCTATTTTCTGCTTTGAACATGTTTCAAAATAAGTAAACAGTAACTTGACAAGCATTGCATATGCTTTTGGAGAGCTGCAAGGCATAACAGGGACAGTAAGGAGCTTTCATTCAAGAGGAAAGCACATGGAGCAGTCCTCCTGAAGGCCTCGATTCTATCATTAAAAAGACATTTTTGTCGTATTTTTGTAACAATTAGCTGATGATTCGCAACCCATATGCTTGTACCAGATGTCTGAACCTTCACAGGCCTGATCGTTTTTATTCCTTTAGACAAACCATTTTATATTACTTAATAATAATAGTCAAGGTCATGATTTTAATTGTCATCACTTCAAATCCAAACACAGCAAATATGATGAATAATATGCTTCAATTTTTTCCCTTGATTAATGGGCTATACGCGTGCAGAAAAATGCTTCAGTCTTGAAGATGTGCTTTCCCCAATGAAGCCGTTGCTAGCCAGATCTTCTTTCCTGAAGCAGTTTCCCTGCACTGTGGAACAATGATTGTGATTCTAAAGTGCAGCACCCAAAATGAAATTTTATAACTTTCATGTGCTACAGATGCTAATGGTAATAACTGCCATTTCTCTGCATTTCACCGTGTCTCTCTGTCGCTATTAAGAGTTGTTGCTTTTGAAGTACTTGTTACCTGTAAAGCTCAGAACCTGTGTTTTCATCATACTTGGCTTGAACTTCTCATATCTCTTCAGTCCTTTCTAGCTCTGCCCATCACTGTGGCCATTCTATTTAGCAATCCCACAATGCCCCAAACCATGCAACAGCAGAGTTTTGTGTCAAAATACTGCAATATGGGAGTCACCAAAGCCTAAAAAAAGTTAATAGTCCACAATGTCTATAAGGTTGCCATTACACTTTGATAGTAAATATTGCTTTGTCCCAGGTTACTCCATCTGAAAACGAACAGAACCTCACAAGCAGCAGGATGCTCATAATGATCCTACATTTACATAGAGCCTCTCATCTCAGAAGTTTTAAACTCTGTTGTAAAAGCTGCACAAGGACAATGTTATCCTTAACTGAAATGCCAGCTGTGGACTGAACTGTGATTGTTGTTTAAAACAGAAGCGAACCACGCAAGTGGTAAGAACAGACAGTGCAATCTACCTTCTGGCTTTAAATAGGAGTGGATGAGGGTACAATTTTTAACACCGTTTTTCAGAGCATTTTGACTGCTTTCTACCACCTCAGTCTGTTGGAATCTCAGTTTCGACCACATTAGCATGTACTTTCATCAGCATAAAAACGGAAATGCCACCATGATGATTTGGTTCAATACCAAAAATTATTTTCTGAATCATAAGCATCATATTTACCTTTATATTTACCTTTATATTAGTGCATGCATTTCCAATCTGATATATTTGCAAACCAGTGCCAGTGCATCTGTATATAAGCAGTACTTTCCACTTTCATTAACAACTGCAGTTGTGTAATTGCACATGTATTTTTTATCAGAAGTCATACCTGCATTTGCCCATAACTGCACTAGACTACTATATCTTCTTTAAATGGATTTCTAGGTAGCTTTTTTCCAAGGCCTGTGAGTATCCTCCTTGTCTGTAAGCACTTATTGATTTTTAGAGTCAAACCAATGAGTTAAAACACAGGAGCTGGAAACAGAAATTGCACAGAGGTAAAATGGAAGATAATGAACATTGGAAATTAGCATGGCTTTATTAAACATTGCTTCTTTGCTAGCTGCTAGTAGGTTCTATCAAGAGGACTCTTGATAGATCACTATAAATTTTAAATCAAAAAATTAGAATATATCAGTGCATGACTGTACTGTGATCTAAAGTGTCCCTCGAGAATATTTCCTAATTATACTGCTTGATCAGTTTTATTACCTTACCCAGAACAGCCAGTCTGCAAGATATACTGACACTTCTGTATAAAGAATGCTACACTGTAATAATGGATTTAATTTAACCTAGTTGTGTCTCATTTACTAGACTGACTTGTAGGCCAGGTTTACCTGTATGCAGAGTTCACTGATATGAGCTCAACTTCTTTTAGCTTTAGGATACCTATTGTAGAAAACTTAATAACTAAACATGATCTTCTTGTTCTGTTTTACTGTACAGGTGGTATTGACAGTTATGTGGATTGAAAGCAACACAGATAATAGTGCATCCATAGTCTATAAATACTATCAAAATTCTAATTTTTTAGTAAAAATTTCAGATAATGCCCCTTTCCTAAGATTATTACAGATAAAGAGATTGTTGGACGGACCTTAGGGGAAGACCACATGCTTTCTTCAAATACACAGTTCCCAATAATTCCAGCGCATCCAGTGAATTTATCTAAGAGCACAATTGGTCATCTAGACACGTAAATCAAGTTTCTTGCCTACAGAAAGCAGTAAGATGACCTTCAGACTGCAATAACGTGAAATAAGCTTACCTTCAAACTCCTTTGTACTTCCTGCATGTAATTTAGAGACCTTGTTTATTTTTAACTTTCCAAAGAATCACAGTTCCTGTTTCAAAATGTACTTTTTTAGAATAAGAAGCTGGCCAATATTTTAACATATCCACTAAATTGTTCTTTTTTTTCTGAGAAACCCGTGTTCTTTCTCTGCACCAAAACCCAAAAATTCAAATTCTGTTATGATTTAGGGAATCATGTCATGGAGCTTCATTATCATGTTTTGGGGATGGTCGCTATGGAGTAGAGAAACCCATTGGCTCCATGAGAATTAGTAATGCTCTAATAGACACATCATAATTCATTCTGGTATACCTTGAACTGCTACAAAATTATAATAATTATGTCAGTATTTTATGTAATTTATGAATTTTGTATATAATTTTGGTCTTCTCTTAATCATCTTAATCAAACTTTCTTAACACCATGAGGACAGTAGTCCAAGGTGTCGCTTGCACAGCCATTGTTAAGCCAAGCTTGCATGAATGCCTACCAGGGTTAACCAGAAATGCCATTTATTTGCTTCTGCTTTTTCATCATTGTTGTTTGCTTCATTATGAGAATACAGACTATTCCAGGATGGCATTAACACAGCTTAACAGTGTGCCATAAGGTTTAATTTTGCTGGTGACATGGTCTTCTTATGTGACAGCTCACCAGTTTGCAAGCAAAAATTGAAATATTGTCTATCATTTCCCCTCAAAAGGTGGGATATTAATGAGATTTGAAAGAATAAATTTTATGAGCAATTCAAATCAAGTATGACATTAGATGGCAAAAGAAAAAAAAAAAAGCACTGGGATGAATCATTTTGTACGCCCTCCAATCAGCAGGCCAGTCTGACATTACCCAGAAGACCCAAACAGCTTTGGTTCACATAGAATTTCTGCCTGGACATATGACATGCAAGCTGGAGACCTATCAAAGACATTCGTTGGATACTTAAATATCTTTGAAAACCAATGCCTTTGAAAAAATGCCAGGGGTTATGTGGAATTAATGCATTCCAAATGCCAGGATTCTTCATATAGCAACATCCTTTTATTGCAAAAATTATTCATAAAAGAAAATGGAAATATACAAAATATTTTAAGAATAAAACACGCTATTTTGACATTAGAGGACCTCATAAAGGAGGCCTTATTAATGAATAACCACAGAACTACCTTTAGATACGTAAAATTTATGGAACTTAACAGTGGAGAGAACACGCAAAGAGCAGCCCACAAGAAGCAGGGATTAGGAAAGCTTGTTTTTCACATCCTAAGCGATATTGATGGCTTTTGGAATGATTCAGAGATTGAATTAAAACACTTTCATTGAATGATAATTTGAGCAATCTGGTTTCTAGTTAAAGTATTTCCTCACTGCTAGTATGCAAATAATGATTTCTGCTGCTACCACAAAAGCTATTGACAATTTGTTCTGAGAATTATCAGAGAAACAAGAAATAGCTAATAAGATCCCCCAGTGTATCTTTCTTTCAGTGCATGATGCTTTCTTTAGCACATTTCCTAGTGTTTTTAAGACCACTTTTGAAAGTTTTGAGAACGTTTTCCTCCATTTTCCTTAAAAAATTATAATTATTTAGATTTATCCTTTATCTGCCTCTTTATTTCCGATGTGAGAAATTCCCATCACTCTATTTATGTTTGCAATTTCTCTGTTTTATTATTTAGATTAATTATTTGTTGCATTTTTGATGGATTATTCGCTAGTTCTCTTCATTCTCCAAAATTTATTTCTGGAAACACAGCATCTCTGGGCTACTGCACTAAGTGGATCCATTTCTTTTGATATGACATTCAAGTGGTGAATATTCTAAACTTCTCTATTAGTTCTAAACTTCTCTATTAGTTCTAAACTTCTCTATTAGTTCTGAACTTCTCTTACATTACTCTGCCCGTTCCCTCAAATGCTATGATTCAAATGCAAGGTTCGAAGTGGGGTTTTTTTCCTCTGCTTTGAATGTTCTTTTCCTCTGTAAACCATAAAGTTGTTATCTGTATAACTAAAGAAAATTATCAGTGTGGCTTGGCAATGAACAATTAAAATGTCCTGACAATAGGCAATTACAATCTCTCCTTACTGTTCTGTAATTTAGGACATTTTCATTATAAGCTCATTGTTCATGCTGAGTGATCAATAACAGATGCCTACATCTGTCTTTCCTGGTTTTAGGAATGTGCCCACTGCAGCACATTCCTGACGAGTATAAGCTGTGTTCCTATCCATTGCAAAGAATTTCATAAATAGATACTATTGTTGAACTATCTCCCCCATGTCTTCCAGGAAAGCAACATTTCATAGTCTGAAAGAGAAGTCAGAAGCATCCCTCATATTCACAGCAGATTTTGACGCAGAATCAATGAAACATCAATATATGCCCTCTTCCAACTGCACCTTAAAGCTACCGGAAGTTGTGCTAGGGCTCTTTAGGCAGGTGGTTTTCAACTTGCTCAAATTAATCTGAGGCTGTCGAAATGGCAACCCTTTATTTATAAAAGAATATTTTGACGGAATTGCACACTTTTGCAACATACAGAAGCACTCCTAGTTTTCCAGGCTTGAGATCAAGACTTCCTGATATATATCACTTGGTTTCTGTTATCTACTAATGCTTAGCACGGGCAGGTCTTTGTTATTTTGAAGAAGCAGAAATATTTGCATTTCAGGACAGACAACATGGTACAGCAGCTGAGCTTTGTGTTATTTAGCATACCACCTGAACTCCGTATTACGGGACAGTGAAAACTCCCATGCACGACCGGCCACTGATTGGAGAATACTGGGGAGAGGGGAGAAAAGGAATTTATCATCCCTGTGTTGTTTTTTCCATTCTTCTCTTCCATTGCTCTCCCTTTGTTACCTTCTCCTGGATTTTGAATGCAGCTCACTTCCAAATCACTGCAAACCTCTGTGAGGTATATAAGGCCAGAGCTAGAATTATTTAATGTTAAGTGAACAAATTGCTACACAATCTGATGCTTACTCTCCATCTGATTATGAAAAAGGCAGGAAACATACTGCTAGAGAATAATATGAATAAACAAGAGGAGAGAAACAAAAAGAGAACAGAGGAAGCTGCTGGAGAGAGAGCTATAACACGCTCTTCATTCAAGTGATAATTGCTATGTCTGAGTTGTCAGACTGATGACACCACTGTCTGTCTTAACTCAAACAGAGGTAGTTTTCCATGTAAACTAAAAAGCAGATGTGTCAATTTAATCCTTTCTATAGTTGTAGTAGTTTCAGTACAGTTGTAGAAGACACAATTTCTGCCTTACGACCTCCTGAAATCTATGGTTTTTCTAGGCTTTGTATGATGTTTAGAATGAAAAAGGTGGACATGTTTGTAGGGAATAGAGCTGAGTGTAGTTTGTAAAATTATTGTCTGTTACATTTTTATTTTAAACATATCACCCACATTATAATTAAAATGTACTAGAGACTTTTTAAAATTCATTTTTGGAATTTTACTGGAAATTTTTTATTTTATTTTCATTTTATTGGAAAACAGTTGGTAAAGACTTTGAGTTGGAAAAACCAAACATTACATTGGACTCAAATTCTTCTGAGTGCATCAGTATAGAAGGTCAACAAGGATACTCACTGGGAGCCATTTGAGTATTAGTTAATCAGAAATAATTTCATTTTGATTCATCACTAGAGCTCTTCACAAATACAACCTTACAATTTCTCCCTCTCACTGAATACTGTAATGATAACTCACTAAGCTCCATCTTTCCAGCACCTGTCATCACTACAATGGCATCAGGGGACAGGGGCAAGTTTTGTGTTTAGTAAAAAAAATAAAATAGAAAAGTAGCATTTAGAAGATTTCTACAAAACTATGCTGGGGGGAGAGGATGAATGTATATTATTGCTCAGCAATATTCCATACTATTGTAGTTTATTAAGTACAATGCTTTGTTTAATATCAACAGTGTCACTAATTTCACCAGCAGGACAATCACTGCCATTTCCGTCAGCGTGGCAGGACAGCTGTTCTCAGAAAGAATGGCATTAAAAGAATAAGTTCCTTTTCAGTTTTTAAACCTTTGTAGGTGTTAAAACAATTTTGCAGAACACCTCAGGACAAACTGTAACATACTTTTTACTTTCCTGGCATATGCAAGCATTGTAATATTTATTGTGCTGCATGTATTTTTTCCTTCATTACAAACAGAAATGCAAGACACTAAGCCTGTCAGAAAGAGATGTATGGAAATTTCATTAGGTAGGAATATTTCTTTACTCAAGCATGTGAAGCGTCCATCTGACCTATAGTGTACATTTAGGAGAATACCTTGAGGGCAGACCCAGAAAGCATTCAGCTGCCTTCCCACTGATTTTCAGATGTAAGAACTGGCATGGAACTTTGCCTGACACTCCACCATCTAGATGGTGTTTTTCTGGCATACACTAAAATACTATTCATAATATTATTTTTTTTCAAAGTGTAATGTTTCTAAACCTGCTCTCTAACTGAGGTAGCCAGAAATACTGTAACGCTGAGATGTTCTGCTATTTTTCTAAGAAATACACTTTTTATAAACTTGTAAAAGTAACTCTGAGGTGTTACACACAGAGTTCTCAATGTTATGGTACATGTGTTGGTGTCACTCCTGCCAAAGCAAGATAAAACTTAGAATCAGGAATTAGGAGGGCAAGAAAGTGTTGTCAGGATTATGCCTGGGAAGAAAGCATGCAAGTATATTATTGCTCAGCAGGATCCAGTATCTTTGCAGTTTCTTGACATACAGTGCCTCATTTAATGTGATCTAAAAGTGTCATCCACAGGATCCAATTTATTCTGAATGTTGCTTCCTAATATAATATATTGTGAAATAATGGCGATCTGGAGACAGCTGATCTCTGAATTTGCATTGCCACTCTGTTCTCCCCATAGTGGCCACAATTTGAAGAAAGGTGGGCATTTTGCATAATGTGTCTTAAGAACATATGGTAGTTATAAGATACAGCAATGCATGACAGTTGTGTCTGGCTGCCTATATTAAGGTTCAAGACAATAAAATAACTTTCTTTACATAATGACCTGGAAGATTAGTTGCACTTGATAAATGTGACTTGAGAGACACTCATTCAGCTCAGATGTTTCTCTGCAAGCAGAATTACTTTTATTTAAAAGGTCTAAATGTATCTGCTTTATAGATAGGGAAATTTTAGAATATATCCCTAAATCTCCAGATAATAAATATAGACCATTAAATTGCTAAATGTTGCTGAAATCTTTTATGGAGATAGTGCTAATCCAGTCAGTTCTTGGAAGTTATATAGATCAGTTTCTAACTGGTCCTCACAAAGGTGCCAGTAAAAATGAGGTAATAGTGATAGGGATGCGGAAATACCTAGGCTAAATAGTTTTCATAGGATATTACAGATAGACTTGAGATATGGAGGTCTTTCTACAATACCCTACTCAGCTTGTAGGTCAGCTTGCCATGACAGTAACTATTGCTGTGTCATTACTGGGAAGGCAGAAAATGGAGTAATGGACTCAGCAAAGTGTTTTGTTGCCTCTCCAGGCTGCCAGTGGTACACAGGTTGAACTAAAAGTGATGATAGTTAAAGCCTTGAGGGTACTGGGTCTTAGTTATCCTGCTAGTCTTCTGAGCCCTGTATGATATCTTAACCTCTTAGGTTGAAAGGATTGGGGCTTTTGTAAAGTCTTAGTAAAAATGGAATGGGCATATATTCACTTTTGATGCTGAAACTCTGATGAACACTGTGTCTTCTGCTCTCAGGAGGCTATACCGTCAGCTTCTTATAAAATAAAACACTAAGATTTTTGAACTCCAGACATTTGGAGCAGAGTATTGATTTGATCTTGAATACTTTGTCTCTGACTTGTTTTGCTAGGCTTTCAAGAGAGTTAAATATTTTTCCTGCTATGCCTAAACTTTATACATACAGCTTTATTACTTACAATATATAGTCATTATTGACTGCATCTCCTTTCATTTTCCACCTGTACAATAGGGGATAACAAAAACATGATGTTTGCCAGGTCTTTTGGCCAGTAACTTTTATAGATAATAATTCTTAGTGATATACAAATATTTTAGAAGAAAATGAGAATTAAAAAGAATTTAAAGAAAGTCAAGACAATGGAAGATAAATTAAAAAATTAAAGGGAAAGTAAAAAATTAAAAGAAAGAGAATAAAGAAAAATCCAATGTATCATCATACCGTATTTACTTACCATGAGAGAGCAACTCTCCTGTGCTAGCCTTCCTTTCCAAGAGGCAGTGAGCTGAGATCCTGAACTTTTAGATTACAGTTTGTGTATAGTTTTTTCATATTCTCTCCTAACCAAGCTGTAGTCTCCCCCCTAATCCAGTCTTCCCATTGACATCGGTTCTCAGAATATTTGAAATGCAGATTCATCCCAGGCATGTACCTATGTCTGCAGCTAGGACAGCCTTCTCACATGGGTATTCTGGAAAATGTAAACCATGAAATATCCAGAAGGAAGCTAGAGCTGTAATCTCTTTGGGACTGTTTCATGTATTTCAAAGATGAGAGTCATACATATGCAAGAAACTATCCCAAGATCTTGTCCGAACTGGCCTTGAGAAGACATTAGGCCATTCTTCTGCAGACAGGCTGGATATGTAAACTATTCCAGAGGGATGTTTGTCTGACCTATTCTTAGCTGTGTTCAAAACCTCCTATAAAGGAAACGGCCAGACCTGCCCTGACAGCTTATTCCAACACTTAACTGTACCTAATGTTGGGAACTTGCTTCTTCAAAGCTGATCTTAACCACTTACATTGCAAAGTAGTCAACTCCGAGGTGTGCTCTACTGACCCTTTTAAAGTAAATAGTTTACACTGTTCAATAGAGCAGTTGTTGCCAAAATTTGTTACTAAAAAGTATTAAGGTCTGAAACTTGTAAGAGGAATCAGAGAGGAATTACAGACAATTCTGATTCAGTGACTTCCTAGCGACAACTAGAAATGCGGTACTAGTGGAACACGGTGATCCAAGGGGGAGCCACGACACTAAATCATTTGTTTCAGTTTTGAAATTGGTGAGAGTAGAAAGGAAATGATGAAACGTTTGCTTTAGAACGGCTTGAAAATGCAATGCTAATTCTGAGGGCATCTCTATTTGTGGCTCTTAGTTCTCTTCCAAACGTATTTGTCTTCAGAAAGAACTGAAAAGATATTATAAAACCTACATTTTTCTAAATAAGATAAGACCTAGGTTATCTACTCAAGTTTCAAATTGCATCTTGTGAAGCTGAATTCTTGCATTATGGGATTTAAGGTCATGAAGGTGGATCAAGAAAGCTAAGTATCACCCAGCTCAGTACCTATAAGGCTGCTTTTGCAGTAGATCATAATATTTAGCTGTGTTTCCAGTACACTCTAAGATTTTATATATTATGTTCTGTAAATAGAGGAGACTCCCTGGTTATGACATATTGTTACAGAGCAGGTAGTGATCTAATGAAAAGCAAAAGAAGACTGAGAAGGGGTTTGCCGGAGCCCTGCGTGATATGAATGCTAACAAGTCCACTCACGTCATCAGCTTCCCTGCTCTCAGCTCCCCCCTCCCTCCCTTCCTTTCTCTTTTATGAGCCAGCTTGAAATCAGGGAATTACATGCTAAGGAAAACCCTTCAGCTAAACATATAATTATTCTGCACAGGATCAGTGCAGCACAGTTAATCAGTTTACCAACTGAATTAATTTTTATTTTTTTCATGTCTGCATCTCCTGTTGAGAGTGGAGAAATTCTAGATTTAAAGAGGAAAAAATGGGTTGCGGTTGGGAAATGAGTATCTAAAGCTGAGCATTCATTATGAGAGAAACCTCCACTGCAGGCTGCTTCGGCAAACAATCCTTACTGTCAGTCCCCAGGACTGTGAATAACTGACTCCATGTGGAGTTATTACTAACAGGTACTTAAGACATAACTGGCTTCCTATTTTAATTTTCAGCTGTTTAATAACATTCTATTCTCTGAAAGTCACAGTTGTATTTCATTGCATTGTATTTCATTTCATTTCATGGGATTGTTTTGAAAAGTTAGTATTTGGACACAGGTGTCACTTCACTGTAAATGATCTACTTGTAAACTGCTTCATTTAGGAAGTACAAGGTGCTGTTATTTGTAAAAGTACAGAGAATACCTTTTAGATTCTACTTACAATGAAAACACAAACGATCATGCTTTTATTAATTCTAAGTGCAAATAAGGCATCATACCTCCCCTCTGCCTCCCCCAAACCCCCCAAATTCTTTAGAGGATTACCTTCCATAGTGGATGCACGCATATTAAAATAGATGAACTTTGGTTTAGGAGTGCTTACTCTGATAAGCTGTTTGCAACTGCAAAGTGTCACCAAGTTTCACAGTAACTTCATAGGCCAAAACGGAATCAAAGTCTCCAAGCAGAAGCATTGCAGATGTAAACGTGAAGTGTAGTTTGTCATTTACTCGCATTAACATGTTAAACTTAATCGGAGGTAAAACAAACCAAGTTTGAAAACTACTCTGATTCTTAATGTACTTGCAAGCTTTATGGGCAATATTTATTTTCCCAAGAGTGCCAAAATGGAAGTTGAGCAAGGCAAAGTTCCTTCTCTTAAAGTACCTTTTAGGTCCATAGTACATACACCCAGGAAAAAATTTAAGTTTTGGAAGAAATGGGTACATGCCAGCAGAAATACCGGCTCATTTTCTGAAGTGAAAACCATTTAGAAATTTAAAATTTTGGAAAAAAAAGAAAAGAATAGTCACTGAACACTGGTATTAAAAATAACTTCACAATTAATGTTTTCTGCTCCTTTGAAAACTTTCTTTTTAACCACAGTGCCTTCTGCTGTGTATTTACTAAACTTTACAAAATATTTTTGTATACTCAAGAGACAATTTCTTTAACACAAAGGCATCGAGAGCCTTAACTTTTAGTGCCTCTATAAGCTTCAAGAATCAATTTCTGAAGGCTTGCGTGGCCTTTTCAGGTTGTCCACACAATCAGATGCAGTTCCCGAGTTGAATCTGGTTGAATGCATTCCTGAGAAAGGAACTGTGGATAAACAGAAGATGCCAACTTGTCATAATAATGTTCCTTAAAGCCTACCAATTTTTACTTTTTTTGGCAAGTAACATTTCCTTAAGGAAAAGAACAGAAGGGCGTCTCCTCTCGGTTGGGGCTTAGGCTACAGCTGCTTCTGATAATAGCACAGTGTAACCAGGATGCGTTCTGGGTAGCTAGATCTCAAACTATCAACATCATTTTTGTGGCTTTCTTCCGTCTTCTCTTCAATTATTTGATGTTGCTGGTACTCACTGCTAGTTAATTTTAAAAGGCGTACTTTGCTAGCAGTTTTTAAAAGTAAGTTATGATAGCTTAAGCAATTATAAATTCAAGTTAAAAAGATACATTACTGTCATTTCCCTATGAAATATATTATAATTTACAACCTTTAAAAATAAAGCTGATTGATTGACTACATATTTTTAAGCCCCCCCAAAAAGGTGTATTACACCCACAATATTTGTTACACTCTTTATTAACATGTTGCTTTCTATAGAAAAGATAATATTCTGCATTCATAGCATGGTAATTTTTCTAAAATGCTTTTACTTTGTCTTTTAATGCTGTCAAAGAAGCGTACCCTTCAGTATAGAAGACATATGTAAAGGCTACCTTATCACTTGATTACTACCTGTGCAGACTTTCGACCTCTCTAATGCGTTAATAGCCATTTAGCAGAATGACTATAGCTAATGGAGCTGACATACAGAATATATGTAAATTACAGGTAAACAGTAGCCACAATTGGGAAATTTTTGTGAAGAAATGGATTTACAAGTAGTTTTAAACTAATTCTGGTATGCTTCCATTTGTGTGTGTTAGGTGTTTCCTTTGGCTACAGCTGAAGTATGCATTTATAAAGATAAGCACCAGGATTAAAAAGGGGCTTGTAATATTTGCATGGTAAAAATGGACAAATGTGCCACTTTACTGTTTGTGGGTCTGTAGCACTCATGTTACCAAGGAAAATACCTATCCNTTTATAAAGATAAGCACCAGGATTAAAAAGGGGCTTGTAATATTAGCATGGTAAAAATGGACAAATGTGCAACTTTACTGTTTGTGGATCTGTAGCACTCATGTTACCAAGGAAAATACCTATCCTGTAAATTCTTCAATGTTCATTGCGTTTTACTTATTTATGCTTAAACCCAGAGGCACACAACTGACAATACTGTCTACTCCAGACGTCCCTACTGATGCAGTATGCAGTCTGTACAGAAATTTAACTGTCAGGCAACTTCATACATTTAAACCTTTTATTTGTATGACCTTCTTGCTTCCCATGGTATGCACTACATATGTTATGGATTACCATTACCCAAGATGTAATTAGTTTACATCAAAAAGTAGCAGGAAGTATTTTTAAATTTAGCAACAAGTATTATACACACTTTGACTTTCAATTTACATTATAATTCAAGTAATGAGTTAAAATAGCATAACAATCTGTCCACTTTTTAAATCTTTTACGTACTGAAAAAAAAGGTGTGGATCAGAAAACGCTCCTCTGCATGTACAGTAGCAGTTGATTTCAAGTAATGACATTGGAGTATGGGAATCAATCCTATATCTAATGGTTTCGGGGTCCATCCCCATGACCTGCTTAAGACCTCCCAATTAACCTGAATTCACAAACACCTGAGAAACAAACCACATACATTCTCTTAGATACCATTAGCTTCATAATACTGCATGCTTGTAAAAGAATAGTTTGCTCGTAACTGTAATGTGTCTGATGAGCAACTAATCAGCCCAATTTCAGTTAAGTATGGAGACGTATCTCAGCAAAATGAAATCAAAACCATTCCCTTTTTAATGATAATACTTTGAAAGCTTTGTGGATATTATAGTGGGCATCCAGTTCAACCCTCCAATAAGTTCAGTAATCACATTACAGAAATTATTTCTATAAGTAAGGTATAACCAAAATTTGCACCTCTTCTCCTTATATAATGGAGGTCCCTTGTAGCAGAAATTATTTGTCTCTGAGACAGACAGCTCATCAGAAGCAATGTATAACAACACTAATGCGTCCAACTGTGGAAATACATTTTTCCTCACTCAGGAGAAATTTAAAACACTTGTCATCACGAACAATTCTTCACCCTCCCATCCAACCCAGTCTGTTTGCAGCACAGCCAAGGACTGTAAGGCAAAACATGTCACAGCTTATGGCTGTGTTGTGAAACTGCGAATGTGCAGGAAAATCATCATTCCTGTCAAGTTGTCGGGAAGAGTTTCCCCAGCAAAGCCGTGCTCAGCCCTGCACGTTCCCCCTGTGCGCCCCACGCACGGCGCGGGCTGCACTGTCCACGGTACCAGTGACGGACGGGGACGCGGGTGCGTTAGACACAACAGCGGCACGAGCAAGAGCGGCTGGGAAGCCTGAACAAATCAGGACATGTCACTAAAGGAGCAGAATTCCTCAGTCCAGCCACCGGCACCTTATGCTCCTTGTGGTACCCTAAACTACACACGAGTGCTGCACAGCCACTGCATCAGATCACCTGATATGAGCAAAACAGACCTAATCAGGGCACATTTAAAGCAACCAAACATAATAACGTTACACTGTGCAATGCATAACGGAGCCATGAGACACAAACACTTTATGCCTGCATTTACCAACAAATGCATTTGATCCCTACTCGGTTCTCGGCAGAAATCCCAACAACATGCTGCACAGCTTAAGCAGCTTCTCTCCTCAGTCGTGTCTTTAAAAACTACTGTGCAAAGCAGCATACGGATTATTAAAACTGAATAAACTCCTCCCAAAACAAAGGATACAAAAGCAGATATATACATTGCAAGGATCCAAAGTACAGACAATACATGGTAATAAACGATCATACCTTTCATCCAATCCACTACTTGCTTGGGCGTCCACTTGCTAATAGGTTCCATAACGAGAGCCATCATCAGATCACTTTATCATTCACACCAAAATCAGAAAAAGGAGAGAAAAAAATGTATCAGAGCATGGCTGGGCTAAGACAGCTGTAGGATTTTACAGTGCAGTCCAAAGAGAAGATGATGCTTTGTCCCTCCAGGTTTCTCCTGCACTGATTCAGTAATGTATAAAATTACACTGCTTGATCAGCTCTGGCACCTCCCCCACTGCACACAGCCTGCAACACACTGGAGCACAGAGCCAGGAAATGGTGCAGTACGTATAGACTTACTTACAAAAGCCTCTACCCAGTGATCTACTTATTAGACTGGCACAAATATAAAATTATATTACACAGAGAGCAATTCAAGCTGGAGCTATTCCAGACACTGAGTTTCAAGGAGCTTTATTCCAACAAGCTCTGGGATCTTCATCAGGGAAAATATCACTACTGTAACTTGATAGCAGATTGTCTTGGCTTCATTGTGAATATGCTGACTGTCACTCAGTTTAAAGAGACGATAGAAATATCAGAATATCGCTTGGCATCTGGCAAAATGCTGAGCATCTCCATCTTTACAATACAAAATGTTGTTGGAGTCTTATACTATATAATCATGTAATTCAGCACGTCAAACACAGTATAAAAAGTCTTACCCAAGAAAAAACTGTTGGAAGAAAACTCTTTATTCTGGCCAAATTCAGAGCCCATATATTTCCTCCTGTGAGCTTCTCATTTTATAGTAAAAGAATGACAGTATCAGAGTCGATTTTTACTGCGACAGCACTTTGATATAGACAAGTGTAGCAAGTATTTTGACTCAAAGCACTGGGACCATTAGTCAATCTCTCCCTTTCATTAGGGAGGGGAAAAATTTTTAAAATATTCCTAATACTGAAGTTCACTATCATTCCATAAGATGAAGGTTAAACATTGTAATGAGATGTGCCAAACAGCGCTTTTTGGACCCTTTTGTGACTCTTTGCACCTCATGCAGCACAAGTTCTGCATCATGTGGTTGAAGAGGTGCGTGCTTTCTGTTTGATCCATTGTCTGAGATGCAGCCCCGCTACTTTATTTTAGGGGGAGAAACTCAGATTCCAGAAAAAAAAAAAGACAGAACAAAGCAGTTCCACCTTTCATTTCAGTAATCTTTCATCTGTGCCTTTTCTTCCTGCACTGCTCCAAGTTCCACCAGCACATTAGGCTAAGAAGATGATATTGTTACCATGTCTCCCTCACTCCACTAGAGCTGTGTTAATTTACCCAGGCTGAGATCTGTCCTTTCTTTCTATATGGGGGAAGATAAAATACAAATGGAATATTTATGCTGTACTGTTTCAGGGTTCTTCTTTAAGTTTATACAGATAAGGATGCAGACAGGCATCCTT
>RSEF01000004.1:11599191-11612253 GCA_003993805.1 Himantopus leucocephalus | reverse complement strand
GCAAAACTGGACAATCTCTTTCCAAAATATGTTCCAGCTTAACAGAAATTGTCAGTGTGATGCCAAAATTAATACACGTATCTGAATGGCCTGTATTATGTAGATCAGACTACATTTTCATAACCCCTCTTTTTGGCCCTATAATCTTTGCATTTATGAGTTTTAAAATTAGAGTGGCTGTTAACTCTAGCTTCTCTTCTCTTAAGAAAACAAAATATTAGAATACTTATTACTATGATATGTTTCATTTCCTGTCAATATATCCATATTCAGTTGTATACAATATAATTTATATTTGCCTTTCCCCTTCTTCTGGTAAATAAATGGAAAATATTTATTTGATAAAAAAAAGTGTTCAATATACTTCCTCTGCAAGAATCATAGAGCCACTTAGCCATCTGCTTTTCACTACATTAGGTAAACCATATTACTTTGGAAAAAAATAATAAAAATGGGAAACTTGACAACAGTAATAAAAATTCCAAACTATTGATACCAGATTCCCTTGTTATTCATTATTTGCTGGCTGGAAAGTAGGCTTTGAACCAAAATTGCCTGTTGATTTTCCTACTGCATTCGGGGATCCTGGTCTGTGTATTCTGTGTAACATTTATTGTTTGAAGAAGACAGTCAAGCAACATTGCAAATGTGACTTGTTTTGCCACTGAGGGACACTCACTCTTGTGGCAGAGGAGAGACAAGCTCAAGTTCAAGCATATAGGAGAGCACTGGGGTGCAATCTAGGCAATGATGTGGAGAAGTATTCCACTGAGAAAAGGCATTTTATTCTTTTGTGCTTCATCATCATCATCTTCATCTTCTCCGTCATCCCATGGTAAAATTTGCCTTACAGAAATATTTGAACATGGGCTTAAATATTAAAAGAGTCATTTTGCCTTGCAGAGATCTCTGATGGGCTCAGTCGGGATGTGCTGGCAAGGAGAGTGTCAGATGCATAAAATTATAACAATTATTATTATGCCATCTTCATTCTTCTGTGTGACTTTCGGTCCAAGCTTGTCTTTCATGTTGCCAAGTGACTGGTGACAGGCAAAGCTTTTCTTGAAGGCATTCTCAAGATGACTTTTTCTTTATCTTAGCATCTCTGCAAAGCCCTGCTATTATTAGGTCTTTCTAATGCCTTGGTTAAAACCTCAGAGATTATGCTCCTACTTTATACTGCGATAGCCTCTTCATTCACGATGTTTAGTTAGACTAAATATTTGCTTAGAGGACTGGCTGTGCAGTGACTACAGAGATATTCCCAGCATGTGACTAGAGCCAAATTTTTAGTTGCCTTAATATTGTGAACAGAAAAAGAGATAGAATAATCTGAAAGCTAGAAAAAGAAAATTCATGTAGGCTGCTAATACCTGCCAGACTAACCTAACATCAAAACATTTACTGCAGCTTTCACTGTGTTTACTTCAGAGAATTTAATACACGAAGCTTCCTATGCTGCCCTTGATAAGTCTGCGAATGACTGGCGGATGAAACATCGGGTTTAAATGCAGAGCTGGAAGTTTTTGTTCCTCTCTGTAGTAATACACTAACACAAGTAAAACACTATTACAAAAGAAGGATGCAGAATAAAAAGGTCTCTTCCCTTCAGCCTGTCTCCCCAAATTAACTTGCTTTGACATTTAAAGAGACCAAGAAGATGATGGTGATATGTCCTGTCGTGGTTTCCAGTACATCCCAGCAGCATGCTCTTTGCTCTTAACCGGGAGCCTTTGCACTAGCAACCAGCTTTCCTTCTGTAACTCGTCAGGACTCTCCCTTTGCTCTTTCCATTCTGCACAGCTCTGCTGTCTCTTACATGCAATGGTAGCTCTATTTTCAAAGAGCTTGGGAATTAAACAACATCATGTTTTCCTTTTCTCTTAAAAATACACTTGGACAACCTGAGACCATTTTAGATGGTGACAATATGTGCTCTGATCAAGCAGAGATAGGTATAAACTAATTACCAAGAACCGGAAAGCTCTGTAGCTGTGTTTCAGAGTCAGCTTTCATTTCTCTCTCACTCTCCTGTAGTCATAAATTCCATAAGCTCAGCTCCAAAATAAAGACCTGCCATCCAGAAGCCTTGTTTATAGCAATAGCTGTCAGAAACCTGCAGCTCCTCCTCACCTTCCTCCTCCCAACCCACGGCGTTTCCTCCCTTCTGCCAGGTGTCTCAACAGCTCTGCAGCCAGACGTAGTCCTTGTGTCCTCTGTGAGAGAAGAACAGTCTCGACAGTATGTTCTTCAGCCAACAAAGACCATCCACAGCCTTGCCGTTAAAATCTGGGAATAGTCTTTTCACCTTTCCTTGTTTCAGGGGTCTTCAACAGTCATAGCAAGTCTTTAAATGCTCTCTAGTTTCTGATGATAGCCGAACTACTGAGTGTTTCCTAAGGACCCATGTTCTCCACGTCCTTATAACAGCTTTTTTATTTTTCTCCAGGTCTCAATGAGGAATCTGTCTTCTCTTTCACAGACTCTTCAGAGTGAGAGAAACCTGCATTTTTAGCCCTTCTCTTAATGGGGCTTGTGTTTTGCCTATAAGAATGATTAGAAATGCTCCCTAATGGCTACAAGCATCAAAATACCCAGTCCTAAAAAAGGAGCCAAGACTCTTTTAACACAGATATGACCATGACCGGGCCTTGCCCTTGGAGTCCTGCTACATGTCCATCAACAATTCCCTGTGTCACTGAGTTTTACTATTTTTGTTCATCAAGCTTCCGTTAGTTTCCTAGTCGAATTCAGTCCACCAGCTGCATTTCAAAGGTTTTCTCTGAAGGAAAACATCTGCAGTTCGAGTTGTTGTGGTTTTATTTTTAAGTTTAGTGCAGTAGCAGCAGCAGCAGCAGCAGCAGCCATTTTTGTCTACAAAACCTCTCAGTAGGTGGTTAGCACTGTGAGCCGGTGCTGTGAAAAGGTGAGACAGACAAGAAACCTGTTAAAAACTTGACCCTTATTTCACGGTCCCTGTAGACGCGGCTCTGTGCCTTCTGTCTGGAAGTGCTTGATGATTTTAGGGACTATTTCACTCTGTTTTCAGAGTGGATTCAGCTTCCAGTCCTCATGCTTTCTTGGGTCTGCTTTTTATTATTAGGGAGATGAAAATTAAACAACATAAATGTAGCTCAAAAACTTCTCCCTAGGTTTAGCTGAGACCAGGGCTCCCGCCGCTTGACTCAGCTCATATTCCAACCCCTTGCTCACTTTGGACTGGGTGCCAATCTCCTCTTTTATTTGGGACAGGTGATGTGAGTCCCGAGATGGTGCTGCAGCGTGCAAGCAGCCGCAGCAGCAGAGAGGAGTAAGAGGTGCTGGCGGAAGGCATCGTCACTCGCACCTGCAGCACCAGGCTCAAGTTTAAATAAAAATCTAAGCCGTATATTCCAATATTATCTCACTCTTCACCATAGTTCCTCCAAGGCTAATCTCGAGATAATAACTTTTCATCACATAAGCTACCCATTCAACATTTTCTTAGCTCTTTGGTGAAGGGGAGTAACTGTGCAGCTGTCTTAAATTAATTTGAGTTAGAAAAAATATAGATTTTATTCATCTATCTGTAAAACTATTAGTACTAGTTCCATCTATTATTTATAAATTAATTTTGCATTCTAAACTAAAACACACAGTTGCTTATGTGCTTATGTTTAATGCGACCTGCACATTTTACTGATGAAGTGCCACACTCTCCACATTTCTGCATCATATCTTTTTAATAAATGTCTACATTTCTACAATCATGTATCTTTCTAAGATAGTTCTTACACCTTTTGTATAGCTCACCAGTTTTGTTGTATTGCTGCTTTCTCACTCTACATCATCAAGAAACTTAGCAGAACATTTTTCATGTTAATTGAATGTTCTACCCATGTATACAGATATTTATAATCTCCTAGGAAAAAAGCTGTTTTAGTGTTTTTTTACAGGACAATTCATTTTCATATTTTTACTTATTCACAGAAAATGCTAGGATTAAAAATAGTTTAGACTGAAAGCTTTGTTGAAAGCTTTTTTCCCTAAAATTCTATATTACATGATTTCACACTTAAACAAAAATATGTCACTTGACAGAAGAAAAAGATTAATTTTTAAATGTATTGATTTATTGCAAGTAGCTATGTAAACTGGTTGCTAATACAACTTTGATGAACTTTTCTGGAAGGACATTGTCCTGTTTATAATTCTAATATACATAGTACAATGTAAAAGTAAATTCTTTTGCTACTAAAGTACCACTAGCATCAAAACTTTTCTGTTATTGTGACACATTTTTGCTATCTTTCCAGTTTTGTTCTCAAGAAAAAGTGATCCTTGGTGATTTTATAACTTCCTAGTTTCCCGTTTGCTATACTTTTGTCTCCATAGGCTCAGAATTTCTTTGCAAATCTTGCTTTATTCAAGTTAACTGGAGGATATTTAGCCTGGACTTCTTTTACATTCATTCAAATGCTAAAAGAAATATTGTGGGAAGAGCTATCAGGGACAGTTTTTAGAAATCTAATATGAATGCTTTGTTTCAACTCCAAATCTTCAAATAAAACACAATTAAAATGTCCAAAAAGAACTCTTCAGTTTAAAAATTTAATTTCAAATCAGTATACGTGCAAAAGTTAGGTGTTTTTCTGGAGAGGCTCCTTGGCAATCCTTCACTCCATGGTCTCAATAGCTGAAGTCACCCTATCACAAAAAGAAAAGTCTTTGAGAGCTAGTAGTTGGAGTTGCCTAACAAAAAGGAAAACTTTATATGGCAATTAATTTTGTCAGTGCAATTATTTTTGTAATTCCACTGAACACTATGTATGTATTTTATCTAAATCTCGCCAAGTATTTTAAATAGATAATTTGGGAGCTGGAAGCATGGTTTTCTATCTAAATTTTTTAAACCTGTTTTTGTGAGCCATGGATACCAGCGTAAGTGGCTACTGAGGACATTTTCAATGCTGAGAGTGAAGCAAAGATCTTTGAATATTTTGGCTTTGGACACTTACCCAGCTGGTGCAGTGCTGTAAGGTGCAGTGTTTGCCATAAAGAATCTCAAAAGGCCGCTGGCTGGCCACCCAGCTGGTGCCTGGCTTTCCAGGCACACAATCTGACTTTAATCTAGTGTTTTGCCAGGATTTGTCATAGAAAAGATGTCAAAACCAGAGTACTACACCCTGGTGAAATAACATTTTCTAAAAATATCAAACCAGACTTACTTTCCAAAGACTCACTCGTCTCCACTCTTACTACGCCAGCACAAGCAAGCTACATTCTCCTGTTATTTAAATGAGTACGCCATTGTGTTCTACTGCTTCATTTATGAATAATTTGAAAATGTTCAACACATTTGTTTCAAATGAATACATTTTGTAAGTACAAAATGAGATTGTGAGTACTTGTATGCACAAGTAGTGTGGCTTATAAGAACAGTCTTGTGAGACCTTTCCTAAACCGAAGGGGTCTTTTGGCAACCAGCAATGATCCAGTCATATTGTTGACCAGCAGAAGAATTTTGCCTTTTTATATCAAATCCAAATTATTATTCTTGATGAGATTTCGGATGGGTCACTGCCGGCCTAGGCTGTCACCCTGTTTGTTGAGATAGCATTTTCAAATTCTTTAACTTATCACAAATGTATGTCTTTGACAGTAAAATGTTCCCCAGGCAAATAAATGTTTTATGCCAAAGATAAGCATTCCCCTTTGTACAATTTTAGCTGTATCAAGTTAATAGCTCTAAAATATGACCTGATTTTAATCTCGTGTTCCGTTCACCACTTTGTCAGTGTAGCACCTATAAAGTGATGCAAAATCAGGGCCAACTTTCATGATGTCACACCTGCTTGCCCACTGCCTGAGTTTAGTAAATCTGAGAGTTCTCCATTTCAGGAATCAAGAGAAAAATTTTTTAACCGTAGCCCAAGGCTTAACATTTAAGGGGGCCATTTCTGTAGCATAGAGATGTGACAGGGAGAGGATTGACATTAGAAAACAATACACAACTGAATTTCCATTTTCTAGAACTCAGGTCTTCACCTTTTATGGGCCTGTTGTGCCAGTCTTGTGGTTAAAAAACAATAACTACTATTTGAATATTCTTTCCCAGTCATTTGTGTCCCTTCTCTTACAGTCATTTCAGCTGGATCATGTTTCCTAGCTGGCTTAGGAAAAGAACATAATTATGTATTAAAAATTATCAGAGTAAAGTTACATTTATGTCCATGAAGAATTTTGTCGCCTGGAGTAAAAAAAATCTTTTGGGCACATAACTTCCCCTTTTCTTCCTACAGGAATAAAATGATGGGCTGTGTCAATCAGAATGTGTTCACATATTAATACCACTTAAGCAAAGCATAAGGGCCTGGTTTGACGTGGAAAGTGGGTATGCTAATTAGCTTAAATTTGCAAGAATTTGACTCAATAGGAACAACTTGACATTTAGTTTGAAAGGTCTAAATGTTTCTGTAGAGTTCAGATAACAATATTGCTGGTAAGATATTCCTTTTTTTTCTTTCCCAAATGACGCTACAAATACAAAAAGTTCATTTGCAATTGTTTACCTAAAATAAAATGGCTTACATGAAGGGCTATCAATGCAGCTGACACAGATTCCGATTAAGTCGAATCCCTGGCAATAGAGTCTGCCACAGAAGTTGGGCCACTTGCTTTTCTTGAATCCTCCCTGGCTTTAGATGCTTTCGAATCTTTTCTAATCCTTGCTGAAGGGCATAGCTAATTAACCCGGGAACAATGCTATGTTACTGCTTTTTCAAACTACAGTGACATACCTGCACAATATTGAACTGTGCCTGCAGATACATCAAGTAGCTCAGGGAAAAATATGTTTGTGGTATAGCACAAAGCCACCTTTCTCTCCCCCTTTTTAAGACATACGAAGGATATCTCCCTCACAGCAAAGCATCAGAGGCATGCCGTTTGCTGGGCTGTACCTACAACATCTGATTGATGACAACAGTTATTAATTTGTTTATTTCCATGCTTTATACTTCCAAAGCACATTAGTTCTTCGAGACACTCATTGCCCTGTTTCATTGCCATTTTCCCTTAGCAAAGTCGTATTTGCCATCTCCTTTGTAGTCCAGTTTTCACACTGGTGTTAAAAACCTGTGCTTTGAAGTACTGCTGCCTCTGAAATTGTAGAAGTATGATATTGTGTTGACCACTGCTTCACTCTCCACTTTTTTAATTCCCACAGTTAGAAATTGATTAGTTAATGGAGCTTAAGCTCCATGGCTTGCAGCACGCTGCACCCTTTCATTAGCTGTGAATCCAAGATAAACACCGTGATTTAGGTCTGCTAAGCAAATCCATCAGCTGCGTAGCATGACAGGTTGCTGCTGCTTTTGCTTTTGGATCTTTATTGAAATAGACTGCTTAGAGCTGCTTTTTTTCCATATTATATTATATCAAAAAGCCTGTTTTACTCTTAATATGATGTGTTAGGGCACTGTGGAGGCGGCTGCTCCCCCTGGGGCCAGGAGCGTCAGGTGCCCCCTGTGGGGCAAGGTCTCGCAGCCAGGATCGAGGTGCCCCGGGCGGGCTGGCAGGGTGTCCTGGGCTATGGGGCTGGGAGAAGAAAGACGTTAGAAAGACAAGATGACAGTATGTAAGTACAGCTGCTCTTTCCAGATGCCACTGCACCTTTTCTGGATTCAAATTGTTAATTTAAATGATTTTTTAGTAATTCCAAGTGAGCTAAGACACTTTCATAAATCAGTGCTACCCATCTATCCATATATGTAGTCAAATTACCCAAGTTGTTGGGTGCTTAATTACAAATACACAATTACAATTTGAGTTTTCTGTTGGTATCTCTAGAGGAAACCAAGTGACAAGGTGACTAAACAGCAGGAGATCGTAAGTGTTGGTAGTGCAGACCTTACTCTGACTCATAATTGTTGCATTTGAACATGTGTCGGAAGGCCAACGTACTCCAAACTACAGGTCTCAGTTGCATTTAAAAGAGTGGCCTGGCTATACATGTCACTGTGTATGCCACGAGAGAGGAAGCAGTTTACACATCATTCTCCACATACTAACATCTGTATGTGCTAGTGCGTTTTTTGCCGGTTTGCATTTATTTAGGAAAACCAGTTTTCAGAACAAAGTACACGGTAAATAAGACTCCCTTTAATGCAATGCAGAGTTGCCCTGGTTTTATTCACTGCAGAATAAAAGAGCACAATTCACACCGTTGCTGACACTGACATATTCACTAATGTAATGCTGCTTTGTTTTACTTACAGTCCTTCCAAGTAATATAAAATATTCTCTTAAAATATCTCCCATAATAAAAAGGACATATTAGTGAGATCATTGAAACATGAAGGCTCAAATAGGGACTTGTTTTAAAGTTTACCGGTGCTTTTCTAATCTTTCATTCTATTTATTATATGGAAAAAAATAAGGTGGAATGAGAATGAGTGATGAAGAATTGTATTGGATGAAGCAAGAGGATTCCTAAGACAGAAGACTTTGGGGACAAAATGAATCAAAATGTCCATTTAAGTGTAAAATATATTATTATTATTATTTTATAATGAAATGCATGAAATACATAATGAAATACAGATTTTTCGCTGGAAAACACAGAGATTAAAATTAGTTATTGATACTGATGAACACTGATGATTAACATTAATTAAGGTTTCGTAACTGGGAATTCCCTGGTCAGCAATACATTGATACTGTCAGGAAACTCAAATTCCCGCAGCTGATCTTTGTGCATTAAAACATGATAAACTCAGTATTTCCATCATCTAAAATACTTACTGCTTGAATTACAAATGAGTGGATCACTCTATATGTGAGTTACTCCTGTTCTTTAACGCAAAACATCTATTGTCAGCCATTGCCAGGGACAGGATATTAGGCTAAAAAGGTTTTTGATATGATCCAACACATTTGTCCTGTGTTCCTGTATTCTTATCTTGCTTTAGAAAGGAGACAACTCTATTTCTGCACCGAATGCTGCTTTCAAGTGCATCACCGCAGCAGCATTGCTTTATCATAACAAGCATGGGTGACAGCGGCTAGGCCTGTATCTAAAAAAGATTTGGCATCCTGTCTTAACTCAAAGGAGATAAAAGGGAATTTTCTAGATACAGTTGTTCAAAAAGAAGCATCTATTAGGAACAGCAGTACAAACTATATTGCCAGTAGATAGATACAGCAATTGGGAAAAGTATATAACCTTCCCCTCCTCTTAAAAAATCTTCCCTTTAAAGTTACATCATTCAATTTTATCCAGACTGAGATTAAAGAAGATAATATGTTTGGAGGAAGTAAAACAAATTGGAAACAATAATGTTCTTTATTTAAAGATATTGTTTAAACAAATAGTGATTAATACAAAAGTGCCTGCAAAGCTTTGAAATTAGTCTTCTTTTATGAAACAAGTAATTTGCATTTAAACAATTCCTCTGTATATAGATAAAATAAAATGACAGGGTTAGTATAGAAGAAAAATTATTTGGCATCAAACCATCAATTCTTCAATGTTACTGTTATCTCAAAGAGAGAGAAGAGATAGAAGATTACTTCGTAAACATATTTCTTAATATGATCATTTTCTAATGAGCGATAGCAGTTTGTGATAAGATTTAATCTTACACACTCTTTTTGCAAAATATTTGTGATGCTATGGGATCAAAGAAAGTAGGAGATTTTATCTACAAAAGACAATGCCTCTCTCCCAAGGAGGACACTTCACCTGACATATTTGGTCTCGCAAAACCTCAAGAATCATGCTGTGCTTTTAGAAATGTTCACAAGCAAATAATTTTTTTGTGAAATAGTTAAGGATGAAAATGTGTTTTAGTACAGACCAGAAGAAAAACCCAAACGCCTGCTACTCTTGTGTTAAAAAAAAAAAGAAAAGTAAACTGAGGAACTGACAGTTCAGGAATGCAGCTGATTTTCCACTTCCAAAAATGTCAAGAGGCGCATCAGTGTGACATACAGCCAGCCTTTTGAAGATGGCAGATGGAGAAGTTAATTGTGATACTGAATGAAAGGTGAGGAAGAATTTAAACACTTTGACTTTGCAGCCTAAAAACTTTAAGACAGTAGCACTCTTTCATAGAGCGGAATGTGTGCTTTGTAGGACAATTGTGCTGAAACTGCATTACGAATTCCAGGATTATGCAGTAAAGGCTGCGACTCTCTTCCTTCTCCTGAACTCTCACCTGCAAGCTGATAGACGGATCAATCGAGCACGGATGGAAACTGTCTCATGGATTTTCCTACCTTTGGTGGTGGCAGAACTGGCATTTTTAGCTGATCTTGTACTTTTGGAAACACACGAAGGTTATGTGAAGGCTATGGGTATAGCAAGAAGTCCAAAGGGCTTATAGTGGGGTTTACATTGTTTTAATAGTTTCATGCTTTCCTTTCAGGACGTGCTTATGGTAAACAAGTTTACCCTTTGCTCTTCCACTTCAAAAAATTTCCTCTGAATCCCTCCCATTTTCACTCTTCAACATGAACATGGCACTATTGATGTACTGCTATATTATTTGTATACTTGCTCTCATGGCTTTTGTCTTCATCTTTGTTTTTATGGTACTGTATCTTCTAGAATCCGATCTACTCTACATTTTATCGTTTCATTTCTTTCTCTTACTTTGGCTTGCTGTGACTGGTGAGAAAAGTTAGCTTGACTAAGTCAAACAAGATAACAAACCCAGGGAGAAACACCTGAAGAAACTGGTGGATGACGGGTATTTCCTTTATTCCCAAGGACTCAGAACTACAGTGTGACTATCCCATTTTTAGAGGAAAAAAAACCCAACCACTTTTCGGGCCCTTTCAGGCCAGTCAGGGATACAGAATAAAGGTGAGGAGCCTGTGACAAGGGGGGATAGGCATAAGCTTTAGTGGACATAGAATAAAAGTATCGACCCACAGTTAGAAAAGAAGGAGCAGAGGAATATGTGCTTTGCGGGAGACCTGAGCAAATAGGGAAACCCTCTGAACCTCTGGAGAAATACAAATCAAAAAAAAGGAAAGCGTCTCCTAAACCTAATAAAGGATTTGAAGATCCCAACCTAACATCTTCTCAGTTGCCTTTCAAAAAAATCATGGGCAATAAGAATTGCTTGTGCATCCCCTTTAGGTGAATCACCTTACCAATTGAATCGGGGCTTGTAGCGGGCTGCTAAATTACCAAAAGAGGGGCCGTTTGGATTTGCCAGGCCATTTATACTGAGAGCTGCTGTCACAAATAGACATCTGCATGAGTGAGATGAGAGCCGTACCCGTCTCATTTTGTTCCATGCATCTCCAGATTGGACTTATGATACTTCAAGTACTGGAAGGGAAAATTGTGAGAATGATAACACAGGAAAACTGGAAATGAGTGAGTTTCTATAATGCTCTGAAAAGCAATAAAACTCTGAAGAGTCTACTCAAACTGAAAACATACAGCTGCATCCTGGCCTGTATAGCTAAGGCATAGAGGCATCCAAAGGAAACCGAATGGCTTCAAAAAGGTTTACTGGTTGTGGGGTATAAGGTTTTATTACTTTAGAAAATAAATACCCCTCCTTTCAGGAAGTCCATAATAACGAAGTCTGGAACAGCAGACTGGTGGATTCTGTACAACAGGCATCACAACCGGGAAGAATATGGGATTAATTTGTAAAGGCTTCTAAGCACAGGTCAATCGCATAGGCAGGAAAAATAAATGATGGGTTCCCTCCCCAGTTCTTTTCTTCCTCCTGTCTTTACTGGTTTTGTTTTCATTTTTATTTTTAAAACATCTAAACTTTTTTTTGTACCAGAAAACTCTCCATGCTAGGAATATTAATGGGTGAAAGATAAATATTCAATAACGATCTCGCTTTTTATTTTTTCATTTTTGGTGCATAGCATTTTTATGATGTGTTCCACAAGTTCATAATTTTCATGTCTCACCATAAGTAAAACTCTCAAAGGTAATAAAAGTAAAAGGAAACAGCATTCCTGATTTTCATAAAAATATCCCAAGAAATAAAAAAGCGGAACAAATCCCTCAAATATATACACAGCCAGGCTCTTTTGCATTTTTTTTCCCACAAGCACCAGCTGTTTTTTCCATACTAGCATAAGGGATGTATTTGCAGATTCGGTTTATGGGCGCTTTGTTTATGCGCTGGGTGAGGATTAACAACTAATTTTAATTAATGTGGCAAAGCCAAGTTCAAAGAAGACAGAAAGTTTGTAAATCTCATAAGACCACTAATTCTGGCTGCGTTCTCAGACGGAGAAAAGGTGCTGCATGGAATTTTCCATATTAACATTTTTACTAAGTTTTACGCACGGTAATCCTTTCTCCATCACTGTTTCACAAGGAACCTCCTGATTTAGCAGATCTTTAATTACACCCTTGTGCCTCCCAATCTTTAGTGTGTCTTTACAACCTTTCTGTAAAACAGACAAATGTCACTATTGTAATTTCAAGTGTTCATCAAGCAGAAAAAGCTGTGGAAGAGCGGGCAACTAAAGCAGAGGGCTTGCTTTTTGAAGCACCTTACACCTATGCTATGCCAATGGCATCAATACGAAAAGAACGGCATACACTTTTTGATGGAAACAAGGATATTAATAACAAGCAACTTGGATTTCACAAGATTAAATCATGTCAAATCCATCTAACTTTCCTCCATGGCAGGATAATGAGCCTCGTGGAGACATGAAGCAACAAATGTTACATATCTTGACTTGAGCAAGGCTTTTGGCATGGTCAGACGTGGCGTTCCTGTAGCGCAGCTGGGGAAACAAAGCCTCAGAACTGGCTGAGGAACTCTGCTCCGAAAACTGTTATTATTGTTTTCTGACAAAATGAAAGGAGCAAGCGGGGTTTTGCTCTGGTCAGTCTTGAGCCTGAAGTTTAATAAATCCCTCCTGAGGGTTTAACTTATCAAAGTATCAGGATGAACGTTACCAAAAATTTCCTAGTGGGAGGACGATCAAGCAGTAGATTAACTGTGGGATTTTCAGCATCAGAGTCTTCCATCCATTTTCCCAAGCACAAGTTTGACACTGTTCTTTTTGGGGCCAAATTCAATG
>RSEF01000004.1:11539516-11599091 GCA_003993805.1 Himantopus leucocephalus | reverse complement strand
TCCTGAGAAAAGTTTCTGTTAAGTGGGTTGGTTTGGCCTCATTGGCTTTCTTAGTGTTTTCTAGATTCAACAGAAAGCCAAGAAATGGAAGTAGCAGCCGTTGCTCTAAACTGCATGGCCAAAATTGTCCAGGTTCATCGCCCGGGGAGTCACACACCAGCTCCTCTCTCTGGGACCTTTCTGGGGCATCGTTACAGAGACTTCTCTCACCTGCACAATCTGCTAAAAATCTGAAAATGATATGAACTGCTGGAAAAGGGAGAAGGTCTTGGGGTGGGGGAAGAGAATTGTGTGATTTTACAGTCGGGTTCCTGGCTGTGGAATACGAAATAGGGCTTTTGACCTATTCCATATCCCATGTGCGGACGATGGGACAGCCGCGCCCCGCGGCTGCCGTTAGAGCAGGGAATACCTACGCACTGCGCTTAGAAACCAGCGCGCGTATTTCTGAGAAATGCTTTCTCTGCCACATAGAAGCAGCAACCCATACTGAGCTAAATAACTAATAGTAAGCTGAGCTAATTAGTTTAATGAGCTAATACAAAGTAGCTACATCAGAGAGTCTTGCTTTGATGCTAATTCCCTCATGTAAGGAGTCCTTTTATGTCCCGGGCTACTGTTTAAACCACTGGACCAATTTGCCAGCCCCTGTTAATTTAAATCTGTTATTAATGAATGAGAAAGCATGTGGATCTGGTTGCAGTAGAAGAGTATTTGTTTTATTTCATCCTGCCGTGGTTTTTCCCTCGAGGTTTGTCTCATTGAGAGGCAATACAAGGGAAGGAAGTAAATAGTATGAAGTTCTTTCTGGAGGTTGTCACTCTGCTGCTGCAAACAGCAGCAGCTTTTTTAACCCATATGTTCACTTTACTCTTCTATATTGTAAAGTATGTACCGTTGAACGTGCCTCTTCTACCTCGCTCCTACCACTAGCGTGAATATATTTTTTCACCTTTCCTTTACCTCTTTTTTCTTTTCATATTCTGCTTGCTGGAAATAGACTTTTCTGCCTAAGCTCTTAATCTTATCTTTTACACTGAAAAAAATTCTTTTACTGTGATCTATAAATCTTTTATGTGGTCACAAGTCTGCATACTAGTTTCTTTGACAACTTAAATACACAGCTGATATCTCCTTTAAGAACAATTCTATGACTTTTTGATATAAACTATAGAAAAAGCACCTGTGAGCCCATTGTTATTCAGATAAGAGCCCTTGAAATATTACTTTCTATTATTCAACGTTTTAAAAGTGTTTAATGTTGTATGTTATCAAACACCACTGTATCTTTTTCAAAGGATTTTAGAGAGACTGTCTCACCGTTTTTGTTTCCCAAGCCCCATATAAAACAAGAAGAAAACGCACCAAATTTCTCCAAATTCCAAAAGAGTATTTTCTATTAAAGCAGTGTAGGGTTTTTACGGTTGCCCTATTTAATTTTTACAAGGCGAGTGTTGATGGCACACAGAGGAAGGGAATATATCTAGGGGAAGAAGCAGCATAACACAAGATTTAGGGTTTAATACACATGGACTATCTGTAAGATCCTGCTATAAAATTCAGGGTGTTTACTACTGCGTCTAATCCAATACAACTGGGGGCTGCTACCCAAAGGGATTCCCCCTCCTCATCCCCATCCTCAGCTGCTTCCTCACGCTGGTTTTCTGTGGTGGATCGAGCAACTGTGCTGCAGCAGGCGAGCTGTATCAACGAGCTGAGCCAGTAGGGAACCAATCCCACCCAGAAAAACACCGTCTTTTCAGTTGGTCCACTTCATTCATCCAGTTGCCTCTGCACCACATGGTTACTGGGTGTGATACAAAGGAAATATCCTATCAAGGTAACTGGTGTATTATCCTTATTTGCCGGAAGTATGCTGAGCTCTCGACATCAGCTACACCAGGAGAGATGTGCGTCACCAGAGGAAAGCTGCCTTGGTCTGCCTTCTGCTTTACGAAGCAGGAAAGCCAAGTAAAGACTGGCACTTTACTGAAACAATTCAAGTAATCTAAGCTTTATTAATTGATTGATTGACTCTCCAGAGTGGTGAAGGGAATGTAATTACAATGTGGACAGAACACTCAACTCTTGAAGGATGGTCTAGAAGGACGTGTTTTATTTGTGGATGACCGAACACTCAGCACATCTTGCTGCTGCATGGAAAACCATAGATGAAACTTTAGGTGGCTGGAAACAGAGTTAAATTTGTCAAAAATCGGTGTCAATATTTTTAAACAATATAACTTACTGTAATTTTAAAATAAGCATACACGTTGACGGCTTTTTTCCTCCCTGCCTACAAATAACCAATAGCAATTCCTTTATTTCAGTCCTGCAGGAATGTTTACCGAGAGTTCTGATTAAAGCCATTGCACAAAATTAATCACCTCTTTTAATGTTTTAACATTGTGTCTTATGGCATAAACTATTCAGGATAGGGACACGGCATATCTAGAGGCTTTGTAACTCACACAGCAAAGCTTCAAATCTGATTCAGACTTCCCAGTGCTCCTACAGCCGAGCCAATAAATAGTGACCGTACACGATTTCTACCGCGTAGTCCGTCAGCGCGGATGAGCGGTATCGCACCTCCCGTTTGTTTGTCGACTCGCTTTCCTTTCGGATGGGAGGCCGAGCCCGAAGCAGGGCTGGTTGTACCGTGGGCTCCCACAGCACCGGGGCCATAGGAGCGCGCGCGGGTTGTGCCGTGGGGCTCCCGCCATGAGTGGCTCCCGCCGCGCCGCAGCCGAGGTGTCGGGGGCCAAGGCGCCCCAGCATCCACGAGGGCACCGGCCCTGAGCCGCCCACCTGCAGAGACCGACATTTCTTTTCTTCCCAGGCAAGACGCGCTCACCCCAAGCGACAAAAAGTTTATTTCTTGACTGCCACCACGTTCACGTAATCGAAATCCTGATCCTTCGTGGCGCTTTTCAGATTTTACGACACACCTACTCGCCTGCACGATAAAAAGGTTGTAAAACACGGCAAATTTTACTTAACCCCTCAGTCACGATTTATTTCCTTCTGAAAACGCCGGTATCGCTTCACCCGCCCGCCCCCTACCTCCCCGGGGGCACCCACCACCTCCGGAGGGGCCGCGGCGGGGGCAGAGCCGCCCCGGGCTGAGGCGGGGGGGGAGCGCGGCGGGGAGCGCTCCCCGGCGCCGCGGGGTGCGGACGGACCGGGCGGTGTCGGGGCGGGGGGAGACGGGGTTGTGCGCTGAGGGAGCGGCGGGGCGGCCCCCGGGGCTGCGGGGGAGCGGTCGCCACAGCGCCCCGGGCCTGTTTCACAGGCCCGGGGCGCTGTGGCGACCGCTCCCCCGCCGCGGCGAGGGGCGGGGGCGAGCACTGTCCCGGCCGGCGCTGATCTTACGCTCCTATTGGCCGCTGTCTGCGCTGACGTCACGATCATGATGAGAATTAATGATCGGAGGCGCTGATTTCATTGTGTGACGCCGGGACCGACCCAGCCGAAAAACCGGCTGAATCCGGAGCCCCCCGGCACCAGCCCCCGCGCAGCACGGTAAGGCCGGCGCGCCGCGCGGGGGCGGCGGGCGGGGAGTGCCGGGGAGGCGGTGGCGGAGGGGGTGGTGGGGGGGGGACGGGACAGCCGGGTCCCCCGCCCGGGAGGGGCGCGGCGGGCGGGCGGGAAGGAGGATGATGATGATGATGGTGGTGATGATGATGCCCCTGGGCCGGCGGGCCGGCGGTGGGGCTCGCAGACCCACCTCGGGCGCGCAGGCGCACTGCGCCTCCCCCGGCGGCCCCGCAGAGGCAGTCGCAAGGCGCGCGCCCGCCCGCCGCCGCCGGGGAAATGCGCATGCGCACGGCCCCCTCGGCTCGCCGGGGAGCCGACTGCGCCTGCGCCGCCTCGGGCGCACTGCGCCTGCGCGCTGCTGCTGTGGGCAGCGGGGGGGCGCATGCGCAGAGGGGGTCGGTGCCCTGCCCGCCGGGCGGCCACTCGTGTCTATTTCTCCCGTGTGCTCTTCCTCGGGCTCTGGGTCCCTTCTGACCCCTCGCGTCAGTGCAGGGGCAGCTCCTTGAGGCTGGGCTGGTACAGTGGAAGGCTTTGGGGGGGCAGTTGGGGAGAGGTAAGAAGGAAGCTGGTCATCGCCTCGTGGTGTGAGGCCTGTGGGGCTCACACAGGGGCAGGCGGGCGCCCAGGCGTGAGCGGGGCAGGAGGTGGCCAGCAGTAGGGGGCTGCCACGGAACAACGCAGACATGGTTTCCCCTGAGGACTCCTCTCCCTTAAAGGCCACATCAGCCCCGTTGTGGTGGCAGTTGAACTGGGTGTCCTTCTGCTGTCAGGTTTTAGCCCTGGAGTGCTTGGAAGGGAATGAGGAGGAAGAAGCGCACGGGCTGTGTTCTGGAGGGGTGGTGGCGGCAGGGGAGGGCTCGCTGCGGAGCTGCCCGTGTTGCACATAGCTTTGCCCCACTCTGGGGAGTAACGAGCGGTCCCCAGGCCTGTCCCCCTGCGTTCCGTTAGCCTAGGGCTTCTGGTGCTATAGGTGAGATTGTACGTAGCTAGCCAAAAGTAGTTCTGTGTCCTCTGAACTGCAGTCTTGAAGCAGCTCGCATCTTCAGACTAAAACTGCGTTTTAGTATTCCTTTCCTGTTTTCTGACATAGGTCTTACAAATGCTTGTGTACATGCTTAATTTAAAGCGTGGCTAATCCAGTTGGAAGTCAGAAGTCTCGTTTGCATGAGTAAAGTGGGATGGGATGCATAAACCTGCAGAGTTGCGGTCACAGGTTATTATGTTATTAAGTTACTGAGTGCTGTCTAATTTGTCCCTAATAAAGGGCTGAATTTTATAAGTAGAACTGTAATACAGTATTACAAATGCTGTACTTAGTGGAGAGAGAAGCAATTGTGCCGTGAGTCATGGATATTTAGAAGTAGTTTTATGAGCTGCTCTGTATATTACACTATTCCAACCATGAGCATAATCTACTGCACTTACAGTTGTGTAGTTGTAACTATTTTGGCCTGTGTAGGAAGGAGGCAGTAAACCTACAAATTCAGATTATTAAACATCGTTGCTTGATGTACATCCAGAATCTCCACAGATGGTGTATAAGTTGGGGGTTTGGTTGGTTGTTTTCTTTCCACTTGGGGTGTGCAAAAAATTGTGACCTTTTGGTGACATGGAAAGTGAATTTGGTGGCTGCTGGTAGAGTTCAGGTTTCTAAAGCTGTAGTAATGGTGTCACTGCTACAGTATTGTTTTATTTATGTATATAGTAGCTTTCTTATTATAGCTGTAGTTTTGTCTCAGATTTATGTTGGCGCTGAGTCTTGTTATTTTGTACCACTGGAGATCTGTGGAGGGAAAGAAAAAAAATGAATAAATTGAGGAGTGTGCTGTATTTCTTGTTGTACCTGTTATGGATGGACAGACTAAAACAGTAATAAGTTTACTTACAGTCTTTTATAAGATGAGTTTTTTCCAAACAAATGCTTGTTTGGTGCTGAGGTTAAAAAACAAACAAAAGAAACCTCTCATCTCAGAAACGGCTTGTTCCCGTTTATCTATGTGTTAATCCCTGACAGTTTTATAGTGTTTTATACCATAAAGATTTTTACACTTAGTTATTTTTGGTGGCTTGCACTCTTGAGTGAATTTTCTTTTTTTTTTATTAATTGTAATTTCACATCCAAGACTGGGATTTGTTACTGTTTGAAATAAGAGGAGTGTCATTTTTATTTCCTATTTTTCAAATTAATTAGTATTAATGTACTATTCTATATAGACTCACATTGTAAGTAAGTTAATTGGTTCAGCAATCTTGAGACTTTTTGACACTAAGACTGTAATGCGATACACTGTAGGCAGACTTTAGACCACAGAAATTTTTTTTTTCTTCTTATGCTGCTGCTTTTTTTTTATTCTTCCAGATCTTTCAAGTAATCATTGCAGAACNTTTTTTTTTTTTTTTTTTTTTTTTTAACCAGGGGATCATTGATACAGGACTATTCCCATTTTTTATTGTTGCTTTTTCTTTGTGGTACTTCGTGACACCAAGTTGTTTTCATTAGTTTCTAAAAATACATCTCTGGGCTTCAACAGGCTCCCTGGAGAGATTCGTAATTTTGGATGTTGAATAAAGTAACTAGAGTGGAAGGACTAGGCATTTGCAGCAAACTGTGTGGGATAGTTGTTACATTAAGTACCTGTTTTGTGAAGCAAATGCACCACTACTTCAGAAGCAAAGTTGGCTTTAGTTCTTCCGTGTTCTCCCCTCCACTTTTGCTCGCTCTTGCCACAGAAAGCAAAAGAAGGTGGATACTGTGGAAAAAGTTGCTCAAGCAGCTAAAGCAGTCTAAAGAAGTTCAGCTGTAAGAATAACCTTAATCTCATCTGAGGAGGAGCTGATGTGACAGGTCACGGTGTGTTAGTAAGATTCTCCTTCCTGAGGCTCATACTTAGCAGTCTTGGAGAAACTGAAGGGCATGGAGTTCCCGTCGTTGTTCTTACTGCTTACCAGCCTGAGATCTCTCATGTGTCCCCAGTGCCTGACTTAACGCTTGGACTACATTTACATCTCCCAAACCACTGCATATAGTGAAGGGATTCTTCTGCTACTATGATTTTTTTTTTTTTAATTAGCATTCAGTTTAGAAAGGGAACGAAGAACAACATCTTTATCTTGATGGGTTTACAGAAGGTTGAGGAGTGGGAGACCTCCAAAGTGGAAAGCTGAATGATGTTAATTGGCCTAGGACACATAGCAGGGGTGAAGGAAACACTTAGAGGAAACCTGCTTTTTCATTTGTCATAGATTATTCTCTGCACTGTCACAAAGACAGCAACATCCCTGGCCAAGGCTACCTTATTTTATTAGCAGAGCAGGCAGATGTTGAATCATTAAAAATAATGCTTTGCCCCCTCTATCTTTTATTGAAGTGAAAATATAACTTATGTTCATGGAATTTCAGTTTGCATAGTGTTTTGGCTGAATTTTATTAAATTTCACAGAGTTCTCTTCTGTAACAAACTCTCTTTTCAGTGTCAATGTTTGCCAACCAACTGGACACCTGAAAAGCTTTCCCAAAAGCTTTAATGCATGTTTTTTCTAAGCTTGGCCGGTCAACATCAAAATGAAGTTATAATAAAAATCCACGTGGATTTCTAACTTGGAGTCTGAGGTTAAAGACAAAGGTGAGAAATCTTGAAGAAACTGGAGTGCTTCTTAGGTACACAAATTGGGAAAAGGAGTTTATTTCCTTTGAAGTTACTGCAATTATTCCGAATAATACTGAGTCCACTGTGAAGGCATATGACCTGCTGATTCCATCGATACTAATGCAGCTACCTTACTGCTTAGTAATGCCAGCACTTTGTAAGTTATCTTTAGTTTGTATACATTTCCACTGACTGTCAGGGATCTCCTATATTAGAGAAAATGTAAGAATTAATATCTTGGTTTGTATAACCTGTTCAGCATCAACTTTCATAGCTACACTTCTCAAAAAAAACCCCAACCCACAACTATAAAACCAGTGTAATCCTTTGATGAATCTAGTATTAACCTGTATTAATCTAGTCTCAGAGACAGTAACATTATGCTCTTATAGATGTTTGAATGCTCAATGTACTTAATGTAGAAAAATTGCTAGGTCTGACAGGTGTGGAAAGTGAGCAAAACTTGTTAACTGTGAAGATGGGATATGCAGAGTGAGCTCTTCATGGATTAATGTGATGCCTTTGAACTTTGTGGCTTTCTAGTGGAGCTTCCAAACATCTAGTAATTGGTTTATTCAACACAGGGTACTGGTTTAAATATTCTAAATGAGCACTTAAGAACTGCTGATAGCAAACTGATTTCCACCTGAACTTTACAGATGACATGCTATCAGTGAGCTTTTAACCTGTAAGAGAAGGAACATTGCCAAATGTCCTACACACTAGTGTGAAATCAGTATGCCATTTGTTGTTTTGTCCTAGGGTGTTGAGATTGAATGCTCGGAGATTGCTGTTAGCACTAGAAACAGTAGTAACAATCTTGTGATCTTTTATATCTAGTTAGAAGTTATTAAGTAGGCAGTTAAAAAGCAAAAAACCTTATGATTCTTAATTTCCTTTCTCTTGTTGTGTGTAATCTAAGATCTTCATGCGAAGTCATATTTCCTGCCCAGCTATGACCAGAGCACGTGTCTTGTGAGGTTGTGCTACATCTGCAACCCAAACAGCAAAAACCCACCCTGCAGCTGCCTGGGGGCGGGATGGGTTTATTGGGGCTGTAGTCCAGGCGTCAGTGCTGTATGTTGAGGTTATCCATCGCTTCTATGCTGTCTGGAGCTTAACATCTACTTGTTAATAACCACGTTACACCAAGCAACGGTGGCGTAGTTCAAAGTATTATGGGATGTAATAGAATGGCTTGTTGTAGTGGACCTGTGGATCCAGTGGTTTGGTTATTTTGCTTTGACTTCAATATTTTGAGTAGAATTTGAACCGAGCTTGCTGTTGGGCAGATGTAGCTGCCTGCGTACCCCTGCTGAACACTCTGTGTGTGCTCGGGTTTATTCTGCAATTTACCCCTAGCTTTCTGTGGCCTCTGGTAAAAGGCAGGGTTTTTTTTTTTAAAAAATGGGTGAATTAATTGGCAGAGCAGAATGAGTAAGATTGATTTGCATAGCAGGGTAGCTAATGGTATTTTAAGAATATCTTAGTGTCCCTTCTGTAGTTTTGGTACATATGTGTGTGAATAGGTGGGGCAGTGGGAAACGGTAGAGAACTGTCTATTGATTTAGGATTCAGTACACTTAAAACGGAAAAAGCATTAATAAATTCTCACCTGCTTATTTGAAAGTTTAGATGTTGGAATGTAGACTCAAGTTGTGAGTCAGCTTCCATAACTTTGTGTTTGTAGGGTCCTGCAATATACTTATTTAAATCAGTTTCTGATGGCCACTGCACAGATCCTCTGAACTGTACTTGAGTGGATTCATGGCAGAAGTTACTAAGGAATCTTATCAATATTTGGGTTGGCAGGTGTAGTTTACAAGTGATTGAAATAAACTACAAAAATGAGTTGTTTATTAAACAAGGCCATGACCTGTCTTGAGCTTAGGCAAAGTCTGTCATGCAATGCATATAGGTTTATCTAAAGATCAAGAGATTTCATCAAAATGTTCCACCTTGTCCTTATCTAAACTACAGATGTGAAAGACACCAATGAAAGTATTTTAACAGAGAAGTGACTTTGGATACAGAAATCCACAGAATTAAAAAATGTGTCAAGGACCTGACACACATCTTTGCTTGCAGGTCATCAGGTCTGATTCTAAAAATTTATCTTGCAATTGGAGGAGTCTTCATTGCAGCTGATGAAATATTTGGAGAGCATGCTTCTTTTTGATGAGCCTATATATAGAAATGCTGGAGCTATTGGATGACAGACTTCATCTGGAGCTGGAAAGATAGAAGGTTCATGACTATTTCTGATGAGGTCATTTGTGGGAACTGATCTCAACTAAATAAAACAGGACCACTGGTACTGAAAGAGTAGACGACACAGAAGTGTAAGCTGGGTCCTGCCAATTGTGCAGGAGGAAAAGGAATCACAAAATTAACTCTTCATATTCTTTAAAAAGTAGCATAAATCATTTGGTGACTGCATCATCATGTATATCCACATGAGAGATCTGAAGACAGTTCTTAACTTTATAAAGTAGATTTTTTGTGAACTTTATTGATTAGTTAATGGGCTAATAATTGTCTCTTCAGTTGCTTGCTATAAATTTCTTGAAACAGCAGAGTATTGAGAGCAAGAGTCGTCTTTGCCCAGCTCTGACTGTGACTGAGTACGCATTCTGGGGGAGGTGTCACTCAGGCAGAGCCTGATTTGTGATGCAGCTGGTAGTGCTGCATTTATTAGTGCACTAGATTGAGAAGGTAAATAAGTATTGAGAACAGAGGTAAAAATGGGATTGAAAAATCATCTTCTGTTTTAAGTATTATTGAAAAAAAACCCAGTAACTTTTACAAATTGGTAGTTAGTGATTTTTCTATTGTCTGTTGACATATAGAGGAAAGTAAACTCTGAAGTCAAAGCTCTCGCCTACAAGCATTTTACTCCAAATCCTAGATATTAATCTTTTTCTTTATAGAGGCCCGTTGTACTCTAGTAACCATTACCATTACATAGTATAATCATCTTGATTAATAACGGGAAAGGAGTTGGGTGTCTGCTCATGCTTTTGAGCTCTTAATCTTTGCACAAGAACTGCTTCTAATTTAGAGCAGATAGAATTATTAAGTATACTGCTACTCTCCTTCTTTTCACCCAAAATTTCCAAAACCAGTAAGTAAAATCTTGGTAGCTACAAAGGGTTCCCTCATCCCCTTTATTTTCCTACAAGATGATGGTACAGTTTCTTACTTTTTAGTTTGTTCTGCATTATTTTGATACATGTACTGAAAGTATTAAATAGAGCTTGTGGCTGGTGACTTTTTTAGTTTCTGAGACACAAAGTCGGATGCAGGTTGTTCCTGGCCAGCACTTGCGGTGTGTCAGCCGGTGGCCTCCTGTTTCGGACAAAATAAAGGCTCCATTCTGGAAATCCTTTGACGGGGCTCTCCTTTTCTTACGTATAACCAGAGGATTATATTATTTGCCTGTATAGATGATATAACAAGAGCACAAAACTTCAGTTTGCCACTAGGGAGTCAGTTCTGTACTTGGTAATATTCAGCTGTTTGCCTTTTCCAAGCTAGGTGTGACTTTTCACGCGTAACAAAGCTGTGTCTGGTTTAACGTATTCATCAACCTGCTGCTGCTGAGGCTGCCCAGTCCCTGGCCACCTCCTGCCTCTGCCATGGCCCAGCATAGCCCTGCGCTGAGCCTGGCTGGGCACAGCCTCGGGGGGTGCGCTGAGGGGTCTCTCTTATGGCCGGCCGTGGGGCGATGCTGCTCGCCATGAGGCCACACGGTGAGGAGTGCGTGGGACGGAGGGCAGGCTCGCAGCGGGAGTCCTGCTCTGTGGCAGAGCCCATGGGTTCCCAGGGGCCTGGAGCACTGGAGTGGCTGCCCGGTCCCTGTCCACCCTGTCCCCACACAGCGAAGCTCTCATGGGGGGACCCAGTGCCGAGCTGGCTCAGCAGGCTGAAAACAAGACCTGAAGAGTTGCTGTTAGCCTGGGGGGAGCGTGGGTCTCATCATTCTGGTTGAGCACGCTGAAAAACTCAGCACCGCTTCGGATAAAGCAAAGGGGCAGGAATGCATCCTGAGGTCCTGTAGCCAGCATTGGCTTATACCCTGTAAAACAACCCTTAAGTGTTCTTAAAAAGCCTGATTTCTAGCGTCAGGGTACAGTTTCACAGTAGCTTGAACCTTTATAAGCAGGCTGTGTTTTGGGTGGTCCCTTCTTCATGTTAATATTAGAGCATTAGCATTGCAGTGGGCTGGACCAGAACTGCCTACAGCTCTTCTCTTTGGGTTTTTTCCCCGAGCTGGTCTTTGGTTCTGGTCCTTGATCTTTGTGACTTTGCAGCTGGGAAGTGCCAGTGCTGATGCAGCAGAAGGAGTAGCATGACCAGCCATAACGGAGTGTAGCTTTTGCTGAAGTTGGAGACCGTGGAAACTACTGACCAGTCACCTTTATTTATCTCAGATTTTGACTTTTTTTTTTTTTTTTTGGTAGGGGAGGGGAAACATAAGTGCCAATATTGTTGGAGCTACTGGTGTTACTCTGTTTTGCCTACTGCCTTTATTATGTTCTTTTTTTAAGGGAGAAACTTTTTCTTTGAGACTAGAGGCCCTTGGGACTTAGCAACACAATGTAATATTTATTTATCTATGAAAGGCTGTCAGTGTTGTTCCAAACATGTAGTTCACCTGGTCAACTTGAGTCTATCACAAAGGAATCGCTAATGCTGACTGTAACAGGGTTTCTTTTGGAAAGTAAGTAAAAGTGTTGGTAAAGGACTCTGTAAAGAAAACATGTCAACCCTTAGTGTTATCACAACAAGCATAAATGAGAGCCTGTGCATTCTGCAAGTATTACAGTTTTTATTCCAACTTTCAGAGTATCTTCTTTTATTTTTAGATGAATCTGCGTTCTGTATTTACTGTAGAACAACAAAGGATATTACAGCGTTATTATGAAAATGGAATGACAAATCAAAGTAAAAATTGCTTTCAGCTCATATTACAGTGTGCACAAGAAACTAAACTGGACTTCAGTGTAGTCAGGGTAAGTACTGAGGCCTTCCAAATTTGTATGTTAAAGTTATACACATTCATTTCTTTACATAAAATATCTGTAGAGGGCTGGAGTCTCTAACTTTGCACTTGTCTTAAATCAGACTTCAGTATGCGTGTGTGACATTCATTTTTATTCAGTGAGCCTGCTTATAGTTTGTTTTCACTGAAATGTCTTCACATTATTGCTGTATTTAGCAGGGGCCTGGATTGCACAAGGAGTGATTTTTTTGTTTTGTTTGTTTGGGTTTTTTTGGTTGTTGTTTGTCTTTGTTGATGGTGTTTTGGTTTGGGTTTTTCTTCTTGTTGTTTTTATTTATTAAACTGCAAATTAGTCTGCCCTATAGAAACCTTGGGTGATGTATTGTATCAAAGAAAGGTCATGTTATTAGGAAACTAATTCTTAAGTTAAACAAATTTCTATAACGTAATGCATTTGGGGGAATAATTGTGGAAGTATTTCTTTTGACACACTCTGTCACACTTGTATTCCATGTTACAATCATAAATATTTTGGGCCCTCGTGGTTATTTACAGTGAGTACATTCTTTTCTTATGAAAGAAGGATGTCACTAGTACTAACAGGAGCTCTTCCAAAGTGTATGAATTCCATGGGAAGGGAAATAATAATCCCTTTGTGAAACACTAGACAACAAAATGGTTGTTGTCTCAGGGCAGAAATAGAAATCATGAAGCATTAGCTGAAAAAAATAACAATGATAGTGGAGCTACCAGGAGTTGCTGCAATGCTGGACGCTGAAAAGGAAGAAGTAAAACTACTCTAGTTTTTTTTAAGTGGTGTACCAGTGGCATACTGACAATAACAACCCTTCCTGCTCCTTAATTCTTACCTGGATTCCCCTCCCTCAAAGTACTCTGGAATTACTAAAACTTACTTTCTCAACTCTAGGTGGTGGGAAGTTCTGAAAGTCAGCCAGAAATTCAGACTCCCTGGAACAGACAAACAGTTGTAACAGGAATCTGGATGCTGATGATGCAGTCAGGGGCCGTTTTTCTATTTTTATTCTGATTGAAGGACTTAGAGGAGGCAGCCAGTCTCTCCTCTATTTGTAGTCAGTCACTCTCCATCTTCATACTTCCCTTTCCCTCTCTGTTTCCCTTACTGCAATAATGTATCATGACCTTTTTCCTTTAGTTTTCTTCCCTTACTGAGCCCTTATTTGCAATAATTAAACTTTCTTCCTACTTGTGAAGTGCAGTGAAAACAGGCACAGCGTTTTTCCTGCATTTGTCATATTTTCGCATGATCTTACCTTTCTCTTCTTTACACCCCTCCTTCCTGCCTCTCCTAATCCTCCCCTTTTTCTTTTTTTCCTATAAAACTCTTGGACAGAGATTAGTACTTCTTTGCACAGTGTCTAGCAAAATGATACTTGGGTTGCAGCTGGCACTTGCAGCTACAGCTATAATAGGAACATGAATTCCCTAAATGTAACTGTTATAATTCAAATGTCATCACTCTATGAGTATATTCTTTCCCTGAATCAGGATTTCTCTAGCCTCTTCCCATAGAATTACATCCAGTCTTTCCAATCTTGAGCTGGGTTGGAAAAAAATAAAAGTCCTATTTATGATTTGATATAAGCCTCTACAGATTATTACTGCAATACAGAAAGATATGTTCTCCCTTTCAAAATTAGGAAATGGGAAAAAAATCTGTCCCTCTTCAAATTTAATAGATATGTATTCTAGCTACATCAGGCTTGAATGGCCATCAGGCTTGAAAGGTTTCATTCATTAATATTAGCATACTGCTGCTGGTTGCTTTTTGTCTTTACGTGAAATGTGAGCAATGTGGCATTATCAAGTGCAGAAGTTCTCAAAGTTTGATTTTCACGGTATCACTGAGTGCTGGGAGCAGTGATCAGGGAGGTGGTGTGGGGTTCTCCCCATTGCACAGCTGCAGATAGCAGAAGAGTTACAGCTTCGTTAGTCTTTTACCCCTCTTGAAAGGTTTCCTGAGGACACTTTATTTTCAGATTTAGGGTAGACCTTCTGGTCAAAACTAATGGCCAGGCACCACTGACAGTCCCTCTGTGGTGTGTGTCTGGATTGTAGGACAGTCTGAAGTTCCAGCTCTGCCTTATTCAAACTGGGAATGTAAAATCAGGGTCTCTTAAATTCCATGTAATTTTCTTAAGAGCTGGACTTCCAATGTATTGTCTCTTCTGGGGGCTTTTCCTCCTGCTAAACACTAGTTAAGAATTTCAGTAATGCTTCCAGTGTCAGTGAAAGTGCTCCCAAAACTTACTAGTTGGGGAATTTGATCGAAACAAAGATTTTCGTCCCTTTTCTTAGGATACTTAATGACTTCTTTGTAACATCCCCAACTAATACCATGACCATCGAGCTAGTAACGGTGTGGAGCTTCCCTTTCAGCCTAAGGGTATAGTTTTACATAATTCTTCTCAGTGCTAATGTCTCACAGTGCTAAAAATAGGAGGTTTTGTACTCTTTCCCTTCTCCCAGCTGTGCAATTCTTTCTCTCCTGTCTGTCGTCTTGTGCTGATCATCTCATTTATTCAATTTCAGAGTAACCCAGTTAAATTTGCTAACCTTACCAAAACCTTTTTTTTTTTTTTTTCCAATTCAGTTTTATCTCTTTATCTTTCTCACTCACTGATCCTTCGTGTGGGTGCTTTGGGATGAACGGTGGGAGTAAGGAGCTGGGGACGTGGTCAGGAGAATGGGACACTTTCAGCAGTGGCAAATCTGATGTGTGCTGTCTCATGAAACTGCACTTTAATCCCAAGTGAATAGTACTGCTAGTAAGTTATGTGCATTTCTCTGAATGCATTTCTTTTCAGGAAAACTGTGAGGAAAAACTTCAGATTTTGGTTTTATACAGTTGGAAAAGTTCAGGATGAAATCTCTTTTCCTGGTCCAAAATTTGCACTGTCTCTAATTATAATTTCTATCTTGAGAGTTTACTGACTGAGCAGAAATGAAAAAATAATTTGATCTCCTAAATGTGTTTTATGCAATAAAGGAAAGTAACTTGAGAACTGTGGCTATGATTTCTGTATTTAAACTTGCTTTTGAGAAAAAAGTGATCCCTAGTAACTGAGATTTTACTGCATGCAGCAACTCATGCCTCAAATTAGGCATTTTGTAAAATTTGACAACAAATACGAGTAGAATGGCATGGGAACTTCAGCATACTTCTGTATGGCAGGGATGTGTATTTTCCTGTAGATACATGTTTACTTCCTTAGCAGGTATCGGTATGTGAATGAAGCTTTCCTCCTTTCGTGTGATAAGATGGAAACCCAAGATAGGTACTCAGTGCAGTTTGCTTGTTGCAGCGTGAGGGAGTTTATTGATTAAATCAATGGGTTTGGGTTGCTGAACGTTGAGAGCTTGCTTTGGTTTGGTTTTAAGGGCGCAGTGGATGACATCCAGAGTGGTGCAGAAAACTGTTTCACCGTATCTCTGTATGGGTGTCTGGTCACTTTCATAACCAGTATAATCAGATGCAAAGCTTATTTTTCCTTCTTTGGCACTTGTATCCTGCTCGCTTATGCCCTCACGTTCAGTACAGACGTACTGTGGTGAAAGAATTGAGCAAGTCTTGTCTCTCTGATCGTGAAAATTGCCAGGAATAGTTAGGTGGTGCTTAGGCTTCCAGTGTTGGATCTGATGCTTCCACCAAATTAACTCTCTCTGTCTTGAAATACTGAAGTTAATGTTTCCCCTTCAGTTCTTTTAGCTATATCTTAATGTGTTACTTGTAGGACAGGCCTTCCTGTGTGTTTAAAACAGCAGTACATTTTAACCTGCGCACAGTTGCACAACTGCCACAAAACGGATTTTTTTTTTTTTAGCTTTTCCTCTAGTATCTTTCATACAAAACCATATCCTGTCATTGTCACTTTCAGAAATGTCCATAATAGCAAACTTCTGTTGGAGTCAAACCCTGGTAGTCCTAATCTTGTCCATCAGTGTCTTTCAAAAGCAGGTTTTGATGTCAGATCTTGATTTGTGCAGCTGGCAGAGGAGGAATTAGTCCATAGGTCTAAATACTTCACAAAATTGTCTTGTAGTTGTCTAATAGAGTTCTTTTTCTCCTCTCGTCTAAATTCAAGAATTGGCAGTATCTGTTCAAGGCAGTTTTGAAGGTCACATATCTCAGTTTTTGGTTGCAAAAGTTTAGCTACATACCTCAGTGACGGTTCTGCATCCCAAGGTGCTAAATATTAAAAACTTAAATTTGGGGGAATTAGTCACAATGGTGTCAGTGAAATAAATCTCAAGGGTAACTTTGGGACAGGAGGCATGATACAGTCTCAGGATTTTTGAGAAACTGTGGCTTTGGAATTGAGACTGGGGTTCTCAGGTATATTACTGTATGAATCTCAAGTATGAGAGGTATCTATTTCCACCATGTATTGTTCAGACGCTGCATAATCAGTAAATGATGTACATATTTGTAAACTGAGGTCTCGAACACTTAACATTTCATCAGATCTGCTTAAAAATGGAATTGCCTGATTTTTCTGCTTATTTAATGCTTTGTTTTCTGTTTGTTGTCGTTGTTGTTTGTTGTTTGCAGACGTGGGTTGGCAATAAACGAAGGAAGATGAGCAGCAAGAGTGCTGTAGAATCTGGAGGCACTCCCCCAGGGACTGTCCCTACCACTCCCTCAGTACCTCCAGAAGCAGCAGTTAGAAATGTGGTAAATATTGCTCGATCCCAAAGTCAGCAGTCTTCTTGGACCTCTTCTAATAACGATGTAATAGTTACTGGTATATACAGTCCTGCTAGTTCATCCAGTAGGCAAGGATCCACTAAACAGGCAAACACTTCAATGGCAGAAATACATAAAACCTCTATTCCACGACTACCAGGAAAAAGCGATACAGAGTTTCAGCAGCAGCACATCCCTATAGGACGACAAGTACCACATTGTAAAAATGCTTCCCTGTTAGTAGGAGAAAAGACTATTATTTTATCTAGGCAAACAAGCGTACTAAATTCTGCGAACTCCATATATAGTCACACTAAAAAAAGCTATGGTGGTTCATCAGTCCAGACCGCAGAGTTGGTGTTACCTCAGAAACCCATGATATGCCATAGACCCTGTAAAGCTGAACCTGTGGGATGTCAGAGGTTGCAAAAACCGGATCATGCGGCTCTTGCATCGCATGTGCCCCCTGGACAAAGGGCTAATACCAGGGACCCTTCTTGTAGCACGCAAAACCTGGAAATCCGTGAAGTGTTTTCTCTGGCGGTTACAGATCAACCTACAAGAATTGTGGGAGGAAGTGCAACGCAGAAGCATTGCTCGGTGGAAGGCAGCTGTCTGTCCATCGCGATGGAAACTGGAGACGTGGATGACGAATATGCTAGAGAAGAAGAACTAGCATCCATGGGAGCACAAATACAAAGCTATTCAAGATACTGTGAAAGCAGCAGTTCTGTTCGAGTAGAGAACCAAAGTGCAGCTTTGTCTGGGCCAGGAAGAAATGTGAGCTGTAGTTCACAGATGGTGAATGCCAGGGACGTGCCTGACAATATTCTCTATCATAACAGAGACTACCACTTGCCTGCACGGACCTCATTACATACAACATCCAGCACATTATATAACAGTGCTAATCCACCAAGAAGTACCTTTTCTCCTCATTTTACATCTTCAAGTCAACTGAGGCTGTCACAAAACCAAAATAATTACCAGGTAATCCGTCAGTTTATCTGTCTTCAAACTTTGAAGACAAGGTTGTAGATAAGTATTGTTTTCTTTGAAAGCTGGTAGCTAATAAGCGACGGGTTCGCCTTTCTGTAAGCTGTGCTCCATTTGCATCTTTCAGTAGAGGTGATTCCTCCTTAAGCAAAAGCGCAGATAGGGCTGTAGTATGGTGGCGCTCCTATCTGTATAGCTGAGCCCGTGGCTGCAGTGGATACCCGTATGTATACAAAGATCTGTGTGGGCTTCATATATTCAATAAAACTTTGGTTACAAGAGGATCATACCTACGACTGCTGATGCATGCTAAAGCCTGCGTTGTCCTGGCACAGCTTGCCAGCGTGTGTCGCAGCGATACCCTTGGTTCTTCCTCTGTAGACATACTTCGCATGTGGCACAGGGCAGAACATGGGATCGTGCCATCATTTGTGTGCTGTACAGTTGTTTGCCCTTATTAATGTCAGCTTGGATTAGCTCTTCCATCAGCACTGCCTGTACCCTCTGTGCAGTTGCCAATCTCTTGGACCTGTTTTCTCTTGGGGATTGGGATCACCTGCAAGCTAGTTAAGATGATGGGAGGCACTAGGTGAGCAAGTATTCTTCCTCTTCCACAGCATCGAATTCAAAATTGCTTTTACATTCAGTCCCATTATTTCCTCATCCTGTAATATTGTCCTTCAGTGATACAGACAGGAGAAAATTAAATGCAGATGATTGAAGAACTAAAAGGTGTTCAGAAGAAGCTACAACACTGACACACTTTTTTTATTTTTTTGTTGTAACTAGAGGAAAGAGACTTGTGCAGGAAACATTCAAATTGATTTTTGTTCATGGCTTTTTATGCCATCGGGCATGACACAATCTAGAGACACTGAGACAAAAATCTGAAGACTTACAGGATGTGATACTGTGTGTGTTACCTTTGTGCGTTTACCTGTTATTACCTCTTTAATTTATCCTGAAAGTGAACCACGTAAACAGTATGCCATCTTTTCCTGTGCATCACTCACTAGTGTAGGGAACAATATTCTGTGAAGTGTTTTGGGAGGTTTTTTTCTTTTTTTCTGACTTGTTCCTGTCTCATGTCAGGATTTGAAAGAAAGCTTTTGAGTCCAAGTAATTGCCACTTTTCACCAGAATTATTGCTATTCTTGATAAACCTGAGGTTTGAGGAGCATATATGCTCAGGAGTAGATTCTATGAAGTAGATGGGACATCTGCAATTCTTATTTATCACCTTTTCTAAGCTGAGCACTTTAGATGAGCTGTTCTTTCCCTTTCTCCCTTCTCTCAGTCTGTCAGTACTTGCTATTAGTGTTCTTACTTGAGTTATAAAATTCATTAAATGCTGTTTACTTTTGACATCCCAGTTTCATAGGAGAAGAAGAGCTGTAAATGTGCACAGCTGTTCAATAAAGGGCTGGTAAAGCTGCAAAAGTGTATGTGATAGTTAAGGAAATTTTTCTCTAAGTTTCATGAAGTGAAATATATTATTGATACCTGCAGCTGTGTGCTCTTGGTACTTTGTTTCACTCCTGAAAAAGCATCAGTAAGATTTAGTTCTTACTACTTTTTTGAATCTTTTAATGAAATTTGAAATAACTTTGATTTGGGATTTTTTGGGGGCAGGGACAGAGTCTTTTTAAATAGCTAGAACAGTTCATGGTAGGTGATATTTTATCTGTCCATGTGGTGTGATACGGATCAGTAAGGAGATCTCGGTAACTTAATTTTGTTTTGGGTTTTTTTTTTCCATGTTATAATAACATACCTATTTTTTTGATAAGTGAGGAACTCATCTGTACCCTGTTGGCCTTCCATGCCTGTCTCTGAGACCCTGTTCTGTGGATTTGGGAATGCACCTTGGAGCTCCTATTTCCCATGATATCCCTTGCCCTTCCACAATTTTAAACCTTGGAAAAAATGGGCAGCTTGCTATTAATTCAGGTATTGCTGTAAGCATTCGTGCTGTGAACCTCTGAGATGACGCTCTTCAGTATTTAGAGAAACTATAAGGGAAGGCAAAAGCTGTGGGGTCAGGGCATATCACATGATGGCTCTGTGGAAGCTGCAGAGGAATAGTGTCCTGCAGCGTGGCCAGAAGAAACGACGATGCTGACTTCTCCAGATCACTGTGTTCTTTGCTGAGAGTTTTTAGCATGTTCCAGAACAATGCAAAAGTAAGTTCTGTATCTTAAGAGGTGTTAGTGTATAACAGTGACACTTCCTACACTCATTTATCATGTTGACAAGAAAAGTTCACCTACTGCCTTCAAGGTCATGTGTAACAAATAGCGTACCCGCCTAGGCTGATAACATATTGTTGAAATCCTCAGTTCTGCACTATTTTAACCCCCTCCTCCAAGTCCTCCCCTTAAAATTAAGTCTAGTATGACTATTTCATGTAGACACTCTTTCTATAGCTTAATAATCCCTTTATGGCTTAATAATTTTTATTCATAAAAATTCCAGAGGCACAGATTTTTGTAACAGACTGACTTATGCAGGATGACACTTCTTTTTGTGTGTAGTCAGTTCTTGTTAATTTTATTGCCTGTGTTTAGGCAATTTATCCATCAGCATAGGAATGAAAATCCTTAAACTTAGCAAAATAGCCCTAGATTTAAAAATAGATTAAACCTGAGCTACATGATTATTGGAGTAGTTAAACATCCAAGCAGATGGCTTCTTCAAAGTCAGGACTGTGTGATTTGTGTTTTGATGAAGTAATTACTGTCGTACGTTGGTATGGTATCTAATGAGCAATTAGTTATAGCTTCCTTACTGGTTCAATTAATCAAACTCATGTTAGTGTAACTTAAGAGTAAATTTAATAAAGTGATCAATTTTAATGCCTGAGCAGTTTCAGTAAACAAATTGTTCAACTTACTTGCTTTTCTTAGTTTGGCTTTAAGCGTATTGAAGTAGAGCGGCTGTTCTTGCTGGTTTTCAAGGCTGAATTGTGATTTAGTCTTGGTTTTCCCCCCCAACCCTAAGGGACAAAAATTCTGTTGAAAGTATGTGTATTTTTAATTACTTTGTTATACACGCTGAAGCACAGCTATCTAATTTAGCCCTGTCTTCTTCAAGGGAAAATCCTAAGCCTTGCAGCCAGTACGTTGGAATAGGATATAGATATAATATATAGTTAGTTATTTTTACGCTTCAGTTTAAGGATCCTGCTTTATATGAATGAGCTGCAAGTTTGCTTTATTTGAGGNTTTTTTTTTTTTTTTTTTGTTTAATGTTTCAAAGCGATTATATTTGAAGACAAAGGAGGACTTTCTTGCTAACTTTGGGTAGCACAGCTTTTTGCTAGGGCAAGCAACGTGGTCTTCTTTGAAGAGACTTGAACACAGTGTGTCCTGACACTCATTCATGTAACAGCAGCAGTGTTACCTTTGTCACAGGAGTTGCCCACACTTTATTTCTGGGATGAAATAATTCCATCCGCAAGAACGCGGAGAGCCTGTGGGGCTGCGGTGGGGACAGCAGCTGTGAGCGGGCCACAAAAACACTGCGCGTGGCCTGAAGTGATGCGGGGACACACAGCAGCCGGGACTGGGTTGGGGCTCTTGGTTTGTTCCAGTGTACTGAATTTGGGATGGTAAATCTATAGGTGAATTGCGAAAAGATTATATAGGGACCTCATACAGTGTAACCACTTTAATTAAGGTACGGCATTGGCAACACACAGTTGTTGCAGTACCTTTGAACTCTGTCATCTGCCAGAATTGCCGTTTCTGACACCGTATCTTTCCGGAGATGAGCATTTCAGGTTATCTTTTTTGCAACTCACGGTAGCTGTCCCAGTTGGACTAGGACTGGAGTTACACCTGTGGATGCAGGATAACTATCCATCTCCCTCAAAAAATAAACACCCCCCAAAAAAACCCCAACCCTTGTGCTTTTTTTATAGAGCCAGTTTAGAATACTATCTTTCAAGAAGTTATAGTGAAATAAACTTGATTGTATTTGGCATCATACCTGTGTGTTTGTCTTCCAAGGAACTGTTAATTTTCTGCCAGACTAATTGCTTTATTCACATAGAAAAGCACTTTTTTCTGTAGCCTTACTTTAAATTTGTGAGGAGGAGCCATCTGGGTGGATACTGAGGACGCATTTACAGTGGATTCTGCCGTGAGATGCTGTTGTGTGGCATGTAGAATTGTAATAGATGTAACTTGTTTATACAGAATTTCTAAAATGTGTGTGTGTGCGTGCAACTAAAACTAGTATTTTAGACACAAAAGCTGATGTAGACTTGCCCTCAGGAGGGGAGAGTGTTCATTTCTAGCCCCCTTCAACCCGCCTTGTGCTGTCATCAGAAGGCGTCTGACCTTAGGTAACCTCCAAACGCGTCCAGCTACAAGGTTGAAGAATAAAAGTATCTTATGTGCCTGTACACTAGACAAACTGTACTAGGTATTCTATATTTGATTATGCTCATGCTGCAAGATTCATTAGTAGAGCACTTCCCAAATACAAAAACTATTAGCGTAGTTTGATAGTCAGCAGAAGTGCGTAGATTTTTCTTCCTCACATATATAGTGCGTATAATGACTTGAGATTGATTAATCTCTCAAGAGCTATGTTTAGTCTCTCAAGAATTGCTTGTCTGTAGCAGAAGATGAACATGGAATCCTAAATAAGCCTAAAATATTCCAGGCTATGACACATTTCAGATGGCCAGGGAAAACGGTCCAAGATTATTATTTAATAAAGCCTTACCTCTGGACAGAGAATGATGGTGAAGCAGTGGGAATCAAGGCAGCTAACCTTTGCCTTCATACCCCTTCCCCTTCCTTCTCCAGCCTTATCTTCTGAGTTTTTCTGCTAATATGCAAATCCTTAATATCTGACATTGAACAATTCAGTTACTAACATGATAGTATTGTTTTCTGAAAGTTTAACTGATGTAATTGGAAAATCTGTGACAGCAGTTGTGTCAGACATTGGGCCCTTGTCTACCTCCAGTCTGCTTAATCTCACCAGTTTTGTGACAGATCGAAGATGAAAACTGGTGTTCTGAATTACAAGTTTTGAGATAGCAGAAGTACAGAAACACTTGAGCTGCCACCGTGTTATCTTACCCTCACCCAAAGAAACAGTGGTTTGTTTTCAGTCTAGCAACAGTAAGGCTAAGCGTGACTTTCTTTTGCTTTTAAATTTTAACCTGCTTTAAAGACATTCTTATCAGAATTGAATGCAGAATATTGAAGTCTTGTGAAAGCTGCTCAGAATTAGCTATCATAGCAACCTAAGCTGTTATTGTTTTCTGTCTGTTTCCCCCTTCCCTTCTACAGATTTCAGGAAACCTTACTGTGCCTTGGATTACAGGTTGTTCCAGAAAAAGAGCAGTAAGTATATTTCCATTTAAGTATCTAATGCGTCAAGTAAAAGAATAAAAAGTTTATCTAAATGTATTTTTTTAAATGTCAGTTCTGTTTATGTGGTATGGGGGTTTTGTGTTTTTTGGCTTTTTTTTCCCCTTTATACTTTGACTGATACAAATATTATCTGCATATACAGTGCTTCAGTTACCATAAAGTTGATGTGTATCTTTAAAAGCAGGTCAAGGTCATAATCTTAAGTCAAGTATATGAATTGTGCTATTAGCTGAAATATAATATCTGAATTGATAAGAACTAGGAGTTTAGAGCTCAGAATACTCTTTTTTGATAACGAAAGTAAAATGGTTGTTAATTGAGAGACAACTGAATGCTTAAGAGGATAACTCCCTCTTCAGCTGCTGTGCACATGCACAGAATTAGTCCATGCTATCTGTAGTAACTTTCTCAACCTAATTTTATCCATATATGTGTCATTTTACATGAGGTAGAATCAGCCAGGTTGGTGTCCTCAATTCACAAATGACTCCGAAGCATAACACAAGGTATGAGACAGCTTTTGTCAGGAAAATACCTCTATCCAACTCTTTCATTTGATTACTGTACAGCATTTCCATTCAAGAGTAGTCAGCTAGCTTCTCTTTGGAGAACAATTCTGCTTGCTTACCATGCAAACACACCCTAAACCTGCAGATTGGATTTCAAGCTTTCAAGAGGCTGTTACATATTAGTCCAGCTGTATAAGAAGCAGTAAGGAGGGAGATGGCTATCATGATAACAAACCCCCCAAACCATTGAGCTGCCAATGGCGTGTGTGCTGCGTTGGCAACGATGTCTAGGCACTGGAAGAATCTTTCCTTGCCTTCTCCTCCCTGTGGTACCCAGTTATTTTATTCTTTTTTTTTATTATTTTTGATTCTTCTGTTTAGTCTTCAGAAGGTGTGAGTTTGGTAGTGCTTCGTGTATAAGTAGGAATCTAAGGACCATCACATTAATTGTATTTTCTCTTAGACTTTTGCTGTGTCTCAAATGTAGCACACTTGTAGTTTCTGCAGATTTTGGTAGTGTCACTTATCTCTGTTTATAGAGAGAGCACTTTATAAAACCATCTCCCAGAGGAACCAGTACTTCTATACAAGTCCTGTTGTTGCTCATTCCATGTGCGGGGTTTTTTCCTTTTTTTTTTATTTTTCCTAAGTCCTCATTCTCTTGAGCAAGCTTTTTTAAACATAACCCTTCTCAGGAAGGCACCTTCCCTCTATCACTTAATGACCTTTTCAAACATCAAGCAGCTGGTGAGTGTCCTAGAGTACAGTTCCAGTTTGACTGAGCTGATTTCACGGCACATCACTGTTGAAAGGGGGAGGTTTTTCCCTCCTCTCCCTACTGGTGCACTGCCACCCCATCCGTAGCACCGTTGCCAGTGTCTAATTGCAAGGTAATCCGGGTCAAGCAGCTGACCTGTCAGATACACATTCTTCTGCTGAGTTTGTCTTTCTGCTGTCTTCAGCGAGTTGTGAATGTAGGGATCAGATGAGTGCCAGAGCCAGCTCGAAGTAGGCTGTTGGGAGCATGTGGCTGGGAGCAATGAAGAGAGTGGGGCGTGATGCTGTCGCCTAGTGTGCAGCCCTGGGCAGGTTGTTGAGTCACGCTGGTCATGCTAGATATCTGACACAAGCTAGAGAAGAAATTTCTGCAATAAGTTTAAAACCTTCAAGGATGTGGAAGTGCCTGTTTATTAAGGATGGTTATTAGGGAATTCTTTTTCCTAAGGCCCTTACTCCCTTATCTTTTTAAATCAACAAAATGCATAAAACCCATTGGTTAATACAGTCCAGTTTGACGCAGCTCTTTCCAGATTTGTGGATGCACTTTCTCTAATTTGAATGCATAATTAGCCTACTTAAGGAGACAAGTTCAGGAGTTGGCATTCTAAAACTGCTGTATACACACAGGTGTAAGACAACAAAAAGAGAAAAAACTCCTACTTCCTAGGAAACTTCAGTTTGAAATGTGAAATTCTTTTGAAGAAAGAGTGTGAGGGAACAGAAATAGCATGGATAGAGTTGTAGAACGGCGATTATAGCAATTACTGCCATTCAAACAGTAAAAAGGCTAATTTCTATTTTGTTTAAAATGGAGAAGATCATCTTTTAGATGCTCTGAATTTTTAATCTTTTGCCTTGATGTTTTGTTTTCCTTGCCCTGTCCTTCAACTGCATCAAGGAAGAAATAAAAACTGTGCAGTTCTGCAGAAACTCTTTCTAGTCTGCTCAGCTATGCTCTAAGATGACGTAATCCTGATTGTTAATGGATATTAGTCTAGAAATATCACCTTCTCAGTTATTCATGAGAATGTCTTTGGAAATTAGAGTTCTGTATTCTGTCATGATGCATGTGCAATGCATTGGCCTTTATGAATGCATTGATTTTTGATTTTTCACAGGGTGGTGGAAGGATAACAAAAATAGCGATGAAGAGAATTAAAGAGAATTAAAAGGGGGAAAATATCTTCCCTTTTGTCCTTGCATTTAAGTCTTCACTGTACTAACTGTGCTTAAGTCATGTGTCATCTGATGTCTTAGCAGAATGATTAGTATTTATGGTAGATATAACTTGGTAAGCTAACTATGAAAAACATTTGTCATGCAGGTGTTAACTCTAGGTAAGCTGTGCCTGGCTTCATTGTGGAGTTTTATTTTTGGGGGAGAGTGGGGGTTTGGTTTTGCTACTTTTTCTCTTTTTTTTTTTTTTAATTTCTAATTACAAGTAGTTCTAGTGGTCTTAATTTCAAGTCTGCCTGTCACAGACAGAGTACAGCAGACGCACTTTGAATCAGGTAAAGGAGCTGCTCTAACCCCAGATTAGAGTGTGACCTGCGACCAGTTGTACTGGCATGGGCATGGGGAAGACAGCAGGACTGTGGGGAGGAGATTCATCAGTATGACTACTAAAGAAAATACCTTGTCGGACTGCGTCTAAAAATCTTATGAAAACTGTCCGCTGCCATAGTAAGCCTACATGTGCTGGAGAAAAAGATACTTTAGAGCCACTTTCAAAGTAAAATGAGCACACATAGGGATTAAAACTAGCTTTAGTTTTAAAACTATCCCATTAACTTGCTAATTCTTCACGTGTTCGCATTCCTCTCCTCTCCTAGAAGGGCAGAGGGAAGAAAACTGGATTTTAGTTAAGTTGGTGCGAGCATGTCTGAGTAAAATAGTCTTCAGCAAGAGATACTAACAAGCGAACCTGAAGGTCTCCACAGAACTGAATTGTGAATGCTGTCCTTGTTCATACCTTTTCTTCCATGCCATTTGGATAACCAGTTATTGTTTTTCCTCCTCCTGTGAAATATTTCACCACATATCTCAAGGTACTTAACTTTGTTAATGTTTACATTAGATGATAATAACACGTCATAACACGCATAACACGTCATGACCTTCTTGAACAGCAGCTCTCCACTACTCCCAACAGCAGTCCTTCAGTTAATGCGAAGGGAGGACAAGTCTTATCATAGTTTCAGACAAAATAAATCTCTTGATTGTAGGGCATGCTGCGCCTAAGTTCCTCAAGTCACCTGGGTTTATTGTATGCTGTGGTCCTGCAGGCTGGAAAGAATGTCATCCTGCCAGATGGCCAGGAATTGGACAAGCAGACTTTCTAGTCCGGTATGACAAAACATTAATAAATTAAGAATCATAATAATAGATTAAGAATCATGATAATTACTGTCTAAAAATCAGTTTACTTTGAGGCTGAATGTTCACTATTTGACAAACTAGTTCAAAATCTCAGGAAGGGCAAGTTGTCAGTTTGTGTGGATTGGAGGTTGGTTTTGGAAATTATGGAGTGAGATGGCTGGAGTTTAGAGTGTAATGTTTTGGCTAGACTATTCTATTGCACTGATAGCTCTTTTTTTTTTCCCCCCTTTCTTTTCTTCTTAGCTGTGTTTGGTTTAGAAACACATATTAACAGAATAGATGTAATTTTGGCTGAGTGTTGAAGCAGTTACAGCTCTTTTCAAGCTGTGGTACTATGAAATATTTATTAGTCCTTCTATGAGAGCAAACTTCAAGCTTACCCAGCCAGTGGGAAAAGATGCGAAAAGTCTCTCTTCCAGAAATCTAACAGTTTTTGTACTAATAGTATGTTAGCAGTACTAGTTTAAGGGTGCCTTCAGATGCCGTTTGGCTTGCGGTCCGTTTCCAGACACCTTTTTGCCAGAAGGCTGTGCAGCTTGCTGCTGTATCTTCTACTTCATGAGTGAAGCTGGCAGTAGCAACTCACTTCTAGCCATTTGCTTTGCTAGGGGCCTTCAGGTACGTTTCTTCATCCTAAGAAGATTGAATGTACCTTGTGATGGGCACTTATCTGCTCATGTGATGAGAAGGGAACTGTCAAGACTAGGGGAAAGGCAGTGCCTAGAAACCAGCTCTCTGAATCACTCTTGTAGTTATGGCCACCTGCTGCCTTTCCTTTTTTATTCCTGTGCACAATCGTGTATGGCCTGGGAGTCTTTAGGGCTTTACTGGGTGGGAATGCGTGCAGCGTGCCTGTCTGCAGAAAGTATGCTTCTTTCAAAGATGCTTCTGATTGCACTGTCCCTGCATGAGCAACATACACTGTGTCTGAGCATCAGTGTCCAGCCAAAGCAGCAGGATTGGTCCTGCAGCAGGAGACTGGGTATCACTGACATGGAACAGCTTTGTGACAGTTGTGAAACCTGAACTTAAAACCTCAAACTGAAGGAACGTGTAATCCAGCATAGCTTTAATGAGGTTAAATATGCTGGTGGTGCTAAGGGAAAATACAAACCTCCAGAATTCGTGTATGGGAAATGAAATCAAGAAGTAATAAACTGAAGAATTAAGAATAATATTAAATGGTGCAGATTGGAAAGGGGGAACATACGAGAATATGGATTCAGAAATAACTATTGATTCAGAAATAACTATTATTATGTACAAATAAGATCTTGAGATATGAATTGATAATCGTAAAAAAGATCAGTTGGATATTAAGTAGTGTCAGAGTTCAGAGAGCTGAATGCTGACATCACTAGGAGTGGGGAATAAAACAAAACAACGCTATGCTTGTATAAAAGAATCTAGGATTTGTTCATACCTTGAATGCTGTGTTCACTTCTGATCTTCCCTTTCCTCCCAAAATATAACAGAGAAGCAGTGACAGTGATCAAAGGCACAGAACAGCTGTATAGTGAACAACCAAATGGGCTATATCTCATCAGTCTTGAAAAAAGGTGACTGGGAGAGAGTGGAGGGGTGTGATGGAGAGCTTTAAAAATATGAAAAGTGTGGAGACGCAGTTACAGACTCATTTGTTCAGTATAAAAGTGGGTATCTGATAAAGCTAGCCTTAGATAGGCTCAAAAGGAGTTTGGACATTTTTATTTCGGGTAACTTAAAGTAGGAAGTGCCTCCAATTTATAAGATACTGAGGTTGCTAGAGAGTGTTGGAGGTGTCACTGTTTTGTCCTATTCTACTTTTTACTAAACTTTAAAGAACCCTTAAAATGTACCAAAAAAAAGTATTACTCTGTGAGATTTCTTGCTGTTTTGTCCCTGATAGAGTTTCTGAGCGGTAGTGACTAAAATTTGTTGTGTGGGAGGCTTGTTTGCTAGAAATAACCGTTACCTTAGAACACTTCATCATAGAGCATCAGAACTGAGCTGTTGATTTAATGATTTCACTGCAATTTAAATAAACATAACTTTTTGTTAACAACATACAGGGCTCAGCTGCGGCATAAATGCAATAGTTACTACATTTCTATTAAAGCTCTAGTTCTTTTATTTTTAATGTGTTTTATTAATAATCTAAAGATCATGTATAGCTTTTGCGCGTGTGGCATGAAACATTTTCAACTGATGCATAAAAACTGCTCTAAAAAAGCAGGCTCTAATAAAAGGCAGGGTAAGGACACTCCACTGCAATGCAATTATTCATACCAATTATAGACACTAGATTTGCACCGCAAATATCGCATGCACAGTGGGTAATATGGGGGGCTTGGCAAAGTGCCAGGAGTGTCTCTAATAAACTGGGTCATCTCTTATAAGAATGTTGTTATTACACTTGAGAGGTCAGGGGATAAGCAGGGTTTAACCCTGCGCTCGGCAGAACTGCTGATTCAATTTGCTCGCAAGGATTGCTTTTCATTGTGAGTTGATAGTCTGTTTTCTGCTGGAAGAAGCGTCTCCCTGCTTTTCAAACTGCGGACAGCAGAACTGGTAAATGTAAAGCATGCAGCAAATAGTTAATGCTGCCGAGGACAAAGCTGAGCCTCGGATCAGCAAGCAGGGGATCTGAAGAGAGGAAATGAGAGTTGTATTCATAATAGTTGTTATAATGAAGTAAAAATATGAACTGAATTACTGGCTTGTCTTCAGCTATGGAAAGTATTGTGCTAAATATGAGGCTTTTCAGTATTATCTTTTGATACCTTTTTCCTGTGCTAACTGATGCATAACCATCAGTGTAACAATATTTGTAGGACTGTGGGGTTTCTCTCGTTTCCTCAGTTTCTCTGATGATGCTAAGCATTAACTAAGGAAGTTATTAACTAAATTGAGGGAAGTGTAGTTGTACGTTCAACATAGAAATTCTGCCCCTTATTTTCTCACAAAAGTCATGGACTTTTATAAAAGCATTACGTAATTTTTGAGCCACTTATAATGCCACTTATAATGTATAATCTTTGTCAAGGGGCTGATCCTGTAATTGAATGTAGTTTGTGATTTCCCTAAGAAATTCATGAAAAGGCATATGGCACAGTCAGTTGCACAAAGGTGAGTTAGTCTGCATCTAAACTTTGTACAAGCTGAAGTGTTATCTACGTCTAGTGAGCGTAAGGGTGGAGACTGATCCCGTTACAGCGGGGCAGCAAGTGAGAGCAGGGTAAGCGACCCATCTCCCTTTGCCCTCTCTGAGCTGGGGTCAGGGAGCTCACACTTAGCGTGCACAAGCATGCAGGCACACCGCTCCTGTGGTTTGCTTACTCGCGGTGACCTGCTGCCCTCCTAGCAACTCCATTGTGAATCAGAGCCCGTAAATGTTGAGAATCTTTTTTTTGGGACGCTGCTAAAATTTCAAGGCCGGTAACCTGATAGATTCTGTCTTTCATTGCTGCAGAGACCAACCAGCTGTATTACACTCATCACTTACACTGCCAGAATGTGCTTTTCTGAAGACAGCGCTTCTAGCTTTCCAGAGGCTCAATTCCTACCTGCTTGGCTGTGTTCAGCAGCTTACTCAGTGCTGAGCTTGGTGGGAGAAATGGCAAAAATGAGCTACAGACTCCAAAGTAGAAAAGTTCAAGTGGAATGAGAATACGCTGAGTTTGCTAGGGTGGACTGAGCCAGGCATCACAGTAAGGCTGCTCTCCTCCACCCTGAGGGGGACCTGACTTTTCAAACCATCTTCTATTTACATGCACTTGGTTTTCCTCTCAATTTTGTTCCTGTTTTGTGGATTCTTTCATGTGGTGTGTATTGGGGTTGTTTTGTTTTTTCTTTTATATCCGTTGACTGGAAAAACTTGTTCTCCATTTCCTTCTCTGCCCTGCAATTGGTGTCAGCATGATTCACGTGCTTCTGCACGAGCTCTTCAGGAACGAGTGAAAGGATAAAGTACCTGGTGTGTCAGTAACTGCAACAGCAACAAAAAAGCAAAATTGCGTATTGTCATCTGAAACAATAGGGATTATTTTTTGACAAGGAGGTAAAACAAAAGCTTTACGTTCTTTCCCCTCATCCCCCCCTCCATTTCCGCAGTAAGTGGCTGCAAAAGACTTCTTTGGGAATGTAGCTACAGGAGAGTTTGATCTAAGATGTTGAGACTGACTCTACAGCCCTGGTCTGTAGCAAAATTATATAGCAGCTGTGAGGTGAAAACCATTGATCAGTGGTTTATCTAATAAGAATGTTATTAAAACATTTGTAGTGGATCATCAGAATTAACATACATCCACCTGAAATGGAAAAGAGATGACACTGCTTTTTTTTAAGTCAAATCTTTAAAGGCCAGGTGTTTTTGCTAAACACTGCTTTCTCCACTTAAAATCCTTGTATTTAGTAAGTAAAAGCTGGGCAGCCTCTGCACCCTTCCCACAGTACCATCCCTTTGGTAACTCTATAGTCAGTTACTGTGTGTCTTCTGTCTCACATGGGATCCGTTTGCGTATCGCAAATACAAAGCTTTTCTGATAGCAAGTATTCTTGCCCTGTATTCGTTCAGTAGAAGAAGCATTTTCTTAGATAACTGGAAAATCATGTGGCAAGCAGAAAATACCTGAATTTACTCCAGCATCAGCTGTACGTCCTTTGATTTTTTGTTCTAATTTGGGCCTTGCAACAAACTAGGTGAGAGAAGACAACACTAACCAGGGCTGCTCCCTTACAGATGGAGTAATACTAGGCAGATTGCCTTCTGCTTCTCTCATTTCATCCCTCTGCTGGGGAGGGGGAATTTCCACAGCATGTTCCGGAGGGTTTCTTTAAGCTATGCATATTAAATATAAAGAAGATTTGTATTTTATTTCCCTGGTAAGCGCCGCTCACAGTAAGCTGTGCGAGTGGTGGATTGTTGTAGCAGTCGTCAGCGTGAACTCTCCAGAACCAACGGCGAATGTTACTTAGTTATGTTTAAAAACGCTCGGTATACTTTAGAAGGTGAAGTTGCCCTGAGCTAGCTGCGCGTTCAGGAAAGCAGGATAGGCCAGAGTGACTTGTTCCTCCACGTAGTTTGAGTGTTGCTGTCACACTCCTTTCTGCCTTCCCTCTGCTCAGCGCTCGGCTGCCTCTCCCCGACGGCAGAACAAGAAAGAGCTCTTCCCATCACTTTCAGAAGTTACAATCTATTTTTCCAACAGCTATAAAAGGAGATATTACTGCAGTGATTCAGGAGATAACTATACTTTTGTTCTTTGAAAATGGCTTGTAGGTAGGAGGAGCTCAGGTCAGGCGTGCAGGAAAACCGGCATCTCCGGGGGGCGAGTGGGCATCAGGGCTTGAGCTGTGGTCAGCGGGGTGCTGCGGAGGGCTGCGCTTTGCTGCTCATCCTAGAGCAGCCTTGAAGTGTGCCAACCGGATTCCTTTTAGATTAAAATAGACCGCAGTGTGCCATCTGGGAGTGCATCTCGTGTGCTGCGTGCTTGGTGCGCAGGAGCGGAGGAGAGCCGCTGGCTGGCAGCCTGCATGGCCACGTGCCCGCCGGCTCTCCCCACCGCCTGCCTCAAGCTCCAGAGGAGCTCCTGGTGTCCTCTGCGCCCTGCGTAAGGTGTCAGCTAATGGATGGGCAGGATGAAAACAGCCTCTCTAATTCTGTACTTGAATGTGTGAAACAATAGCCAAGAAAATACCTGAGTGCCTGTTAGCAGTTAATAATGGACCATATTTGGCTATAACTGTTGTGTTGGTTTTTTTTTTTTTACTGGACCACCTGGGATTATTTTAAGGAGACAAGGTTCTGCTACTGCTATTATATACATATATTAAGGGAACTCAAGTGCTTCTAACATTTTGAGAAACAGTAATTTTTAAAAGAAGAAAATTACAAGGATTACCATATTCTGAAGCTTAGCAAGAATCAAAATTGATAACTGTACAAGATTGTCAAATAGTTCTAGTTCTGCAAAAGTTCTTTTTACTCCATTTTAAAGTTATTTCATTCTAACTTTTAACAGTTTACAAACGAGCAAACACATTTCAGATGTTGAAGTCATGATTATGTCTTACAAAATTCAACTGTTGAAATAATGACAAATTTGGCACAGGTGGCTGCAACGTACTAGTGCAGACTATTGTTGCATTTATGTACATGTACAATGTACAAATATGTACATTTATGTAGTAGCAGGAGAGATGACAAAGATGGGTTGGTATAAAGAAACTGTAGATTTTAGTTAAAATTCTGGGCTAATAACTTTTGATAAAGCTTGTAAGTGCTACTAGCGAATGACAGTGTATGCCCACAATAGTTCAAGAAGTGGTAGGATGTCTAGGATTTGTTTCTCAGTGTTACTCCTTGTATCAGTAGTCCGCTATCACATATCTTGATAAATACACACAAAGAGTTAGGGAACTCGCAAATAAACAGTGGAACCAATTTAAACTCTGAAGCTTACGAAATAAGCATTAAAGTATTCCCTTTAGGAACTCAGAATCCTTTGAATTATGCATGTATTGTAGTTTGCAGTAAGATAAAAGAACTTTGGGTGGGGGAGGGTGAGAAACTTGAAAAGCCTTAAGGAATAATTTGCATAAATTGGGTGGAGAGAGGAAACAGCACAAGGGGAAGACAGTTATTTTCAGTAAGGCCTTAAAGAATGAGATAAAATAAATTAAAAAAATCAGGTGGAGTTGAAACAAAGCTGAAGTGCTTTAAACCTGCGTTAGCACTGCTATTGCCTTTAAAGCAAATCCCAGGGAGCTCTGTACTGCCCTGGATAAAAAAAAACAAACTAAAAAAAAATATTCTTAAGGGAGAGTTAAAAGAGAAGAAGAGCCATGGAGACAATATAACATGTGTGTCTTACCGTATGCAAGACCTCTGGAAATTAAATGAACAGCATAAGCAGAATTTTTTTTTCATCTAACAGTATTTTTTTTATCTTACAGTTACAGGACCGCACACAATTTAGTGACCGAGATTTAGCTACCCTAAAGAAATACTGGGACAATGGCATGACCAGCCTGGGCTCAGTCTGCAGAGAGAAAATTGAAGCTGTGGCTGCAGAATTAAATGTTGACTGTGAAATAGTGCGGGTAAGAAATCTAGAGTCTTCCCCTATCTTGTCGCAGAAGCAAAAATAGGACAGATGAAAGCCTTTAAAAATTTCATGAGGAAGCTTGAAATAGATTTCACGTATTACATAATGAATGACCACGTTGGGAAGTGCTTTCTTGCTCTTTCTACAGTCTATATATAGACAAAAGCCCTCAGGTAAGAGTTATTGATCAGCAGCAGGAGTAGCACTACGAGCCGTTTTGACGTTCTCTTTAGACTTGAGTAAGATTTTAAGTAGAAGTGTTACATTTTTAGGGATATCCTAGAAGACTGAAAAGTGCTATTTATATTGCTATTAAGAAATAAAAAAGCCTTTCTAAAGATACAGGGAAAATATTTCTCATTAATGCTTACAGGAAAAAAAAAATCATTGTAAATGCAAAAAAAAATATGCTCAAAAATAGGAAAAAAATATTTTAACGAGACTGTCTTGAAGCCAGGTTGGGATGTGACAGAGGGCAAAGGGTACTGTGAAGAACTCTGGGTCACTCCAATTTGATAGTCCCTATAGGTGTTGTTGAGGAAGGATTGCTTTAGAAAGTACAGGTTTGGTGTAGATAGCCTGATTCCTGAGAACTACTTCACATCATTTGTTCCAGAGGTTGGGAAGTTTGGTACAGCATCAGTTGATCCCACTCTATTCCCAATTACCAGACATACATCATCACTCTCAAACTGTGGGTGTCTCATTCGCTCAGAGTGTTTCCATTCTTCAGAAGATACTGCGACTGTCTTTGCAGTCAGTACAAAAACATGATTAGAGTCTTCCTTTCCCTCTTAACAGGTATGACAATTGTGACTAGTCCTTTCAGCCTTCATCCTTTTTTTTCCACCTCTTTCTTAAAATTCTGACATTGCTACAAAAGTGGAACTAGGAGCCCTTATTTGAAACTCTTCTTTCATGGAGATCTCTCTTGAGTTGGTATATCAAAAGGGTACCAAAGCTATGTTCAGTATTGAACACTAATCTGGTTACATGCTTGCTTGTTTTCCTGAGCACATGTGAATTATAAAAAAAAAATAAAAATAAATTGTACTTTTGGAGGCTGAAAATAATTACTCTTTTCTCTGTAAAGAATAAAGCTGCTCTGTATTTTCCAAGCCCTTCAGCTTGCTTTCTGAAAGGTGAAGCTGTTTCCACTGACAGCATCTCAAAGTGGACTCTGGCACATGAAATACCTTGTTCACAGGACAGTAAGACTGACACTTATGCTTTGCCTCCCTTACTTTGTTCCCTTAAGAACATCCTTACTGGCACACACACAGGATGACAGTATGAAGTTCTGTACGCATCTTTCAATAGCATCTGCTGGAAATGCTTTTGTCTTCAGGGCAGATGTAGTAGGCTCTGATCAACTCCCTAAGACTCTGGCATAACCTATATTAGAACATACACATGAAAATGAACAAAAAGATTTCTTTTCTTCATAGTAACTGGTGGCGTTACCAGTATCTGTCCTACCTATGCCTCTGGTTCCTCTGTGTGGCAGACTTGAGAATTGTAGTGAGAATTAGGTGGAGATTGGTCCTGCACCATGCTGAATTTATTTTTTTTTGTTTGTTTGTAAGGGCTGAATTAATGCTACAGGACGTGTGTGATCTTCAGTCCTTACTGTTGTCCTTTCTTGAAGGCACATTTTGTGTGTCCCAGTTGTAGGACAGGTATTTTCCATCATGCGCTCTAGAGGATCTGTCCTAAATTTGTTTGGGGATCTATAAAGGCACATGTTATTGTGCCCCTCTCCTTACCTGCCAANTTAATGCTACAGGACGTGTGTGATCTTCAGTCCTTACTGTTGTCCTTTCTTGAAGGCACATTTTGTGTGTCCCAGTTGTAGGACAGGTATTTTCCATCATGTGCTCTAGAGGATCTGTCCTAAATTTGTTTGGGGAATCTATAAAGGCACATGTTATTGTGCCTCTCTCCTTACCTGCCAACCTGCATTTTCTTCAGTAGGAAACACTCATGTCTGGAGGTTACTGTGCATCACGGTCTCTTTCTCGTGAGTCAGGACACAGCACTGATGCAGTCAGCTGCAAGGCATGAGTGAACCACAGCATCTCTACCCTATACTGCGTGCTCAGCCAAGAAGAGTTGGACTGAGGGACACTTCTGGGAAAAGCTCTCTGCTTTCAGTACTTCGTTGCCTTTGTGTTGCACTGTACCTTAAATTCTAGGCAGTGTGCAACTAGCAATTCAGTCTCCATTTGTGATGTTAAAAAAAAAAGTGGCATATGTAAAATAGTCCTAAGTACATATATATACAAATATATATAACAAATATATAATATAAATAATATAATTTTATATAAATANCACTTCTGGGAAAAGCTCTCTGCTTTCAGTACTTCGTTGCCTTTGTGTTTCACTGTACCTTAAATTCTAGGCAGTGTGCAACTAGCAATTCTGTCTCCATTTGTGATGCTAAAAAAAAAAGTGGCATATGTAACATAGTCATAAGTACATATATATATAAAAAGAACTATATATACATCAAATAATACAACAAATATATAATATAAATAATATAATTTTATATAAATATATATAAACATATGTAACTGAAATATTTATATACATATATCACTTGTTTTAATTCCATTAAATACATGTCCCCATTTTCCCCCTTTTTAATGTCTTTTAAAATGAAAATTAATGATTTGTCCAGATAGATGTTGCCATTCCACAAGTGCAAATGATTGATCCTTATGACACATACTGGCTTGAAAGATAACCAGTACAAAGAAAGTATCAAATCTGTTTTCCAGTACAAGGAAAGATAATGTTTGCCACTATGCATAGTTCCACTGGATTTGATCTTTTAAGGTTGAACAGGTCATTTTACTCCGTAGTTTTTGTATTTATAGTAGGAGAGTGGACTTGCAAAGTGACTGCTGGCTGTACCTTAACATCAGGCACGTTTGCACCCTTAAATGTCTTCACATGTTCCCAAGACACACACCCCCACCCCCATTATGTCATCTTTAAATATGTGAACTCTGGCCAATACTTCATTAAACTTACAATATTTCTTTTGCTCACATTATAATTATTGCTGATTACACTTGTTTGGAGAGGGTGTGTGAGTGAGTTGCCCATTTTTGTTTATCTTTCTCTTGACTGATGTTATTCATCCATACCGAAATAGCGTCTGAAAGCAGAATAGCCTCCTTGGCAGCGAGACACTAGATATTTGAGAATGACCCATGACAGCTATCAGACACTAGATATTTGAGAATGACCCATGACAGCTATCAAACTCCTCAGAAATATATGAGGAATATAAGAAAAATGCTTGACAACTTACTTTTTTTTTTTCTTTTATAGAACATAAAGCTTTCATTCATAAAAGGTCAAAAGCTACTCCTGGGGACCCACCACAGGCTAAAGACCCCTCCTCCTATTTCCCAGCAGCTCATCAGATCAAAGCTGGGTTACTGAAGGTAGCGCTTCAGTCTGAGTTTAGTAACAAAATCAAACAGTTGCCGCAGAATGGCCGCTCGTTCTTCACGGCTGACCAACAGCTCTTCTCGTTGGGGCTCTAGGCCTAGTCTACATCTGGCTTATGATCAAGAGAGACATTGGAAAAACAACTCAGAATATTCCATCTTTATTTTTTCAGTTAAGTGGGATTTCTGAAGGTTCCAACCTAGCATCTTTCTAGCACGTTGACACCCTAACCTCAATATCTGGAGAGCTGTAATCTTGCTTTTGAAGCGGCTCCTGCCAGTCTACTTACTTGTAAGCAGCCTGAGGGCAGACACATGCTGGCTCCTTCCGCCTGGGCTCCAGCTTTTCTTCCCCAACTCTTGCTGGTCATCTGTTCAGTGGAAGCTGGGGAAGTTGCTGCTGAGTTCATTGCTGGCTGCCATAAGTAGGCTTAATGAGTCTGATCACGTGCACTTTACTGATGTTGTCTGAAGTTTTTAAGGGGGTAATATTTTAGGGATATAATTAGAATTATTATATGATTTGCTGCATAGAAATACTACTCTGCTTTTATACTCATCATTTTACTTCTCCAAAATATTCACTGTTAAATGTAGCATGCAGGATGTGGAAGTTTATTACTTATATTTCCCGTTTTAATTTGAGACACTATAAAAATATCTTCTATGACATATTCAGTATGTTGAATGAAAGATTTTCTGCCTCAAAGGGTATGTAAAATGGACAAGTAAGATCTATCTTTCCCAAGTGACTCAATTTTTTGCTGAAATTTTTAGAAGAAAAAAGCGGATTCGCTTTTAAATTTTGTAGTTGTTAGCACTATTTATTACCATCATAAGATTATGAGAAAATGTAAAGAATGGCAATACAGTGTTTGGGGAAAAAAGAGAAATAGGTCTCGAAGGGGCCACTTTTTTTTTCTTTTTTTTTCTTTTTTCCTTTTTCCAAACTGTATATAATGTACAGAAATATCTAGGTAGCTTTCTGGTTTGCCGCCTTCAAAGAGGAAAATCAGTGAGCTGGGAAAGCAGATATCACCCAACAAAAATGATTTGCCAAAAATAGTGTTAAGCACATAATCTTTTAGCTAATTAAGGAGACTCATCTGGCACAGCGTGAAGCTATCTTTAATAGTTGGGACGGCTGTCAATATTTCTTAATTTTTCTATTTGATAATAAAGGTATTATAAACAAAAACTTTTTCACTAAACTTTTTCAAGCTATCTGTCAGAACTGTCGCTAAAGAAAGCGTGGTAGGGAAGAGGAACTATGCAGGTACTTCTGAAATAAAGCCAGAGTAATGGTGTTTAGTGTATCTTTAAAGAAAAAAATCCTATAATATTTTAATGTGTTTGGTAAACTCTGTTGGAACATAGACCTTATGGAAGGGATGTGCATTTTGCCATGCCATGATCATATGTTTTCAAAAGCAGGAAGTGTCCATGCTTTCTAGGGAGATGTTTGATTTTTAGCAATCCAGAAATTCCAGCACGGAGCATGCTTCAGAACCTAGTAACGACCATGCTGTGCCTACATCATCATCATCGCAGTAATCAGCCACGCTCTGTGTGTGGTCAGGTCCTGAAATAATGAGGGTGGTCCCACTAGTGCTGTCAGCGCTGGTCCTACTGTGTTTTCGATGGTGTGGAAGACGGGGGGAGAGACAGGTCAAGACGACTGGAAGTTAACAGTTGGCAGAGAAATTGATTCCTGGCTCTGAGAAGGAATTTTGGGTGCCAGTGGAGAACTTACTTGGATGGAACCAAGTGTCTGGGTACAAGAGCTGTTAAGAGCTGAGATTAGATGAGAAGTCAAAGGCCTGAGTAATGCAAAGGAAAGGAAAGAGTAAAGAGGTGAAGAGTTGCAGACAATTCTTATTATGTCATGTTGAACTCTATATTGAATTTTTAATAATTTTTAGTGTAGATTTTTCTTTATCAGAGAAAGCAAGTTAATTAACAGCTATACAGATCCACTTGGAGAACTTTGAATGTGATTTTTTTCCTTTTTGGAGACTGTCAGTTTTATTGATGTAAAATGAACTTAAAGCATCCATGCCCATCTGATCATGAATATGAATGGTTTTCCAAGTTCCTTGGTCCTGGACATGTTTCATCTCCCACCACTGTTTACAGTATGCTGTTATACCTTATTGCGAGTAATGTTTAAGAAACATTAAGTTGGAATATGTTTAAGAAACATTAAGACTTGTCTTCCAGCCAAAGAGGACTGAAGGATAATATTGCGCTGAGCTTAATTTTGCCGAGTTATGTTCTGTCATCAAAGTGTAGTCATGTAGAGCTACCACCTTGGCCAATTTCTTCCACACTGTAGGAGATCCTAGAACAGGCGGGCCGTTTGGGTCATTGGATGCTTTAGTCCCTTTGTGGAAGTTGCAGAGTGGGAGAACCTGGATCAAAGATCTTATATTAAATTCATTGAATAATTTAGGTGGGGAGAGACCTTACAAGGTCACCTAGTCCTACTCTTTATATAGAGCAGGATTGACTTCAGAGTTAGGTCAGGTTTCTCAGGATCTTGTCCAGTAAAAAGTTGAGTATCTCCAAGGTTAGAGATGCCAAGACTTCTACGGCCAAACTGTCCCAGTGCCTCACCGTAAAGCATTTTTTTTTTCTTTTTTCTTAATTCTAGTCAGAGCTTCCCTTGCTGCGACTTGTGACTGTTGCTTCTGTTCCTTTTGCTGTGCACCTTCCCTTTTCCCTTGTATTGGAGGACTGAGCCAGGACACAGTGTTCTGGGAAGCAGCCTCATGAGGGTCAAAGATGGGGGAATAACCACCTCCCTTGAATTGCTGGCTACACTCTTGTTCCTCTAGTATAGATGTGCTAATTTCACGTGGTTGTGGGCCTGTTGCTTTTGTTATAGTTTCTGATATCATTCATGTTTATTTCTCTTACAAGACTTGGATTGGGAATCGAAGACGGAAATATCGTTTAATGGGGATTGAGGTCCCACCCCCTAGAGGAGGTCCTGCTGATTTCTCTGATCAATCTGAATTTGTTTCTAAATCAGCACTTAATCCAGGAGAGGAAACTGCTACTGAAGTGGGGGATGATAATGATAGGAATGATGAAGTATCAATCTGCTTATCTGAAGGAAGCTCACAAGGTATTTGAAAATGCAGTTATTACTGTGCATATATTTCTAATTTTGTGCAGTGTGCATGCTTTGGATTCTCTGTTGTACACATTCAAAAACGTCTGAAAGGGTGTCTAACAGTCACAAATTATCGACCTGGGCCATACCGAAGGTACTGTTTGGTCTCTTTCTTCTACTTCTCTTGATGTGAATTTTTTCGGTTTTGTTACCACAAAGGTTGCAGAAACCTTTTATCGTAAGAGCTCTGTTTCTGCCAGATTCACCCAAAGTTAAATGACAAGATCACAGTTTGCTGGTGCAACTGAGAGGCAGCGTAAGTCTCACTTCCCCAGGAGGCCAGGTTTTAAAAAATGCTCTCTGTTAACTGGCCAGTTCTACAAAGCCAGCTTCAATATCCATTCCTATTAGCCTGAATCACACCAGCAATTCTCATCTAAACAGGCGCTAACGCGTGGGAGCCTCCTCGCTTTGAGCTGGCCAGAGCTATGTGGTTGCAGTTTTCCTGATATTAAGCTCCCGCTGATGAGATACATTCAGAAGGTGTATTAGCTTAGACTTGGTCTTGAACTAAAAGGGCTTCACAGTATGTCAGAGTATAGCAGAACTTCTGCCATTATCTGTCTGCGGTGCGTGTATGGTCTCTGACAAGCAAATACAAACCGACAGAAAAGATCAAAGTCAGTAGCAGGGGACTACTCAAAGCCTTAGAACTGCACATACAGGGTGCCTCTGTGTTCTCAGTAAATTGCATGATCTTGAGTGATAAGTGTCTCAAACTTAATTCCCTTTTACTCCACCTCTCAGAACTGCATGACCACATTAAATCGATCTCTCCCTTTCCCTCTTGTACATTAGCGCTCCGGGCCCAGGGCAGATGAACTGCCGCTCGGCACAGTCACTAGCTTCACAAGCTCAACTAATTGCTCCCAGTGCTTCTGATTAGAGGAGATCAATAAAGCCTTTGCTCTCTAAACTAAAAGAAAGTCTGATCTAGTGCATGCTATTGCAGCTTAATGTGCCAGACTTAATCTTGTCATTTTGTCTGAACAATTTAAAGGAAAGAACTAGAAAAATGGAGAACTGCTGGGAATGAATTTGTGATAGCTTTGTCATATTCTACTGTAAAGAGAACACGATGATAAGGAAATGGGTCAAGTGATTGAAAGCCAAGTGAGATGCAGAATCTGAGAGTCCTTGATTTGCCTGAGGTGTGGAAGGAACTGATTTAGTCAGATCTGCTTGAAAGAAAATGGTGACAGGGGGAGAGTCTGAATTTTCTGTAGTTTGAAGTGAGGAATAACACCACATTTATTGAACGAGGCTTTCAGAAACAAGATAATGCTGTAAGACTATGAGTAGATTATTAGAGTCAAAGCTTAAGGAAGTGCAAGAAAACTATAGGGTTTCCACAGTGTCCAGAAATCCCACTTCCATTCCTTTATTCTACCACACAAATTATTTCTCCAGTTCAAAGGAGTAGGTTTCACTGCTGCAGCTCAGCTTATTTTGAACTTCCTAGAAAATATTTCCACCAATAATCATGTGTACTATTCAGTCACAGATATGTGATTGTTTTAATGTTTGAAAACTATAACTTCTGGTCCCAATTTGTAAAACAAACAAACAAACAAAAAAAACCAAACAAAAACACAACAAAAAACCACTCTCAAAGACAGGAAAAAGATACTTTTAGTCACCTAATTAGAGCGAAAGTGTTGATGGCACTTGTTTTTAAGAAGTAGTGTGTAAATATTTTAAAAAAAAAATAAAAGCTTTACTCTCATGCAAAATAAAGCATTAAAGTTCTCATAATGCCTTACCTTTTTTAAACATGTTAATTGAATCCGTACTTTGTGTAAATTAACACAGCTCTGTGGAGGCTGTGCCAGTTTATATTAGCTGAGGATGAGTATTTAAAGAGTCGAAAGTGCTGTAGGGAGTTGCTTCATTTGACTGTTGAATCCAAGTGGTGACTGTGAGGGTTACTGAGCGACTGGTGCTTTACACCGCTTCAGAGTCCCTGAGCTGCGTCTTCAATGACCTTCATTGCTCCGAGTCTAACGATGGGCTCGTATACTGCTCCCTGCTTTATGGTTCTCCCATTTGGACCCATTTGCTTTTGCTGCTAGCAGAAATTTTCCTCTGAAGTTGTGGCCTGTGGCAGATTAAATATATCTGAAACAGCTTCAAATACAATTTGCTCAGTTTAGAGATATTTTACTGGTAGAAAAGTTATTTAAAACAATAACTGTCTCTGTATGGTCTGGCCTAAATATTGTCCTCTCTTTGCAACTGTTGGTAATCTCCAGTTAAATCCTGTTACCCCTGTGTTTGTGTGGAAGTGATACACCCCTGCATCACTATCTGCCCTCCTTTTCATTATGCCACATGAACATCTGCTGCCCATTCACTCACCATGCCTCCTTTCCTCTTTAGGCGCAATAGCGGGACCGTTTGTCCCTTTGAATGCAAACTCTGCCCTCTGCGGAACTGTGTAATTTTACTAGCACTTGGAAGCCGTGTATTTCCAATTAATGGCCTAGCTGTTAATGACATCATTTAAGTTTTTTATCATAGCTGTCTTGCCCTCTGTGTTTTGGTTTATTTTCTGATTTGATGTTTCTGTCACCCATTTTCTTCTTGATAGTATATTAAATGTGGAGAATTAAAGTAAATGTGAGAAGCATACTTAACCATAGGGATGAATACACTTATCTTCCTTGTTCTTTCACATTGGCCATAGTCAGCGCTGATAGAATCATCAATACTTGTGGTTGAAATTTAAGGATAAGATTTGCTCTGTTTTCAAGAGTGTACTTTGCTTATACATAGGAGAGCAGCTTAGATTCACTAGGAATAAACATTTGCCGTATAAGAATGAAATAACCTGCTTGATCAGTTTTTGGTTCAAAACTAGTCAGTGCCTGCAAGGAGCAGGTGGGATTCTGGTACGTACCTTACAATTTCAGGGCATGCAGGACTTTTCATACTTTAATAAATAAAAAAAAGTTCTGGGGACCTCTGATGGGAAACTCTTCATCACCTTTGAATATTCCAGCCTGAACCTAAAAATAGGAAGGTTTTGGTATGTTGCAAGAGAGTAACTGATAGTTTTCCTGCTGTTTCGAGTAGTGATTGCCATGACTTTGCCCTGAAATGCTTGTGATGTCTTTTTTAATATGTGACAGTGTTTTTTATGAATAGACATTGATAATATGACTTTGCTTTTGTATCTAGCAGATGTGACATATTTAGTGGTAAGGACTATTAATATTCCTTCAGCATAAAATTTGAATGAAATCTGAAAAACTAATTTATTTCTGCAGAAGAGACAAGTGAAGCTCTTCAAAGTGAAGAAATCGGTCACAAAGATGATGACCAGAATCCAGTATCTACTGATAATGTGGTATGTATATCTTTCCTTTTCCACTAATGTGACCACCTTAATTGCTAATGTTGAGGTTATTGTCCAACGCTAGTGTTTTTCGCTACATGACAACTTCAGTTGAGTGCACTGAGAGTCCTTCCTTACTGGCTGAACATGAAAAGAAACTGTACTAAAACATAGAGCTATGCACATTCAGTAGAAACTGAATTATACCAATTTTTCTGTATTGTAACAATCTGGTGTTCTTTTTCTGGAGTGCAAAGTACAACGCTTGGGTGGTGCTCTCTAAGTACCTAGTACAGTAAAACAGTAAGAGTAAAAAACCCAGAAAAAGAATTGAAAATGGTTTTCTGTAGCTTTAAGAAAGTCAGGTATCTTTAGCGCTTCCTCTCTATAGCTAACCTTGAATATATGAGATCAGACCAGGGTGGGTATGTACTCTTCATTCCCATAACGCCATGACAGGGCGTTATTTGGATGTTTCTTGTTTTCTCACTTGCATTCACGTTGAGTCAAACACAGTTGTTCTTGCTGTTTTCAACTGACTGCAGTGAGACAAGGAAGGAAAGACAGAGGGAGGAGTCATGGCAAATAATGCAATATATCCCCTTTGTTTAGCCTGCCTTCTCTCAAATTAGAAGAAAGGAGAGGAGGAAGAGGAGAGAAGACCCCAAGTGGTAGGGTAATTTTTATCTTAAAAGTTCTCTGCAGAATGAACAGGTGATGGTTCCCGTTCCCATTGCACTCGTATCGCAGTCAGAGATTAAACGACAGTAGCTCAGAACATGACCAGAATATTTGTCTTACGTTAATCACACACAAACTGAAGGGGGAAAGCCATCAGGAGATTCCTTTCCCTCTCTCTCTATATAGAGGAGAGAACGTTTTGTTTCTTTTTTTAATATATGATCATCTTTTGCGTAAACTGAAATCCCAAAGCTGTATTTTCTGTGGTTGCCTGAATAGAAACAGCTGCCTTTTTCCCTTCTGTTTACTTTAATGGTCTGCTGTGACCTTAGATATAATCACTCTGATTTTCAGGCTGATGCATTTACCATGGCGATGCAAAATGTAAAATGACAAAGGTAAAAGGTTTGCAAAGATGATGTTCGAGAGACTCAGTTCTCCAGTGTACCTAAACTCCAGCATTATAGAATTTTATACTGGGGGGGGGAAGAGGAGTAGTTTTTTCATACTGTGTTCTGAAAAGACTGTGACGATGTTTTTAAAATTTATGCAGTTAAAATTGGACTAACATACATTGAGCTTGCATAAGAGATAGGGTTTTCTTACTTGAAATGCTAATCTGTTCTTTCCCCTACTATCTTAAAACGTATAATTATAACAAAGATAGTGTGAATGTTTGGAATTTATTTAGAGACTCTTTCCTCAAGCTGAGTCTAAAAACAAAAATATTTGAATCACAGTGTTACTCAGGGTATAGCAGCAGATCTTTGTGATGTTAAGCCTTTGAAATGTTATCACTTCAGCTGGGTTGTCAGACACTGAAGCACAGAAAATGCGGTTTACCCTCCCTACCTTCAACACATCCTTGTGAGCTTGGTGGTTACGACTAGTGAGAGACTGTTAGCCTCTCTCTAAGGATTTCTCCTTGGTGTTTAGAAGGAAATTTCTGATGACTGGTCTGCAAGCAGGCAGAAGACACACATATGCTGCAGAGAAGAAACCTTCTTTAAAATAACACCTCGAGAACTACCCATGAAAGTGTTGTTATGTCAGTGTGGGCCCTTGCCTACATTGTATTAAACACGATACTAAAAAACGTAGTAAAATTGCTTTAACTTGCTGTAAACATTTATAAGACTGTACATAACTGTAAAAATGATGAAAAATAGTAAAAAAAAGAAAAAAAACCAAGAAAAAAACCCAAACACCTCTTCTTTCACTACCACTGCTTCCCTCTCAAGAATACAGTGACATCTATAGTTTCATCTGGGCACTCATCCTTCTGAGTTCTTGGTAAAAGATGCCATTCTTATCACTGTCCATCGCTATTCATTCCATCTGTTTGAGATGTAGCTAAGATATGAGTAAAAATTAAAATCTCATAGGTGCACTAAAATGTGTAAAACTTGTGTTTTCTCATGTTGAAATAACCTTTTAACATAATGTTCTTACATAAGGAGGTTTTCTGTTGGGAAGAAAAACAGAACATGCAAGCGCTAAATAATGTAAAACCGAATCTTTTAAAACTTGAGATACGATTGTAATGTGTTTCTAAGTTCTAAACAGCATTACAATTGGCCTTTAACATTGTACTTCAGANCAAGCGCTAAATAATGTAAAACCGAATCTTTTAAAACTTGAGATGCGATTGTAATGTGTTTCTAAGTTCTGAACAGCATTACGATTGGCCTTTAACATTGTACTGCAGATATCTTTAGAAACACGATATAAAAAGCTCCCCAGAATTTTTGTGAATTAAGTGAAAATGTCCATGTGCATCCATTTGGGAACTGTCCTTTGTATCACCGTCCTCTACTGTTCAGGGCATTTGACATGCACTGTGGCCAAAGGAGGCCAAAGGAGGCCTCTTCATTTTTTTAGGCAAGAAGTAGGTCAGGTAGGTCTTCCCTGTCACTTACCATAATGTCTGTTTTGCTCCAGAGGAATAAACTTCCATAACCTTCTTTGCCCTGCAGGAGGTCTTCAACAAAAGGCTTATAGAATGAAATGCAGCCTTGTGCAGACTGTAGTGAGATGTAATATGCAACTTCATGCCGAAAGCACGGTGACATATAGCTCCTCCTCTGTAAACAGCCTGAGTCACCATGGCAGCAGCTCTGAGTACCCTTTCAGTTTGGGTTCGTCCTGCATCTTGTGGCTGAGGTGCATGATTGCCATCTAATGGGGGCTCCACAGTTCAGAATTTCTCATGAGTGAGCAAAAGGTCCTGTAACCTTCATCCTTTCATGGCAGTTTGAGATCCGGATTGTTGTTTGTTGGCCTAATCTTTGCATTCGAATGTTTGGAATGAACCGTTTACTTCTGTTTCAGAAAATAGAAATTATAGATGATGAAGAAAGTGATATGATAAGTAATTCTGAAGTGGATCAGATGAGTTCTCTTTTGGATTATAAGGTGAGTAATTGGACTATGAAATGTTAAGCAGGATAGTTCTTCACAGAACATTCAGACAGGTGTATCTGTAAGGAATTCAGCGAAGGCGTGGGGGAGCCGGGGACTCCTCTGCTCTTATCAACGTACTGCGCGTCATCCCCTCAGTCACGTCTCCTCATCCCGCTTAAAGCCAGATTACCTGTATGTCAAGCCAGAGGGGGAGGCAGGAAAAATCCCATTCTACAGAGCAGTTGCGTTACTTTAGTTGTAGCCATCTGCAGCTCCCACCACGTGTCCCAAACAAAGCAATTTATTTAGCCTCTACACCAAAACTTTCTTTTTGTGCAAGAACTGTTCTTTGGAGTGTTACGGCACACTTTGACATGCAGCGTGATGCTGCCAGCTCCGGAAAAGGATGTAACAGCTGGAATCCTCTATTAAAATGGGGGGATCTGAGAAGAAGTCATTCTCACAATGTAGTGCAGAACATGTCTGGAAGCAGTAGTTGTGGGAGGGAGGAAAAGCAGTTGGATACCTGACAGCCGCTGTCTTCTGCCAAATGGTAAAGGTTATGGGTGTGTTACTGCTCTCGTAAGAGTTGCCGCAGTTGTGCGTTGTATATTGAGCATGTTTTTATCTATGTAGCTGATTTTTTCCCTTGGAAAACAGGTATGTTCTACTAATGATAATTACCAAAATAATAAATAGATCATCTTTTCAGAACAAAAATTACTCCTTCAAGCAGTGTTTTCCCGGTAAGGGCAGTGGAGAATGAGTATGGCGAGGGAATGACCTTTTCTTAATGTCACCTGTCACCACAGTGAAAGGCTTGTTGTGACAGCGTGCCCTACAGAACCTTGTTTGTTATTTGACGTTTGTGATTAGTCTTTGTGCCTGTGTGTTTTCTGCATAAACTGAATTCCTGCTTTGGCTGGGCAAAATCCATTGCTAAATAGGCAACTTCTAAGTTTCCATCTGAAAGAAATGCATTCGGCTAATTTTCTTATGAAAGCCTCAAAGTCGCAGCCTAAATCTCTCTCTCATTCTCAGAGCTTTTAGAACCTGAAACAGTATGGTGAGCAATGCTTTGACTGAAGAAATGTGATTTCTCTGGGAAAAAAAAACCCTAATACATGGTCTCACTTTTTCTTATCAACTAAAGCTGAATTACATCCAATCTCGCAAATGTAAGCATGAATATCAAAGCATAGTTCTATGTCATTAAAAAAAAATTTCATCTTTAAAACAAAATACCAGCTTATAAGCTCGCTACTTATATTTGCTTATGTAATTATTTGCTGCCACCAAAACCAGCCATCCAGGAACATTTTGTATGCAAAACTGCCAACCTAATGAATCATATGGTTGCATAAGCAAGGGTGGGTTTTTTCTTGCCTCTGATATCCCTGGGTAAAATGCAACGCTTCACGTGAATTATCGGTGAACCTAAATGCTTACTTTCTATGTGTATTGTGCATTGCATTGTGCACGATTTCTGTGTGGATGCACATTTGGTGCTACTATGCAGACACCTTTTGCAAAAACGCACAATGACTTTCATCTTGAAAAGTGAACTTTTTATTTAGGTTACATGATCTTTGCAAAGGTAAATAACCAGAGAAAATTAATTTTAGCTCTACACTGATCAACAGATTTAGTGTGTTGATCTTGCATACCAATCAGTTGGTAAGTTTGAAGGAGAAGGCATATTTGGAATAAACTGAAGTACTTATCAAATCTGAATTTTTAATTAATTTGTTATTTTTATAATAAGTGATTTCAAGTACAGTAACAGGTATTTATGCAAAGGTTGGAAAATGCCTTTTTAGCTGCAGCATGCATGTTATTGATATTTCTCCATTTTGCAAATACGTTCCTATTTATTCTGTAACCTGAGAGATCTTGAGGAGGTTGGTGAGCTGACACTTCATGACACGTCAAACTCAGCTGCACTAGAAGATGCCATATTTTAATTTGTGGTAGCTGTGAGCAATTTTCAGTCTATTTTCCCTGGTCTTTGCGTCAAGCCTCCTGCTGTAGTCATGGAATGAAGTTGCTGTCTCTTCTCACAGTCACCGTACCTTTTCAAGATCACTTCTTCTAGGAAGAGACCTGGGCTTTGGTTTTTATTTTTTTTTTAATGGAATTAGAGGTCATCCTTATAAAATAAAAAGCAGTGCTTCTTTAAAAGGTTCATGTAAACTTTGGCCCAAGCCATTAATGCTTTAATGATAGTAATTCTGAAATGCCTTGTCTGCATGTAATATGGTTGGCTATCACGTCTCTTGTGGAGGATAATGAGAAACGAAACCAATTTTCTGCACAATATGCTGTTAATTTCAGTAGTTAGAAGAGGCTTAGCTGCAAAGTAAAGTTACTGAACAGAAAATTGGTTCTGCTTTACCTTAAAGCAGGACACATACGTGTATGCAGGTTTAGTGTGACACTACTGGTCGTTCATCAGAAACTTCTATTTGTATCCAAAGTCTCCGTGCATTGTTCTGTAATTCTGTAACTATAGAACTTTTGGCTTGTACTTAATATTGGTTTTGGTAGGAATCATAATAAACACATTTTCACTCATTTTCACTAAAAAAATCCAGCTTTAACACAAGTATGTTTAGGTGTCATTAAAAAGATGCAGTGCTGTTTATTATTTCCAGAACTTGATGTAATTTTCCGCCCACAGAATGAAGAAGTCCGATTCATTGAGAATGAGTTGGAGAATCACAAACAGAAGTATTTTGAACTACAGACGTTTACGCGGAGTTTGATACTTGCTATTAAATCAGATGATAAAGAACAGCAGCAGGTAAGTCTTGAAGTAGGTTTTAATAATAGAAGGTGTTAGTCATTTTGTGGTCTGTCACTCCCTTGGGTTTATTCCTTAGTGCCCACAGGCTCAAATTATGATTAGGGCAGCGTTGTGCTGAATGGCTTGTACACAAAGAAATACTGAACTTTAAACAAAAGAAGGATCTTGCAATCTACACAAGCAATGACATAGACAAAGAAGTCTGACTTCTACAAAGGGACAACCAGTGCACCATTGTACACTGAGGGGCTGGGATTCGTCTGTTGTGTGATCTAAGATGCGAGATCCAGGAAAAACAGCTAGGCTTCTTCAGTTGCAGTGTACCACACTTATAATAGACAGGACTTCTTTTAATGCTTGGTTGGATCATGTCTTACATGGGTAACATTTTGTGCTTTATTTAGAAAAAGATTTGGTTGCTTTTATTTTTTTCCTTTTGCCTTTAAGATATATCATCTTGGACAATGTTTTTCCTTTTAATATCTAGCAGTACTGACCTCTTTGTTTGTTTTTACCCATCCCATACCCATCCCATACCGACTGAAAAGCTCAACAGAGTTTGTTGACTATATGGTCGAAAGGCATTTGAATGCTGACATAGAACATATACCTAATACTGTACTGTNCTTTTGCCTTTAAGATATATCATCTTGGACAATGTTTTTCCTTTCAATATCTAGCAGTACTGACCTCTTTGTTTGTTTGTACCCATCCCGTACCCATCCCGTACCCATCCCATACCCATCCCATACCCACTGAAAAGCTCAACAGAGTTTGTTCACTATATGGTCAAAAGGCATGTCAATGCTGACATAGAACATATACCTAATACTGTACTGTAATATTTTTTTACTTATAGGCACTGCTCTCAGACTTACCTCCTGAACTAGAAGAAATGGATTTCAATCATGCATCCCCAGAGCCTGATGATACCTCATTCAGCTTGTCGTCTTTATCAGAGAAAAATGCCTCAGACAGTTTGTGATTTATATTTTTTAATTGACAAAAAAGAAACCCTGTGTAACATGTAGGTTTCAAGAGAACGGCATTTTGCTATCCAGTGTTCTTCAGTCCAAAAAAGAAAGCCCAAGGTGAAGTAGACCTTCCTGAAGGATGACTGTAGTACGTCACGGCTACAGTTTGCAGTGTCAAGAAATTTCGAATGTTGTTTTTGGTAAATGAAAGAACTGTGTGAGGACAGGTTTCACTTTTAGCAGTTTGGCTTTGATTAGGATAACTTCTGACTTTCCAGAATAACTCTTGCTCTGTAGCAAAGTCTTTTTGAGCAGGGATCCGAGAATGGAAAACAAATGTCCTGTTACACAGACAGCTAATTCTTCAGAGCTGCTTACTCACCAGTCCTGTTTATTATTTCTTTCCCCATTTTTACTCAGGTAGGTGGACTAAAAATTGGGGATCCAAATAGAATAACGGGCGTTTTATGAGTTTTGCTTGAACCCTTTTGAAATCTGAAATTAAACTAAAGTGTTTTTCATTATGTGACTTCAGATTGTTGAATCTTCCATTTTCTGACCAAAACAGCTGAAAAAACTTTGAAAGGCTAACTGAAAAATTTGAATTACTGTCAATAAATTATTAATATAAAGAAGCAGTCATAAGTGTTATAACAAATTAGATGGATATGGGAAACCTGATAGCTGCAGAATGCAACTTTCACAGTAGCAATGGAATTAGATGTTTACACTACTATTTAGGGGTTTATGAATGTAGTTACAGATTTTATTTGTTAAAGTCTGAATGCTAAAGTTCTGTTCATTGTTTTAAGTATTGGTTATATATTTTTCCACAAACTCTGCTCCATTTTATCAAGACGCTGTCATAAATCCACAGCTGTCATTGCATCCTGAAAGGTTTTCCAGTGTTTGGAATTGAGCTTTGCAGATCTTCTAAATGCGACCTGGTTTTGAAGTAGCCCCGTCTGATGAAGTTTTTGGCAACTGCCATGTTACAGTTGTCATTTCTAAACTGTGAGCTTGATTGCAGGCAGTGGCTGAAATGAATTTTTTCTTTCCTGGCTCTCGTTCACATTAAATCCCTGTACTCATCTCATTAAATGGATGTGCAGACACATTCAGATGAACTTAGTAGGGCATGTGTGTGCATGCCCATAGTATTGATGCTCTATAACTTCTAATCTGAATATTCCTCAGCAAGCATTTTTGAAACAGATACCTACACAGTCTGGTAAAAAAACCTGATCTTTTCAATTTTATACCAAATAATTATTTACTCTGGTGAATCCTTATTCATGCAGTACAGTCAGTAATCCCCTTAATTTCAGTGGGAGGTCCAAGGTGTAGCTCAGAAAATCCAGGGTGCTGGGGAAATATTTTTTTTTCTTTAATACTGGGATAAACTCATGACTCCAGATTTTTTTCAGTCTGGTCTGTTCCTCCCCAATCACTCCTAAAGCTTTTTTTTTTAAAAAAAAAAATTATCTGTAGTGAGCTCTGTTCTTTCAGGTTTTTATCTGTCTCTGGGTTGTCCTTGGGCATGGGGAACTTTTAACTGTATTGTTAAATGCCAGCTGCATAAAGGACAGTAGCAGTTTTAAAAGCTGTTTAAAAAAAACAAAACAAAGCAAAACAGTTTCACAGTTCTGGCTGCTATACAATTCAGTTAGTTCCCAAAAGACCTCTTACCATCTATTCTACAGAGTAACCCCACAAAAGCAAGCTGTTGGGCCGGGATTTGAGTTTAGGCATTAAAGTCAGAGTCGAATCCCAGGAGAGAGGGAAGGCACTCTGTGACGAGGAGGTAAGCGGTAGGTTACTCATCCTTTCACTGCCTGAGCTGAAATGTTACATCCGGGCTGGCAGACGCGTCCCTACAGCCTTCCTCAAAGGAGGAGCAGTATTTTACATGCCTGTTGAACAAAAATAAATTCAGGTTTGTGAGCAAAGATCACAGTACTGTCCTTCAAGTGTAAGATAAGGCTCAACTGTAATTCTGCTCACTCTGAAAAAAATCATTTATAAAGGGGTTTCTGTACTGGGTTAACAATGCTTTCTATTACTGTTCTTTCTAGATAGGAAATTTGTGTCACTGACAATGAAACCTCTTGTTTTCTCTGAGCTTTGCTGAAAAAAAAGAAAATAGTACTGTGATTTGCCACTATTTGAATCCTATTTTCCTGCTGCTTCGACTTAAATTCCCATGACAAGAAGCAAGATACTCTTAATGAGAGTTCTTGATTTCATGGTCAGTTAAGTCATCCACCTTTATACAAGAAAAACTTTCAGTGGTGATTAATATTTTGCTATATCTTGCTTTTATTTCATATGCCAAACAAATCGAGGGAATTAATTTTGAATGAAGTACTACCAGATTCAAGCAATTATGTAAGTCCCTTTTCTCAAGGAAGCTGGAATCCTCTTTAGGATGTGCCGCTGAAACTAGCTGCAGTCTACACCCACGTTATCCCTCTGGGCACATTGGTCTTTGGTCCTTTTCTCCTGTAGGGTGACAAGACAAAACACAGCGAAGTAGTCATGTTTTCATACCCTGGAACACTTGACAATATTACAGGATATTCAGGAAGAAAAAGTATAAATTATATTCCTGTATAACAAAATGCTATATAGGATAATACTGTACAGCTGTTCTGTGGGTGGGGTTTTTTCTATTATCAGTTTGTATTTTCTGTCATATGTAAAACAAAGATTTTAACGATATGTTACCATTACTGGTATTGTAAATCATTGCAGCAACAATAGTTCTGCAGTACAGTGGCTGAAGAGCAGCTTATGAGGTCCTATAACATAACCCTTAACCATCCTTGGGAGTTATGGAAATACATACCCAAGTATGGCACTCCAGAGTAGCACTGCACATGTGCTTCATAATTTAGGGGGTTTTTTGGTTTGCTTGCGTCCCTTACAGGCAACCTAATGTGCTAATCGAGCTTGCAGATTGCATCCCGATCTGTGTAGCTTGTTCAGCTGGACCTTAGAACAGCATGAGAGAATTGGGCTCAGTCCTTTCCAACTTCATCGTAGTAATTGTACTGACAAGCACCTTGCTGACAGGCACTGCAGTCTGATACACAGTCACCGGGACACTCGTTTCCAGATGAAACTCTGGAAGTTCTTCAGATGATGAGGAGCAATGGCGATGGCTCTCGGGGCCCATGGCACATTAGGATTTGGTTTGTGGTTATTTCCTCTGTTCGTAGGCTGGTAACAAAAGCCCACGTTAAGTGCTAGTTCATCACTTGTATAGGCTTTCCATGACAGCTAAAGGTAACGTGGTGTTGTGTTACGATGCCAGAAATAATCTCCCCCTTGGTCTTCTGCTGGTTTGGCTCTGTAATTTGAATAACCGCTACAGCAGAAGTGCCACGTATTGGTATTTTTATCGTCTTTCTGTGCAGGTTCTCATTTGCTTTGTCTGTGAAAGATGACTTCCCTGGCATTGTTTATTCCTAATGTGTCTGTCGGAACACGGATGATGAAGTATGTCTTTCTGAAGAAACCAAAGTGGGAAAAGGTAGTTGAGAGCAGACACTTTAAAACAGAGACAGGATGCTCGCTCTCCTTAGGGAGCAATGAAAGTCTTTGATGCTAGCAAGCTTGCTTATAGTTAAGAAAGCTGTTTCCTGAAGCTATGCCTCTTTTCATTTCCCTGCAGATGATGCTTCTGTCAAGTCTATAGGTCTAACAGGAGTGAGTAAATATTCTAATAGGTGAATTTTTGGCAGATTTAAAAGTACACGAACAGATGTACCATACAAGTGTCAATTTTCTTGAGTGCTTGGTTCTTGAAGCGGCACTGCACTTTAATCTTTCCAAGTATTTCTTTTTCGCTAAGGCAATAAAAAGTCTGAAAATGACAAGCAGATCGTAGGCTTTGCAGTCCTCTGAGTGAAAAAAAGGAATGTACCAGTTGTATCTTCATCTTCTTAAATTGGGAAGCAGCTTACCAATTCCATTCACCCAGCAGAGACAGCTGTATCTACTGCTGTGGTTATACAGTTGCAATGATAGGAGAAATCAACAGTATCGTGAGCATCCTTATTGTGGAAATGGAAATTACTGCTTAAAATAGATCAGCGATCCGATTTGGGATCTCTATTGCACTACAGTAGTAGTAACGTTAAAAAGAAACTAATGCACAGCACTAACTTTTCCCTAGGTACGCTAGTCGTAGCTGACTGTTGGTCTCAGGATACTGATAGCATAAGGAAAGACAATAATATGCATAAATGGAATAGCACAGAATATCTGAAACACGAAGAATTTTGTAACTTGTAATGTTACAACCGAAAGTTCGATTTTTCTACCTCCAGTCCCGCTGCCCAGATCCTTCAGGTCAGCCGGTGAACTACGCGGCTGCTTTACGCGCTGGAAGGGCTGGCAGCTGTCCGACCTTCAACTTGCGTTCCAGGATTCTGCCTTTTCTGCCCCACATCCTCGTAAGGGTGAATAAGTTTCTCAGTCGTGAGATGCCTGATCAAAGTTAGAGGACCGTTAGTGAGAAAACTCCAGCTGGTTATTAGAAAAATCAGAAGCTGGTTTATGTTTGATTTCTCTGCCCAATTAATATTTTTAGCACATTGGCCAGATGTGAAAACGTAAAAGTTACGAGCAAAAAAAAAATGAATAAGCNTGGTTATTAGAAAAATCAGAAGCTGGTTTATGTTTGATTTCTCTACCCAATTAATATTTTTAGCACATTGGCCAGATGTGAAAACGTTAAAAGTTACGAGCAAAAAAAAAAATGAATAAGCGGTACTAAAAAATTGCTTTTTCCATGCAGAATAGTGTTTTATTCTGACTAAAGAGTATTTATTGGTCTCCGAAAGGCAGCAGCTGACATTTTGGTCAGAAGACGACAGACACAAACGGGGCAGAAACTTGGGCTTGTGGTGGCTGTTGTTCTTTCTAAAGGAATGAGCAATCCTCTTCAATAAAAGAGATGCTTAAGAATGTTCCTGTAAGGAAAAAGGTTTCAGGTCAGTGCTTTGGTTCTGGGGAACATTTTACTGTATTACTGAACTAAGTAAATAATTCTTTTCAAATTCTGTATTTCATTTTACACACACTACCTCTGAAACGTGACACCACCTTTAAAACCACACAGAAAATGTGAACTTAAACATTTTTTTTTAACATTTTATAGGCAATAAATTATTTCCAACACGCATCCTTCAATTTTGTGCTTGTTTTTCAGTTGAGTGTGAGACGTTCAGTTTGGTTTTTATTTTAGTACTATTTTTATGTATTTGTCTTAAACACAATCTATGGACAGGGAAATAAAGATGTGATTTAGGGGGACGAGATTAGCATATGTTAATGGTAGTAAATATTTCTATCAAAGCTGAAGGATGATGTAGTAAATGGGCTAGCTGTGCCATTTTTGGTACAGTTACTGTAAGGAATGGATATTACCCTTTATTCTGGTACTAAATGATTGTTGTAACATTTCTCCATACATCAGATTAATTTATCAGAACAGTCAAATAACGAGTCTCAGCAATGTAATGAAAAGGAATAGGATTTTACATTTTCTGAGACATAGTTTCATAAATATGTCCTCATATTTATTTCAGCTATTGTTTCTTTCTTTTTTTTGCGTAACAATACGTATAAAAACCTTGTCAAAACAATTTTGATTTGCTCGTAAGCAAGTTTTAAATTGAAATGAATCGGTAGCAAGCTAAGGTTTAAATGTAGACCATGTTTTGTAGTAAAGTTTCATCTTAAAAGAGTCCCTATAATTCCCCCCATCCCGTGTATCTCTCTGAAATACAGGGGGAAGGCTGACGGAATGTTCAAGCCTCTTCAGCCTGGGCCTGCGGGAGGGAATGAGACACGAGGAGGCATTTTGGTTGAGTAGCAGAAATGAAGATCCTGAGGTTTTAGTCAAAAAAATGACAATAAACTAAAAAAATTCTATACCTTGGAAGACAAAAGCTTCTACTTTATCTTCAAATTGTTGTGAAATACAGTTCAAAAAGACATTGACAAATCCAATGAATTGTGTTGCGGAAAAATTGTACTCTCCAATGGAAATTATATAATTTTTATGATTATTTCTAGAATTACTGAGTGTGTATGAATACACGTATGCATATTTATAATGTGCACAGATATACTGAACTTGGTCATCATATTAGCATCTAAAAAGGTATTTTCACTTAAAAATATTAATGTAATTCTTCTAAAATATATTTTATTTGCTCTCATTTTTATGTCTTACTATATATTGATTACAAAGTTTTGAAACATAGTCAAATACATCCAGACGAATATTGTTTATAGTTCAGAATCCTTGTAAAACTGATAACTTTGAAGCTTGGAAATTTATTAAAATGCCCATAACAATGGTATTTCTGAGTGATCTTGGCAAGTAAACAAACTGCTGTATTTATGAAGAGATAACAAATCTTCTGCCATGATAATTTATGCTTTAGTTTCACTAAAGATATCAGTTTGACTTTAAAAAAAAATACATATTCTGAAAGTTTAAATATTATTGTATACCTTGGATGTTTTCCTTAGCCTCCAAAACATAAGATAATTGACGATCTTAAAACTCGTTATCATTTCTTCCTGGGCCAATTCGTTAAGCTTTGTAACCTGAGTGTATTACTGAGTTTCTCTGTGAAAATCAGTATTTATATTGCATTTTTATTATTTGTATCAGTATGTGTAGCAAAGAAAATACTAAAATCTTAAACTGAAGTACCTCCACTATGGTCCAGGACATACGATCTTGGCTTATTTGAAAGATAGATGCCTAGTGAAATATTCCATACATTTGTATTGATTTTTTTTCTGTATATATAAGGGTATTTATAATCTTGTATTAACAGAGTCATCATGAGAAATGCTTATTTCCTTCTTTAGAAGCCTGCTCAGCTATTTTTATATAAAATGTTGGTCTTCGCCTTAATTTTTTTTTTTGGTGAAAAATTGTGCCATAGATATTTTAACTTATCCACAGATAGTTTACAGAATTTGCTTTGACTTGTCTTCAGTTAATTATTCTTTCCTCAAATTGTTCTAAATGGTTTTCTCCTCCAGATGCGTGTCACGGTTCTTTTGCTTTTTTAATTTTATTTTTTTTTAAGGTTTTGGAAGATACCTTCATATGCATGCTTTGGTAGATCAAGTTTTTTCTCTGTAGTTTATTGTTTCTAGTTTAGCAAAACCTTTCCGTGAAAAAGAAACAAAAAAATGAAGTAATGCTTGTACAAATGTATCTAGAATGGCCCAAACGGTCAGAGTAAAGGGCTATTTAGCATTGGTAAATTTGTCTACTACTCAAGGATATTTTTCTACATCTGTCGAGTTTGGGACTATGGAGAAATGAAATAAAGGTTAACTAACTCCTTTTCCTATATGAAGTTCTCAGTTTCTGTATTTATTATTGTCTTGTAAAAATTCAGTCCTGACCAACGTGTCAAGAATTAAGTTAACTTCAGGGCTCAGGGAGGCGCCTGCACGTTCTGCTTCCCCAGTTCTTCAGTTTTCACTGGGCAATAGGAATCCCCATCAAACAGAAATAAATTCATTTTCCGGTTCTCTAGGTAGAATTTAAGAAGAGGCAGTAACATTTATGGCAGCGATGTGCAGGCTGAACGGCAGGTGGGGGACCGTCGGCAATGGGGAGCTCCCTCCTGCTGGGCTGCAGCGTCATTTGCCATCCAGGGCGTGGGCTTCACAAAAGGAATATATTTCATTTTTACCGAAGTACAGTTCTCGGCAGCTTACACCGTTTGCTGTGGTTATAAAACCGAAATAGAAATTGGGGAAAAAAACATAACCTCTGCTGTAGTTTTGTAACAACCTGTCAGAGAGAGCCCGTAGTGACTTCAGCCGTTCCTTGTAACGACTTTTGGCTTGTTTGGAGTGGAGCCGAGCCGTGCCGTGCCGTGCGGTGCCGGGGAGGGACCCGGCGCTGTGCTGCCCGTCAGTGGGGATCTTTGGGGGGAAATAGATGCTGTAAGAGATTGACTGCTTCGGGGAGGAGTCAGGAATATCTGAAATTAATTTGTTACTACTTTATGGAGAGGCTTTTCAGCATTATATAAAGAACTTGCAACCCTCTGTCCTGGAAATGCTTCTGAAATGGTCTCCCATAACATGAGTTTATGTCTAATGAAAGCAATTAACATCCAAGAGCAGCTCAGACTAATTCAGGTGAACCATTAGTGCTTAAGTGGTTTGTGTTGTGGGGGTTTTAAAAGTTATTTTAAAGATAAATGTGAGCTTTCTACGTCACTGTTAATCGTGATGCCGTTTCTTAGCACCTACTACCTTGAAAATGCGCAGCACTGAGTAGTGCGGCCCCTGACTTGGGCTGGCCGTGCGAGCCGCGGCGTGACTGCCGATGGGGACCTGGCAAAAACAGGTAGCGCCCATCACTCCCGGCTTTTGAGCAGATGCAGGTGATGGAACGGCTGTCCTGAAGAGCTTGCAGCGCGGTACGGGAAACAATTTCAAATTATGTCAAGGCCAGGCCTAGCCAGAGAGAAGTATCCGCGGGAATCCCAGGTGAAGCGGCTTTGGGGCCGGGCTGCGGCCCCGCCGGCCGGGCAGGAGACCGGCACCAGGGCCAGGACAGGAGAGATTTAGCCCCGGCACCCTCTTATCCGAGACTGCCTCTGTTCCCAAAC
>RSEF01000004.1:11525113-11539416 GCA_003993805.1 Himantopus leucocephalus | reverse complement strand
GACACTAAAGATTTAGTAACAAAGTTACAGGTGATGCTGAACTTTGATGTTTTTGGGAAAAACCAGCTCGCAGCGGGGGCGGTGGCTGTAGCTGTATCGCCACCTGGTGGCGAAAAGGCCCAGTAACTGGGGAAAAATGCCTTCAGCTGTCCCTGCACTGCGTATTTCAGAATGAGCAGTGATTTTCATCTAAATGAAAAATAAATCTAATATTAAAATAAGGAACTTGGCATTTAATAATGAGGAGAGTGAGATCAGGCTGAATGTGCGGCCTTAACTCTGCCTTTTTTGTTATGAAAATTATACTAACAGGTACGTGCGTAAAGGTGTAAGGAGAGAAAGGTTTGATCCGGAGTTCTGTATCCTTAACGATACTTTCAGATTTGACTTTAGTTTTCAGTTTTGATAAGAACATCTGCAGAAGCTGAACCAGTGCATTAAAGTAACCAGATCAGTCGTAAACTTCTTTTTTTGTCAATTCAGTGCTGTGCAGAAGTAATAACTAAGTAGTATTTTGGGGAAAATATCTAAAGAGACTCAACACTAGTATTTTTGCGAAGCTAACGACGAACAAACAAGTACGATCAGGTACACAGAATTTCCTGGATCTCTTCAAACCTGAAGGAAAGTCTTCCCAGAAATTAAAGCGAAGCGCCCAGGGAGTTGCAGCCCGACACGGAGCCTTCCAGCTGCTTTCTCTCTCTCCTGTCTGAACATCGTGTTTCTACGAGAAACGCCTGTAAAAGAAATGCTATCAAAAAGAAGATGTAATATTGTCTGCAGCCACCTGAGGAGTCCTGCTGAGCTGCGTAAAGGGCTAAAAATCTTCCGCAACTTGGCTTCAGCCAGAGGGAGGTTCTTTTGGGGGTTTGGGGGCTTTACACTGTGCCACCTCTGCTCTGACCCTGCGGACTGAACGCCTGCCGCTGGCTGAAAATCACCGGCGGGGTGCATGTTCTGGTTTAGTTTCCTCCACAAGGAATTAGGCTTGGGGGTACCAAAGCTGCTCCATCGGATGAGGTGACACGTGGCAAGTTGGGGCGGCCGCTCCGTCTCCGTGCTCCTGCTGCAAATGAAAACGCTCCTCTGGCTACAGGTAATGCTGGGCTGATTCTTCCTGATGTGCCCCAACAGAGCACACGCAGCTCTGCTGGTTGTTAGGATGTCTGAGCTGTAGGAGACACAGGTTGGGGGCAGACAGGGCTTTATACAGAATTGTTGGTTCTTCTCATGCAGCAGCTGCATCCACAGCCAAAATATTCCCCGCTGGACCGTCCCCAGCCTCGGCTCCCCGTAGCCAGCGTACCTCAGTCTATGTCAGCCAGTGCCCCCCAGGCTGGCGCGAGTGCCTTCCACCGCGCACACGAGCTGGGGACATGGAAAGAGGGATAAATCTTTCATAGTGGGTGATCTGACCAGCTAAACGTGGGCTATCCAGGAGCTGTTCTCCATGGAGAGCGAGGGTGAGGGGGATGGTAATGGAAGAAAAAAAAAAGAAGAAAAAAACACACGAAAAAAAGGTGCTTCCTATTTACTTGCGGTTTGTTGTATTTTAGTGGGAAAGAAAGGAGGAGGAAAGGAGAGGTTCTGTTACTCTTGCCAAGGAGACTTGAAAATTTTCAGCTCTGCTAAGGCAAGGAGCGATGCAAGGGCAGAGCTACCCTGCGCCCTTCGAAACCACAAACAAAAATGCGTGCAGCGGGGAAGCGTGGTAGCCTCGTTACTTCTTGTGTGCGCAGCGGGAGCCTCTGCCAGGGCTGAGCCTCTCCGCAGATCAGGGATGGGTCCGGGGCATTAACCCTGAGAGGGAGATGGGGAAGGGGAGCTTGGCGGGGGGGGGACACCCTCCCAAAACAGCTTCTTCATTTCAAATCAGAGGGTGTTTTCTTTTTTCCTCCAGCTAATACTGCTTCCGAATAGCTGAAGCCCTATTTAAACACTTTTTTGCTGGTTTGAGGCTTACAAACCAGAGCAGTCTAGACGAGTAGCCGTGTCTCCCGTGGACTTCTCTCATCTTCCCAGGTGACCACTCGGGTCAGAAAACCAAGGCTGTGGCTGTGTAACTGGTGCTTCTTTCCCCTCATTTCTCCACAAGCGATGCTGGTGGGAGGCTGACACACAGGTTCTTCTCCAGGAGCATCTTTTCTCCCTCTGGCTGGTGTTGGTTCTCCAGGTAGCCCCGGGCACGGATGAGCTCCCAGCCCCGCGCCTGGAGCAGCGGCTGCTCCCAAGGCTCCCAGCTGGGGAGGACAGAGGGGTGAGAGCAAGGCCAGTGGGGAAAAAGGTAGTGAAGGCTATATGGAAAGGGAATACGGATTCAATGAGGGGGAAAAGGGAGAAACGGAATAAAGCGTGAAAGATGAGAAAGCTGGTGAGAGGAGGGAGTGGGGGGATCAAGGGAGGGGGAGAGAAGAACATAAACCCCACGGAAGCACTTGGCACAGAGGTGGATTTCAAGTGAATTAAAAAATGGAGAACCATCAAGGACACCCCCATCGAAGATGAACAGAGCCTGTAGCAGGAGACCAGCAACCGCACCAGGAGGCCACATCTCGGGATGGCCAAGCCACCGAAGTGGCACCTGAGAGCAGATATTCGCTGTCCGACGCTGCGCGCAGCAGAGCGCTGTGCCTTACAGGTAGCCCTAAGGAAGCCTGCAGGTTAATCTGTGTGCTGAATATTCTGTTAATACCTTCACTCTGTAATAGTTGCAAAACCATCGCAACCAAAATCCCTTAGACCATATTTCCAATAATAGTAAGTAAATGGCTCACTGTGATCTGAACTATAAACAGATTTTATGAATTCTGCCAGAAATTTAATATTGAATTATTTCTTTATGCCCACATGTCTTTCCTGGTTTTCTTAATTCTGCCAAATATTTAGCTCAGCAATCTCTTCTCTCAGCAACCCACACTCTCCTAGCTACATAATCCCGTTTTTGGACCATTATTTAAAATTTCAGCATTTTCACAGAGCTGGCCAAAGAAGCAAAACTGATCTGAGAGGACTAAACCAAATGAACAAGTTCAGCTCTTGTTTGTGGATCAGGTTATTACATCAGCCCTCCTTCCCTGGCTGCGCAGACCCTTGGCACAGGGGCCGTGCTTTATCCCTTTGTGGGGCGAATCCCCTCTGAGTGTGTCTTTTGCCTCCCCGTTGAGCTCAGTGCCACGAGAAGAGGATGGATACATTTTTGCATGCCCTGTGATTGCATTTCAGAATTTTCTGAGTTTCATGCCTTTAAAATGTTAATTTATCTAAAATCCCTCTTATAAAAACCCTAAGTACTTGGCTGAAAATGTCATTTCTTGCTGCCATCAGTGGGCTATGAGCTCACTCGACGCCTGTGATGATCTGTTTCCCCCTCAAGAAACAGGATGAACACACATGCTTAATTTTCAGAGTATGTGTTGCTTATTGTCTCAATGACATATAGAAAAAACAGTGAGAAAATAATCCTTGCTCAACAATCAGCTAATAAACCCCCTTAATTTTGTGCAAACGTTCGTAATGAAGGGTCATATCACCTTTCTATTGTACATTTCGATTATTTTTCCCCCCTTAAAAGCAATTTTCAGCTGAGGAAGCCATCTAAGATAACAGATATTAAATCACTCCCTGTCGCTGCTTGCTCAGGCGTCCTGCCGTAGGGGGGAGCAGGAGCGGCTGGGGCTGGTGGAGCCGTTCCCCCAACGTGCTCCCACCCAGGACGGGGACGGGGACAGGGACAGGGACGGGGATGGCCGGCATCGCCGACTGCTTGCTGCTCCCACGCTGAAGCAATGTGTTGATTCACTCTGTAATTGATTTGGGCAACTCGAGGCAATTGGTTTCCAAGATACCACATCCTTCAGATATTTAAAAAATCATAACTCTGGCAGTATATTATATTTAAATGTCGATGTATAACGTGTGTGTATATATATACACACTCATAGGTCTCTGTGAGAACTGAAAATGTATAGATGGGCAGGGAAGCGTGTGTAGCTGTTGCATCGCACCCGAAGAGGCTGCTGGCAGCTGGTTCGGTGGGTGGCCCCGCTCTGCGTCACCGCGCAGTCAGTATCTCAGCATGGCCTTAGAGGTTCCCGCTGGCTCTGCTGCCCTGGGCTTGTCAGTGTAGCTCACAGTAACATCCTGACCACGTGCAGTTATTAAAGAACAATTTCTGATTTTTCTTGAAACGACAGGGGCAGTGACCGGTTCCATCTCGGCAAGGTACGGTTTGTTTGCTGTTTCTGCGGTTCCTCGCCATCACCTCCCGATGGCCGCGTTACTGAGCGTCTGCCACGTCTCACGTCGGGATCTCTGCCTGTCAGCAGTGAATGCTTGGCTTCCTATGTAAAGGAAATTTTAAAGAAGATAGAGGAAGCTCTGCCATGATCTCCCTCTGGCTTTCCAACAAAACAATTGTTTAAATATTGGTTAAACTGGTTGAATGTTATGACCCCCCAGAGCTGTACACACATCTTTGTGAGCTCTGTTTTTCAATGCATGAAAAGAAAACTTGTGTCTGTAGAGGAAGAGGGGAAAGCTCTGAAGCAGGCAGGAGGAGAGGGGATACCCTGGAAGGTGGACGGGGACAGGGACACACGGGTGACCCCATCTTGGACTGGCTCTGCAGGTGCAGCACAGCACTAAGCAGGAACATGGAGAAGTGCCCAGAAAGGCAGAGTTCCCGGACTCCCTGCTCGGGGCTTCTAGAACAAGAGCAACGCTTATTTAAATCCTGAGGTCTGGCATGAGCCAAACTTAGGCAATGCAGACTTTTGCCTTGTTCTGAGGCCATGAAAAGTTGTTAAGAATGGGGATAAAACAGGTTTGTGGCCATCACTATTTGTATTTGACTTTAAAGTCTGGATCCAGTATCACCCAAATCCTCATTTCATCTGTCTCTTGGGAATAGGTAGCAGCAGGAGACCACAGAGGAACCATAAGGGTACGGAACCAAAACAACGTGAAACTATGGGTAGTAAAGACAGATTAAACTGACAGACAAAATGTCAGTGCAAGTACATCGCGGAGATAAGGCTGTAAAGCAAGGACAGCCCTGTGAGACAGGCAAGTGCAGTATGAGGATGGGCTAGTGGAAGGAAGAGCAAGAGAAGAGAAAGGAGTTTATTGACAGAAAAGATGGAGCACCGTGAAGGCAGCGGAGTGTGTGCTCTCCAGCACTAGAAGCAGAGACAGGCTGCGAAGACACCCGATGCCAGGGACGGACATACAAGTCTTGGGGGAGAAAGGAAGAGTGGCGAGGAATGGGGACCAAACCACCAGAGCCCCCTTGTTGCAGTATAAGGGGGGCTGATCTCGGTTTTTTTTAATCAGAAATAGGACTGGATAAGTCACCTGAAGAGGAGTGTGTCACCCGGGACTGTGCCGACTCGGTTTGGCCCAGGTTCAGAAGGAACAGACTTCTCGGTACCAGCCCTGGTGCGGGATGTGTGCTGCACGCCGCGTTGACGATGCTGCCTGTAGGTGTATCAGTGGGATGAAATGACGGTTGATTTTTGGCTCAATAAGGAAAAAATAAAACCCAACCTTTTCTTGTTTGGTTATATCCTCACTATAAGCTGCATATTGTGCATTTTTTCATTGAAACATTTCAGGACTGTATTACAGGCAAAAAATACAATGTGCACAAAATAATAATTTGTATTAAAAGCAGTATAGTAACTATAAGCAAAAATTCAAATACAATCCATTAGAAAATCTCCTGCTCAAGGGGTTTTATAGGCTGCTTTTACCCTTATCTAGTAATAACATTGGGTTACATATTATTTTCCATATTCTAAAAATTTTACAATGATGAGTATTTTTTCTAGAAGTATTTCTTAGTTCAAGGAAAGGGACCTTGAACTGATTCAACTCATGCCCTGAATAACCTGAGTCACTCCAGCTTTCTCTAGCCAAGATCTGACCCGGTAACTTTAATTTACCTTTCTTCAGTGACTCCTTCAACTGGATAGTCATTTAAAATATAACTACAGGCTTATAAATGTGTATTTCTTATTTGTAGTAAAAGGAGGGACGGTATCCCTAAGGGGGTCTTGCAAGAACCGTCCGGCACCGGTGGAGCCGGCGTTGTGCCGTGCTGGTGGGAAGCAATGCCGACCGTTTCCAGCTCAGACCCTGGCTGAAGCAGACCTTTCTCAGATGCTGTTTCTGAGAGGTTTCTGAATGTGCTGCGCCAGGATTACGGTAACCCATGTGTAAGACTGGAGCTCCCTGAGGAGTTTGAATCCCTCTGGAAACCTGAAGGACGACGCAAAAAGGCTTTCGCAGCTCTCTAGGAAATGGATGCCAGCTGCAAGATGGACAGTCTGGAGGCAAAACAGCCGGTTCCGTAGCACTCGATGTGCTTAATAATTTTCAGCAGACTCAAGAAGAAATTAAAACACAAATTGAGACGCACTGGACTCCTATGGAGATAAAACAGAAGGACGACGTTTTTACATAGAGAGTGGGATGAGGATAAAAACAAAGAAGGGCTCAGGGCTGCGTTAGGGCTGATCAACCTGCTTGTCGGTTGCGGGGTTAAGGACCCCTGTAAAAGCTCAAATCATGATTTCCTGCTCAAAAACATTTTGAGGGAGGAGGGACTGAGGTCCTTGGGGTGCATGTCGATAGAAAATAGCTCAGTACGAGTGAATATTTCAATAAAGTTGAAACAAAAATGCATTAGCAGTTGTTTTGGCAGGTGCTTTTCAAAATGAGCCACCAACCCGTGCAGATTAATCACCCGCTTTTGAGGCCGGGCTTTGGTAAAGAGCTGTTGGGTTGTGCTCAACAGCCAAGGTGTTTCCTAGGTGAGCTCTCTGTTTTTTCCAACTGGATAGAGTATAATGAAATGTAGGTGTCACTCTGACATGCCAATAGCATTAAAAAAGCACTCCCAGAGTCTCAAAACAACTTTGGAAGAAGCCAGAACTGCGGGGTTGAAGTTAAACAAACAAGCAGACAAACACAGAATGACAATTTTCATCTCCCCTGAGCCTTCTGCAGCTCTTGGTGGGTTAAGCAGATCTATCGGTGTGACACGAGGGCAGTCAGAAGGAAATGCTGCGCACTCAATGTGATATTTTATGGAGGAAAAATCTTTTCTGAAGAAGATATTTACGGCAAAATGTTCTTCTATGGACAAAAATGATACAACCTGTTTGCCCCACTGAAATTGAATCTAACTTTGTAATGGGGTTTGGGCACTGCAGGAGTCTTGTGCAGGTTCTGCGCTCAGATAAACACCACCTTTGCTGAACAAAAGGGCCACCTCTCAATATTAAATGGGTATGCAGGTTTATTTGTAGCTGTTAATGCAGATAGAATTGTCTCTGAGTGAAAATATCTTCCATCTAGTAAGCTAAATAAGCAATATTAATAGCTAGATGTAAAATGTCTGTAAAAACATAAAATACTTTATAACTGTCTTACAAAAATGCATTAAGCAATAAGGCTTTGTCATAACAGGAGAAATATGTTAGTTCTGTTGCTGCAAGCTTAATAATTGTGCTTAATCACCCATTGTTTGGTGATTCAAAATTTAGAAGGGTGTTTTGATTTAAATTTTTTAAGAGCTCTCAGAGGTCATGTGCTTTAGAAAAGCATCACTGGAAGGCAGTTGTGGAACTCTAAAATGCACAATTTAGCACTAAGTCTGAAGTTGCAGCACTGCTCGCCCAGCCACGTGCTGCCTAGAGCCCTCACTGCTGAGCTCGGGGACAATTTTAGCTTTCATTTAACAGGGCTGACTTCTTTCTTTGAGTTGGTTTGAACCTCAGCCCTTTATCATCTGCCTCTGTTTATGTGCATTTATATACACTTTAAAATTTTCGAATTAATATTTCAATGTGAATATTTAAAGTATTTTAATTCTGACTATCTCTTTCAATGGTTCCTGTAATTACAAGGTATGTCATTCATTTGGGATTTAAATATGCTTCCTTCCCACACAAACCCAGAATTATTTCTTTTTTTCCTTATATTACTGTTAGCATATTTTAAAAGTGAGTCTTATTATTTTTTTATATTAAGAAATCAGATCCTCCTCTTTTTAAGAGTCCTTCCCTGGTGCTTTTTGCTGTCCTTCCGAATATGGTACTAGATTGTGTTGGTTGCAGGAAAAAAATATCAAGGGCTCCTCCTCCTCGTTTTATGAGATAAAGGTTGATGCTCAGAATTACATGTTTAAAAAAACCCACGGTGTTTAATAGAAGTAGAACTTTATTTCCCCAGTGGTAAGACACACTGGTGGTTCCAAACTCTCGGGTATTCAGCATCCCGCCATTTACGGAGGGGGTCAGGATCAGCTGGGCGACGTTTGTAGCTGCAAAGAGGGAAGGAAGGTGCGACGTCAGCCCTAGAGCACTGTACAGGGGTGCGGCACAGTGTTTTACACTGAGGGGCTCCTTGGTGCGAGAAAGTAATTTCATTATGTATTACCTACACTGCTAGAAGAGCAGCAAGCCTGTTTATGAAGTTACCCAAACTTTAAAGAGAAACGGCAGTGCCAGATCATTGCCATAGAATTGCATTTTGGTGCAGCCTTTGCCTTTTCCCCTTCCCCGTGCAGACCGCCCGGGAGACAGCAGCGTTTGTGCAGCAAGGCTCTCGAAGCAGCTCCTTTCTGCTTGTTCTTTAAAGTTTTGTCATAGCAGCTGTAGGGCTCAGTTCTAATTTGCTTAAATTCAGTGAAACATCACCAACTGGTGAAATGTTGTAAACTTATACCAGGCTGGAGCTGACCTTTTGTAGCTTCATTAGGGTTGTCAAGATACCCCTACCAGCATTATTCTTCCTGTTAACAGCAGATTATTTATTGTTTACTCGGTAGTGGTCTGCTGATGTTCTGGTTTGCTGGGTTATAGCCATTCTTTAAAAGTCTGACCTCATTCTATTAGACGCTTCCTCCGCTGAGTGCTCTCATTTCTCACTGAAGCCAATACACAACATTTACTAAAAAAACCTCCCATTAAAGGCGGTGAGAATCTGCCTCTCAGATGGTGTGGACTGTATTTTTTCCTTATCATTAAGAAGTCTGTTCGTCTGTCATTTTTCACTGCTTTCATCTGTTCTGCCATGGCTACTGATCGATGCCTGTGACAGCTCATCATTAAAAGGAGAAGCAGCTCTTTCAGTGTCAAAGTCAACTCGTTGAAAACTCTTCATAATCGCTTGTCCTCATAGATTTACAGCAAATGAGAAAATATTACAAAGAACTGGGAACAGTTGCAAGTAATGTCCTTTCTTAACTTAGCATTCAGCTGCCCCGTGACCACTGCCTTTTATTAAAGCAGTCGAAGAAACAAGATAATGAAATGAACTGCGAAGCGTTTTGTGGCATTTCCCTGTATGAAAGATACTGTTTAAAGATAAATTGCCAGCGTAATTGCTGCTTCAGATTTGTCCTGGGAAAGCACAATGTGACCGGGATAAATAGTTTTGACTCTGCTGGCAGAGCAGTGTTATCAGATAGCATTGACAGGACCGAGCAGTTAACTCCTGCAGAGCAGCGGTTAAATTAGAAAGAGAAGTAATGAGCAGTTTGGAGTTACGGTAGGTAGATATTCTGTATTTAATACACCTGTGCAACGCCAACGGAGAGTAAAGGTGAGCTAGAGGTACACTTCAAAGACAGACCTGCATCTTTCCTTAGTCTTTTAAACAAACTGTATGTGACTGTAAAGGCTTCTCCGCCTGACATCCAGCCTAGCATAGAGTTTCAGGGAAGTTCTAGCCACTTACCTGCTCATCTGCATATAATACTGTTATTTGTCTAATTGTTTCTATTCTTGTATGTTTGGCATGTAAAAATGCAGTAAAGCCATTATGCAGGAAAAGAAAAGGAAAGTAGTTGAGATGATTATTCTGTTATCAGTCATGACTAAGATGAAGAGAAAGATACTAGCAAGACATTGTTCCTAAAATAGATATCTTGCAAACAAGAAATGTCAGTCAAATGAGGTTTAAATTAAATTCCTGATAGCAATTACTTACAGAATGATCATGCTCCCATTGAAATTATTATGAATATTGTCACCATTTTTAACGGAGAAAGAAGCTGGGCTTCAGATACTGGTTCTGAAATGTATTTCAGACTGTCCTCAGCTTTTACCACGTACTTAGATCCTGCTGAACCCAAAGTCACCCTTCTGCAACAGTCACCCAGCTTTAAGCAAGACTCTTTGCACAGGACAGTATGAAAATGAGTTACACGGAGAAATGGGCACTTGCAGGAAGTATTGAATGGCCACAAACAAGTGACCTCACTGGGAGGAGAACTGATGAAGCGAAGTAATGCGATGTGCCTTCCAAATAAAGAACTGATGAGTCAAGTTGTGCCCCAATTGGAACAGAAGCAAAGTCAAGACGGCTTGGAAGTAACCTTGGTAATAGTGGAGAAGAAATAGCAAGCAGTTCAAGTTATGTTGACCCCCAAAAGCTACAAGAATAGCAGTGCGTTGGGAAGGTACGCCGATTGCTCTTCCTCCAGAAGTAGGGATTCTTTAAGTACTACTGCTGCAGCAATTATCTGAAGACCTAAACTAATATTACTGAAGTGGTATTCAGCGACCTACTCTCTGTTCCCAGTAATGTCTCTATTACTCATGCAGTCAAGTCCTTTTGTTCCACAATAAGCAGAAAACAATTTCTAAATATATTATTTTAAATCAGTATCTTTATACTGCAAGACACAAACAGCTACTGCTGAATTACTTCCGACAGATACTAAGTCCCTACTTCATCTTCCAGGTTGAGACATTTTTCTAAGCATGGTTCAGTAGGAAGTTAATTGTAATCTTTCAAAATGGGAAGAATTTTCACCTGAGATGATTAGGATACAGGTTTGAGGCATATGTGGGCTCCTAGCTATAGTTAGGAACTGGCAACATCTTTGGCTCTGTATCATTGCAGAAGTAACACCCTCTGCTGTCACAAAAACTTCCCTGAACATTGAGATCACGATGATTTTAGATGCAATCAATTCCTTAAGTATTCATCATTGTTGATACATTTGCATATTGGAACGTCATAACGGTTTGTTCTGTGCTCTGAGGCAAAATCCTCTGTGAATTCCAGTTGATTTTTCCAGGCTTGGTTGAGGCTTCAAGGATTAAACAGGTTTGAAGACAAATAAGGCAGCAGGTTTTGGAAAATACAAAAGTATGTGAAAAGAAAGAAAGGATCAATTGTTTGTGGTAAATTTGCCATCTGTTGGTGTATGCACACTGCTGCGGTGATTTGTTTCAGTATTTAATTACCTTTTCTGACCTGCATTTGGCTCAGCTAACCTTAGGAGTCTATATGAGAACTACAGTTGCTTAAGTTTTCTTCTGTAGTCTTTGGAAAGAACTAAATGACCAAGGAAATTCTTGCTGATGAGTACTTTGAGGTTTGATAAAGCTGGGCTTTTGGGTTTTTCACTGTAAGTCATTATGTAGAGTCTGGAGTACGTCTGTGGTTCTCTGCTGGGCTTTTCTAAGCACAGACTCCAAAACTGTATGCAAAGCCCGCATATCTGTCTCTGCAGTGTTGCCGCTGTATGTAAAAGAAGCTCCGTCCTTAGACGATCACTGCTGGTGTATCCAGTCCTCGTGGTAGCCCTGTAATTTACTTAGAGTCACTTGTCATTTCCCAAAGGACTTAGATAGTTAATGACTGCTCATTACTTTCCTTTCTCTTTGTAATTTGTGCATGTTATTGGTAGTTATTTTATATTTACTTCCAAATCACTAGTGAAAATGTGTACAGAGAAACCGGAATTTCCCCACCCTTCATTTACGAGTGACTAAACAGCCCAGGAATCTTCAGCCTAGGAAACAGAGCAGAGCAGGGCAGGACGGCGGAGGTGGGATATATACCGTGCATAAAATCCCAAACAATGTGGAGAGGGTGATTAATCACTCTCCCTTACAATGTAAGGCTAGGGAACGTCAGATGAAACCACGCAGTAGGCTCAGAGTCAGATACTTTTGACGTAAGGTATAGTTGTGGAACCTGTGAGATGTTTTGGTTGCTGAAAACTTAGACATTCAAGAAGGCTTGGGCAAACTGAAGGAAGAAATATCCGTCAAGACTATTCTGTGCAAGATACCAGCCCTGGCTCACGAAACCTGAATTGCTGGAGGCTGAAAACAAATTCTGGAGAAGTATTCTCAGCTATCGCATACCCTGTTTGTATTTTTTGTCTGGCATCTGCCTTCTTGGTCAGTGTTGGAGACAGGATACCAGATCTTCAATTTGACTGTACGTAGCTTTTCGTTTGACCATACAGAACTTCTGAGATGTGTCAGTTGGCTGGTTTGCAGCATTCACTCAGTTTTGGGGGAGAAAATATTGTGGGACATTTGAATTCAAAATGCATTTTGAAATGAAGAACTACTAAAAAGTTTTGGGTGAAAAAAATTTAGATAAGCATCAAAAAATCTAGTGCCTATCTGCAGTTTTCATTCCCTACTTAATGCAATATGATCAGCAGAGATAAATTCATTGGATTTTCCATATGGCTGAGATCTTTCTTTAGCTCCTTTTGGACAAATGTGGCAAAATTCACTGCTCAGTTTGTCCTGTGGTCATAAAATAGCCCAAAAGAAGAGTGTTTGCTTTGACGGAGAGAGTGAAATAGTGAGTATCAAGGATCTTTCTTAAGGTGTTGATCTAGAAGCATCATCTCAAATTGGCTTCCTCTTTTATCTGCGAGATTTTTAAAAACTTGCTACAAAAGTACAAAAGATGTAGACGGAAAAAAGCAATCATAGAGCTGAAGCAGGGATTCAGTAAGGGCCTCTTCACTCGCGCGTCATCCATTCAGCATAACCATAACTGAGTATTAAAGTGATTCTTGCTCTTACCTCCCATAAGTAAATTCTCTTGCCTCTGCAGGGTGAGGCAAAGTACACAATAAATTGTTAAACAACATCAAACAGTTTCTAGTATATTTTATACCACATTTGCGTAAATACACACACATACACGAGCTTGGCCCTATTTGCTTTTTTTAAATATCAGTACGTACAGGATGGGATGTGGATTCTCACGTTCCTATTTCATCTTCAGACTAACGTAGTATTGACTGAAGATTTTGTCATGGTACTCTTCCATAATTTAATTTTAACGTACAGATGAGTTCCTGCTCTGGAACAATTGTGGTGTAGACACAGGCACACAACTATACATTTTCGATGCATCAGGACAGTTCTTTTTCCTTCTCACATGAGACCGAGTCATGCTAACAGAGCGTGCTTTGTACCCACGTAAATTCATCCACACAATAGGAAAGAGTTGTGCTGCTCTGACTGTGCAAGTGTTGTTAAATGGTATTGTACAAAAGATTAAAGGTGAAGTGATGATGAACTTGAATAAACTTGCCCTGAGAAATTAACTGTATCCCCCCCAAAACCACCTTCACAATCAATACTACAGTTCAGATTCTGCTTTGAACTGAATCCACAAAACCTGAATTTGTACCTGTTCCCTTTCAGGAGCTTTACCATCGTAGGGAAAACAGAATAAAAACATCAGTCTCAGCTTGGGCAATTTCCTCAGACTTTGCTTTTTGTATAGTTTCCTTCCTGGGATCTTGCTGAACTAAATACTATTCAAATACTCTGATGTTCACACTGTTTTTTCTGCTTTGCTTTCCAGGGTGGAGCTGCGCAGTACTTGCCATGGTTAGCGTGGTTCGGATTCCAGTATCATTAACTGGGGGGAGGAGGGGAACAAAAGACACTGGCCTGATGATAATATTCTTATTTTTCCTTTCTTGAAAAACGTTCTGGGTGAACGAACACAAAGTTTGCAGGATTCGTCTGAAGTAATCTTGTTAAGGAACAAAGTCGAGACAAACTGGCAGAAAACTAAAGAGGGAAGGCAGTTCTGCAATACGCCTCTCTCAGAAATGTCCTGCTAGAAATCATAGGCAGGAAATTTGCAGGGATTTTTTTTTCACCTCACAAATAATCTGTTGCTTTTATTTTCAAGTGTATGACTGATACTTTCAGGGAAATCGAATAAGCAAACTAAGGATGGATGCTGTCGGTCAGCCGCAGCCCCTAGGTCTATAAAAGGGACAACTGAGTGGTTGGAGTTCACGTTACTGACACTGAACAAGCTGAATTTTGGCTGCAGATCCCGATGATGATGATGATGATGATGATTATTCCTTTCCTATTAGGCTTGGTAAAAGAGCATTGTCAGCAACTTTGCCATGTCATAGAATTAATTTTAAAGTGAATAAATATTTAGAAACTGGTTACTTTGAAACTTTCATCTAATAAAAGCAAGTTAACAAAAAAAAAAAAAAA
>RSEF01000004.1:11506774-11524390 GCA_003993805.1 Himantopus leucocephalus | reverse complement strand
GAACGTTTGTAGTTATTGTGCATCTTGGTAATTTTTGGCTGGACAAATACCCCTCCACTGAAGCTGGTGTAACTTTCAGAGTATTGTGCTCGTTCCTGTTCTTGTGTACGGGTTTTCCCGTAAGTATTGTATTGGCAGATAGCAAGAGGCTGGAGAACCAGCCCTAGCTCCAGCACAGCAGAGCTCAGACAGGTAGTTCTGGTGGTGGTGATGTTTAAGGTATCTTAAAATACTTTTCTGCTCTTGGGCTAATGAAGAGACGTGATGCTGGCAATGCAGTGCTGTAGGAGCCTGGTTCTGAAGTCACGCTGGCCTAGCTAACAAGAGCACAGGATGGTAGATGTCTAACTGAAGCAGCTCTGTGTTCCTAACATCCGAAGGCAACTGTTTGCAACAGTTGTTCTTTAAATTGTATTTTCCTCAAGCCCGAACATGAACTTACTTAACAGGGTCTGCGTAATTTCAGTTGTGCTCTGATTAAAATGAGACATCAAGTTTGTTACATCCGTGTTACATTTGGCTTGCAGCGTTTGAGACTCCCTTTATACCACAACCGGCTTTTTCAAGGTGCATATGAAGTTCCCAAATTACATTAACAAATACTTACTATTGTTGTAACGCTTTATATTAAGTGCATCTTAGGGATGTGTAGTACTTTTCACTTGTTGGATTTCTACATTTGCATCATTTGGGGATTTAACAAAGATTTATGTTAAAAGGAATTTTGGTTTGGATACTTCACTTAAATTTTATAGAATTAATTATAGCATATAGTACTATGACCTTGGCCATCGGATAGACCTCGGTGACCTTGGCCTCACTGCGACTACAGGCAACCGAATTACTGTGAAATCATCCTCTGTTTTGAAGACTAACTTGCGCTTGCTGGTGCTCTTGTCCATCAGTTGTAGCATAGGAGGAAAAATTTGAGGAACGATTCTCTGAGGAATCTGCTTGTTGACTAAATTTAGGATTATGTTATTAGAAATAAGTGCATTGCCAGTGAAGTAGCAGTCGTGTTTGACAAAGTAAAAGCAGTTGGCAAGGGAAAGATGCAATCTTGAAGGCAGGAGACAAATTTTCATGCTTCAAGGCATAAAACCAACATGAACTTGTGGAAGAAATTTAGGATTGAATTATTTTGCCATTTTTCGTGTTGATGGTCTTTGAAGTGCTAAGGATTCCATTTTGGACCATAGACTGTGCTCTTCCTGTCTGGTCTTGTATTCCTGTGACAGCGTCACTTGTGAAGCAGTTTAGTGACTGTGGGAATTCCTTAAGCATATGCAGAAAGGGTCAGCGTTATGCGGTTTAAGCTTCAAATGTTGAGTGAACTTGTTTCCTCCTAAATATAGGATTAATAAGTATTTTCATGGTAATAAAAAGAGGTGCAAGGGTGTTGATTACAATCAACCGTTGTAGATTTTTAAAATACGATTGCAGTCTACAAAGAAACAGGAAAGTAAATGTTATCATTTTATTGACCAAGCTGAACGAAATGCAAAAATACTTGGAATTGGGCAGAATACGGTGATTTTGGAATTTTCTTGCATTTAAAAGGAGAAGTAATCTTGCATTTAAAAGGAGAAGCGTAATTGACTGAAGTGCATGCTGCTTGCAATACATGAATATGGTGAATTGCATAAATGCAACCTCATAATCAAATATTTATTTTTGAAATAAATACTTCAGAAGCCAGTTGCTTAATTGGCTGAGAGTGACAAGGAAGACGACAAACTGACTGGAAATTAACGTATTCTGCTAGAAAAGTGGGCTGCATGGAAGTTGCTGCCTTCCAAAAGGCATGCTCATGAGTTGAGCTTTGCTGCTGTTGTACATAACCTGTTGCCCATGCCAATTTAAATAAATACATCTTTGATTTTGGCCAGTGTATTTAATCCATCCTCTTGAGCATGTTCTGAGCCTGGTCTGTCAAAGGCCACTGAATTTTGTCAGGGTTCGGAGTTGCATAACTCTTTTGTGAGTAATTACTGGCAGTGACGTGGATGACTCAGCTACCTAGTTTTGTGCATCTCTGAAAGTCTCCACAATTAGATGGTGTTATGCTAAGAAAAAAAGTAATAGTATTGCAGGTAACTTGAACCAAGTACCCTCAGCCATTGCAACCGTGTACAGTTTTTATAAAGACTTATGAGAACATACTGCCTTAAAAAAAAAAGTTGTTTTAAAAAAAAAAAAGCAAGCACGTTAGTACTCTTAAATGGAAAACAATGAATGTCTTTATGCATTGAAAAGTGCTGCAATATAATAATAATTCTGCTTTGGTATACCACTTCTGAAGATCGTTTTGGAGATCTGCTATGGTGTTCTGAGTCTCTAAAAGGAGCAGGGGTTCTGTTCAAGGTAGCTCACCTCAGTTCCCACAGAATAGCTTTGGAGAGATTTTGCAATAATCCTCCGTCAGAAGAATGGTATGATTTGTTAAGTCATAATACATGGAATTTTAATATTTATAGATGTACTTACTTCTTTGCTACATTAAGAATAAAATTTGCAGTACACTGTTTTCATCAAGTTTAAATCTTAACCTTTTTCCAGTATTTGTAATTTGCCATTAAACACGATTTCCAGAGCGGCTGCTTCATGCCCTTTGATTATGGAGTTACAGTCATCTCCCAGACAGGCAGTAGTGAAAAGATCTCAAGTCCTTCCCTAGTTCAGTGATCCCTGTGCTTATGGTTAGGTTTGTGTCTTGTCATGGCTGTAACTAGTCTGAGACACACATAATTCTCCCCTGATCTCTGATAGTGGGAAGGATCAAAATGTTCTCTTAAAATTAGTAATTATATGTGGCTGAAGGTTTGTTATCCTGTCTGAATGTATGATTTATTTGCCACAGGAAAAGAACTTTATAACTTTCCCTTGTAATTGATCATGAGTTTAAGGATTTTATGGTTTTTTTTAGTGTAGATGGCTTTATCTTCCTCTTTTATTTGGTATGTTTAAAGTGAGTGTGAGTGAGTCACTTGGCCTCTTCCTTTTGTGGGAGGAGCTGAGGGACTGAGGCTGGCAGAGAGTTGGAGAAGAAAATTCAGCGCAGACCTGCGGAGTCTCACGTGGGCACTGCCATCGGTGGGACATCCTTCCTCTGGTCACGTCGTGGTAGGCTGGGACTCTGCTGTAGTTGCTGTAACTCTGTGATGGGTAACCCTAATAACACGGCTTTGTCTTCCACGTCATGGCTTGGTTGCTGTACTGGGGGAAATTGTTCCTTCCCAAAGCCCAGGCGGTAAAGAGCACTGAATCCATCTTGGGCACCTGCACGCAATAGCAATGTCTACATTTAAAAAAAAAAAAAAAATTACTGTTGAATGGAGAAAAGTTGTGGATGTTTTATACGGGTGCCTTGGAGCTTCAGTTTTGTTCACAGTGACTTTTAGACATTTTTTTAAAGAGCAATAAAACCCCTCACCTGTTTGGCTGTGCACAGAACCCCTGGATTTCTCAAACCTTTCTCAGTCAATAAGATTCAGTAGGCCAATGTGTTGCTAATTAAATTAACGATGCAAACTCTCTGCAGATGTAATTCAAAATAAATGAGGAACAAATGTGGTTGTCTTAACAAAATTTTTTTCAAAGGATTTTTTTTTCCAAAGTTTTTTTTCAAAATAATTTGGGTTTCTAATGTGTAAGCTTCCACTCTAACATTTTGAAATAAGTATTTGAAATAATACTTTTGTATGTGGGGAAGCAAACTGGTTTGTCTTGTGTTCATTGAGAGTTGTAGATCTGGTGACTACAGCTGCAGTAACTTAGCAAATTGAGCGCAGTGAAGGAGAAACTGTGGAGGATGCAGAAGCTTTTGTCGATCCTTATGTAGAATTTTACTTGTTTGAAGCCAGACTAGTTTACATGTGAGTGGTGATGAATAACGCTTTCTAGTAATATGATTATAAAATTCCCCATTCTGTTTTTTTCTATAAAATTTTTAATTCCGTTTGAATGCCTAAATGAAGATAGGTAAAAACAGGGCAAAATGAAACAGCTTTACATCTTCTACTGTTTTTCACTGTAGTTAGGCATTTTTGCTGACCATTTCTCTAGCTTCTTTTGGCCGAAACCTATAGAGCCACCAAACCATAACGCATTTACCATGTTAACTGTTAAAGCATCCTTAATACGGGGGGAAGATGGCTCTAATCTTTGGTAATAGTGGTATTGCTCTGCTCTGCTGTAATTATCAGAGGAAAAACATGTGCAATAGTAGTTAAGCTTTTTACCAGCCCACAAAAGCCCTTTGGATATTCTCCCAAGGTAACAGGGTATAGTCGCAGCTAGTCATGGGATCCATTGCAGCTATTTAAATCAGAAGGCAGCTTGTGCTGTGTTACCTCGGAGGCAGTTTGGCATCACAGGATTGGGTCTCTTAGCCTGCACCTCTGGAAAAGTAAGTTTCTTACCTGCCAGGTTGTCTGACCCTGACTTTGTTTTCATCTCTTTTTATGTAGTGGTTTTAGTTATTATACTCATCAACAATGCAGAATATTTTCTCTAACTTTAATTTTTTTTATTTGGAAAGTATTGACACTGTTTGCCTAAATGTCTGAGTTTAGTTTATGTTTTAATGGAAGTTAATATTTAAAATGTTGGGTTAGTTGTAGGACTTTAGCAGCACTGAACAAAATGATTCAAAGATGAAAGAATCTCCTTCAGAGTAATGGTACTTACTTCCTTTCACCTGTTCTGTTTGTAGATGTATGTGCTTTCTAATTCTCAGTAATAAATTTGTGTGCTCATAAATGTTTAGTAAGTAATGACTTAGAGGTTAAAATAGTTCTGTTCTATATGTGTTTGTGCATAAATATTCATGATTAAATCACTAAAAGGGGTCCCACTTGGCTGCAGAAGCGGAATTTTGTATTTGGTTTCCGTAGAGGTGGGAATTAAGTATTAATTGTAACTTCTCTTTTTTGCCTGATATGGGGGACAGTGGAAACTTCTAGTTACTGAAACTTGGACAATATAAGTAGCTGTACAGAACAGTAATGATTTGATTTTTGTCATTGAATTTTTTTACCTGAATAACTAACAAACTACTCGACTTTGGGTTGCGATCCAACAGGTTTGTTGTTGTTTGTGAACTCTAGTCACTGTCCGTTAAAAAACCAAAACAACAAACAAGGCAAAAGTGTAGTCGTGTATATCAGGCAATAAAAGTAGATTCATGCACTTGAACATAAAATTCTTTGGACTAAAAATTGGCAGGCATCCCAGGCTTTGTAGTTATAGAGGGACTGGAAAAGGGGAAAATAAAAACCAAACCATGAGTAACAATGTAAAGTGTACAATAGGAAATTGTTAATTAAGATGACATTTGATTACCTGCCATAAAAATCCAATAACTTACTGTATTTGATTTGCTGGAAAGCTGGAAGTACACTTTCGTGGCATGCTCAGGAACTATGTAGATCAAATAACATTCTGATTTTTGGTTCAAAACCCCATTTCAGCAGTGACAGCTTTCTGTATCTGATTGCCTGGAGTTAAGCTACTGTTTTCGGTGTATCTGCAGTTCTTCTGGCTAGTGGTATTGCTTCCAGAGCTTAAATTTAAGTAAAACACCTTGGAAAGTGCTGACCATATTTAAAGAAACAAAAGGTGTGAAATGCACACTAAGTTCACTTCAAATTAAAGCCCGTGAGTGAGGAATTGTGTCGTATTTCTGAGCATCTGGAGTGGGAACCCATTTTCTTACTAGGTTTAAATAAGTTTTTTGGACTTCAGTGGGCCTCACATTAATTTGCGCTTGAATGTAATCTAGTGATATTGTGAAGAGAAATCACATGGCAGTGAATTGTCCGAAATGAGGTTGCAGTTCATACCTGCTCTGAACTTTGGCATTACTTCTTGAGGTATCGAATTAATTCATACAATAACGAGTATAGTGTGTGTCTTGTCCCTCTCAGTATCTAATTTGGAAAAATAGCTATGCAAAAAAAAAAGTTATGTAGCAAATTAGCTCGTAGTGTTGGTTTCTGTAGTGTATGTGAGGTTTCCGAATTCAGGGTAATAGGTTAGTGATTTCGGGCCTTGAGAAATGAGGGTAGCAACGTGTGATATATATGAATGATGAGCATGTGTTGAATATGCCAGCACTGGGTTAAACTGATGGTTTATAGTTAATGTGAAAAGTATGTGTGTAAACTGTGGTTAAAATAAATAGAAACTTAGAGAAGAGTGAAAGTAACTAAAGTGACTTTCATGCTACTTTCCTTGACTCTTTTTTTTTTTTTTTTTTTTTTGCTTTTGTTNAGTGCCAGTATCTTCATGGAAAAATTGGAGAGTTAAAGTCATTAATTTAGGACTTAGCTCTTAAAAGCTCTTCTCGATTTCAAGAGTCCTAGGAGAAGCAGTGGAAGTGGTTGCGGGTTGCTTAGATGACGCAGTCGTGGTGGAATAAACCTGTCCCTTCAGCCCTACCCGTTTGCCAAGTTTTCTGTTTTGTTTTTGAATCGGGCATGGTCTAGATGGCATTTCAAGGTTCTTTGTAGTCCTGCGTTTTACCGGTTCGCATACCGATAATCATACCATATTGCGGTATCTACGGTATGTATTTTAGATAAATTCAGAAGTACAAGGAAAAAAATACCGTGGCCTGGTCCAAGAATTTAATTGGTTCAACTTCTGTTTTCAGGAAGAATGTAGTTTGAGTTTCCTTATGTTTTTTCTAGTTAGTATTTTGTTGTGAGGTCTATGCCACATGAAGGTAGGGATGCTGAGCAATTAACATATAAATAAATTAGCAGTTATCACTAGCAAAATCCATAATTGGCTTCACCCATTTTGTCAGGTATTTCCAGTTTTTAATTAATGCTTTGCATGTTGAAACAGAGCATGTCTCATTTCTGTATTTTTTTTGTTTCAGTTGTTAAAAAGCATTGAATTATTTGTTACTTAAGGAGAGCTTAAACTAAATAATTTTATCTATAAATTAAATGCTCTTTTTACTGTGACTGTGGGCTTGATATCTTCTTTTTTGTTTCAAGTGTGTGAAGAGGGGTTAGGCAAATGCTGGCAGGTATTGTGCTCATTTAAGAGCATGTCATTTATTTGCTTCTGTCCAGATGCATATCATACTTTTTTTTTGCCTCTGAAAGGTGTTATTTTTGAAATTGAGCCACAAATATTTTAATACACAGATCTGCAGTTTCTAAAGTATTTTATTAAATTGTGAGTATTCTATTTGCTAGGTATTTAAGTAACTTCTGATGCAAGCATATTTTCAGAGGAATCTAATTTTTTAAGGCAATAGGTAATTATTTTTGTGCATAAGCATTCTGTGGTATGTATTCTCCATTCTGCCTGGTCTTGCATTTCTACCTCTTACCCCAAAAAGACTTGAAATCACTTTTGAATCTTTTCTCTTTAAACTGCAAACTAATTTTCAGCCACAGATTTTACTATTTTAGGCTTCTAAAATACATCCGCAACATAATTTTTGTGCATAATGGAAGAATTTTCCATTAGTGTTATCTTGTATGGATGGTATCTATAGCTTTTAAAGAAGGAAGTTTAAATTAATTCAAATTAAATAACTATGGTATGGCATTTACAAAGGGATAAGCTACATAATACATAAGGGAGATGCTAAATGTAACTACTAAGCAGTAGTATTTGTTTGAAACTGTGGTTTTAAATTAGAGCAACAAGAACACCAATCTTCACTTGTGGGCTCTAAAATGTAAATTGGTCAAATTATGGACTCTGCTGATTTGAAATTGTTAGGTCTTAATGTTGTTTTCTGTTTTGTTTTTTTTTTTTTCTTTCTCTATTCCCTTTCCTTCCCCTCTCCAGCTAAATGGCCTTAAAATGGCAGATGAGCCTATGGAAGAAGGTGAACCATATTCCTACCATGTAAGTATATTTGATAGATGTTCACTTTAGACACTCGTTAGCATGACTTCCTTTTGAAGCGAAACTTACGCATTCCCTGTTCTTTAATAACTTTTGAACCTATCATTTTTATTTGACCAGATCTGAAGAGGCTCTAAGTCTCAAAGATGATTTTGAAAATTTGTACCTTGGTAGGGTCCGTAAGTGCTTTGTTTGGGAAAGTTTGCCACATGAGACAGTGCTCTATGGAGGACGGATCTTGTGTGCTGGAGAGAGTGTTTACAGATCCCTCAACCTCAGAAAGTGCTCAGTCCAACCTTGAACCGTTTATATGTCATGTGTNATTTATACATCATGTGTTTAATGTTGCTGTCATTACACTGTCATCTGTTCTTCCTTTGTATTTTTTTTTAATGTAGCTGCTGTACGTTCATCTAGAAGGTACTTAATTCCTGCTATTTTAGAGCAGAATTAATTTTTACACTGGTATGTCAATTTGACTTTTATGTAGAAAGATCCCAGATAAACCCTGTTGAGCATGATTTTTGTCCAGTGCCTTGTGCGTATTTTGGAGATGCCGAAGATGAGTGTTTTATATGCTGGCTAAATCTTGGGGCTAAACTTCAGGTTCGTTCTGTATGTGGTGAAATGCCTGACGTTGCATGGAAAAATTGGCCATCTTTTTTTTTCAACACACCCATCCATATATTTTTGAACAGCATCATGTAAGAAGGTATCAAGTAGATCTTATTGCCAGCTGTAACCACTGCTTTGTATTACAATATTAACTCTTTAAGTAAGTGATTTGCAGAATTAACTCTTGGGGGTAGAAACATGCGGTGCTTGTACATTTCCCGGTGTGGAGTAAGTAAATAAGCCATTGGTGTCATTGTCATCTTACAGGTAGGAAAGAAAGATAAGCAATGGGTTGTCTCAATCTTTCACTGTACTTGAACCAGAAGGATGTTGCTGAGCTTGTTTGTTAGGTGCTTGGAGCTACATACCAGCCAAGCTGTAACAAAGTAAGATGGCACAAAGCCATAACCGATTGCAGCGTTTCTTTCAGTGCTTTGTCTTCTGTTGAACCTGCTGGGAATAGTTACCTCTTGTGCAAGGCAACTCAGTGGGAGCTGGTACCTGAGCCCTGAAATAGATTTGCTGCTCAAGCAACAGAGCACAAAATCAGATAACCAAATTTGCAGTTCATGGAAGCCAAACTAGAAATGAAAATGAAACTGGCTTATATACCTGTTCTACTCTTTACCTGCTCGTTTCTTGTTGATGATGCAGAGGTCTTTTTATACTTCAGTCATGCCAATTTTTAGTACTTTAATGATAGTTAAGTAGGTGAAATTATATAGATGTCTTTTTATGAAGGTAAAACACTCTATTAAAAAATACCTCGTTTCATACATCTCGAGTTATTCTTTATTTGCATAGAAAACACTTTTCTGCTCAGTTCACACTTAGAAATGCTCAGTCTCCGCAGCAACCACATGTGATGTCACGGGCTAATGACTCAAGGTGGGTGATAAACAGAAGAGCAGTTGAACTCTTAAAGATCTTTTCTCACGCGAAGGTTCACAGTGTTAAGGAATACAAATTAGGATGGTGAAGTAAAAAGGCTTCTAAATAGAGAATTTACATCTTTCGTAGAAAGAACCGGCCATTAAGTCTGTTGTGCAACTTGGTGTATAACTAGATGACTCTGCTTTCATCTGTCATCAGATGACTTGAAATGCTAGTGTTCTTACCTGCCTTAAATTCCAGGCAAGTGTTTAAGGAAGTAAATAAAAATGAAAAGATGTGTGCATTTTTCATATTAATATGTATGTGCATAGTCAACAGGATGGATGTATACACTGTATCACCAGTGTATGTCAGCTGTTTTTTTGTGAACAAAGAGGGAGATAAAGTAGCTTAGAGTGTGAATTCAAGAATTAACTTTGTTATCCAGCAGTGTCTGGTGTTAATAGCAAACCTTTGCATGGGAAGCAGGTGGAACAAACAGGCCTTTTCCAGAAAGAGTATGGATTAAGAGATGTAGGGGAGGGGAAGAGACTTGCGCGATAACATCTGGATTACAGTTTGTGAATGTACTAAGATGTTAGTTTGAACTCTTTCTTTTGCCCTCTGGACAAAAAAAGTGATGAAAGCATAGACAGTTCATGTGTGATGGTTGACCCCCCTCTTTTTTAATCACTGCAGTAAGTACATACACGTTTAAATGATCAGATTTCTACCCTGAATTTCTGTATTAACCCACCTAGAGAATTTCATCTTGATACTTCTGTATCAAGTTGGAAATGCTGATTATAAGTTTTCATGCATGGCCTTGAGCAGCAAGACTTTCTGTAGTCAACCTGAATGTAGAATGATGTTCTTTCCTAAAATGAGCGGTTTCATCAAGTGGTCAGGTCTTGTGGCTGTACATGTCATTGAGCGAGAGCAATGCACTGTAGGTTGGTATGATGTTTGCCTGGTCTCTCTTAGTAAAGAGAAGCTTTCAAGATAAAGAGCTAAAGAGAGGATAGGAGGACAGTTACTAATCATTCGGATACCCTAAAAGCAAAGTACTGCAAATCAGATGGGTTTTCCTGTTGTGACTGGGTTGTTTGCTGCGTACAAGAAGTTCGTTGGTATTCTTGATAGGGCTGAGGGGGGCCGCTCTTTTTCTACGTGCAAGATGAGGTTGCTGTTGTAGATCTTAGCGTGTCGTGTGTAGTTTCAAGGGTGCTTATTTTGACATCTTGTTTTGGCTCACAGAAACTTCTCTTGCACCATAAAAGCTGCAATACATCATCTGATTTGTTTTCATCATGAATGTTTGTCTTTTCACAATTGTAGCTGCTGTGCCCTGCTTTGATAAAGATGACCGTAACAGGAAAAAGTCAACAGAACACTAGATCTTTTACCTACCTCACAATTGCCTTCAGCTTTCTGAAGGAGGTCCCCACACAGGGTAGTCTTTCCATGAGCTCTGCACCCCAGAGCTGTGTTTCTTCTGTTGGATGCAAGAATTTGCAGAGTTCTTAAGATGACTCATATCTTATTTCTGCTTTTCAAACGATGCATGTTCCTTTAGCTACAACTGGATGACCATATTTATTACTTGCTGCGAAAAGCAATAATTAAATAAATGATGAAATTCATTTTAGCTTTCATTAAGACTATTTCGGGAAAGGGAAAGATGAGAAGAGTAATCACTGGGAAAACGAAAGGCTGCTAAAACAGAGGTGAAGTACACAAGGATCATCTTAGACTTGATTTAAAAATCTGTGTATTTATTCCTTTCATGCAAGAAAATCTGTCTTTGCTGTAGTTGTAATATTTGTGACAAAAGGAAACAAATGAGCATTCTTTGAGAATTTTGCTTTGGTTTAGAAATTCTACGTGCATTTATTTAGGAAAGAATGGGTGGGAAAACTTCATTTGAACAGCTTTTTTTATGCCTTATTAGAATTTCAAGTATTTTATTTAAAAAAACCCCAACCAAACAAAAGAGCAGGCATTTACATGTACTTCTGACGAGAGTTGCTTAACTCAGGCCTGTTCATTGTTGTATTTTTGTTTGCCTTGAAATAATAGGATGAAGGAAGTGTGAAAGAAATTCCTATTACACACCATGTGAAAGAAGGATGCGAGAAAGCAGATCCAGCACAGTTTGAACTACTAAAGGTTCTTGGACAGGGATCATTTGGAAAGGTAAGGTCACAAACTTTGTTTTCATTTGATGTCCACTCTGAACCTGCTTTGTATTAATGTTTTACTTCCCTTATTTCTTACAATACTACAAGGTTGGGTATAAACCTAATAAATCTGAGTACAGGCAGATATGTTTGTGGAAATTACCCTATTTTGGAGGAAGTTATCCATCCTGTTTTGCAGTTGGTTAATGTGTGTTTTTTTTCTTGTTTTTACTATAAGAAGGGCAGTGCTGTAGCAGAGTTGCTGGGAATGTTTGAGAAGTTATTGACAAATTTCATTTTTTTTCCCAATCTTGCTTTGGTGCCAAGGGAGCAGTGCTTATAGCAGGACACAAAATCATATTGGAGACAGAGAGGCAACAGCCTCGCTTTCTAGGCAGAAGGGTGAGTCAGTAGCAAATTTAAGGAGGTCTGCTTATGGTTTCCTTTAACTGAGCATGTTTATGGTTCACCTGGACTGGCACCTGTAGCTGCATTGGAGCAATGGCACCAACACCGATGCATTTTATTACCAGTTGGGTTATAGAGTTAGAGCTGCTGCATAAAAACCACCCCTGGTGTTGTCAAGCTCTGTTTGCCTAATGCCACGGCTATTTGAAATAAAATCATGGTGGTTTTGACTGCCTCAAGACTTTATTGCAGCATCAAGTGAGGAAATGGAATGAACAGTATCTCTGTTCCACATAGGTTGCCTCACATCTGTAGTTTAGGTTGATGCTTGGGGGGAGCTTCAGCAGTGTAACAGACATCGATAGACACTTCTGGAGGAGATGGTGATTTGTCTGTTAACCATGGTACTTGACACGCTGTGAATGTTTGACTTTTCAGTATATGAAATCTGTGTTGATGTCAATACAGAAGAATGGTTGTGGTAGTTTGGAACTTGAACCAAAGTAACAATAAAGTAAATAACCTGGGAAATGTATTTCTTTTTTTTTAATTTTGCTGTATTTCTCAAGTGATCTATGGCTAAAAGACACTAAGTGAACAATTATTCAAAGAAGTTGTAGAAGAAATATGGCAATTTTTTTGTTAAAATAATATCTTTTTGTAATGTGCTATTTGGTGTCACATTGCAGAAATTGAATTAAAAATCAAATGTCTCAGTCACTAGTTTGAAACACACTTANATTTTGCTGTATTTCTCAAGTGATATGGCTAAAAGACACTAAGTGAACAATTATTCAAAGAGGTTGTAGAAGAAATATGGCAATTTTTTTGTTAAAATAATTTCTCTTTGTAATGTGCTATGTGGTGTCACATTGCAGAAATTAAATTAAAAATCAAATGTCTCAGTCACTAGTTTGAAACACACTTATTAAAATATTAATCCTAGTGTATAAGAAGCTAATTTATTTTTTAAAACCAGACTCTTAAACTAGATCTTTTGCAACACACAAAAAACTGACAATTACCTTTATGTATGTTTCCATTTTCCTCCTCTTCTGCTGGTTTTGCCTATCTTGTGGCAGGAGCCAACCTCTGCATGGAATTGGGGAGGTCGGGGGGAAGAGACATTAAGAAGGCATTCTGTGAATAAATGACAGTTTAGAAAAAAGACTTTAAAATATTTCTTGATGGTTTACAGTTTAAGAAACATTTCTTTATCTGCTAGTGTTGGTTGCCAATTCTTTCGCGTGCCTCTTGTCTTCAGAGACTAAAAGGCTCCATGCATTTATTACTCCTGACTTGAGATGTCTTAAGCTGTCTTAGGGTTCAGTACATCTGGTATGGCCATCTTAGCCCTGACCCAGACAGGTTCTTACTTACAGAGTTCAGATTTCCGAGAGCCTGAGGAACGCTCCGGCTCAGAATCCCACCAGCTTGGTGAGACGTCTGTTTTGGAGCTTTTGAAACCTGGCAGTACTTGGTTCAGGAACCAGCTTTAAGAATTGGACAGTAACTGTTGCCCATCTGAACAGAGCTCTTTTTATCTAGTATTTGTTGCTTTCTATTGAAAAGAAAAAACAAACAATGAAGATCAATGGCTGTTGCCTTCCTGGTGTTTGTTTTCTCTCTCCAGTTCATATTTCCCAGGGATCTCCCTTTGGGTTTAGCAAACACAAGGTTTGTTTGCTTTGGCTAGTATAGTGCTATGGCCCATCCTCTACCTGTCTTTTTTGACGTCTGTGCAGGATTTAATGCTGCTTCACAGAAATCAAGGGTTAAATCTCATGTCTGTTACTGAGGTTTTTCAGCCTTTGAATAACCTGCTGAGGTTTCAGCACCCAGTCTGCTGAATATGGTCTTCCATTCACTTAGGTGAATCGCTTTGCGCGATGTGTGCCCATCTTGGTTTTGTGTTACAACTGAACTGACCATTTTATGTCTTCTACAAGATGCAGGATTACGGAGACTTTGCAGATTCAATAGATGGTGCTCGAGTAGTTTTCAGTGGCTGCTATTTTGGTCCTTACTGGCTAGAATTTGTAACTTGTACATGGATTCCTTACATTCTCACAAGCTGCTGGTTATTAAGGACTAAAATATTTGTACATGCTTATTAATATTTTACTTTTACAATTGTGGATATATTAACCTACAGATGTTTTCTTATTTGCTGGTGTTTGAATTACTCCCTTTATGAGTATCAACATCATATGAGAGCAGTGCTGTAGGTCAATCATTGGGCAAAACTTAAACAAAACGCCTGGTAACCTTGAAACATGATGACATTTTCCTTCTAACTAGAGCTTAAAATAAAAACAACCCCTCTCGCAACCCTGTTCAGCTTAGTCAGTGACAGTGTATGAATTTCTGATACCAGAATGGAAAATTTGACAAGCTTATTTGATTATTTCTCATTAAAAAAAAAAAACCACACAGACAAAAAAAACCCAAAAAAACCCCAAACCTAAATATATAACAATTTCTAACAAAGAATATTTATGAATAAATCTAGTGTTAATGAAAATCTGAATGAGGTAAGATCAGAGAGACAATTTTGGGTAGCTCTTAGCATTCTCTTGTGACTTATAAATTTATCTTTTTTTCAGTACAAACGTTCCTCATAACTAATAACTGCTATTATAAGAAGAATAACTTAGAAACAGGAGCACATACCAAACCATTTTGTAAATTGAAAGACCTAGTAGTTAGAGTATTAGTCAGGGGCGATACACCTATTTGTACTGCATTATTTTAGTTAATATTATGCTTTTCTTAGTGTCAAGTTATATACCATCTATCTTCAAAACTCCTCTGGAAAGAAAAAGAGTAGAAAAACCTGTTGGAGTTGCTGTTCCAGAGGGAAGGGGTGCTTTGATCTTAGATGGTGAGGCTTCCTTGCTTTCATCTCACCACTCTTGCAGAATTCGTTAATGTAGTCTGTTACGTATTTGAGACCTGGGTCTTAAACCTTGAAAATCTCTTAGGAGGTGGCAGGCCAGGCAGAATTGTCATTCTCCAAGAAAATAATGTAAAGAAACACATTTATGTAAGTACTTATTTGATAATTACTTGTTTAAACAGCTTGCTATAGGAGGCAAGGTATAGTTTATGACCAGTCTGAATACTTCAGAGAGCTTGGTGGTGCACGTACCTCTAGTCTGATTAAGGAAATGCAGTTTTTCCCCTCCTTTAAAGATGAGTACTTAGGAAAGAATGCTGAAAGCTGTCTGAAATTAATAGGCAGTTTGGAAACGCTTTGTGATAGTTGCTTATTGGATTACAAGGCTTGCTTATGCAAAAAGACTTACTATGAATTTTTGGCATCTTTTCATTTCTCACAGTTTTTGAGGAATGGGATGGGACTAGGGATATGCTATCTCCTCGTCTATATTAATGAAGTTAAAAGTAAAGACGTAGTAATGGGGTTTAGTCAGGTTTACATAAAATATTTTTTTGTAGTAATTTTAAAAGTTGTGTTTATATTACCAGGTCTTCCTTGTACGGAAAATAATTGGTCCTGATGCTGGGCAACTTTATGCAATGAAAGTATTGAAAAAAGCTTCTTTAAAAGGTATGTGTATCTTTTGCATTGGAGCTTCAGAGAATGGTTTTCAGTGCACCTCTATTTCTTAAATGGGTCTTGTAAATACTTCTTTTTAAAATCTTTTTTTAATCTTAAATATTTCTCAGTGAGTTTATAACTCTTCTCTGAAAGTAGCTTTTTTTGTAGAGTAACTTGTAAGTTCATGTTTAAGAATTAAATAAAGCTGTCCAGATAGCTTTAATTATGTGGTAAAAAGTACTTTTTCAAAGTTTAAAATTACATTATTTAATGCTGTTTAGTCTTTTCATTATATTAAAACATTAATTTTGTAAACAATTTTCCTTTTGTCTTTCGTTAAGTTAGAACTGTAGTGTGGTTAAAATTGTTAAGTTATTCCCTCTTGTTATAGGTGCCATAGGAAGCTGAGTTACGGTTTTGACTTTCAGAACACACTTTAATGTATGCAGCTTCACTGTGTGTAAATAGGGACTGCTACTAGTTGAAGAGGGAAAAGTAATCTTGAAAGAAAGAAAATATATATTGAGTACAGATAGTTAATTCAGAGGTTGAAGTTAGCTGCCTGGAAGCGTAGGTGTGAGTCTTTTCTTGAAAGTAATATGGTTAATCACAAAATGTTGGGATGTGTTTGGGGGGGGGAAGTAGACATTAAAGAAGCTGGAGCAGGTAAGAAACAAATTAGAGTTTTGCTGTCTGAAAGCATGCGTCTTGTGGGAGACTTAAAATTTAAAAACAACGTAACAAGGAAAAGTATTTCTTTAGACAGAAAGGACTTTCCATATCCTTATTTCTGCTCCATTTGTATTATACCAAATACATTTGTTTCATAAGTCTTTTTTCTTTTTTTTCTCAGTTCGGGATAGAGTTCGTACAAAAATGGAGAGAGATATATTAGTAGAAGTAAATCATCCGTTTATCGTCAAACTGCACTATGGTTGGTATTATTTTTTTCTGCTACAGTTTATTTCAATACTTGAAGGCATAGCTGATCTTGTTCTTTCTCAGTTTTGTAGTGCCCATTTTAGTGCCTAAATTAGGTTCTTGCAAGTTAAAATCACAAGACTATAAAAAGGAATGTAAATACACATGTATATAAAATTTTTAGGTTAAGTCCTTTTGATTAAAGATTTCCTGGAAAATTCTTACAAGTTCTGCAGAGGTTTTTTTTTGCTTTTCGTTGAGTAAAACCACAGTAATTCACANGATCACAAGACTAAAAAAAGGAATGTAAATACACATGTATATAAAAGTTTTAGGTTAAGTCCTTCTGATTAAAGATTTCCTGGAAAATTCTTACAAGTTCTGCAGAGGGTTTTTTTTTGCTTTTCGTTGAGTAAAACCACAGTAATTCACATACTTGGTGTTTCCCTATTTGACAGAGGAGAAATAAAAGAACGGTACTTTAGTGATCTCTTATGACTAAGGTTGTCTTCTGTGAAGAAGCAAGTAATCATTCAGTAAATTACCTCATGTGCTACTGAATTGTTTCAATCCCATAACAAAACTATTGTCTTTCACTGAAGTTCCCAGGTTGTAAAAGCATTCAGGTCTGTTTTGTAGATCATCTTTGTCACACAACTATTGATGGTTTTTGTTTTTTTAAAGCCTTTCAGACTGAAGGGAAGCTATATTTAATATTGGATTTTCTCAGGGGAGGAGATGTATTCACGCGATTATCCAAAGAGGTAAGTACCTAAAATTTTATCTCCACTCAGTACTAGGCACGTTGGCTTTTTGNGGTTGGCTTTTTGGTCAGTATGAGGTTGTGTCCTGTAGCAGTTTCCCTCATAATTCTCGTCATAGTCAAGTTTTTAATAACTTAGTTGGGTTTCCCTTACATATTCTAGAATATATTCTATAACCTTAAGAAACATGAATGTGTGTTGATTAGTAGCCTAAGTTTTTCTTTGATATCTATGAAGGACAGTTCTTTTGTGTAAAAAAAAAAAAAAAAAAAAAAAAAAAAAANTTAATAACTTAGTTGGGTTTCCCTTACATATTCTAGAATATATTCTATAACCTTAAGAAACATGAATGTGTGTTGATTAGTAGCCTAAGTTTTTCTTTGATATCTATGAAGGACAGTTCTTTTGTGTAAAAAAA
>RSEF01000004.1:11466202-11506674 GCA_003993805.1 Himantopus leucocephalus | reverse complement strand
TTTTTTCTAAATATAGGTAACACGAATTCATAGAGACAATACAGCAGTCCTATGCTAGATTTTATGATGCAGTGGAAAACAGTCTGTATAGGATTGTGGCAGAAGGAGTGCTGGTGGTCAATAACATCAAATATAAGAGTTAAATTCCTTACCTTAAAAGTTAGCGAATGCTCTGCAGTAACTGCTGGTGTTTTTGTTTAAGTTTTGCAGGTAGTTCTTTTGTGTACTTGATGATTAGCCTATATTAGTATATCATTTGTGTTAGATGAATTCATTAATTAAGCGTTCATAAGGTACTTCTAAAACTTATTTTGAAATTCAGGCAGACAGGACTATTTTTTTTAGATTGCAGTTTTAAAAACTGAAGACAAGATCAGAAGGTAAATCTATACAGTTCTTATTAGGTTATGTTTACAGAGGAAGATGTGAAATTCTACCTCGCAGAACTGGCCCTTGCTTTGGATCACCTTCACAGCTTGGGAATTGTATACAGGGACCTGAAGCCAGAAAAGTAAAGTAAAATGTATTTTACCACTATTACGTGTATTTTGCTTGTTGCTTTGCATTTTCTGCTATAGTGATGTAAAAATTAAAAATATTTTTGTTACACTATGTAAACAAACATAAAATGTAAAAAATGTGATTTAAGTGAAATAATACTAGCTTGTTAAATTAATGATGGAAGTTGGAGATCAAAACTGTTAACTATTGTATTTTAAATGTTATGCAAACATTCCTCTTTATGTGTGTTGGTGAATGTGAATTTTAATTTTCAGCATTTTGCTTGATGAAGCAGGACATATCAAGTTAACAGGTAGGTAACGTTTATTAGTATAGCACTTTCTGAACATATCTCTGTATAAGCTTCTTGTTATAAGCCTAAGATATATATATGTAGTGATGACTGGAATATGTGTAAGCTGGTACTTAGCTGTTTAGAAATTTTTTTTACTGGAGAGACTTTTTGTAAAAAAAAAAAATCTGTATCCCTTCCCTATATAATGATTCCTTATATAGTATTAAGTACTTTCATTGAAGTATTTAGATAATCAGAGACTGTCTCTGATGGTTTTGGTCTTTTACCAGATCCTGATGCCCATGCAGGTTCCACTGAAGTTAGTTTTCATGTTGGCTAATACTTGCATAGATCAAGTTGCAGTGTTAGCAGCAATATTACTGTAAAGTGCGGATCCTAATTACTGTGGTTAAAATAGAAGAAATGTAGTTGAAAATACAAAACCAGACATTGAGAATGTGTGTGGGGGGGTGTTTAAGGAACTTTAGTTCAGGTGGTGGTGTGTTAGTAACTAAAACTACCCACTGTTCAGGTTAGAAAGTGAGCTGTAGCATTTACAGTCAGGGTGCAGAACCATGTTGTCTTATAACGTTATTTTTAGTCTGATTTTATTTATTCATCTTTCAGTAATACTAGACCATGCAGCCTGTGTTCTCTTTGAAACTCATTTTTACTTGTATCCATTTTTTTGTGTGACTAAAGCCGGCAGTAAACAGAATATGAGAACTTTGGATTATAGTAAGGCTCTAAATGTGTAATATTTCAAATATTGAGTTATTTTGAGTAGTAATATTGATGGCTAATCATCAATTTAATATGACTTTTAAAATAGTTTTGGTGGTATGTATTAAACTAAATGTCTGCAGTATCTCTAGACACCTGCAGTTTCTTGTTTCACGTAGAGCTAGGATTACCACATAATATTCCTAAAAGCAAACAAAGAAAACCTGTCAACACTTTGATTTTTGAACTACTGTATACAGTATTGTTTTGGTTTTTTTCCTAAAGTTCTTTACTTGCTATATTCTTGTAATGCTGTTGTTGTAGACTTTGGACTCAGCAAAGAATCAGTAGATCAAGAGAAGAAGGCCTATTCTTTCTGTGGTACTGTAGAATACATGGCACCTGAAGTAGTAAACAGGCGAGGGCACAACCAGAGTGCTGACTGGTGGTCCTTTGGTGTTCTCATGGTACTGTATGCTTCGTTGCTTACCTTGCTTAAGGTCACGAATACACTGCATATGTCTAAGTGAATGTCAAGTAACGTAGTTAGAATAAGCTTGGCCAGAACTATTACAAATGCTAGGGTAAGGGGAAGAGAGAATTCAATAGGTGAATTGCTACTGAAATAGCAACTAATTTGAATAAAATGTCTTTTTCTGTTTAGCCCTGTAAGGAGTACTTATCAGGAACCACAAAAATCATATGCGTAGTTAGTAGTTTAGAACAGTTCTAGTGAGTGTAAAGCTTTAGTTTGTATATCTATTTCATGTAGTACTTAAAGAAAAAAAACGGAAGATTTGGTTTGGTGGAAAACTAATTGCATTTTTGTAAGAGTAAGCCTGTTGAATGAATACTGGAGTGGAGTAGTGAAATAAGCTATTAACCACTGGCCCTTAAGCCTTTGCTGCGATGTGTTAGAGCATCAGGCTGAAATATGCACATTGACATTAAAAGTAAAGTACTGTTTCAGAACTTACTCTTCTTGCTGTTTTCATAGTACAGCAACACTGAAAACTAGGTTACAGAGGGCATTTTTATTACTTTAATTAAAGTAGCTTATGGGTGTAAAGTAGTCCTACATCATCATTACGTTACACTCGCCACTGTTATTATCATGTAAACTGCCAATGAAAACAAAATTTTACATTTGTGATGTTTTTCGATAATCTTTTAAAAGCTCAAGCCCAATATGTCTAATGTAGAAATAAGGAAGAATACAGTACTTAACACTTTGAGCAACTGGGGGAAGAAGTGTTGATTTAGATTAACATTTGTTCTTTTCAGTTTGAAATGCTTACTGGTACACTACCATTTCAAGGTAAAGATCGAAATGAAACTATGAATATGATCCTGAAGTAAGTATATCTTCTTACTTTTTGGAAAGTCAGAAAATGTAACTTTTAAACGTGTTTTAACAGCTTGTTATAACTTCTTGTGCTTGAAGAGCATTAAGCTAGAATGGGAACAAAAAAGCCAAGGCCCCCCCCCCCCGCCCAAGGTTTAGATCAGACCATGCAATTACTGATGAGTATCTGCAGGAGTTATCTTAGGGATGAACTTGTATTTTCATTGTAGGTGTATAATAAAGATTAAAAACAGTACAGTGAATTAGAACAGCATTATTTACCACGCATGTGGTTATGCTCTCCTGCTACTGTTACAGCATACCTTATTTTGTAAGCAATAGCTAATCAGGTGTTGCTTTGTGTACGTATATAGGGAGAGTGCACTTACCCGCTCGCATTTTTCATATTGTTACCTCAGTTACAACAGAAGCTGTTTAACAAGACAGACTGGGTAAACTGGTGATTAGTAAGTGAAGTTGTTGGGCAAACATGTTCTCTTCTTCATTTGTGCTTAGCTAACAAAGAATTTCCTTTAGACCACGTGCAGAGCCTTGGGCCTTTTGAGGGGGTGATAGGGAAGGGGGTGAGAGAGGAGCTCTGTTCTTACTGACATATGGCAGTTTGAACTTCCCCTGAGTATGAGTTTAGAGTGATATTACCTGTGAAAGTAGATGGATTAGATCACTAGCCTCCCTTGGAGCTCTACGGTATATTACAGTCCTGCAGAAGAATTTCTTTCCTTAGCATAATCGTTTTCATAAAATAAGATTGGTAAAGTCAGTAAGCTCTTATATGATGGATTAATGAGATACTTCTTGAGGCTCTTGCTTCAAGAGGAATATTAGCAATCACTGCAGGGGCAAGTAATTTGGGATTTGGCGAATCTCTTCTGGTATTGATTCTGGTAGGGGTATCTTGGTGATACCTTACTGGTGACATGAAGATACCTTTGAAAATACTTACCTGTTCCTGAGATAATTGTTTTAATCTATTTTAACCTAACGCTTGTTTGGGGGGCTTGGGGTTTTTGGTCTGATGTGGTGGGGGTTTTTTGTTTTTGAAAACCACTCATATAATGTATATCTTAAAAGCTGCTGAGTTAAATGTGTACACTCTACAAGACTTTAGAATAGATCTTTGATACGTCAAATTATGCAATGAAGTCTATGTAGACAATTTTTAGTAAGATACATTTCTTCCTCTTGTTCTCTGTTTTCCTTTAGAGCAAAACTTGGAATGCCTCAGTTCCTCAGCCCTGAAGCACAGAGTCTTCTGAGGATGTTGTTTAAAAGGAACCCATCAAATAGACTAGGTTGGTTCATTTATTTGGATCTTTGAAATAAAAGTAGTTGGGTTGAGTTGATTGTTTGAAGAAAGAAGTTGCTAGACACCCTCAAGCTCCAGGGTGGTCAGTAAGATTTGGGTTTAGATACCATTTCTTGTTAGTTTGGATTGTGACTTCCTGGGTTTCACTAATGAATGGTTACTTTCTTGGACCAGTGACTCTTAACAGTAAGCCGAAGCTTTGTCAGTGTCAGAGCAAAGAATATTTACTCACTGTATTTGTGGGCTTCTTGTACTCTGTTTGCCTCCCTGATGAGGTGTACACTACTTGAGTATTTTACATCCTTGGAATATTTCTGTATTTACAGTTCCCTCAAATAACCATGTCTATGCAAGTTTTTTTAGAAAGTAACTAATATTTAGTGCAATCTTCAAAGGCTACCCAAAAGTGTTTAAGATACAGTATCTTCTTTGTTCAGGAGCTGGTTCGGATGGAGTTGAAGAAATCAAGAGGCATCCTTTTTTTTCTACTGTTGACTGGAATGTAAGTACAAAATTAGCCGAATGATAAAGCTGTTCTTAATTTTTCTGTGTGTTGTGTAGCCTTATAGGTATTTGCATCTGAATAGTGCACAATAAACACTGCAGTACTGCTGACTGTTATGTTCTGTCTTCTACTATAATCTTACTTGGCATCTGGAGCTGTAGTATCTATCGTATTGAGAGTATTAATTATATATTGTGCATTTACTTTTTAAATAATTGAGTTGCAGCATTCTAAAGCTTTAATTGTCTGTTAGAGCATTTGTAGTTGGGAGAGGATGCTGGTGTTCCCTGTGTACAAGAATCCTTCTCTTCAGTGTCTGTCTAGTACTTCCACGCAGGGCACAAAAACTCACTGTGACTGTAATTTGCTTTGACTTCTCTCTAGTTAGCCACAGCACATTCCTATTTTATCAGTCATATTCCATTCACAGTTGAGATACTGACTCTGGTGCTCAGAGATGATCAGAAGTCTGTATGCTTTCATGATTGCTTGCCTAGATTTTTAACAAGCACCTTGATGCTTTTCCTCTGCAGTTCTCTAAGCTTTTGAGATGTTTCTGAAACACTCGCAAAACTAAGATGTTCTATATCAAATAAATGTACTCTGAAAACACTCCTTTGCTATAATGCCTACAAATGGATAGGCACAATAAATAAGTTGTTGCTGTGCTGACAGGACTACCTGCACTGCTAGCCAATACTGTACTCAACGGTTTCTTTAAAGCCTGTTGTCGTTATCCTTCTCTATCTCTTGTATTTACTTCGGAGAAGGTGATTTTCTAGCTGTATTTATGCAGCATCTACCATAGAGTGCTGATTAGCAAGTAGAGTTTTCAGTAACAGCAAAACTTTGCTGTTTTATGTGAGTACACTTCATAAGAGAAGGCTGTGTTGTTTATGGCTTGATTATCTACTTTTTTAAGGGCTGATATTGAGATAAATACCAGCAAGGAAGTTTGAAAGATCTGCAGTTCTAACTCTTTCTTTTTTCTTTTTTTGTTCATAATTTTTTTTTTATTTGACAGTGCTTTGTATTTATTTCACTATGGTGGTGTGGATGACCACTTCTGTATTGTCTCATTATTTCTTTGGGATGAATTCAGGTCCCTTTTCCTTGTTTTTTGTTTTGTCTTTTTTTTTTTAAATTAAATACATTGCGTGTTCTTGTGCAGGAAAATTAAATGAAAAGAGCTGCAAAAAAAAAAAGGTCTGAAAGGATGAGAGAAATGTCAAGAAAATGTTCTCAGAACTTTCTGAACTTTGCATGGGGCTTCACCATCATTTGACATGAAATTTTTTTCTTCCTTAACTGTAAATGGGACTTGCTGCTGATTTGATGTCACTTGGGCAATGCATTTTTCTAAAGCATGCTGGGTAAAGGAGGAAAAAAAGGAGGAGCCATTGGTCTGCTTTCCCTTTCCTCCCCTGGACTTAGTTTAGTAGATTAGGAAAAACCTGGAACAGAGTTTTGAGAATTGGCAGTTCCTTACCAAGAGGGACACGTGTCACTTGTGAGAGGTCTTTGTCTGGGACCCAGATTAGAAGGGTAAAGCCTGTATTTCGTATCTTCCCTCTGGGGTGGTTTTCTCAGGCTGGTGGCAAAATAGCAGTGAACCAGGTCTGAGATGATAGAAGGTATGATGCACTATGGCTGTTTCATGTTCTTCTGGATAAGCCAAAGATGAACTAGTGATAAGTAGCAGCCTGCTGTGGTAGTTGTAAAAGTGCAGATCTGTAGGCAAGGCAGATTCAGGAGGATAAGGAAAGAGCTCTGTATTATTTGATTTGTTTGGTAACATTTCCTGTAGCATTGCAAATCAAAGGTACATGGAAGTAACTCAGTCTTCTGTATGTATTTGCGGGTTTCTACTTGCTATATATTATTCAGTCTTTCAGAAAACCATGGAAGTTTCATTCACTCTTAATTATATGGCTTTGTCCTTCTACTTCAGAAACTGTTCAGAAGAGAAATTCAACCCCCATTTAAACCTGCTTCTGGAAAGCCAGAAGATACCTTTTGTTTTGATCCAGAATTCACAGCAAAAACACCAAAAGGTAATTGTGCATGGTTATAAATTGGTGAGGTTCACAGGACAAGAGGGGTCAAATTAATGTTACAGCAACAAGCTTACAAAGAGAAAAAGCCAGTGACAAAATTAAAAGGAAAGCGTACAACAGGGTTCCAGTACTTTGAAGGAGTATGTTGTCCTCGGTGGATTCCTGTTCTTTGAAATATTCTGCTAAATTTTGATTCACCCACAACAACAACAACAAAAAAAGCTGAGTTACGGTTTCTGGTTATGGTTTAATGTCAGACATGCAGTGTTTGGCGGGGGGGGAGGTTGTTTAATACTAAAAGTAAACTAAATTTGATTCCAGCAGTGATTATTATCATTATTAAAACTAAATCCTAAAACTTATTCAACATCTAGCGTTGCCCTTGTTTGCTTCCCTTCCCGCAAAACATTTCTTCCAACATATCTCCTGAACGTTACAAGTTAGCCTTGCTAGGATTTAGCCATGCTAATCAAATGTGTATGCCACTAGATTCTCCAGGAGTCCCGCCTAGCGCAAATGCACATCAGCTCTTCAAAGGATTTAGTTTTGTTGCAACTACTACTGTAGAAGATCATAAAATATCACCACTCACCAATATACTGCCAATAGTACAGGTAACACTTTATTTTTGGGGAAACTTTTTTGACGTGCCAGAGATTGACCAGTACTTAGTGTTTACAGTCTGTTCTTTTTTGGCTGGGGAGACTATTAAAAAATGTGCATTATTAAAATGCTTCTGTGGGATATTTTTAAATTTTAAAAAGTGAGTTGCTGTATTTCTGGAGACAGACTGCAAAAGAGAAAGCACGGGCAAGCAGGAGAAACTTTTGCTTTTGGAAACAATATTATGTCAAAGAGAACCTTGTTGCTTTAGGTGATGGCTTCTGTTTGTTTTTTAAAGCAACTTCATGGAAACAGTGCACAGTTTACTGATGTATACGAACTGAAGGAAGATATTGGTGTTGGTTCCTACTCTGTTTGCAAGAGGTGTATACACATAGCTACAAATATGGAGTTTGCTGTAAAGGTATTTTGAATAAATTTCACTGTGACAGTTCTGAAATCATTGTGTAGTAGATTTGCAAACTTAAATGCCTGGATTTTGTAGTTACTGTAGCTGTTTACATGCTGTGAGAAAAGAAAAACAGTTTTTTCTTCATTTGTTTAAATTGCATATTGGCTTCTGTAGCTCTTCTTGTGGGTGAAGTGTGACCTTGAAGAACTGGCTGTGCAATTACAGTCTCGAAGCTTAAAAATATTGTACGATGATGAGCACACCTGAAATAAAAGCCACAAGGGTGGAACTGGGCTGCCGGGAAGCAGTGATGCTTCAGACAGTCCATTGCATTTCCTTGTCCCTTGGAGCGAATAGACTGCATTAATGATACGGTTCTAACTGGTAGCAAGGACAGAGCAAGAAATGAATGAACAGTGGGATGTGGAGCTGGAAGATGAATTAGTCATGATTAGTAAGAAGTAATAAACTCTAGAAAACTCCTTATTCTGTTGTTGAAATACAAAAAAAAATCTTTATTAAATAGATGTTGTTTAGCAAAGTTGTTTTTCCTGTTGCTATATTTTGCAGATAATTGATAAAAGTAAGAGGGATCCCTCAGAAGAAATTGAGATTCTCATGCGTTATGGACAACATCCAAATATTATTACTTTAAAGGATGTATGTACTTCTTTTTCTCTGCTACCTCTTACTACAGAGTAGTCAATAAATAAATATAGCTGTAGGGAGTTTATTGGAATTTATTAAATTTCTTTTAACTAGTAAAATATATTAGGAGAGCAGTACATAGAGCAAAGTGTTGAGTATTTCAAAATGTGACATTGTCCTGATACTAATTTTTTCTAAATGCTGTTTAGTGAACTTGAAGTGAGAAATGATGTAAAGGTTAGAAATGTTATGTTTCCTCTTATTTCAAATGAGTAGCTGATGTGTTGGTAACCTGAATCTGAAAAAGCAGTTGCATGTTGTCCTGTAAATGCAAAGTACCAGCAGCGAAGAATTGTCTGTGGAGGGGAAGAGAAATGGGGAGTGTTAGGGCCACTCTCCTCTTACAATGGAAGTTCCTAGACTGAAAAATTTTAATTCTGAGTCATGAATTAACAATCAATTAACTCAACATGTCACAGATGACACATAAGCTTTCTTATACTTCATGCTTTAAGGCTCTTGAATTGCAGAACTACATTTTTCAGTCCCTGCTATTGGTGCTTTATGTTCATATGTGAATAGTAAACAATCTAGTCTAATTTCCACATTTATCAGGATGTATAGTTACAGGTGACCTTTTTTAATATAGATGTGTTTATTTATATATTTATACACTTGTTAAACTTCTCGCCAGGTGTATGATGATGGTAGATTCATATACCTTGTCACTGAACTGATGAAAGGAGGCGAGCTGCTTGATCGAATTCTCAGGCAGAAGTTCTTCTCAGAACGAGAGGCTAGTGCTGTATTATACACTATAGCCAAGACTGTGGACTACCTGCACTGCCAAGGAGTGAGTGATTTCTTCTGTAACGTAGCTTCCTTCACACTACTTAGAAGTAAAAAATGCCTTTTGTTATGTGCTTTGCTTGGCTTATCTTGATGGCAGAAGGGAAGAAGATTTCTGAGTATTTTGTGACAAAGGTGAATAATATAAACAACTCATCCTGTTATTCTGGCAGGCCCTTTTGACTCTACTTTTACAGTTTATGAAACAGCAGGTATTTGTTCTCATGCTTGTTGGCAAATGGTTATGTTAGTTCCAGTTGCATTATAAAAGCCTACTGGCTCGTATGACATTACTTGAACTAGATTTTTTTGTTACTTGAAAGTTGTGTAGAACTTTTAGTAAGTGTATTAACCTAGACAATAGTTTTTATAAATTGCAAATTATATACAAACAAATGTACATGCAACTTCTAAATAATAGATTTTAAAATTTCTTTATTTAAAGGTAGTGCATCGAGACCTTAAACCCAGTAATATTTTATATACGGATGATTCAAATAATGCTGATTCTATCAGGATTTGTGATTTTGGATTTGCAAAACAACTTCGAGGAGAAAATGGTCTACTTCTAACTCCATGCTACACTGCAAACTTTGTGGCACCAGAGGTATCTTAAGCTGCCATGTGTTTTCTCTGTGCTGTTTTTGATGCATCAAGTACTTAAACTTTTTAGCAGTGATTAAAAAAAAATATTCTGCTAGTTTTCCATAAATATCAGTACACATACTTTACAAACACTGGTGCATATGTTTATAATAAACCTGCTTTAAAAATAGTAGAATCCACTCTCAAAAATAAGATGTAAGCCTTTTGAGAATCTTAAGAGCCGGTGTTCTGGGAACAAGAATTGTTGTTGACAGTTACTGTAACCTGTATATTGAAAAACAAATAATCACACCTCTGAAATTATCCTGGGATTGACTTACCCTTCCATAGGCTGTGTTGTGGTTTTGGTTTGGCGTGTTTTTTTAATATATGAGAAGTCTTTAACGCTCTTTGTTTTATAGGTTCTCATGAGACAGGGATACGATGCTGCTTGTGACATATGGAGCTTGGGTGTTCTTCTTTACACAATGTTGGCAGGGTGAGAAATATTTCTTAGCTTCTTGTTTACCTAAAATTCCAGCATGCTGCATGAATCCACGCTTTCATTAAAATCGTAAGATATTACCTCACTGATTTGGATGCAGAATGGCAAAGACACTGAAGTGGAACAGGAAGCTATAAGTAAATGTGTGCAAAAACTAGGCTTGTCTTATGGGTAGCTTCAAGGCTTCTCTTTTCTATAGTGCTTAACTGGGGGATGCCAAAGACTCTCCCCAGTTTCCAGGAGAGAATTTAGTCTGCAAAAGTATGTGGTGGTTTTCTTCCTTCTCCTTCTGCCTCTTGTCCTCCCCACCCGAGTACCTTTGTAGTCCACTTGACTTTATTTTGTATCTCCTGCCGCAGGCTTGACTGCTGGCCCTTTTGTAGAACACACTGGCTTTGTAACCTCTTAAGTTTTCTAAACCTCTGAAATTTCCTTAAGCACTATGAAGCGCTTAATGGCCGAATGACAAAATTTTTTCTGAATTCTGCCCTAACAGAAAAATACCAGATTTCTTTGTCTTATAGATAAATACTATCTATTGGAAACTGTTCTTCTTGATAAATTTGTACCTCTACATGTAAAATCACCACGACCACTACATTCTGTTGTCAACACTCAGATTGCTGTGTGATTTAAGTGCAGGTATGCAGATACTGGGCATTATACTGCCTGCCGTATAAGAAACTGCCTGCCTTGAGAAACATTGTATGAACAAAAGGTATGGCAGGTCAAAAGTATGAGGGAGGAATGGTCCGGCATGAATTCCTGTCTTTCCATTTTGTTCCTCTCAAGCTCAGCTGAAAGATTAGAACTAAGTAGGTTCCTACACCTCTGTTGATGATGCTGGTTGATCTTTCTTCTATGCAGAGCTTTCAGAGTACTAAGATAGGATGCATGAAGCTAAATTATTATTGTTTGCAAGCTAATTTGAAATCTAAGGGGTATTATGGTGTAACTACTTAATCTGAGTAAGATTCGGGTTTTGTAGTTAAAACTAACTTGGTACTAGCCAGTGACCGTAGGAGATGCCAGAACATTGTAATACTCTTGACATTGTTAAAAGGTGTGTTTAAGTGATGCAGATTGGTTTTCAGATTTTTCCAATTTAGTTCTTTTGAGTTCATTGCAGTAGGATTTGTAGAAAGTAAGCCAAATTTACAGGAAACCGTGTAAACTGTTACAAGCCTCCAAAACCAATGATCTTGTGGTTTAATGAGTAAAAAACTATCCTGACAATTTTCTTGTCGCTTTTCCCCAAATGATAGCTATGTGTATATTGTGCTCATTCTCTGTCTAATTAAATGCACATACCCTAATCACAATGTTACTCCAGCTTTATTGGGCCATTCTGTTAGAGTACTGCTCCAGGTTTGGATTACTTTACATGCTCTGGTAATCTAGCATAATTTGTGTTTATGAATCACTTCTATTTAACTTGAAAGTCTGTACTGATTAGAATGTGTTACTGAGATATTAACTTCAGACATCTTTTTAGTCTGCATTTCCTATTTATTCTAGTTGATTAACCACAATTATGGGGAAAAGAAAATAATACAGTTTCAAGCATGAAATGCTAATATAAGTAGTATGTAAGAGTATACAGAGTGTTTCTGTCACCAGTGGGATATCTACTCAGAAAGATTCATGAGATTTTTACCAATTTCTTGCAGCTTCTTACCTATAACAAGGTGTGGTTTGTTTTTTTTTCTTTCCACAGCTATACTCCATTTGCCAATGGTCCTAATGATACTCCAGAGGAGATCCTGGTACGGATAGGCAGTGGAAAATTCTCTTTAAGTGGAGGCAACTGGGACACTGTTTCAGATGCAGCAAAGGTGTAAATGTGTTTTGTTGTTATATTTTTGTAGAATTCAAATGAACATCTACTGAACTTTATGAAGTAGACTCGTCTAACACAGTAGTTGGCTGTTATTACCCTCAAACTTTATTGCAATGAAGGTCACCTAGTCCCACCTCCTGCTCCAAGCAGGGTCAGCTATGAGGTCTGACTGGGTAGCTCGGGGCTTTATTCAGTCTGACTTCAGAAACCTCCAAGGGTGGAGACTGAACAGCTTGCCTGGGCAGCCTTTTCCACCTGCTTGACTGCTGTAACGAGGAAGAAGCTTCTCCTAATTTCAAGCAAGAACATCTCTTGTTTTGCTTTGTCCTCTGTCTCTTATTCCTTTGACCATGCTGACTAAAGGAATGTCAGTCATCTTGGGTGCCAGGTCACACTGGTAGTTCAGGTTCAGTTTGCTGTCTGCGAAAACCTCCCAGTCCTTCTTAGCAAAGCTGGTCCCCAGCCAGTCAGTCCCCACCCTGTACCTTGGTGACAACTTCGTCCTTTCCAAGTGCAGGACTTCACATTTGTTCTTGCCGAATTTTGTATGGCTCTGGTTAGCCCACTGCTCCATCCTGCCTGGGTCCCTCTGGGCAGCTGCCCTCCCCTTGAACTCATTAGCTCTTTCCCCCGCCTCCAGTTTGGTGCCCCACTGCAGATGTGGCAAGAGTGCGCTCTCTTGCTTCCCTCAGGTCACTCATAAAGATTTTTAAATAAGGTAGGTGCCAGTATAGGCTTTTCTAATCATCAGTATTTTTTTATTCCTTGTTTTTATTGGACCAAAACTAAGTGTTTTTGTGATTCCTTAAATGGAAGGATGACTTTTTACAATTATCTACCTATAATAGGTTAATTTTTTTTTGTAGGGCAATTTCTTAAATGTTGTTCAACGCTGAAATTACCAGGTCTTTTGTCTTATTAGTACTTTCAGCAATTAAACTAGTACTTGAGCCACCAACTATATCTGGATACCTTGCCAGAAATTTTGATCAGCTTGATTATACAGCTGTCCTTTTATTTAAAGACTGCATCTCATTGATTACTGTATGTGTTTTCTGGGTTTGGAGTTGGCCTGGTCTGTAGGTATCTTAGTCACCACTGTTACCTTTTATAACGCTTGGCACTGATATGAAATCTTTTCCTGATCATTTGGAACTGCACTGTTTGTTCATTTCAGTAGGAGTGATTCAGAATACTTGCTGGCTGATGCTGCCTTAGCACAAGTAATTCACTTCTGTATATTTAAGAATGCTTAACATTTTGTACCTAAAACAAAGGGAACATTCTGTCAGCTTGTTCGTATTTTGTTTTCTTTCAAGCTATTTCTGTCTCTATTCTGCACCCTTCCCACCCAGCTCTTCTTTTGACCAACGTTGTAATTAGTAGCTTATTGCTAATGCTTCTAAACAGGCAAAACCAAGTGTCCATTTCGGTTGGCTTCACTCTTTATATAGCTCCTTGAAGGAAAAATTCTTTGATAGTATATCACTATACATAAATTCAATTGTAATACGTACTCAGCAGACCCCAAATGTGTAGTATGAGACATTTGCAAATAATACCTTTCTTCCATAAAATCTGTCTGCTAAATTTTAATAGGATTTCTAGTCTTTTAAAGATTATATAAATAATAAACTGAAATATGAAACACACAAACAGCAGTAAGTTTCTTTACAATGAAGGCTTGCTCTGTTAAACTGATTAAATAGTACAACACATTGTTTTCAGACTTCTGTGGTGTCAAGGCACAGAATGATCCAATTTATCTGCTGATTTTTGTGCGTGTTTCAATTGTGTTAATCCCTGCCACATAGGGTACTTCTTTTCATCGCTTCCGTAATTAATGCTTTAAAGTCTGTATAAGATTATTTTAACTGAATAATATGTGTGGGTTTCATTTTTATCTAGGACTTGTTATCACATATGCTTCATGTAGATCCACATCAGCGGTATACGGCAGAGCAAGTATTAAAACATTCGTGGATCGCCTGTAGGGACCAGCTGCCGCATTATCAACTAAACAGGCAAGATGCACCACATCTAGTAAAGGTAAAACAACCTGAAGGCTGAATGTTGCTTGAGCTGGTGGACGCGCAGTGAATTGGGTCTCTTTAGAGCTACAGACAGAACTCAATTTTTTTCTTTAGAAAAGAATTCGGCTTTCTTTTGTTTTTCCTGGAACATACATATGTAAATTACATAAGCAGACAAATTATTGGTAAACTAGTTTTTTAAACCTATGTGTGAAGGAAGAGATTTTTCTGGGTGTTTTCTTTTTAAAGATTAAGGTAGCTGTGGCCACATAGAAACCTGATGAGACAGTTGTCCGAGACTGAGCCTTCCACAGATTTCCTGGCATTCTTATTCAAGAAATCTTTTGGGATTTGTTTCTGTGACTGGCTCATATTGTGCTTCCTAACATAAATTAGTAAACTACGCTACACTTTTTCCATTGGTATTTTATCTGTTTGTTCTGTATCTCTGTTTCTGACTTGTGACACAAAAACATTCTACTGTATGCAGACAGTTTTTAAGTTGACTTCATTAGTTTTGTTGGATTCAAAAACCAAGGACCTGTGATAGCCAGTCTTAATTGGGCTGTCTTCATAAGTCAGGACCTGAATAGCCACTTAAGTGGCTGTATTTGATAAATTAATGCTAATGTTGCTTGGAAGATACTAATTCTGACCCATGTTAAAAGGTTACACCTACATCTAAGGTACGGGAAAGAAAAAGAAATGTCAGGCACCTGTGCCTAAAAACCTGGAGGGTTCAGCAATGGGGTTTTTTTTTTTTCAAAACAAACTTTAGAGAATGTGAATAACCTGCTTTAAGTCCTGTTTTTTTTTAATAGTTAATTAAGAACTTAATATTCAGTTGCTTTACTTTCTGGTAAAAATGACCTTTACAGCCTTGTATATGTTTCATTGTTCTCTAGGGAGCCATGGCTGCTACATATTCTGCACTGAATCACAAGACATTTCAGCCAGTGTTAGAGCCTGTTGCAGCCTCAAGTTTAGCTCAGCGACGGAGCATGAAAAAGCTAACATCAACAGACTTATAGATCCACTGGGACACCTTAGCAAACAGAAGCAAGGGGAAAATCCAATAAGTGGCTCTATTTTGCCTGACCTGTGATCAAAAGGCATCTATGGTTTCCTGCTACACTACTTGAATTCTGTAAAAGTCCTTTTTTTAAAAAGAAAAAAAAATCCACAGGTTCATACTGTGTTGTTTTACAGGCCGTATCTGTTAAGTTAATTTAAACATCAGGTACACCATAATGAATTTCTCTACACTGTCCTTTAAGAGATCTGTTGCAAATATTATTTCACATTCTGTATAGTTTTGCTGGGTTCGTTTAAAAAATGGTTTAGGGGACCGTTACCAATGACCAAGTTGTACATAAAGTGTCAGTGTGAGTTTTCACACCTTTAGACCCTGTTGTGAAGGACAAATTCTTAATTTTGTAATTGGGCACTTAATTCATTCAACTTAATTCATTTAACTTGCTCATTACTATTATGAAAAGCTGACTAATGTATTGTGCCAGTGTTAAATGCATTAGTGTTAATTTGGAAGGTCTGTGTTTGCATGGTGCCAGTAACTGAAAAGTTTATGTGAAAATACAAACAAAAGGGATGTGTAAGATTCTGCACTTTACCCATAAACTTAATTCGATCACTTGTGACCCAAAAGAAATGCTGATTAACGAATGGCCTCTTACAGGAAAATGAATATTTCTAGTTGTTACCACAAACGGTATTGTGTCCTGCACTGAGCTGGAGAAAGTAAGTATGTGTATAAACTGTCAAAATTATGGATCTAAATAACATTGGTACCACTTTAAGACAACATCATGCAATCCAATAATTTCTGTTATTTATATTGTCTATCCATTTGTACAATGTTACTGTTTCCTCGGCAGTCGTTTTCACTGAATATACCCAATATTAAGTTTGTTTGGCATATAAGGCAAACTGACACTTTATTATAACAAACTTGGCAGGTGGATTTTATATTTTATTTATTTGATTTTTATAGAACGTTGCTTCTATCTGAATCTGTTGCCGCATGTACAAATATTACAGAACATAAATGCAAAATTCTATTTGCCTAACTGTAGGGGTAGCTTGGGAAAATAAATAAGCCTTGCAGTGTGCCCAGATAAGGGAATTCTGACCAAGAAACTTCCGTTACGGACAAGTTACTGACAACATCCACTTGCCCTCTCTGTCTTGGTGTTAGGACTTCAGCTGTGATGGAGAGGAAGTTAATTTTGGGGCCAGAATTATCTTGGTGTTTTCTGACTCAAAACCAGTGCTAACCTCTAGTAGACTGGGAACTAATGCATTTGGAGATGATGAGCTTAAAAGTATTTTGAGAAGTTGTAGACACTGCTGTGCACTTGTACAGTCATGGTAGGATGATACACATTTTATATACTAAGTATATTGGTGACCAGCAGTCAGACTGTGAACGGTTAGAGAATCCAAGTGACCAAAAATCAAATGTAGTTCAGACTGATTTGTCGTCACTGAATTTCCTGTTCCCAGTACATTTGGTAGCCAATTACAAGACACCAGTGAGGGCAGAACTCGTCATTTTGAGACAGGAAAAAAAGCCTTCAGGAGAATTCTGGCCCAGCTGCCAAGAGTGGCAGTAGTAACTCGGATCTTAAAAGGCAGAGGGTGCTGGTTGGTTTGTGCTTATACCTGTGAAGTACTTGGTGGCATTGGAAGTACTATTAGATAAGCGGCTTTCTTTTGTTGTGGTGGGGGAAGATGGAAATTATCTGGCCAAATAGTTAGGTATGAATATATGTAGATTTGAGACTTAATGAATATAGCAAACATAGGTGTGCTATTTGTATCATTCAGAACATACCCCATACTAAATTTCTTGAGTGTTTGATAGATGTTGGAAGCTTTAGGGGCCATTTGTGGCTAGTTTTGAGGTGCCCGTTTGAAATGCTTGAATGCTTGTCAAAGAACACAACTGCTTCCTGGAAAGCTTATGGTTTGGTACAAAATCTGCCCCTTACGCAGCTGGTTCATCCTTCTTTTCATTACTGAAGGCTTTTGCCAGCAAGAGTACCTGTAAACCTTTTATCTACAGTCTATTGGTATAATTTTTTTTTGGTAAATTTTACACATGACTGCCAGAAGAATTTGAATTCACTCTAAGAAGAAGAAAAACCCAACGTGGTGGAAATAAAGCCACCTTAGCCAAGGTCAAGGTATAATGTGGGTTGAAACGTGCTGGTAAGAACTCTGTTGCAGATAGAGGGTGATGCAAGGCGTGGAACACAACGAAAATGTCAAACTTGAATTGTCTTCAGCTTTCCCGTAAAGTAGCAGCTGGTCTTAAATGGCTTTAGTCATGAATCATTTAACAGTGTTTATATTGGTATTTTCTTTTAGCTTGCTTAGAAGCACCACATTATAAGCACCTTAAAAGCATTTTGCACAGAAGCAGCTGAAGGTACTTAAGTTCTTCTTGGTGTGCAGCACAAAGGTCGTAAGAGGAAAAAGTACACAAACAAGATGGATGTTCGGGTTCTTAGCAAAGAATTTAAAACATCATCTATAAAATTAATGCTGCTGGTTTTATATCGTTACTAGCCTCTAGTGCAAGTGGTACTCCTGGGCTAAAAGCAAGGTTTCCGTGACTGGAACATTACAAAGTTGTATTATCGCAAGGAAAACATATGGACAAACCCCTTTGTTATATCTGACAGGCTGGCCAGCGTACGCTGGTGTGCCAATTTCAATCATTAATTTGGGGGGAAGGTTCACTTGCTGTGAATGTTTCAGCATATCAGTCTTTGAAACATTTTGGATACGCAGGGATACAAAAGAGTTCACTTGCAGTTTACTTTTATTATATAGTGGTTAGTGATCATCTTTGTGATACTTCTTTTAGAATTTCTTGCATACTTCTCATCCTCTTTTTCAAATTTAGGTTTTGTTCAGTTAAGCAATTACATAAAAGTAGCATGGTCTGCTCATGAGTGATCAGTTAACTGAAATGGAAGAACGTTTAGTTTGAATGTGCTTTTGGCTGGAGTGAAAGGTTAGTGTAAATTGTTTTACTTTCATATCATCTCTGCACAGTTCAAGATTACAAACTAGTTATGATCTTACTATCTTACTGATTTACTTTTGAAAAAAAAGTAAGAGTGAAATTTTTACAAAGGCTTATAATTACAAAGAAATAGGCATACATACTGTATTGTTAGAGGAATTTCCAGATAACTAATTAATACCTTAAATGAGACAATATTTTGGATACAGCTTCTGTTACTGCCAGCAAAATAGCTTCTACTCTGATGTTTGGTAAAGGCAATTATAAAGAAATGCTGGTTCTCAAGTGCACATAGGGCCTGATAGATTCTCCCTAAGGAGAGTACGTTCCCGCAGACGTCAGCTGTAGCTGGAGCAGGCTCCCGGCATGTTTTGCTGTTCTTTCAGCCCTTTGATACCACAATTTCTATCTTCAGTTATCCTTTTGATAAAAAGCAAGGAACTCTGTTGTATATTCCTGTTACGTATCCAAAAACTAAGCATCAATATCAGCCAGTGGTGCATAATGGAGAGTGCCCGTACCAGAGAGCATTACCATGGGTGGATTCATTTAAGCCACTCTTTTTGTGGTCTCAATGCCGTTAGCATGTTGTGTGTGGGGGGGGTTTCCCATTACGCTTAAAACTAGTACATTCTCTTTGACCATGCGAAGAGCCTAAGGTGTAGGTGGTCTAAGCGTAGTGTCCAGCTGAGGCCTGTGTTGTAGTATGGTTTAAATGTTCTCCTTGCATTCAGAGGAGGCATCCAAAACCCCACCCAAGTCAGTCATACTGCGCTTGAAGTCAGTCTTCCATGTTTTATTCATTTTCCAAAGCTAATCTTAGTATGTCCAATAGTTAAAATTACCTCTAGCAAACTTCAACAATTGGAAGTTCCTTGCAATGTAATTATAAACTGGTCATTTGCAGTGACAGATTGCTGCATCCGGTACTTGGCACTCTGCCCCCAAACGTTACAATTAAAAAGTTGAGATAGCTTGTAAGAGTTGAGTTAAATGAATTACACAATACTATAGTAACTATCCCGATTTGTATCGTATCCATGAAATTAGGCTAAAACATCAATGCGAACATGGGGTTTTTTTGGACTTCTGTAGCACTTTTCAGTCCTATCCAGAATTAGAAGTTTGCAAATATTTGTGGGAGGGAAGGGAGGAGCAGGTTTTTCTTCCTCAAAGTTTTCAGAGGACTTCTGAAGCCATGATAATAGAGTCCTTATGTCATCCTGAGGGAACTCCATATGATTAAGGAAAAAAAAATCTCTCCTTGAAAGTTTATTCAAAAACTTTCTGGGGTATGTATTGATACCTGTCGGTAACACCCTTACGCTGTCGTTCACACCGTACCGTCCTTCTGCGTTAACCCCCCTTTAGTTAAGCGCATTCTGAATACTGTTTGACCCCACTTCAGTGTACTTGTTAAATGTTTGCTCCCCCAAAGTATGTTGTTGTTAAGCCTATGCTTTCCTTTGGGAATAGAAGAATTTAAAAAAAAACAACCACATTTTAGAGTATAGCTAAAACTAACTTGAGTTTTATAATAACTTATGTAATTAGAAATCCCCCCCAAATAATCAGTGGCTGGTTTTCTTGAGATTTTTCCTATATAATGAAAGCAAACTTTCTTTGAAAGCTTTAAAAGATATTTAGTTGAGTATATCTCATGATAATTAAGATTTGGGCAATAGCTTATTACCAGCAGTGAGTCTGAATAACACTGAAACCTGTTTTGGGGCTTTTTATGCGAGAACTGAAGAGATGCTCGAGGTGGATCTCCTTTGCAGGACAAAGTGTTCCTACTTTGTGTGTTTTGCATTAGGCTTATGAGCAGCGTTTGCTAAGTAATTACATTGTCATAATATCCCAAGCACTTTGGCATCTTGCACTGATACTCTGATTAGAGCTAAAACTCCTCTGGCACGTGACTGGCTATAAATCTCAATATCCGAAAGGGCATTAATTGAAAACAGTGTGCAATGAATTACATGCTCTCTGAGGTACTTCAAAGATGAAACTATACAAAAGGTCCCCGTTATCAGATATTGTAACTGTCATTTCTTTCTCTAAGCATATTGTGGATTTTGTATCATATTGTATTTATTTCATTTAATTTTAAAAAAAAATGTTTTCTTTAAAGCTCTGTATATATTGACATTAAAGTTTGCATTGTACTACGTTCTCTTCTCCTTGTAAGGCTGAATCTAGTAGTGCATTGTATGGTATGTTCTTTTTCTTTGCACTGTGCTGCTAAGAGATACTATTGCCTTGAATTACGACATGCCAAAGACAACCTCAAAATTGTATTTATTTTTGTTAAACTTTGTGAATAATGATAAAGGTACAGTTTTAAATAGCTGGCAGTTCCTTGAGTACTAGAATAAAAAGGTTGCAAATTCATAGTATTTTATAATTGACAAAAATCCATCATTTATGATTTGGAAGTTCATCAACTCCTTTTTTTTAAATTGATATAAAAACCAATAAGCGAACATTCCTAAATTAAGTGTACTGTGAATTGCATTATTTGGTAAACCTTGCCAAAAATTGCACATACATCAAGAGCTGTTTATAAATTTATACTCACACTCGAGTGTTTCATGCCACACTTTCAATAAAACATACATTCACTGATAGGATTGATGTATTAATTTAGGGTGGGATGATCTGCCTTCTGTATGTTTTGCAGGTATCTATTCAGCTTTGGCTTGGTACATTAGGAGGAAATAATTTTCCTGCAGAGGTCTGGTCCTTTGAAAACACAGGCACTTGGGTAATGGAGGAGAGTAATCCCATTAAAAAGTGACCTGCACACCTGGTCAGAGCTAAGTATGTGCGTCAGCATTTGCGGTGCGAGGTCTGGGGAGCTGTGTTAGGCAGCTCTGCCTCCTGGCACCGCTTCGTCTTCGGATTTAAGCTGATAAATTGCTGCAGGTTATTGAACTCTTCTGTCTTGTACCTGAACCGTTACTGCGAAGCCAAATGTGGTTGATCTCCTTACTGGTAAGTGATGGAGCAGCTCAGTGTGCAGCTGGTAATCCCCATCACGGGACAAGAATAGGAGATAACGTGGATATAATAGCATTGAAGTTAAATTGCAGTTTCTGGACTTAAAATTCTTCTAAGGTAACTAGTGTTGCTGTTTGTACTCAAAATGGGTTACAGATACAGTGTTTTTCAGTTACCCTGTCAGTCCACAGAAGGGATTTTTCCACGATTCCCTGAAGTAAGTCCATCTCCTGGATGATGTTTGCTCACCCAATAAAGCACTTTCAGGCCAGTTGCCTGGCCCAGTGCTTCACTATGGTTTGGGGGTGGTGGTGTTTCTGGTTTTTTTGCTTTTTTTAATGTTTTCATTAATAAATTGGTAACTGAAATAAGAAAGAAAAAGCAGGAGCCAAATAAAGACCAAGGTTTTTGTGGGAGAGGGCTGTTCGTTGCCTCTGCCCAGCAGCGCCGGCCGGCAGCGTGCCGGGGGGCTCCTGTGGTTGGGCCAGGGCTTGGCAGAGCAGCGGCGGTGGTGGTGTGGTGGTCCTGAGCACTCCTCCCGCAGCTGGAGAGCAAACTGCGAAGCTCTGCCTGGAGCTGGGACAAAATGGGTGACTGAAGCCGTATGGGAGGGAACGTCTGAGAGTTTACAAGATGGTGGTGATTTCTCTGGTTTTATTGAAGGTAGGCAGGAAAGAATAACAAAACTGGGCAAAAAGTTTACTTTAAAATAATTTTAAAACAATGGGGGAAAAAAGCCTTGAAAGCCCCAGAGTCTCAGGTAGTGCGTTCCTGTAGGCTTGGTGAAGGTGTCGCTGCTGGGAGAAGAGAAGGCATGGATTAAAAGCCAACCAGCCTTGCTCATCAGATGCTGGTGAGTGTTTTCAGAAACCAAGGACAGGGACAAGCCAAGGGTTAGAAAGGAGACTACAGAACGTGCCTTAATCAATTGCACCCTGCTCATTTTGCTTTCCTGCAAACGTTGGTTCTCAGAAGCTGTTTTCCCTAATTCATCCTTGAAGCTTTATGACTGTAAGAGGCACCTTCCCGTATCTGTCTCTTGTGCTTTTGTGGGGCGGGAAATGTTTTAAGGTGAAGAAAATACTTGAAGATACTTAAAAATGTTTACTTCAGCTGAGTAGCTTTCCAGAGGTAGGCGTCAGATCAAGTTCGCATCCTCAACAGCTGTATTATCATGCCGGACACTGAGGAACTGCGACATCGAGGAGACCAGACTGTGTTTCTCCTTGAACGTAACCTGTTCAGTGACGGACCTCGAGGATGGCGAGCGGGAGGTAAGGACTGAGACCACAGTTCGCTGATACACCGGTCTTAGCAGAAATCCTAAATTAAGAGCCTCTCTTTTTAGACTGCTCCTTGTCTTTATGAAGGTTAAGGTTTCCTACCGCATGTGGTGCCCTTCCAGCAGGGCGGCAGCGGGGCGGTGTGTGTGCTGCTGCCATGCCATCCTCCACGTCGAACGCATCCTTGCCCGAGCACTAGCACGTACCAGGAGGAGATAGCAGGTGTCTGCTGGCGTATTTGCTGAAATATGGATTTAACTGTATTTATTTTAATTTTTGTTCAATAATTTTGCCCCAGAACTTCTAGGGAGTTTCTCTTAAAGAGGCTGGGCCTTTTGTGGGCCTCTTGAAAGGCAGAGAAGCGAACTTTTGCCAGAGATGCGGGTCAGTTTTCTTCCTTGCCGTTCTGCACTCCCTTAAAGACAGTTTTATGCAGCGCTTGGGCAAGAGCTGCCGTGCAGCTCCCCCCTCGGGTCTGTTTCGCTGCAATTCCAGCCTCGGAGCAAATTCACACTCCACAGCGCAGTGTCACCGCGCGCAGCTCCGGTGACAATTTCGGCGCACACTGCGCCCGCGGCGGCGCCTGTGCGGGGTGTCGGGGGTGGCTGAGGCGGCACTCGCCGGCCGGGGCCCGTCCCGCCGCCCGGCGGAGCTGCGGGGGCCGCCGCTGGGGCCCGTCCCCGCCCGGCGGAGCTGCGGGGGCCGCCGCTGGGGCCCGTCCCGCCGCCGGGCGGTCTCGGCGCTCGGTGCAGCGGGCGGCGCGGCGCTGCGCTCCCCGCGGCGGCCGCCAGGGGGAGACACCGCTCCGCTCCGCACCGCCGCCGCGGGGGGGGGCGCTGGGAACATTCCCACGGGGCTTTTTTCCCGTACGGAAACCTTCAGACGCCGCTTACGGCTGGAGGATACGCGGCAAGGAAGGCGGTATTGCAGTTCGGCTGCGGTTTATTATTATTGCGTTTTATTATCCTGCTGAGAAGGCCCCGCAGTCCGGGGCGCGGCGCCGCCGCTGCTGTCCCACGGCCAACGCTCCGCCACGGGGACTGCAGAGGGGGAAAGGAGGCGCGGGCCTCGATTTTGAGGTCAAAACAGAGATCAGGTGGATATTTTTAGTGATCTTGCGAAGCTGTTGAACTCCACTTGAGCAGAAGTGCCTTAGACGCCTGTACGTTTGTATATACGACTTTGTACGTTTGTATATACGACTTTGTACGTTTGTAAATACGACTTTGTACATATTTACTATTTCGATGAGGGAATTTTTTTGCAACTTAATACGCCGTGATATTCCCGGGTCCAGCACCTGGAGCAAATCCTAGACTAGACAGGTTCTCGTTAAACCATGCTGGTAAGACAACACTTCGGGAATAGAAGTTGTTTAAGAGCTCGCCTTGCCAGGTTAAAAAGCACACCGTCTGCCTTGCTGAAGGGCGATGGAGAGACACCACTGCCCCATGTCACCGCCTCCTGTAAGGGCTAGTGGGGGGGGGCTGTAATAACTCATTAGCCGAGACTTCTCTTAAGTACGTGGGGTTTCTTATATCTTAATTTATACATTTATATCGGAGGCCGCCTCTGTGCGGGGCACGTACATTTCCTTCCGACGCCACATACGTTATCGCTTGTGCCAGTCTTAGAATCAGTGCTTTCATGGTGCTGCTCAGGCTCCGCGGCGCAGAAGGGGGAGCAGAAAATCTGCATTAATAACCAGCTTCAGTCGGCTAATTCCCCCCACACCAAACCAGGAACGTATCCTTTAGCGGTCTTACTAATTTTCTGTGCCTCATGGAAAATGATCAAACTCAAAAATAGCTGAAAGAATTAATTTAAATGCTCCGGCAATGGTTGTCAGTGATGGAATACGCCACCAGAAGGGCACGTCTGAGGAAATTAGTAACGTAACTGAAAGTTCCCAGCAAACTACTGACAAAGGCAATGTAAACTCGGTTTCAAATTAATTCTTGCAAATAAACATTTGAAATGCTACAGGCCAAATTAATATTTCAGAATTCTTCACTATTTATTACTGTGCTTGATTTTCTTACTTAAACATATTTTGGGCCTAGGGCTGTTAAGAATTTAATTTTTGAGGTACTTTAATGAATTATAAAACATGTTTTAAACAGAAATGAATAACTAATAAATGCCAAAAGTGATTAATTTTCTGAAATGTGGAAAGGCCTTTGTATTTAATTAAAAAAAAATGCCCTAAATTGTTGGAAAGTAAAGACAAAGAAAATCTGAAGTGGAACAATTGAAGTTTTGATTAACTTGCTAAATCACAACTGGTTTTCCCTTTGCTGTGGCATGGCTGGGCCGGGGAGGCACCAGCTGTGGTGCTGCGCAGGGTTAAGCCCTACTTCATCCTGAGCACCCCCTGCATGTTGCCTCGGCTCGGTGTTGTCAAGTGAAGAGCTGGTGAAATGACGCTAGCAACGACACTGGAAAAATATGTAGCAAAATCAGTAAAAAATGATCACAAGCATCCTTTTATTTTTTTGTAAAAGGCAGGGAAAGAGATTTCCTCTAGATGAGCTATCTGGGTGGGTCGCTGGTGTTGGCTGTGTAAAAGACCGCTGATGCGAGGACTGGTGTGGTAAATGGGGCACAAGGAAATTTGACTGTGGATTAACACACAGAAGCGAATAAGAAAGGTGCCTTAGGTTAGGGTGGAGGTTATTGGGTATCAGACACGTGAATCTGCCTTTAAAATACATGACCTGTGACAATTTGGGTGTCTTTTGGGTGACTCGTACCAGTGTCTGCTGTCTGATCTGCTTCTGCTACTTGCAGGTCACCTTGCTACCAGGGACGAGTTGGGACTGAGAGTGGTGAGGTTGGATTTAATTAGCGGCGCTTGCTCTGTAGTACTTACCTGATACAGTTCCCAGTGTTTGGTTGGATCTGGGATGTTCCTAAGCCTACCTGTTAGCATTTGGCAAAACACTTCCTGTAACACAAAGATAATTCTTGCTGGCTTGATTTTAAGGGATCATGTTCCCTCTGCATCGTTTCCTTGCGGTGCCGTTGGGAAAGTTGCACTGAAGGATATCTCATACTTTGGGGCTGACTCTGTCTGTAGTTTATTTTGGCTTGAGTCAAGCAAGCTTCCCACTGAACTCTGAAGTACCCTTGTTGGGATGCTTCTTTCCAGCTGGGACACAGTTACCTTTTTTTTTCTGACAAAAAGATTATTTTTTAATATTGAAAAACAGCTCTAGAAAGTAGCTTTGAAGTAGAACTATACTTTTTGGGAAACTTCTCCCCGGCACTGGGGAAGAGCAGCTGCGTGGTTTGATCCATGCCGTCCTCGTGGGGTGGTGGAAATGGTGCTGGGGAATGTTTTGCTCTACAGGAATTTGTGGACCCATTTGGCTCCAGGCTGTAAAACAAGAGACGTCAACCTTTTCTAATGACATTAACACTTAGGTGGGTGCATATCCATGATTTTGTGCTCTTCTTTACAGATTATGTTCTTTATATTAAGCCTTGCCGGTGCTGGGACGTCCCTCCCATGCCACCGGGACACCCTCCGCACCCACCCACGGCACGGCAAACCCTGGAGCTGCAGATCTACCAATTAAACCAGCTCCTCCCCCCTCTGTGTCAATAAGCAAGATGGGGCGTTTGGTTGCAGGATGGTGCTGGGGAGGAGGAGGCGAGCAGTGTTCGGTCAGTGCTGACGTTTGGGGCTCCCTTGGATGCTGTCCCCTGGGGAGGGTGATCAGGGGATGCGCCGCAGTGGGTGCCGGGGCCCCCCCAGCCTGGGTACTGCTGTCATCGGTGAGGGTCACCCGCAGAGAAAGACAAGTCTTAATTCACTCTTTCAATCAGATCCCATAGTTAGAAGCCGCCTTACCAAGGGCGCAGACCTGGGCGCTCTGTCCGCTGCCCAGCTGCCCGTGGCCATGCACACATGGGTGTCCGCTGTTTTGGGGGGGGACCCTCCCGGCAGCCCCCGGCGGGACCTGAGCTCTGGCTCTCCCGAGGGTGCTGGCTCCGGGCGGGCGACTCAGCTTCAACCTGGGAAAGGTCGTGATGGTGAATCCTTCCTTCTTCCATCTAGATGACTTCCACGCAGGGAGGTGAAACACCGGCTCCTGTCGCTCCCCGGCTTTCCGCGGAGGCCATGGCTGGGAGCCGGGAGGGGACTAAAGCTCAGGGGAGCAGGGATGGGGTTTTTTGAGTGTTGCTGACAATTTGTCAGTATGTACAAGTATGTAGTATAAGTATGTAGCAAGTTGTGTATCGCTAATGAACACAATCCTGATGGAAGTGATACATGCGTACTATTGTAAATAAATATAACAACACTTAAACATACTTTGTTGACTTAAATTACGTTTTTGGCTAAATACCAGCTAAGCTGTCACCCTTTCCTGCTGCAAACTCTATTCTGTTTAATCTGCGACAGCAGTGCGCAGGGTACAGCCCCACCAGAGCTCAGTCCGGAGCTGGAGAGGCTCTGTGTCGCGCAGTTGACCTTTGCGTTGGTGGTTTATGGTCTGGAGAAAGCTGTAACCTGGGAGAAGACTCCTCCTCCTTCGGCTGAGGACAGGTCAGTCTGTTGCCCACGTTCATCCTGCTTTGCCTTTCGGGGTTACCTTGCTTTGGGGAAACTTGCTGCTGACGGGTGCTACGCTGCATTGCCCCGCCTTGCTCCATCACACTGCGTTGGTGACTGATGTTGGCGGTGTGTCATTGCTTTTTCTGACACTGTTTTCTTCTGGGAGAAGAACCCATTCGTCATATCCTTCAGATAAGGCAGAGACACAGAAGTGGATGCAACTTTGCTCTGAACCACAGCTAGCTGGATGAACGGCAGTTTACTCATTTTAAATTGATATAACTAAACTTTTCCTGGAATAGTATGACATCAAGGATACGTGATTTTATACGACCATTTTTTTTTTGACCATTTTAACGTATTTGGTTTTAAGTAAAAAAAAAATAGTTGTAAGACTGAAGAGATTTTCCTAGTTTAGGTGAGCTTTTAATTTAAATTTTGAATCTGGGGCTTGTGTAATGCTTAAAATTATATGAGCCTCTTCTTGACATGGGGATTTATGTGCGCCGCTTCCTGCACGTTGAGACGAAAATACCTATCATTAATTTTTGTGGCTTGAAACCGAGCTTGATTTAGATGCTTTCTTCCCAAGGGAAGAGACATTTTATAAAATCACCGCAGTGGTAATTGTTTGGAGTTCAGAGTGAACTAACTTAAATTTCACATGAATCAATTTTGTACTGTAAATGATCTATGCCCTGGCACATGCCTTCCAATGTCCTTACAAATTATACAGAGCCAAGAATAAGATGATTTGCTGCCAGTGACACTTTGTAGACTATTCAGCAAAAGTGTTTGCTTGCAGATCTTGTTAGAGGGAAGTCCTGCTCATCAATGGGGTCAATAAAACACAAAGTCCTCCTGAATTTTCCATTCTTGTGTGCAGAAATGCACACGTGTTCACGTACATCTCAACATCTCTTCTACAAGGAGTTAGCAGGCGTTGGTTTTACACCTTACGGCCACCATTCCTCCTCAGCAGAAGACACAAAACCTTTGAGAACCAGAAATGTAGATGCTCAGCAAGGCTAGAGGTCTGACAAAGGTGTCCCTGCTAACTGTTTTCCAAAGGTGTGAGCATCATGGGGAGAGAAGTATTATTTGGGGTGCAAAGATAAAAAGCCGTATGCAGTTTAGGGCTTGGATGAAAACAGAAAGGGAAATTTTAAATAAAACCTCAAACAAAATTTCTGAATGGCTTAGGGGATAAAGTTATCGTAAAAAGACATCACCAGGAAAGAAGTGTTAGAAAATCAGTATATCTAACTGTGAAATTTTGCATTTCTTGGCAAGTTTCTTTAACCTGCTATACATTTTCCCTTATTTTTTAAGCTAGGATTTATAGAAAAGAGATAAAGTCCTCCCCCATCTGGCTTCAAAATTTCCTAAATTCTTTTTGCCTTGAAATTATTTTTCTTCAGAGCCTTTTGAATGCTTGAATCGATTTCTGTTTCTTCCCTTATTAATGAAACCGTTCATCCAGGAAAACTTTGGAGAAGAGAGATCTAATTTAGCGACCTACCCTAGTGAAAAGAAATAAGGCGAACACTCAGTTGGACCATCCAAAGGATTATTACTATTTCAACGTAAGCTATTTAAGAAAATGTCTATGGGGAAATATCTGGAAATGTAATAACTTAATCTTAAATATCACGAAAACAAAGCAAATAACCAAGTATATTGTAGAGACTGAGAACATGAGCAGAGACAGACGCTCCCCCAGGAGGTTTGTTTCAGGAAGGCAGAAAGTTTTTCTTTTGCTGCAACCTGACCCTGAAAAACAGCCTGTGCTGAAGCTTGCCACGACGGCACGCAGGTTGCTGGTTTACTGGGAAAAAGCTCTTTCTTTTAGTGTCTTGAGACTGTAGTACTTACATATGATGTGCTTTAAGGCCAGCAGGACGGTCGATTGTAAAGGTGACGTCGATTTCAGTAGTGTTTGCAAGTGCGGAGTTCCTGGTTGAAGGAAGGCTGTTGTTTACATATAAATTCTCTTCAGTTTACAAATTTTAAATGTCAAAATACCAAGGATCCTTCTCACCCCTCTTTGTTGGTATGTTAACTGATGTTTTAGAAGTATGAACCTTTCTGTCTGGGTTGTATTGTAAGTATATGAGGAATTATGTGAATGCATTACAACTGACCCAAATTTTTTGTTGTTGTTCACTTAGCAGCTATTTTCATCCTCCTTTTATTAGCTCCGCCAAAAATGGCTTCTCTTTCTGGCTAACCTTGATGGAGTGACACAAAGCTGACCACGTGAGATAATTTTAGGGAATAAAGAAGAGATGGATGCAGCCACAGAGAGAGTGGCAGGCAGCGAGTGTGCTCCGTGCCCGCTAAGCTTCTGCCAGCTTATGGAGGTGGCCACAGGTTGGGCAGACAGGAGGGTGCGCGGGCGTTGGGCAGCTGAGGGTATTTTGAAGTCCCTTGTCAGAGCTTCGCTGCTGATCGATAGAGGGATCCTGGCAGAAATGCTTGCTGTAGGGTCGTGTCCTACCGCGTTGCGAATCTCTGCTCACTTAATACCTACCCGTGCAACACACCACTTCCCGAGCCGAGCTTCCCGCCCGTCAGGAGGGAACGGAGCCAGCCCGAGTGAAGTCTGACTTTGTTGTAGAGATGTCAAGAAAACCTGCACTCTGCCCATTGCCAGGCCTGTGCAGAGCAATTATTCATGCTGGAGACCCAATGCTAGGAGACATGGGCTCAGAGAGAGGGAATGTCTAGTACTAGTAGGACGAGATCATTGTACTGCAACTTGAATGAAAGGCATATTTTTTTTCATAACAAAGATAAGACAGGCTGTGAAAGACACTTTTTTCCATGAAGGAAGAAGGCGTTATCCTGCTTAAATGATTTAGACAGACTTTATTTTCTAGGAAAGCCATGAGTCTCTTCATGGATCATTGTCTCCAAGCTGAGTTGCTCAGTGAGACCTTTCGTCTTTGGAAAAGAGACCCAAATAGTGTGAACTGAGCCGGTGACCTTCCACCACTGTAAGTCAGGAGCCATAGAAATGTTTGTCAACGCTTTGAAAAGAAACGGTTGTACTTGAGATGCTTTCCTAGGAAAAAGTCCTCAATATGGAGCTACAATGAGGCTAGGTTTTAGTGCAGATCTGCCAGGACACATAGGTTTTCTTCTTCCTGTGAAATAAAACATGGAAGTCGGCTGGGGTGTCTGAACTTTTGGGATATTATAAGGAAAATATTCAGTGCACCTTTTTTAATTGTTAATTTGGGTGAGGTGAACTCTGTTTATACTTAGTTTTGTAGAAGCAACACAAATACACTTGTAATATAGGAAGAAAAACAGTATTAAAAATTCTCCATGTGAGAACTTGGTTTGGTGGCCTCCCGTTTGGGGAGTGACATGCACTGGTCTGCAGAGAAAAATCCACAGGTCCCAATGCAACCGAAACACGCGCCCACCACCCCCAAAGGCATTTCTCCACTAATGGAGACAGGATCTTGGCCAAAGAGCATCATCGCTTGTTCTTGGTCAGGTTAAACTCCGGGGCTGGTGCAAAACGAGTATCTTAGTTTACTTCTGATAACCTGTGATCCTAGACTGGTCAAAAAATGGTGATTCTTCCTCCAGCAGAGATAGTTACTCCATCTCAATATTACCCTCTTTTGCTTTTCTCCCCCTCTTTGCCCTGTTCTTGACACGTATAGGAAAAAATGGTGTTACCATAGGTTGAACTGGGGGCTAACATTGGAGTCTAGGATATATTTCCAGTAAACAAGATTCCTGCTTGTCACTTGCAATACTCAATAACTACTGTTTTGTCCAAAACCTGTTTTTTCCCTTTCTTAAAAAAAAAGCAGGACAGCATTTCAAAACCACATGTCATAAGCTGTTTTCAGCACTACTGTGTTCTTCCCAGTCAGGTGCATTTCCCCGCTCACTCAGTGTTTGCGAGCACTTCCTCTCCTCCAATGGACGACATCCCCTTTGCTTACATCACGCGGTTGCCTTGCCGGATGACATCATAAGGAGAGTGGGAATCCTGCCAGGGATCCTGTTCAGTTTCTGCATCTGCTGTCGCCGTGTGAATGCCGCATGTGGTGCTTGGGCATCGCAGCTCTTTACATGCTGTGAATTAGGGCACGCAAATCTTTAACAAGCGGTGAAATAATAGAAAGTCAAAACTGCATTAAAATAAGTTCTTCCATAATATAGTGTTTTGTTACTATGGCAAGATTAACCTACAAAAATTGTTTATCCGTATTGCATCAACGTGGACAAGAGACGATGTGGAAGATGGGTGTCTTGCTTGATCGTGACCTGATGCCAGTCTTTAAGTTTCTACCCACTAATAAATATTTGTGGTCTATTTATAGAAATGAAGGAGAGGTGGGCGTTAGTTGGATTCGTACTATGGCTGGTGTGGTGCTAAAATCCCGCTGCTGTCAGGCATCAGGCATACCAAGCAGGTCTGCGCAGGCGTACTGTGCGCTGGGACTGATTTGATTTGTATGCGAGGCTGCAGCCAGGGAAAGCGTTGAATGGTTGCCCGTGGGATGTCTGAAAAATGTCTTTTTAAGAAAATCTGTATGAAAATGGAGGAAACACACTGCCATGTAGGGGAAGTTCTTGTCGATGTGAAATAATGTGATTTTTCTTTTTCTTCAGACATGGCTAGGCCTGGTTGGAAATTACCTTGTTTGGGTTTGTAGGCAGGAACATAATTTACTCATGTAAATGGTCCGTAATGTTAATTCCTCCTAAATCATCACATCGATATTAGTAAGTTGGCAAATAATAATTCAAAACCTGCGTGGTGACTCTCGGCCTCTACATAAGGCAGCATTCCAAGGAAAATGAGTTGATCCATCTTTATGTTGTTTTGAAAGAGGATGCGATTTGAACAGAGCGGGGTTTTCAATCAGACACTCATGCCTGGTTGGATTTGCTTGTCCCTGGAACAGGCAGCTACAGAAGACACTGTCTCATTGTCTTGGGTGAACGAGAAGTGTTGGACCTGGCTTTTAGGAGGAAAAAGCAGTCTTCTCGGCATACGCTAGCAGGTTGAAATTAACAGTAGATGGGAAAAATGAGCAGCTTCTGGTTTCTTGCATGTAAATCATAGGAGTGAAGGAGAATAATATTTTTTGCAACTTTTAGTAAGACTAGTGTTATTTGTAGACTAGAATACCGAACGCGCTGAAGTTGGTATTGTGTATGGAAACCCACTGAGGGTCACGGAGGACTCTTCCCTGAGAATAACCATCTGGGAGGGAATTTTTGAACACCAGCGAGGCTTGTCTTGGCAAGTTCCTCTCAACCCTATCTTCTTTCAAAATCTTTATCTTACTTCTCTTGATATCCTGCCTGTTTGGGATTTTGTCCTTATGCTGAGCACAAATTAGAGCTTCTGTTAGTCAAGTGGCTCTAATCCACAGCGGTAGAAACAAAAACTTGGGCTCAAAACCCTTATGTTTTTGTTTGTGGTTTGTTTGGGGTTTTTGGTTTTTTTGGGGTTTTTTAAATAGGTTTATGTTGAAAACTCTCATACTTCAGTTTGTTTAATGAAACAGTAGGAAGGTCCTAACTGATATGCGCACAGCCTCAGATGGAAGAAGACAAATCTGATTTCTCCTGAGACTTTTTCACGTTTCCTTCTATAAGTTAATAACGTATTGGAAATCTTTTGAGCTTGGACAAAACCCACTTACATTGTCTTGGCCTGTAGTAAGAAACAGGGAGGGAAGTCTCCATTCCCCTCCTTTGGTGGGGAAAGTATAGTAATATTGCTGTATGTAAGTGTACATTGTTTACTTTCTGTTGTAGATAATTTCTTGAAAGTATAAGCACAGCGTGTGAACATACCTATTTTCTTACTTTACCTGGTATAAAAAGGAAATTTTAATTTCCTAAGTAAAAACTTTGAACTCTAGACACTCTTAATAGAATAAGGAAAGCTATTTCTTGCTGTTACTTACTGTTCTGGAATCTCCATCACATAGAGATGGTGCTCCTTAAGGCCAACAGACTTCAATGCTATGAGCAGGCTTGAAACCGAGAGCAGCGTAATTGGCACAGGCAAAGTTAGTGCATCATTAAATGAGAAAGCATTGTTTTATGACATTGTACTTCACTTTTCTGGCTTTTTAGAGATCTACTCTAGCCAATTGCTAGATATTCTCTAAATGCATTAGCGCTTTAACACCTGTAGGAGCCACGGTTCATGTCGGACCCTGTGAGCACTGGCTGACCAGGGAGCCCTGCGCCAGCAGCTGCGTTNTACTTCACTTTTCTGGCTTTTTAGAGATCTACTCTAGCCAATTGCTAGATATTTTCTAAATGCACTAGGGCTTTAACACCTGTGGGAGCCACGGTTCATGTCGGACCCCGTGAGCACTGGCTGACCAGGGAGCCCTGCGCCAGCAGCTGCGTTGTTCTGCGGGCAGGTACCTCATGGGCAGGTTTTATTGCATCTTTATCTCAAAAGTGGAAAACTTCTAGGTTGAATGAGTCATTTACATTAAATGTGGTAAATTCTTTTATGCTGCAGATGGGGCAGAAAATTGAAAAAAAAATGCTTTCTTTGATACTTTAACTGAAAAAATGTGATGCTTCATTTTGAAGTGATGTTTTGAGCCTAGATGCATCTAATTACCAAGACTGATCCAGTGATGGTTATGACACTGTAATAGGTTTCTTCCATCTTTTTTTTTTTTTTGTACCTACAGGCCATGATTCTGTAGGTCAGTTTGGGTGTTGGGGTTTTTTTTGCTTTCTTGTTGGGGGGTGTGTGTGTGTGTGTGTTCTTGTTTGGTTTGGGTTTGGTTTTTTTTAAGTTTTCAAAAAATTAACACTTCTCTGGTGACAGCGCTGCAATGCATTGAACTGATGAGCCTCCTGGGGAATGAACAGCCTGGCTGGGTTCCCTGAAGGGCTGGGGAGCAGCTGGATGTGACCAAAACCCCCCAGCTGCCTCCTGACATAGCCCCATTCCTCCCCCCTTCCAGCTGCACCACCAAAGTGTTCATGGCATCAGCTTCGGATGGGCTTGGCCCAACTGATGCAGGTCAGACACGTGAAAAATACACTTACATACATACGTACTAATGGCAACCTTTCCTCTAATGTCAAACTCCCTAAATCAAGTGGTCATATGTAGCCCAGATATAGTTGCAAACATTTCTCTTTAGATGTAATTTATTGTAAGAAGTGATTATATTCACAAAACAAAAGCTGTAGGGGAAGAAATATTTAAATTATAATCCTTGAAACCTTGGACCTCGCCACTGCATCACAGAGCAGATTAGCTCATTTATTTTCATTGTACGGTGCAATGAGTAACATTCATGCTGTAAAGTAAACGAGATTTGGAAAATGACTGCATCTGAATAACTGTAAATTTTATTAACAGCATAGATTTAAATAATGGCTTTTCCTGTATTTTTTTATCCTGTTTGTGTTCCTGTCCGCTTGCCCCGATCTGTAAATCATTCATTTGATCACTTGTTCAAAATTTATTAAAATTAATTACCATTGTTTTCACACACAGAATGAATTTTCCAGATCATCTTCACTGCTTTAACCCTCGGACAGCTCATGCCCTGTTGTGGTCAGGTGGTGCGACGCTTTGGGATGAGCGTCTCCCTCAGCTACAAAGGGTTGAGCACAAGGGAATGCCTTGGTGGTCCCCGGAAGTCGGGGAAGCAGCTACGGGGGCGCTGGGGTTGGGACCCTGACCAGGCGTGGGGGCTTCCTCTGCAGCCTCCTGTCCCCTCGGTTTGCCCGTGTCTGTGGCCTCACAGCAGCCTGCCACGCTTCGTTATTCAGGGACAACCAGCAGGTTATAAATGGGAAAATACTCAGTCACGGGCATTCATTGAGAATAACTACAGAATCATTGCTTTGGGGAGAAAAGTGGGTTACTCTGCTCACAAACTTGTATCTTTTTAATAAGAATAGAATAATTGGTTATGTTTAAAAAAAATTGGAGGTAGGAGGTCTGCACACAAATACACCTGAGCCCATCAGCATCTCAACCTCTGTCTGTAGGAAACAACAGGCTTTTGCAGGGAAAGATCAGATTTCAGGCAGGCGAGGAGGACAAGGGGACAAAGAAGCTCCAGCAGCTCCGCTCTCCTCCTTCGTGTGCAGGGATGGAGGTGGGAGCTCTTCCTTTGGGGCCTCTGCCTGTGTGTCAGCACCTCGTCCCCAGGAGGGAGTTGGGCTCTGCTCCAGCACGAGGTGGCTTTCCCCACTGGGAGCACGATGGCTGCTCAGCCCAGGCTAGCCGGGTCTTCTGGAGCTCAGCGGAAAGGCTATTCCTCCCAGCACAGTACGAATGGGAGCTTTCGGAGAAAAAAGCCAACATGTGAGATTTGTGATATGATCCTGAGAGCTGTCAAACTACTGCTACTCCTCATATCATCTTAGAGAGTCAAAGCATCTGGGTGTCATCTTGCTATAATGTCAAAAAGAAACTGGAGTCAGTCACAAGAGGACACTGTATCGTATGCTGGAGTCTCCCAAGCTTGCCAAGACGGTGCTGAGCAGGTACCACCTAAAGGTCTCTGCACCTGCCTGTTCCCTCCGGCACGGGATGTTTTTGAAGCCTTGAAGAGCTGAGCTGCTTTCTGCTGCCTGCAGTGCTGGTGCTCACCGTGATGCTCTGAGCAAGGCGTGATGGGGCTGGAGGGCAACCTCTGAGCTTCTGCACAGCACTGCTGCTGAGCGGCGGAGCTAAGCCATGGTGAGGGACAGACTGACGCTCAGGAAGGTAGAGGTATGGACAAGTAGTTGCATGCTTACATTTGTAGCAAATACTACGCCCGCTTGTGCTTAGGGAGTAAAGTTAAGATAAACAGAGAAGGATAAGTATTACAAGGCAATGGAAAATAACTTGACTCTAAACTTTGTCGTGTTCAGCATTTTTTATAAGGCTCAGAATTTTGCAGAGAAAGCAGATGCAGGCTTGCATGGAAAGAGGCTTCTGTTGCAAATTATAAAATAATGATGATCTTTTCATTGCTAGGTAGTCTTATTTAAACAACATTGAGCTACTTAAGATATTAAAATTAATCACTGCAGTTTACATTAGAAAGTTTTTGTAATACCTTTTTTCTTTTTTTCTGGCATTTGTTTTTCAAAAGCTGCATGAGGCTTTGAGGCTTCAAAGAGCTCATGGGAGCTAAAGGGTCTCCTTCCTTCAAAGCACTGCTGCTGCTTTAGGTTCACCCTCCACAAATCCCCGTGCCCAACGGGAAAGGTTCCCGTGTCTCCTTCCGTAGGTGGACGGCTCCCTGCAAATGGTTTTGCGTTTGACTGAGGAGACTCCTTTCAAATAGCTATTTACTTCATTCCTTGTCTCTCGTTTATGAGGAAAACATAAAATGCTTCCTGCACTTAAAGGCATTCTGCTAAGGCTCTAAATTCTATGCTTAAGGATGCATTTAATTAAAGATTGACTGTGGCATAAAGTGTAGGTTAATTAAATACCAATCAATTCCTGTATAAAATACATATAAAGGGGCTTTGACTCAGACAGTAAAATGAGTCTCCGGGAGGAGATACCCCTCTTGCGCACTGTGCAGCTGAAGAATGACTTCCCACAGGCTTTTCCCCACTGTATTTGCCATTCGGCATACTAAAGTACCTGTATAAAAGCTCTGGTTATGGAAACAAAGCCGTGGTCTGACTTGTTCCTGCTGTTCAGAAGAGACTTCACAGAGACTTTTCCACTGATTTCAGTCAGATCCTCACTTTGTTGTGGTGATGTTGGTATAATTAGACAAAACTCTAATTGAGGCAGGAATAACTCTGAAGTGCTGTGGTTAATTTTTTCCAAATATTTTTGACAAGGTCCCTCATGGAGTCAATGCCATGAGAGGCGTCAAATGAAACTCGAATGTCCAAAGTTAATAAAACGAGATGACTTGTCATGAAACAAGTTGCTAAACTGTAGATGGCCTTATCATAGGCTATTGTGTGTGCTGAAATTTAGGTGAGCACCGCAGAGGAGAGGAGTCCAAATGGGAGAAACCTTGTGTGATTGTCCCCCTCCTGTGTTCCTCCCTGGGCCCATGAAGGAACATTCTGGGGCTCAGTGGGATGTTGGTTTGACCCTCTCCAGCCATTCCTCTGGGGTACGGCTATCACTGTTTCACCGCTGGTGGCAGTGAAAGCCGAGATGTTTAATGCTGAAGTTTCAGAAAGGCACCTGGAGTTTGCGCTCTTGCACTGGTGGCCTTTAAGGTGCGGCCAAACGGGCAGACTTGAAAAAAGAGGCCTTAGTCTGAAAGGTTACACAGTGGATCAAGGGCAGGGTTTCTCTTCTAATTAGACCTACTTCTTAAAAAGACCTTAGAAGAATGACTTTAAGATGCTCACCGCTCTCCATGCTCTGTAGTACTTCAGCAATGTTGTTTACATGGTGAAAAGCAAAGTTATCCTAGTTCAGAACGGGCCTTTAAAAGTGAAGTGGGTTTTTTTTAAAAAAAAAAAAAAAAAAAAAATCCTTGGTTTTAAAGTTGTCCAGAACGTTTTTGTCAGACATTCTTATGTTTAAACTACCAAAACTAGATTGTAAACACGTCAGTTTCCCTCAGGAGGAAAATGATTAAAATAATTTTGAAATATTTTCATTTCTAAATGCATGGTTCCGTTAAAAATACTATTGTTCTTTTATTTCCCATAAATCCCCTTGAATCAAAGCTTTTCTCAAATAACGAGTCTTTTAGAGATGTCAATGTCCATCTTTAGAAAGCTGCTTTACATCACTGTCAGTGCTGTCCCCCTGAGGAGCTCAAGGCACCCGGCTGGCATGGCAGGACTTCTTAGCAGTGTATTTTTCGGGTTCTGCAGAAGGAGGAACAGGAGCTAGAAGGATGGGAGGAACTTGCCTGCGATCTAGCAGCACCCTGCCGTGCTGGAGCAAGGGCTGGAAACCACAGCCCCTGGCTGTCGGCTCCTTGCTCTGCCGCCGCCTCCTGCCATCGTGGTTCCCAAAGCTCAATGATCTGTACACTTGCGTGCCGGCCATGCCCTGCTTCCGAGCTTGTGGGCTTTCTAACTAGCTCTGAAGGTGCGTCTCCGCTTTTCTGTGTATTCCTTCTTTCCTTTTCCTTTTATTCTGTCTTGTCTCTTAAATTATCCTCTCAACCTTTGCATTTGCTCCCTCCTTTTTTGTTTTGTCTTCACCCCCGACCCTGAGTTAGCAGATGTCCTGGATGAGGTGCCTCCTCCTACACCAGGTTTGAGCCAGCAAAGTTAAAGGGAGCGCAAAGCAGGCAGAGGTGGAGCCCGCCAACGCGGCGTTGCTTCTTGTTGATGTTGTGCCTGACACATGCACACAAGGTATGGGTTGCAAAAATGAAGTTGCAAGTTAATTGTTCTTGTTGCTGAAAGGCCTAGGTTAGTTGCTGTCATTACACTAATTTTTATACCGTCTTAGTGACCTTCATATCGTATTAACAATTTTATATTATGTTAGCAAATTGCTCAGTGAGAGCTGCTAGTCTGATTGCGTTCTGAAGGTCATTAATATGATATGAAAATCTTATTGTATTCTCTGCTTTCATATTTTATTAGTGATATGGAAAGCAATAAAGAGGCTGATTTTTGCTGGGAGGTTCCCCGGGGAAATAGGCTCTACAGCAGTGGTGTCCCACATTGGCTCCTAATCCAATCTCAATGGGAAGTTCAATTTCCTCATCATTAATTATTTAGCTGTATTTAACTGCTGTAAATTCTCAGATTAATTTTTTTAACTGTTGAGTTTGATGACCTCTAAAGACATTGGTATTAACCAATGCAATATGAAATACAGTTGCTTAATGCAAATAGAAGCTAACTCTTCCACGAGGATTTGTGTGAAGGCATAATAATGGCAAATTTAATTTTTCCGCTATAAGAGTGAAGCCTTATTGTATTACTACCTTTGGTGCAGTTCAGTATTGCAAAGTGAAGGATGAAGGCGGTTGCAGCTGGGGCATTCCCTTAAGGTGAGCCTGGCTCAGGCCGTCCCTGAAGTGGGGTGTCCGGGAGGTGACACCAGGGCTGTCCCCAGGACACGTTGCCAGCGGCCGGCCAGGCGTTCCCTTCGATGAACTTCCCGGTGTGTTCAGCTGCTGATCGACTGCACCAGCACAGGGGAAGCTAGTGTAACCCACGTCGTGGTTTGAGGTCCTAAAATTTTATTTCTCAAGTAATGTAGAGCAGTAAAGTCCTAATATGTGTGAGCAATAGGTAGAAATGTTATCAGTCACCTCACAGAGCCAAATGTGAAGGCAATAACCTTTGGGCAGTTTTTGTCTATTATTGAAGTACAATGAAGCTTTAATCTTGAAGAAAGAAAGTTAGAAACAATAAAGACTTTAATAGAAAAGAAAGGTCATCACTTGCAAAGACAAATGACTTTTCGAGTTAACAATGCGCTATATTAGAATGACTTCAGTCGAAAGGATGACTGTTAAGCAGCAACAGTTAGGTGCTTTAATGCTTCAACAGCGTCGCGGTCCCTTAACTCGCCCTTAAAATGACATATAACAGCAATTTATCAAATGTTGCCAACAACAATATTGAATTATAATATAATAGGGTCCAAATGTTGTTTTTTAACATTATTGTGCCGACTAGAATGCTTTAATGGCTGAATTTATGCTTTTTCCCTGCCACAATATGAGGCTACTTTGAGTTCATCATCGGCTTCAGCGACGTGGTGGCTGCCGCACAGGTGACACGTAGCACCTCACATCCTGGGAATATGCTTCCAAACCAGATTTATAATTGGCTTGTTTGGTGGTAAGGGTTTGCAGGAAAGTTAGTCTGGAGGTTCCTGCAGCCTGGGGAAAATCCCAGCGGGTTTCTGCACCGCTCTGCGCAGCACTTGAGCAAGCAGCAAGCAAAATGGATTCTATCGTTCAATAGAAATCAGTGGTCTGAACTCATAGCAAGTCTGGATATGGTCTGAATTCATAGCGGGAGGCACTGTGTGGTGGCTACAGGCCTGCCTGAAGTGTACCAACACATCTCATTGTTTAGCTTCAAGTAAATAAACCAAGTCAAACTTCCAAGGCTGTTAAAAGTTTTCTCTGAGCAATGAGTCAGTTATAGCGCTCAAAATCCAACCAAAATAGTTAGGTGCAGCTGAGGACCTGACTCAGAGTTTGTTTGCGCCGTCCCCATGCCGGCACCAAACAGATTTAAAACTGTTAGGGTTTGGGTTTTTTTTTTTGTTCCTGTGGCTGAGAATGGAGTAACGGCATGGGATGGAGGGAGCGCGTCCTGCCCGCCGCCGTGCACTGCTGCCGGCCCGGCTGTAGATGGCGATGCTCCACCGGCGCTGCTGCATCCCCGGCACCGCTGCTGCATCC
>RSEF01000004.1:11452888-11466102 GCA_003993805.1 Himantopus leucocephalus | reverse complement strand
TGCACCCCGGCACCAATGGTGTGCCCCAACATCGTTGACCCCAGCACTGCTGGCGTGCCCCGCTGCCCACTCCTGCGGCGGCTGTTTGCTCACAGAGGGCTCCGCTCCGAATTGCTCATATAGAGAGGTGAGGGTGGCCTCTGCCCCCCAGGCTGCTGCGTGGCCGCTGCTGCTGGAGCGGGAGCACTGGGGGCTTGTTCAGGCGTTCGCCCTGGTCTGGGCACAGCGGTGACCCCCAGCTCCGGGGAGAAGGGGCATTGCTTTCACTGGTGGTACAGTGTGACAGAGGAGAACAGCGCTGGTGTAACTCCCTGCCCGCAGATTATTTACTGACAGTGTAACTGCGATGCTGCTCCTTACCTTTCAGTGTGTGTCCTCTCCTGTCCAGTGCAGGGCAGGACCCAGATGGCAGGAGGTGCCCCAGCGTCACGCAGCGCGTCACCAGCTGTGCAGTTCTTGTTCCCGCAGGGTGTATCCACGGCATCATCTGTGGCGCTCTCTGGCCATAAATATGGGGCTGGAAAACTCGGACAAACCAGGCAAAGCCTCATCGAGCCCCAGCAGGAATTTTATTGACAATAACAAAGTCTTCTGGTGTCTCTTACAGGAGAGAGGAACATGTCGAGTGCGGTACTGGTTAACATTGCCTGGGATAACAGTTTGAGAGTACTGAAGGTAAGACCCTGTGGACTGAGCTATATTTCATCACAAATGGAGCCCTTTAACCAGCAAACTTGTTCTGGGAAATTTTCCAATTCAGACAATCTCTTGCATTGTGGGGTGGTGGGATCTCTCATGCTAGGAGCATCAAAGGAGTCTCCAGAGACGTTTTAAAAGAGGACAGGAGCCTGGGAGGGAGACTTCAAAATCCTGGCAAGCGTACAAATAAAATACACTTCGGTCTTAAATTAATGTAAAATATTATGAAACTGTCTCTTGGAGATTATTCCCAATGTGGAGTCAAAAAACAAACAAGCAAACAAAAAACCTAAACCCCTGGCTGGTGTCCATGAAGAACAAGTGCTCTGGTTCCTAACCTCTGAACAAGGCTGTCCTCCAGAAATCACCTCTTCAGGAAGGTTGCACGTCACCAGACTTTNCAAAGAGACATCCCAGGTCTCTGAAAAAAAGAGAACTTGTCCCTTGACCTAAACCACCAACTTATGCGAAGGCTTTCCCCGGCAAAGCCTGCGTGCCCTGCCAGGGCTGTGGCGGCTCTCCAGACCAGCACTGCTCTCTCAACTGCCGTGGGGCTCCATCAGAGCGCGGCTTTGCTGCTCCGGGCTCATCCTGAAGAGCTGAGCGAGGAACGCTNTCATCCTGAAGAGCCAAGTGGGGAAAGCTCTCCCCCTCCGGGGCCTCCATACGGCTGGAGAGCAGAGTTGGGCCATGTCTGCCCCGGGAAGCAAACAAGAGAGGCAAAGGAAGAGCCGGGGGGGGAGAAAGACCAGCAAATAGAGTCTGAGCAGCGAAGGAATTAGAAGAAAAGATAATAATAATAATAATATTATTAATGACAAAATTTAATTAATAGGCTGCTAATGAATTTTATAAGCACCATAAAATTGCCATAACAGTTTAATTGCTTTGCTTGTCTTGCCAACAGCCAGTGAGAAGCTGAAGTGTTATAATCCCCTGGATTTCGACGTGGGAGGCAGCGATTAAGGGGACATGCTGGGGTGCCGAGGTCTGCACGGGCAGTGTCACCGTGCCAGGACCTGGCCCGTTCCCCAGTGAGGTGACCTGCTGTCATTTGAACAGCTGCCACCGCGGAGGAGCGTGGCTGGGGACAGCTTCATGGCGTTTGCAAGGGGAAACCAGTGGTGCGTCGGCTTTGCCCAAAGTGCAGATACGGTGACAACAAATGGTTTGTAAATTAATTTCTACTTTGCCATAATTCTGGAAGAAGTATGGAGAAGCTGTGATTTTATGGTAGCTGTTTTCATGCTCTCCTTCAAACCCACTCACCTTCTTACTCCCCTTTTGAAAGTATTTTTTGACTTAATGCCAGCACAGATCTTTTCTTTCTTTCTTTTTTAATGCTTGCTCGCTCTTTGTAATAACCACGTGCTTATAGGAAATTACTTATAGTAACTGGGGCTGTAGAGATACCAGTTCCCAAAGCCGCAAGAGCTCCCGTTCCTCTCTGCTGCTTGATGCCCTTTAGAAAAGCCCTCAAACGCAGAGGTACCCGAGAACTCCTGGGGTTTGTTTAGCTGGGGCTGCCCGGTGGGTGTGCACGGCTCAGCCGCCTCTGCTGCCCCGGGGCGCTATTCAGGTGGCATCACGGTCACGCTTGAAATAGTTATTCGACGAGACGGGTGTTTTCCCTGTGCTATTTTTGGCAGTGTTACACACTTGCCATCGGTTCTGTGATGAGCAATTTGGATTTATCTGCATCAACCCCTCTCGTCTGGGGATGGGGAGAAGCTGCTGTTATGTGCTGGGTCTGTTTTCAGGAATGAGTCTTTTCTAAAGGTGGTAATCAAGTGAAATCACATCATCGTTTGCCGTAACCTTATTGCTATAATTTCTGAAGAGAAAAATAAACAGCTGTTTTGGGTGATGTGGGTTCTGTATGGTACAGCAAAAATTCTTTGGCTTTTATTTCACGTAATTTGTGCTGCTGACTTTTCTGTCTTTACATAGTTATATTCCTTCTATTCTTATCGGATATGTTTTTTCAGCACTTCTTTGTCATAAGGATGATGAGGATTAACTAAATGCATCTAAACATAACCATAAAAAAGGGGGAAGATACACTGCATGAACAAACCTGACACTCTTCCCAGTTCATTAGAATTTAATGAAGAAATACTCAGTGCCCAACAGGGGAATCCTAATTCATTATGTCTTTTGAATTCTCATTAAGCATATGTATGGTGACTACTAGAAAACTGCACCCTTTAAGCTCTGTTGTCCATTACACTGACTAATAAATATTCATTATACTTAAATACTGATGATAAGAGAAACTCGTGGAAGTTTTATTCCTGTAATTAATTTTCACTGGTTAACTCCTGACGACTTCTCAGTGTTTTACCGGCGGTGGCTGAATCAAAATCATTGTACTGGTGAGGTTAGAGAGAAGCTGCTCTAGAAATGTTTTGAAGATGAAGGGGATGGCCCACAGCTAAACCTCCCTGCGACGGCTGCCTTCTCCCTGCCTGGGGGATAGGGCTGCGGAGTTGAGGGGCTCTGCTGCTTTGTCGTATGAGGAAAAGCTTGTTCTCTGTTTAAATGGTGTCAACTGGTTTTGGCCCAGTGTCTGAGTGATGATGGAAGTTGTCTACTCTTACCCAAGGGGTTATACTTTGCACAGCTTTTTAACACTCTTGGGTGAACGCTTGTGTCAGAAAATGTGATATTACTAAATGTTTCCGACTTATTGTTTAGCCTAAGGCAACATTTAAAAGCTGCTTAATCACTTGGAGCTGTATTTTAGTTGCGTTATTGTAAGTGGCAAAGGGGTTATTCATTCCTGTGTCTCTTCACAGTTATTAATACTTTCATCTTTTACCTTTATTACTAAAATGGCTAATAGCTCCGAAAGAAGGCATCTCTTGGGCTGTTAGAGTTAAGCAATGGCTGGTTCTATTACAGCTGCTTTCCAGAGGAATTTTTCTGCTGCTCCTTGCGCTCTGGCTTTCGAGTAAGGGATGTATAGGAGGCTTTTGTCTGTCGGCTGCTCTGCGGGGGATGCCAGCCCCAGCAAAATCCCCAGCTCATGATGTCTTGATGATGAAACTGCCAGAAATGGTTTGCTGGCGTAGGAGAGGACCTGGGCTCGGGGATGGGGCAGAGGTTCCTCCAGGTGGGAATCAGGATCCGGGCTGATTGAGGTAAATCACTGGGGGTTCAGGGGCTGAAAAGCAGCTGATAAGCGCAGAATCGGGGTGGTGATAAAGTGATAAATGCACTGCCGAGGAGCTACAACTTCTCTGAAACATGGGTTGAACCATCCCTCACAACCCCAGCCCTAAAAGGAGCGAGGGGTGAGATGAGGAACACTTGTGGTGTTATTTATGACCGCCGCGCGGAGCTCCGGCCGCTTGTTTGCGATGACTTGCCACTTTGGCATTAGATCAAAGAGGAATATTAAAGGAGCACAGCAGGAAAGAGGAAAACAGCCGTCGCGGAGGAGCGTTTCAGGCTCGCAGGCACGGAGCGCTGGGTTCCTGCTTCGCCAGCGGTGCTGGCGGTTGGAGCCCTGGCGAGGTACGGGTGTCCGGGTGGGAGGGGAGGGAAGGACCTGGGCTCTCCCTGTGACCAGAACAGCACCTAATGTTCTTCCATCCCTCGTTGGCTTTGCAAACGTCATCTATATATACACACAGTAACATTGTTAGTCAAATACTGGAAAATGATAGCCTGTGGTTGAAATTATCCTGGTTGGGGGCTAACAAATTTATAGAATACTCACTAAAATGAAACCCATACTCAGAATTCTTTTCTATAAAAGAGACTTTTGTATATCTCAAGAGATCGTGCAGTAGGTTCCTTACAAATTTTCTTAAATTTCTTCCTGATAATCTTGTGTTTCCGAATTCCCTTAGGAAGATTTCAGCCTCCAGAAGTTTTGTTCGTGTCCTTTGCAGGATAACTTTAAGTCATTTAATGCTTTCACAGTGGTGATAACTCTGTCAAAACAAAGTGTTCTTCGGTGCATGTAAAAATAATCTGTGTATCCGATCTGAAATCGATGAGAGTAATTAGAAAGCTGATCCAGAGCAGACTGAAGTTAATGGTTGTCTTCCAATTAGCCTCGGTGGCTTTCCCAAAGCTTCTCTCCACCCCTGGAGCACATATGGGTGAGCTTTCTGGTGGTGATGGAGCTGTGCCCATACATTGCCTTGTACTGTCCTTACGTTGTCCTGGGCTGAATTTACTTTACTGCTCCAAATGATAGCTGCTTTCTCAAGAAATGTGGATTCTTCTCAGGTTTTTATTGCTTTATATTATATTTTGTTTTCCCTATAAAGGTAAAAGTGAACGTAGAAAATCTGTTTATAAAAAGACACTGTATTTGTTGGTGTCTTCTAACCTATTGACTGTTCTTGACACGCCCAAACTACACAGGCACACTCTCGCTCTCCCAAGCTTTAGAAATTAGGCATTATTTGTGTCATTCCAATGACAAGTCTCCACTATAATGAGGTTTTATCCTTTTAAAACAAAATAACTTTTATTAATTCCTTGAATTAGTAATTGAAGGCTTGACTTTTAAGGGGGGCAGGTGTTTGTTGTGATTAATAGCACGCATTCCCTGTGTATCGCCTAACTTTACTAAATCTTAGTAATGGTGTGGGGGTCAGTGCCACTGTTATTAATAGTAATGATAATTATATCTTTGGGAAGCTGTCAGAAAAGTGTCTTTTGTACGAGTCAGAGCAGTGTAAACAGACTGTACAGGCAGGCACTACCCTTTCCATCAATAGGTAAACAATCTTTGTTAAGCTCATCTTGATAGTCTTATTTTGTTGCCACATTTTAATTACTCATCCTGTCTGTTTATATTCCGTTGCATTTTGCTGAAGATACAGGCTTTAAAAATCATTGGTATTTAGGAAAATCCAAAGCTGGGGTGATGCACGCTCAGGTGCTAATTTATTTACATCAATTAATTTCAGGCCCCTGATGTAAACCAATTAGTATTCAACACTTAATGGAGTCATTATCTGTCAGATTAGCTTTTAGAAATGCTTGTCACTGCTACAGGACCAGGCAGCAGAACTTTGCTAATAAAACTAGCAGAATTAATGGAGTGAACAGCATAGATAATGACTTAATGTGGAACATACAGTATAGAAAAGAGACGGAACAACTGTCTTCAAGAAATGAAGATATCATTGAGCTAGCTACTTTATTCCAAAAATGAGCTCAGACAGTGCTCTTCAGAAACATCAAAGGTGTCTAGCTAAGCCTTTGCAAAGTTATGTTTCGTAATAAATAATTTTCAACCTTAGTGCCCTCACAGACACACAATCTACCTTTCTAGCTTGATGTGGCGTGCAAATAAATGCTTCACGTTGTACCACCCTACTGTGGCTTGAAGCTGTTATTTCCAAAGGATTAAGAGCTAACGGGAATGACAATATCCAGGTTACTGAGCTGCTTCTGTGAGTGTCATCTCCAAACAGCGCGGTGTACAACTTCTCCAGGTGAGACCATCTTTGTGAAATGCACTTATTGCCTGACTTCAGGGCTGCGGGACACAAATAAATTATATTTGAGAAAGTCAGGCAGGAGACGAATATTCTCTAGGCAGGCAAGGCTGGGGAGATCTGCAAACAGCAATAAACCTCCAAAAAGCACCACTACAGTGATGTCTGTTTTCAGCAGGTATGTGATGTCGGCATTTGCATGTTGTTTTGTTCTCCTGGGGTAAGTTACCTTTTTTTTGTGTTTCACCAAGGCGGTCTTTGCAAATTTTCTCTTTGTGATTTTTGTTTAGTCTGGTTATTCCAGTGCCTCAGGGACAGATTACACCCCGCTCTGTGCTAAAGACGTCCTTGCATGGAGGGCAATCACAAAACTTAATTCCAATTTAAGCTTTTAAAGAAGAATACAAGTGCAGCTTAAAAATTCATACATCATATATTTGCATAGTAATTTCCGTGATTTATGCTTTGCCAAGAACCGTGACACGTACCCGCATATGAGTCTGTGATAACGCTGACCTCGCTTGCTGCTGGGAAAGTCCTGCACCTTCACTCTCTCACGTGTCCTGCTTTTGGGGATCGAAGGCTGGTTTGGGGACCCTGGAGCCTTGAACCCATGGGTTCTTAATTGCATGAGGAATTCCTTTACAGTAAATATGTATGACTGTGTTTGAAGAAAAGCTACCTCGACTGATTATCTAAGCCACGGTGACAATGTCCGTATTCCCAGGTGCCCTTTGCTTTCAGATGTTTCCTTGTCACAGTACCAAAACTCAAACTCTACCTTAAGATAAGAAGAAATAAAGATATTACTGTGGTATTTACTATTCTTACTTTGTATAGCTTATAGTGTTTTGCCAGCTCTTTTCCCATGCTGCTCACCTGAGCCTGAATGTCCTTTTGTTCTTGCCGGGTAACCAGATTAGTTCTTATAGTTTTAGGTTGTGCATCATTTAGGTAACGCTATGGGATAGTTGTCTTCAGCCTCGGAGACGATTCCATGTCATACACATTTTTCAAGTCTCCCTCCCTGAAGTAACTGCATTAGCACCTTACATAGCTCACCTCTCCTTGTATAGGTGTTGTATGTAAGCACTGATGGCCATTTATGTAGAGTTAACAGTTTTGGGGAGGTTTTTTGCATCAGCTCTGGTTGTTCTCAGTTATAGTTTGCCACCACCCCAGAGGGACTCAGTTTATGGCTGCAAAATCAACATTTACATTTGATTTTCAGCATGGCACGTGGTTAGTGAGAAATAGGTGACTGCGCCTCCCTTTCAAGAAAAATTGTCTCGCTTCAGCTCCACTACTCAAGAAACTTGCTCATCTTCTAACCCTAAGGCTTCCTTCCAGGAGTGCCCTACAGAGAAGGGAGACCAACTGGCTCTTTCTTTGACTTTTGGGGCGTACAGGAGGTGATGTAGCACTTTCCTAATTTCCAATATTTGAAAAAAGCACTTGATGCCAGTGATGACATAAGCTATTCTTTCCCCATCACATCCATCCCCCGTGAAACCGTGACCAAATGCTATCCTAACACCCATGTGACAGCAGTTGGAGAAATATCGGTGACAGAGAATGTTTGCGGATTTATTTTTTTCAGTAATCGCAGCAGAAAATCCTCACATGTGTGACTTTCTCCTCCAACTGTTTGTCTACCTGATCCCTGCAGTGGGAGAAGTTGGAGCACAAGGAAGGAGATGTTTGGCCAGTCAGCCTCAGGAGGGTACCGCTGGTGACAGAGGGATGTGCCACCTGTTTGGGTAAATAGGGCATCAGTCTTGGGGGGTGGAGGGACAACAGCCAGAGCATCTGTATTGTTTTTGCAAGCAAGATATGGGCATGAGAAACAAGCTGATTTTATACACTTCTGGCTCAGCTGGACTTCATTTTAATATCTGTAAAGAGACTTAAACCCAGATTAACCTCCACTAGACTCAGATTTCACTGTGAACATTTTTTACAGCTGTTCAGTTTTCTGCTGTTCCAAAGAACAATTAATTTTGGTAACAATAACTTGCTTCTTCAAAGACTATATCCATATGGCTATCCAGACAGTTTGTATTTTCGTAATTGGAATCATATATGACTACTGCAGGATGCTCGAAGGGGCTGGGGTTTTCGTGTTTTGCTTTGGTTTTTTTTTTTTAATTCTGTTTTCCTACTACTTTACTTAGTCTTTCTCATCAGTTTAAATAGTCACTGGTCTTGCCTCGTAACTGGTGATACGACCCCGCTGCTGTGCTTTGTAACTGCACAATATGAGGTGTCATGATTCAGATGCTGGTTTATGGTCCTACCTACTGGAGATGGCCCTTTGAAAGTGGAGGAAATTGCTTTTGGATAACATCACTCTCCCGTCACAGCTGGTATTGGCTGGTGCAGATACATGTTTACATTTTGCTTGGAAAATGTAAACACTAATTAAGCATTAATGTTAATAAGTCCGGGGACTGGCAGGCTGGAGGCACAGCTCTGCTGCTGGCTGTGCCCTGGCTGCAGTCCATTTCACCCCACTCACTATCTGTGGTTCCTGGCAGAAAGTAAGGATAATTATTTATTCCCTTCCAAAGAGGGAGGGAAGGGACACCGGGGAGGGTCGTGTAAGGACAAAATATTGTGTTACCATGAATAAAACTGAATCCTTCTATCAGCCCGATGAAAAGGACAGGAGTGGTTTGTTATCCCCAGGTTCAGCTGTGGAAGCTGAGCAGAGAGGGGCTGTGATGGGATCCCTGAGCCCCCGGAGCGAGGCAGCCTCCGGAGAAAACATATCCTCTGTATTTCCCGCTCTCGCGTCTTGTGCCCAAACTCGGCTTCCTTAGGCCATTTGGGAAAAGCTCCACAACATGCCATAACACAGGTATAAGAGGTATCTAGCAGTTGGTGTCGTGGGTGTAAAGCAGCATCCAGTCCTGCTGCGATGTGGGCAGTCCAGATTTCAGTTTTCATTCACTATATAAAAGACTTTGTTATTCTTGTTCCTAATGTGTTCCCTTTTTATGTACCACTGTGGGATGAGATGGTCACCGAGGTGCCTCCGCTGCTGTCTGGTCCTGGCGTGGTTTTAGCCGTGGCCATTTCAGGTCTTTGATGGCAGATTTTACATTTTCCCTTTGGTCAGCTTCAGCGTGCCCGCGAGAGCAAACAGCGGCTCTTCTAATTAGGGGAGTGTAATTTCTCACAAACTGGTCCTCTCCCTTTGTGAGCCCATAGATTTGCAAAAAGAATAAAAGAGCCCCCATTGTCCTCTCCTTTCAGCCCTTCCCCTGACGAGGAGTGTTGCTACACCTAATAAATTAAAGGACACAAAGTTAATGAATTTTTCATTTGAACTCACAGCTAGGTATGGATTAGCGAGGCTGACGTTACTGAAGAGCTCAGAATTAGGAAGGGTCCTACAGGGACATTTTCCTCTTTACTAAAATCTTTTCATTCACCTTTTCAAGCATTATCTTGCTCGGTAGAAAGAGTTCTTTTCACAACATATAGCCTGTGGGGTCTGCTTTCTGTCCGCGGCGTAAATGTGATCATTCATGTTGTTTGTCTAATGGACAAAAACAAAGGGCAATGTGAGTGACATTCAGACAGCCCTTCTCCTGAAAGAGAAGGGATTCATACGGTCCTGAGCAGTACTCTGGAGCAGACCTTTACTAGGCATAAGTGCTCCCAATTCCTTTAAATTCCAGCTCTGACAGTTTACACCGGCTGAAGGTTGTCTTTCCCCCTTGAGCAGCGCTGCGAGCTGCAGAAGGCTTGGGCTTATAAATAAAACCACAATCAATTTATTTAAAAAAAACCCAATTTTAAGTTCATGTCAAAGGACCTGCATTGTTCAGAAATATTTTCTCTTGGTACCCCATAAATTTCAAAGGATTGCAGCTGCTTTTAGTGTGCAAACTGATTTCTGGTTCCTGAAGCCGATGCAGTGTGAACCGGCACGTACAATCACTGGGAGGGAAGCTGTGTCCTGAATAGTCTGTTATCCCTATTTTTCCTGTCCAAATTAAAGCTTTTCCTATGAACATCAATTTTAATATTTGCTTGCCTTTTGATGCTCTGAAATAGTCTCATTTAAAAAGTGACTCAGATTTCTGTTAAAAAAAAAAAATTTTAGTTGCCCCGAGAAGCTGTGGCTGCCCCATCCCTGGAGGTGTTCCAGGCCAGGTTGGACGGGGCTTGGAGCAACTGGGGCTGGTGGGAGGTGTCCCTGCCCAGGGCAGGGGGGTGGGACTGGGTGATCTTTAAGGTCCCTTCCAATATAAACCATTCTAGGACAAATCCAAGCTGTTTGAATGCGGCAGAGGTCGGGAAGGGTGGTGGGCGCGGAGGTCCCCGCTCCAACTGGCCGCGCAAAGCCCTTCCCACACACCGTATCCATGTGGCTGGTGTGTGTTTTGACAAGCTTTTTAGAAATTGTTTCTAATTAGAACAGAACCAAGTGGGATCTCTTGTGATGCTCCAGGACAGGGTGGGGAGGAGGGACAGAAATTACTGCAAAAATTAAAAAAAGGAAAAAACCCCCACAATAACTCTCCAGGCTCTTGCAAAAGCCCTGGTGTCTGCAACACAGAGAGGGCTGTCAGGCTGGGGAGCCCGACTGTCCGTGGGGAAAGGTAGATGTCGGAGCAGGGAGAGGGCTGGCGGGCAGCGGGATGGAGGTGAGGGGGATGGCCGCCTGCAGCAATTTGTGTGTGGGGACTTTTCCCGCTGATCTATTTCTGGCTCTGGGAGAGGATCAGGGCTCTCACTGCTACTCGTTACTAAAGGTGTTAGTGGGCGTTTCCCAGTTGGAAGCGATGTTTGCCTGAGTCCTCCTGTTGAAATCCCAATGTGACATTATCGCTGTCTCAGTTTCGCTCACCATTCAAACTGGAAATGACATTTTTTATTCAGCTTCTGCCCTAAACTTTTAAGTCATTCTGATCAGTGCTTTTGAAATAACTTGTATGTTGCACCTACAAATGCATTTCAGTAACGGATTATTTTATACAAAAAATGCAAAGGGCTTTGGAAAGAATCTGTGTAAGTAATTTGCATTTATTTCTTTACTGCATGTATCATATAAGTTCAATATAACTCCGTTTGCATTGCTGCTTTGCTTAAGCAACAGCAGAGGAGCAGTTTGCAGGAACAAATGCCCCATTTGGGTTCTACTACTTTTGTTTTTTTGTTGAGTAAGTAATGCTGAATGTCTTGCTTTTGTGACAGATTGGAGGAAGGGCAGAAATGCCACAGATCAGCTCGTAATAATAGCTACTTAGATTAGTACCAATCAACATTATAAAGCTAAAGGGTTGTTTTCTGTCTTTACGCTGTTTCCATTTCCTTGAGCTAGCAGATTTTTTTTCCCCTTGTAAACAAACAACTGGTTTGTTTTGGGTGTAAGACATTCCTCCAGAGTGTGCCAACTATGAAGTGCAGAGTCGTGGCTCAGCTAAGTCCGTGATGTGCACTAAGAATGCTGAAAGATTTAATTCCCAGAGATCTTAACTCTTTTTGCTGCTTATTGCACATTTCAAACAGAAACGCCCCGTGCGGGAGAGAGTTCTCCACTTCCTAAATAACTTGGGATCAAAGATCCTGGCACTGGGTTAGGTGAGGGCGAGCATCAATCTGGCTTTAACTGAGATTCATGTTTCTATTAAAAAATAATTGCAAAGAGCTAACCGTGATTGTCTTAATAAATGATATTTATGCCCCTCAAGCAGCATAACTGATCCATCACTTTATACATGGCTCTAAAAAAGGATTAATACTGCTTATGATACTATGAGTTTCTGAAGTTCATCAGCTTTTTGATTAGTGTGCAGGTCCTTCAAGAAAGCATCCACATGTTTGTACAGAGCCTTGTCTCAGCAGACCGGTGCACATACAGCTCAATTTTTGTGGTATGCAACGGCTTTTTGCCCACCTCATCCCGCTGTTCCTGAGCTCTGCACCAGCCGCGGTGGCAAAACCCCTCCTGCGACACCGGCCTGAGGTTATGGCGTCCTTGGGCACACTGCACAGCCCAACTCCGTGTCCACAGGAGACCTGTGGGGAAAGCAAGCGTAGGTGTTTGGTAGGAAATTAGGTAAGTGAACACCTGCAGCTTAATTTTTCCTTGCTCTAAGTGTAGATTCTGGAACTGAGGACTGAGTGTTAACCATCACGTGCTTCTAAACAGCTGCTTTGAACCTGGGGCCGGTTTTGGTTTAGAGCCTTGAGCTGTTTTGTTCCCGCACTTCCGATGGCCGCCCATGCCCAGGGACTCGCCATGCCTGCAGAGACCATGCTCTTACTCTGGAAGAAATGAAATCTTTCGGTTCCTCCCAGCTGGTGGCAAACACCATGACAGAACTGGTGCTTTCACCAATTTCTGTTGTTCTTCACGTATTGCCCATGGATTTGAAAACCCGGCCAACCGCGAAGACCAACTGCTTGGATCCCTTTTTCCAGTACTGTCCCTGCCGCTGTACCCTCCTGCCCCTCTGGTTGGGTCTGGCTCTCCTAGAGCCCAGCCTTGGGAATCCCATACCAAATACTTTCCGAACCTATAAACTAGTGTCACCTTTCAGTTCAGCTAAGTAAACACTGGAAAATGATCCCAAATAGGGAAAACTTAATTTCTGGTCTTAAAACCAAGTTGTTGGGTTTTTTTTAAATAAACAGCGTAACTGGTGACGAACAATTATTGTGCCTTTGGGCTTGACTCCACTTGCACCATATGTTGAGTGGGAGTATTTTGAAAACTTTTGGGGGTGGAGGAAAGTAGTCCTAGGAGGAAGTATTTCTCTCAATTTATTTTGATCAAATCTCACTGTGAGACACCATATAACCCGATGCCCTTGTTAGTGGTGTTAGAATCAAGGCTTCTCCTGCATCTCTGAGAGCATAACTAGCTTTAACATCGAAGGAGAAGCTTCCCCAGAAGATGCCATGCCAAGAGGGATGTGTTTCCCCCAGACTGACAGAGACGCCCACAAAAATTTCACTCTTGTTTAAATAGTCGTGCTATTGTACCATCGCAAATATTTGGCATTGAGCATTGCCTCACAAATGCCACCTATA
>RSEF01000004.1:11364697-11446788 GCA_003993805.1 Himantopus leucocephalus | reverse complement strand
TGAGGGGAAAACATTGCTTTACCTGTTACAGCTCTAAATTTAGACCTAATTTAGTGTCATTAAGAAAAATAATTACTACTTTTTTTCTAGGCAGGAAAGGTTTTTTTTTTTTAAGTATACTTATTGCAAGAACAGTGGCAGTTGAACATTTTTACCAGTGAAATAATACAAATTTTGAAAAAAAGAGCCTCAAATGTCAGCTAACATAGTAATGACCTGGCCCTGTGGAAATCCAGCTTTAATACCCCTTTTCCAAAAGATCATGTATTGAGTTTCATTATTTTGTACAAAGATTCACAGGAGACTGTTTCTTTTAATATCCTGTTTTTACCTGCTGAGGAGATTGGCTTGAGCGTATAAAATATAAAATACTGATAATTAGACCTCAGGTCCCTCATCTTTGGTAATATAGTTTCCATTCACTGTTCTTTTTTCTTTAAAAGTTGCCTGTTCGTATTCAGTTACTACACTACTTTTTAAATGGTATCGATGGGAATTGATGTAATAAAAAAATGTTAAAGTCGTCCCCCCCCAAAACTACCCCAAAGTGCGGGGGCTTTATTTGTGTTATTTCTCCCTTCCAAGAGTGGCTCCCCTCCCCCTCAGCCGCACTACAAAGCTTGTTGTACAGGGACTCCATTAATCCTACATTTCCTAGATGGTATCTGAGGCACAGTGGGTTTCCACAGAAATTAATTTGTCCTGACAACAGGCCTAAAGATTGGAGTCCAGGGATCACTTGGCAAATTCCCTTTAAACTGAGCACAATAATAAACAGAAAGCTGATAACGACAGTTCTGAAAGACCACACAGAGGAAGGACTCCGAGCAGAGGCGCTCGGTGTGGATCTGCGAATACCTCCGATAACCGGCAGCCGGGAGCTTTATGCTTGATAGGAAAATGAGCGCACTGATTTATGCAGGCTTTAATATCACAGCACTGGGCAGACCTAACTTCGCCTAGTAACGTACATTTTTAACTCTTTTCTGGAATAATAATAGAAGTTCAAGACCGATCTGTTTTAGACAATTCTTATTTAATATATTTGTATCAATAGCTCTGTGGCCATTTTTCATATCTTTCGTATTCTGATGTAGCTCTAATTTTACACCTTAGATGTGGAAACATTCAAAAACATTGAACAGTGGTTAACGTAATATTTCAAGGAATGAATCAGGAAAGTTTGCCATCTCTTCGAAATATATTTTCTTTGAGATTGTGCTAGTTTTTGGGTTCAATCGTCTTCTATGTAGTAATTCCTCATTAAGAATAGTAAAAAGCATTTTAGACAGCATTATTGCCTGTTTGCTTGTTTTTATTTATCTTTGCATTTAGTGCATATTTAAATGCTGTTATTTTCCCAAAGTTAAGGTATGGCAGATGGCTGTCTTGGATATATATACTAATATAGTAAGCAAATAAACAAACATTCATTGGCTATTTTAGAGCTTGTCTAGATAAGAGCATTTCAACCTCTGATTTTTGTCAATATATAATTCAGAGTTTTAAGGATAATTAGGATTGGTGGTGTGTCAGTAAATCTCTGTCAGTTACCTTTCTGAAGAAAGCCATCATAATATTAAGAGTTAGTATTGATACAGTGATGTTAAGTAAGATACATGCTGCAGAACTTTCCACCGCTGAAGTATAGCGTATGTAACAATTTAAGTAATGACTTAAAAAAGGAGGACAACTTAAAAATATGTACGGAAAATGGATTTTGGTTATTGAATGATACCTCGAAAGTAAAGTCTAATTTTGTTCTCAATGTCCAAACTGCATTATGAAATAACAACCTCTTGATACAGAGGGGACTACGTAACTGTGTTAAAAGAAGGAAACTGGTGTGCCTGACAGGTATGCTTCAAACAGGTATGTTTGATCACTTTCAACAGCTGAGATGTTTCTCTTAAGATGGAAATTTGGCAGTGGAGTTCTCCATGATCTATCCAAACTCAACCACAATCCTTAAACGCAATGCCTCCTTCCGCCAACTTCTCCCCGTACAGGAACAGGCCTCGGCTGGAGAAGGGCAGCAGCACTGCGGCTGCGGAAGGGCCGTGCCCGGGGAAGGCAGGGGCAGGTGAGCGAGCCGGTGCGGGGGGCACGCTGTGGGTGCTCCCGTCCCGTCCCATCCCCTCCGTCTCTGCTCCGCGGTGGGGGTGGCAGGGTGCCAGCGGCTGGGTTGTTGCGGGCTCGGCACGCTGCTGCCCTCGGCATTTGCGATACAGAGAGTTTATATGTAAAAAAGTTCTGTCTTACGTGCTTTTCCGGCACAGCTAATGACAAAACTGCCATTGACTTCAGCAAGGGCAGCATCAGACTCGCTATTTAAGAGCTTAACGAGCTGAGAGGTGGGGCTCTATTATACTGCTGAAGTGGGGTGTATGTACCACACCTCCTTGCTGAAAAATAAAATCTTTTGCTCTCATTATTGGCTTTAAATTAGTTTGTACACTATGAATTAATCAATTACAGCCAAGGTACTTTGGAAATGAAATTCAGGATGAGTAGCGCAATTTGTATTTGTCACACTTAAAGAACCCCATTGTACTGAAATGCAGAGGATTTGAAAACAGCTAGTTTTAACGCTCTCTAGCTCCTCTTTCTAGAGTCTGATGCAAGAGCAAATTGACTTGCTGTGCCTTTTAGTTCTGCAAAAGAACACACCGAAATACTCCCCCCCACTTTTTATATCAGAATCACTCTGTGCGTTTCAGTGTACAAGCTATTAGGGTTTTTTTTGAATTTGGATCAAATCAGGCATTTTTCCCCCAGCAAATAGTTCTCTAGCATGCTTTATACGTTTGATTCGAAGGCCTGTGTATTATTTGATGTTCTTAGGAGATAAACAATAAACTTTTGAATATGTTTTTTCCATTTGAATACAAGCCTAGGGATGCTTCACCCTGCATCCTAAAGCCTGATTTCCCCTGGGACTCATTATCATGCAGCTCACATGTTCAGTCACCTACACTGTTGAACTTACTATCAAATAACCTTCGAAACGTTACTAGTTATTACGTGTCAGAGGGCAGATTTATGATAAACTAACTTTGAAACAAAATAATGAATTCTCGGCGTTCTGTTTCCAGCAGCATTTCTGGTAATTTTGTTGGATTTAAATTTTAAAATAGTAAGTTGCCTTTTTCTCTTATTCTATCATATAAAACAGCTCCCTCCCCTCGTGAAATCTCTCCCTCCTTAAATATGGTTTATGATGATTTGAGCACTGCCTATAAAGAATAAAAATGAGAACATTCATCTGTGAGCTACCAAACTGCCCACTGGAGTTCGTTTGTGATTAAACTTTCATAGTTTTCTAACTTGGCAAAAGTTAAATTAACTTAACCCTTAGCATAGTCCACCGGTGTCCAAAATACAGCTGTGCAATAGGTGGTGTCCAACAGAAATATTTTCTCCTTGCACTTTTTACTGCCAGTATTTTGAGGTTTCAAGCAAGGTTCTTGCATTAGCGTGAAAAAAATCAATAGCGTCGTCTTCTCAGAAAGCAGAAAAGTGGTTTATGGCGGACCAGAAAGGCTGTCCAAAAAGGTTTTCCAAAAGGGTATCCTGAATTTCAGCCCCCAAAGCCCATATTTAGGGATATAAATACTTGGCCAATTTTCAAGAAGCTGAGCATGACTTCAGGGGGTCTGTAGGCACTTGGCTTCTTTTAAATGGTAGCCAGAGCATTCGTGGCTTTTCATGAGATTGTGTTGGAGGGATGAAATTCAGGTAGATAAATGCCATATAATCGTTGTGGAGGTGATTAGAACAGTAAACATCTGCAGATGAAATTCAAAAGTACGCTACGTCAAAAATTAAGTCTGGCTAATTTGGAGAAAAATCAGTGTAGCTCTTCTTGGTATCAAAGGAAATTTTTTGCATTGTATTTCAGATGAGTACCAGGCAGATTAATGTCTACAGGATTTTCATCTCCTACTAGGCAAAGTCTAGGCTTTGAGATATTGCTCATCTGCGCTACCGCATGGAAAGTGCCTGACCTAGGGTAGCTCTGTGAAGCTGGGGGATAGAGCCACCATCTTCCCTGCGCTCTCTCATCTCTTTTGCGCCGCTCGCCGTGATTATGGTTCTCCAAGGGCATTACGGGCAAAAGTTCCATATCAGGCTGTCTATTAATATTTATGCAGCAATTCAGGAGGTAATGCATTGTTAAAATACAAGTTGGAAATGCACCAAATTTAATCACTTTTAGTGCTAGAAATTATCTATTTCTACATCAGATAGAGGGGGAGGGGGGCTATCATTACCACATTTGTTTTAACCAAGTTATTTGCCCGTTCTAACATGGCTTGAATTAAAAGGGCAATAAATGCCATTGTGTAGATAAAGTTTTTAAAAGGAATGCAAGCTGTATATGTGAAATTTAATGTGAAGTGTTAAAAAATATATAAAGTAAATCCACACTACGTGGGTACGTCTACTGATCAGTAGTGCCACGTCAGTCAGTCCCCGTCTTCCCGTGCAAGGACTGCTTGCACGCATGGAGGCCAGTGGGGTTTGCCCTGTGCTACTATGCCATTCCTCCTGCCTAAATGTAGAAAGAATATTTTTATCACTGATATCACTTCATTTTTGCAGCTGTCTGCTCGCATCAGGTTAGTAATATAAACTCTGTCAAAGACCAATCTCTCCCTTCCACAGGCTACAAGATCCACAATTATTATTTAAAGTTAACCTCCTAAGAAAGTGTTCATTATTTGAACTGTTCAGCCCCAAAAAGAATTGTTAGCTATTGTTATCTGAGGACCTCCTACCGTCTTCCCTTGGTCAAATAAGGCTCCTTTTGTTTTCAATACGAGTTTTTTCTGAGAACAAGCTCTGAGATTTCGTGCAAGCAAAATAAATCCCGTGAAAGTAAAACATTAATTAAAATGTATAAAAAAATAAAAAGGAAAATGTTCAAGAAGAGCATGCTGCTCAAATAGAGCACTTTTTTTTTCAGGTCAATTGGCTTTCTGATGTCATTTCTGGCAGATTCGTTAGCCTGGCTCCATCACGTTCTGTTCTGAACCATAACGTGATGGGAGATGATCAAAGTGAGAATGCTAAAGGCTCAGGACATTTAAAAAATATTCTATTCTGGAAATTGTTCTAAAACTATAAACAGATTACATTAAAAATCTGTGTTGCTGAACATGGTTGTTCATCATCCTTTTTTAGAAGGAGCTTTTGAGAACTTTGGGTAAACAGCCTTGAAGTCTTTATGATGGCAGGCTGAAAATTTCTCCAGAATTTTAGGCAACCCAAGCCTCTCTGAAATGTGATATAACCCATTTCTGCGGTTAGGCGTGTTGTTTTAATCTTTATACTTGAAAGTGGTAAGCATGTGGGTCAGATCACCCACTCCTGCTAATGGACACAATTCCGTGGACTTCGGTGTCCAATTATGCCAGCTAAAGATCTGACCGTTGCTGGGGTTTATTTCCTTATTTTTCTTGTCTTCCTGATCTTTGACCCTTTATCAAAGGCATGCCGTCTATAATATGATAATAATATGAAATTCTGAGCTCGCTTTCTAACGATATGTATCACAAAGAATTGTAAAGATGCGCACCTTCTTACGAAAAGCAGCTGATGAGCGGTTTCAGCCTTGCGATTGTCTTTGCTTGGCACAGGGGTGAGGCTCAGGTAGCTCCGCCTGGCGTTGCAGTGCAATATTAAACATTTTTGCATTTCCGTGAAACAATTGGTCTGCGGGACAAGTGAGTAAATAAACTCATTGGCAAGTCAACAGATTGACAGGAGGCCATTTTTCCTAATTTTAGACGCATTTTAGTGCTCAGGAAAGTGAGAAATTTTTGAGGTTTTAAGGGCTACACACTCTGGTGCTCTCAATCAGTGCTAGGATGTGGCTGAAGCTGGAGCCAGAAATTTCCAGGCAGTGTGACACCTTAGGTACATAATGGAGCTATACGAGAGTGTAAGAAGGATTCAGACCTGTAAGCAGGATTTGACTATCTGTTTTGATTTATGGGCTGAATATAAGTGTGTATTTTAAGGAGCCATTAGAGTTTGTGATTTGAAATATGCAGAAAGCAGGCTTCCCCTCGGTCTTGTGCAGGAAAGCGCAATGCAGGCACCTCGCGTAGGCACACGCACTTCTTTATAGTAGAGAAAATGGCAGAGAAGAGTCTGTAGCAAGAGGACCCTTTGCTTCACGCTCTACACCAAAAAAGTGGCGGAGTGGTCAGGAATGGCACGATCCATCGCTCACTGTGGCGCTGGCTGAGAAAGCAGGAAAGCAGAAAGAGATAGGGAAGGCCTGTGCTGGGCTTCAATGTAAAGCGTGTATTCCAGGTGTATTTTTCAGGTAAATTACTGCTGTCGCTGTTGATGGGGCCACACAAATGCTTGAGAAGGGCTGGGACTTGTAGGTGCAAATAAAGGAAGGCATAGCAGGAAGGGGTAGCTGCTGGGGCATTTGCTCAGAGCGTGGCTAGGAAGTCGGTTGTACGAGATGTGGTGAGAGGCATGCTGGGGCAATCACTTAAAAATTATAGCGAGAGATTTTGGCACCTCCCAATCTCCCCTGTACCCCATCCTTCCACCCCTGCTGCGGACATGTAGCTCCTCTTCTTGGGTGGCAACAGCAGTTGCAGCTGGTGACCCTCGTCTGGTGCCCTCTGGCTCTGCCTTTGCTACGACTCTTATCATTTGGACAAATGCTGCTCTTGTTTACAATAATGTAAATTTGGAGCAACCCCTCTGCCATTTCTCTAGTGCAAATATTGCACTCTGTGTAATTCCCATCTCCTCCTTCACACAGATGGAGCCTGGGAGGCGAGGGAGGAAGGCTGCTCTTTCTGAATATCCATGCATCGATCTTTTTGGCTGCAAGCCCCAGGTGACTACGTCGGCCATACATTCGATCTATGTAGATATGGGAGCTTCTCTTGGTCTTTTTTTTTCCCCTCTCGTCTAACAGCGCTTCCCTTCCCGGCTCTACACCCAGCTGTAAAGCAGGAACCACGGACGCAGCCCGCGGTTTCTTTACCGCACCTCCTTACTGCTGCTCCTGCCCTGAGAAAAGGCTGCCCTGGCCATGACAAACTGTGCGCTGGCTCTGTGATTTGTGTAAGCTCAAATTTTCCACTAATTCACTTTATATATACTAGATGGAAAACACAGCCTCAGGGCTGCTATAAACCATGCTGCTGTAGCCACAAAGGGCTGTCCTGCCAGCTGGGGAATCGCTGGAGCATGCCGAGTGCCGGGGCCGGAGGAAGGAGTGAAATCGAGTTTATGCACTTGTCAGAGACGCTGCGGCGTGGGAGAGGATCCGGCCCCTCCACGCAGCTGCTACAGCCCCGACGGCACCCGGGCGGCACAGCCCTGTCGGCTCAGGTCCTTGCGCCTCGGCTGGCGTGGGAATGTGCCGGTTGGATCACGGGCAGGAGCCAACACCGTGTCCTGGCCACCACGCCGGCTCTGGGTGAACGCTGACTGCCCAAAACCAGCTGCTGCTTTGGGCAGCTCATTGGGAAAAGTCACGGCTTGCTCTCCTTTGCTCTCCTGCAGCCTCGAGCCACCCTAGTGCTAGTGCTGCGGTGCAATTCTGCAGCTTTAATTTTCTGTATAACCCACCAACAGATTATTTAAGAGCGTTTTCTTTTAAGAACAGCAAGAGTTGGCTGACTCCCCAAACGATTGCTTGTCTTGTTACAGATAGCTGTTGACCTGTTCCTTTAATGTTACAAGTCTGCATCTAACTGCTCTCTTAAGCCAACCTACTTCCTTCTTTTTAATGAAATTGTCCCTTTAGCCTTTTTCCTGGGCTGGCTTTTCAACAGGAACATTAGAAACAGTCTGCTCAGTTCTTCCCTCTGCTAACACCTTGCCTAGAGCTAACTTGCAGCTTCACTCTGTCAGCTGTAAGATACAGATATACTGTTGTCTTAATTACTCATATTTCTCCTGCTGCTCATAATTCTGCTTGTTCCACCAAAGAGCTCTTCAGAGAGCTTTACTGCTTCCCTTTCCCTTTCTTTGGGGGTTTAAAGGTTGTCAGATATATAAACGATCCTTGTTGCAGAGCTTTGGTGGTGACGGCGTCCTTTGTGGAGAAGATTTAGGGGGATGGGAGGAGGACTAAATACAAATGCTTTTAGACTACATCTCTGCGGAAGGAGAGAATACACAGAGTACTACCTTGCATAACAGAGCACCAGGGAACATGTTTGGCAAATCCCGTCTCTAATGACCGGCTAGGCAGCTGTTTTTTCTGCAGCTTAAGGTGTAGATGCTGATCGTCAGGAGTAGGGTTTTCTTTACTCTCTGTCTCTCTCCACCACTGACTCTCCATGGCTGTATCTGTCTGACTGCTATTCCTCTGAAAATACTGTTGAAAAGGAACCGGACACTTAAAAAAAATACTGCTGTGCCATAGGTAAAGTGTAGTCCTTTGTGGTTTCAGCGCTCTCTTTAATGATTATTTGACACTGTTTCTGTTATCCACATTAATTAATCTGTCTGCTGCTGCAAGTATTGCATGTTGAGTAACCTAGAGCAGACCAATAACATGATGTCCAGGATTTTTTGGCGAAGATTTGAATAAGTTCTGTCATAGAAATGAGCTCTCCAGCGGGTTACATCTTTCACCAAAGTCCGTAGCTCCTGGGTATTTGAAGTCCACGCTCAATTTCAACAGACCTCAGCTTTATACACCAACGTAGTTCAGTGGCAGAATATATCTTAGTGTTCAGCTGGTTGTCTTAGTTCAGCTGGCTGACAGGTTCAGAAAGCGGTACTGTGAGTTCATGTTAATTGCATAAATTAAGAGCCTGTCAAACTGCCGTGGGTGAGCCTGTCTCCTTCATAAAGCTTGTTGAGCTGGTGGTGTGGTTGGAGGTGGGACCGGGCAGGTCGTGCCTTCCACAAGTGGGGCTTAAGCCCTCCACTCCAACTTTTGTTGTTGCTTTTTAATAATTATCTGGTGAAAATGCTGTGCAAGTATATAAGAAGAAACATTTTAGCGTCAGAGCAGTGGAAGATGGCAACACCAAAAATAACACACAACTCTTCAAGGTTTCAACTGACCTAATAGCTGTAATCGGCAAATAGACAACAGGCTGCAGCAAGTCTGACCAAACTCTGCCAGTGGCACAGACATGACTGGAGAGTCTGTTAGAGGAAGCAGGGGGAAACGGATCAGAGAACGCGGTGAGAGGAATTAGAAATAAAGAGTAATTCTGTCCTGCATGGAGAAAATAGCTCTGCAAGTTAGTGCTCTGTGCTCTTGAAGAGCTGAAAGGGATCAGAGTAGCTGTCTCAGACAAGTCAAGTTTCAGGCAAGGCCATGTGAGTTAGGGAAATGGGACACATGGGAAATGCGCGCAGGTGGTAGCTCATTTCAGGCCATCGTGTATAGGAAGCTCATGGTCAAGGAACACCATCTGAATAACACGCAGTGCAACTCCAGCCCCATGACCGGACAAGAGAACCGGTGAAGCTGGCCCTGTCAAAAACGCAGGTTCTCTGATGTTTGCCACAGAAATTCATTTGTTGCAGAGCAAATGGACACACGGGCTGTGGTGCTCAGCATGGGCATCTGCGTGGCTCCCACCTGCAGGGCAAGCTCTGCCTGGGAGCGGGCTGCCCAAACATCTCATTTGCCTTTGCGGGAGAAGGCACCGGGATCCCACAAGGAAGGACTCTGGGAATCTGGCAAGGCCCTGGGGCCATCAGGTCGGCCTGGTGCTACTGCGAGGTCTGATGGCGTAGCTGGAGGCTGCAGGGTGCAGGTGGCGAGCAGGTATTGTGCTCTATTTGTTCAAAGTTTCCTTTTGGAGTCCCAGCACTGTCTCCTGAGAGCGACTCTGAGGGCATGGTGGTTGGTTAGGTAGGTGGCCGTGCACCTGCTTTGGCACCTAGTCTGGTCTGGCAGCTACTCCACACTGCGCAATTTCCTGCCCGGTGCATCTTCTGCAGTGATGCTGGACAAACGACTTGACCTTGCGCCTCAGCTCTCCAAACGTAAGGATGTTTCCCTGTTACCTCCTCTCTACAAACCCAAGGGCTGTTAAAAGAAGTAGGTCTCGTGACTGTGTGGTACTTGGATGCCATGGTAATGTAATTAGCTGCGCAGCAATCTTACTAAAAATGTCCTTAGTGGAGGAGAGGACGGGGTGGGGGACTCGTTTAGAGGATGGATGCTAAAGGGGAGGAAGTTTCCAGACCTATGGCTTCACCACAACTTGACTGCATAACACAGGTCCTTCAATGCAGATGTGAATCCAGAGGTTCAGAGCATGCTGTTTACTACATGTGTCCGTATAAGATCTAATGCAGCACAAACTATTTGAAGTGTTAATAGATTATATAAGAGCTTTCCACCCCCAGCAAGCCTTTGGAAACTTTTATACGGTATCTTGAGCTAAAAAATCTTTTTGAGCTGATGTATAACTAGCAGTAAACTTCAGGAAAGTACTCCTGTTACTGTAACTTTCCCTTTTTCTCCCTCTTTCTCTTCAACATTATACATGGCTCCAGGAATCTCTGTGCTGCTGAATCCGAAGGAGAGAGGCGCAGGGTTCTGCGCGGCAGTCTGAAAGCCTGGGTGCAGGAAAGCTGTGCTGCTGATCGGTTTATCTCTGTTACTTTGCCAAACCCCCAGACTTTGGCAGCCTGGGTCTTTTTTTGCCTTTTTATATCCGCTAGGTCTTTTTCCTCCCTACCCTCAGAATGACCCCTGTAGCGATGGTTGCCAAACGTTACCCATGTTAAATATGAAGATGTGTATCAGCATCCCCAAGGCACACGCTCCTGAGCTGTTAAAGCCCTTCCACTGGAGCAGCAGCCTGGGAATGGTCTGAGGCTTTTGGAGTTAACAGTTAGCTCTGGTTAGCTGGAGGAGACTGTGGAATTGTGTCACCAAATTATTTTCTCAGCTGTATCCTCGCTACTCAGCTGAGGAAGAATTTTTTTTTTCTGTTGTTTACGGTTAACCCTACTGCACATTTATGCAAGAATTTATTGCTTAAATGGAGACTAACGGCAGTAAGAAAAAGCAAGGTTTCATGGCAATATTCAGAGCATACTTTAAAAAAATTAGCTGAGATAATGCAGTGATATAATGAAGGGCAAACTTGGACTGGGTGGGATTTTGGTGGATTTCTTTATTCAGATGTTGTTCTCCTTTATTTGGATTTTCTTGCGTGCTCGGACAAGGCACAGCCAGCCGTATTTTCCATCCTGATGAATGAAACAGGGCTCAAGGAGTTTAGCTGAGATTGGCTTCCCCTGCAAGAAAAATTGCTCTTTGTTGCCTGAATCATAATTTTAAGGCATGAAAACTATTCATCAGGAAAGCAGCATTTTAACTCCTTACATCTTGCAGCCTGATCTTCGCAGAGTGAAAAAAATCCTCATCCGCTGAAGTTGATCAGAGTTGTAATAAGTCTGTAAGGTCACCTTGATTACTGTACGTCAGTGTGGTCCTGACAGTGTTTTCTTGATAAGACAGCCCATTGCTGTGATTTAATCCAAATCTGTTTAATCATATATAATCCACATAATTCAAATATACTCACCAAGGATCCAGTTTTATAGCCGTACTGAGGGGAGGGAAATCTTGTGTTGTCACAAGTCATGCTGACATCAGTGGGGTTTCTTATTGATGTAGGACTTAGCGCTGGCACATGCAATTACAGCAAAATTTGGGGTTTAGCATATTTGCAATTTGATGTATTTTCAGGAGGCATTTGCTTTGAGGTGAGTAAATGAACTCTGGGCCACGTCCAACAAAATCTCTGACTGAGAGTTGTGGCCAGTGGTCATTTCAGGGAAAAAATATAGAATAATCTGAAATTATTTGTTGTGCAACTAAAAAATAATAAATGTTTCGCTTATATTTTTGGTTTAGAATTTTCACTTTATACAAACTATATAAAATTATATATGCCTGTGCTCCTCCCAAGGCGTTCTTTAATGTTTCAGAAATGTTTCAACAAGAACAAAAAAATATATTTGACGGCATAAGTAATACACAGACATTATTGCAGTGTTACTGGTTACAATTTTCAAGTTCAAGATACCGGTATCGGATCGCACCCCATTTGCGTAGCCATTTGTTAATGTGATGCACATGCGGCTCTGTGGCCTAATGCCGTATAGCCCTGGATCTAAAAAACCTGCTCAAACCCATGGGTAACTGTAAACATCTGAGTAATCCTGTTGAAGTCAGTCCATGCATCCCTTAACTGTGCAAACTAATCCTTAAAAAAATCATGAAACGGGAAAAAGAAAACACCGTGCCTTCCAAGCCAATGAAACTCCATACGTGCTTGAAGTTAGATGCTGGAATAAACAAAGAGCGCATGATCGGAGAGAATGAATCTGTACTTGTAACCACGCTTTATCGGTTATCCAGTGAAAACAGAATATAAGGTGAACTTTTTCCAGCTTGCATACTGTATCACTTCTGATGCATTTCGGACTTGATTTTTTTTTTCCTTTGTGGCCATTTTGCAATTTTCTATGGATTTGTTTTGATTGTAAATAGGCATACACATTAGCTGAAGCCAGATAAGTTCTTCTGGCCGGCTTTGCCAGTAAATCACTGAGCTATGTAATTGGGTTTGTATAAAATTATGCATTGTGAACTTGGGAATAAGTAAAACAGAAACAAAAAGTTGATTTTTTAAAAAATAGTATCATTTTTGTGCAAAAGTTTTGTATTGACCCCATTCTTCTGCTCCCTACCGTGATAACTTTGATCATTCTTTCAACGTTGAATGAAAAGCAAACTACAGAAGAGATCCAAGTAAAATTGGTAATAATTTCTGGTTTGGCTTGTAGGTGGGGTTGAATACAATGCCCGCATTTGGGGTTAACTACGAGCAAAACATTACGAAGATGAGGATATTCAGACACGTACCCAAACAATTGGATTCAGACAAATTGGATACGAGACTCTGACCGGCATGAGAAGAACAGGTGAGAACCCTTGAGAGTGGAGCTGCAATAATAAGTGTTCTGACGGTCAGGAAAAATATTTCCCCAGTAACACAATAGATCTTCTATTAGAAACTCAAAATACTAATTACAATCTGCCTAAAGACTTGTTATAAATGAAGTGGAGATAGAAACATGTTTATATTATGGGGAGGCTTATTTGCAGATAAGCAGGAAACCAGTCACACATCTTCACAAACATAATTTTAGCTGTTTTAATTAGCAGGTTTGCTTTGATTTAATTTAATTCAGTGATTCCTTCTATCTTTACTGACACATGTGCAAATAAAATGTGCTGACCTGACTTTTGACATCCAGTTTCCTTTTTCATTTCTGTTTTTGTTGTTGTTGATTTCGGCAGTGTTTACGGTGAAATGATGGGGTCACCACTTCCTAACAGCATGGCCAACAGATGTAGTGTGGGGATGACAACCGTGCATTTGAGTGGTCTTTTGTTACCCCAGCACTGACTGATTGCTGAGGTGCTGGAAGCCAGGGTGTCAAAGGCCATCAGAAGTCCCAACAGCCTCTCGATCCCAATTCTATTAAGGGTTGGAATGACAAAAAATACGCCTTTTTATGTAGTTGCACGTAAAAGTGCAGAGAGCTTTTTTGCTAGAGAATGAAACCCTAGACAGAAGCCTCGTGCGTGCCTCTAGCAACTTATTGCAGTGTTTGCATCAACTTTGGGTGGAAAAGCAAGGTTTAAAAGCTGTCAGAATTAATATATTTAATGTTTGGCGATTCGGTGGTTTTATTTAACAGTGAAAGTACTTATTGACAGAATAAAACCACGTAGTCCAGAATAAAAATACCACATTAATGTACTGAAAAAAAAAATATCTGTGTTGACTTTGCTGAGCTTTTTGTTGGTTCCAGTGCTTGGAAACTATTTTTTCTTCTTTATATCAGAAAAACAATTGCTAATACACCAGGTGGTGTTCTCCCTGCTCTCTCCACCCCTCCCTTTTGCAGTGTCTCACAGCTGTATGATAGGTAATTAAAACAATCACTGAAATGTTTCAAAGCTGTTGTAGCCTTTAGTTGACTTTTAAAATTCGTATTTGAAGAAGAATGGTGAAATTAATTTGTATCTGGCTCAGAAAAGTGCTCTTTACTTGAGCGATGGACTTTACAACATTGGCAACAAAAAGAATGAAATTAATATTGTACTTGCCTTTATCTAGGGTTATTCTGTTAACTGTTTTATACTGGAAATTAATTTCAATATCATACAGACGTCTACAAGTCAGGAATGCAGCAGTTCTGGCATGCAGTCAGACAGCTCTCCTACTTCATAATCATGGTAAAAATAATAATTCAAAAGGAGTAAACTTGCCAGGACAATTAAATGATTCTGCCCCTAGATAATGGAAAGATGAAGTTTATATGATTTGACTGTAAAATATGTAAGACTGAAAAGTGTTATTAAAGAAGTATTATGTGGTTATTTTGAAAAGAAAAGTAATTTTACAGGTTCATCTTTCTACTGAGAAAAAATACATTAGAGGCTCTGAAAAACAGAGACTTCTGGATAGACATTTTGATGCTGAAATGCTCTTCTGTTTTTCTTTCCTGTTTCTATTTTTTGTCTTTTAGTTCCCTGCTTCAGTAGTTGGCTTTAGAAAACTTGTAATTCATTCATTATAGAACGCTTGGTCTACGGGACAGGATTTTATTCTTAAAATAAACTTCCTTGTAATATATTCTTTTTGATCCTTAAAAAAACCCCTTCGTCTTTACAACTGAATGTGTTACATCAGTGTAAAGCGTATCCTTTTCTCCCTTTTTGCCCTCCTCCCCTCCTTTGCTGGTTTGTCCCTCTTCGGAGGTTGGTACTTCCCTGGCATGGGCGGGAGCGGTGGCAGCTGCCACGTGCAGAAAAGGCAAGGTCAGGAATTTTCAGTATGAACGGAATCGGTTCCTTTCAAAATTACTAATTAAAACAACAACCATGTAGGATGAAAGGTTTTGCATATCCCTCATTGGTTTGTGGGGAATCCTTGCCTGGTATGTATGTCAACATTCATATAGAGCAAGTGCTTTTACGTGTATATATTTCAAAATCTGACAGATACCAGGGAACAGAGCGCAAGCCAAAAATATCAATACTGACAAACAAAAATAATGATCATTCCCCATTAATTTTAAAATAAGTACCTGTTGCTATTTGTGCAAATATTTCTTGCTGATTAAAGACAGCAAAATCTCTTCCTCTTTCTTTGCTCTTTGGTGAACGCTTCTAACCACACACAGGTATTGCAAACAGACTTACAAACGGGGATAAAAATAAGACTTAAATGCTCATCTGCATCTTTGCATCAACACAACTCAATTTGACAGTATATTTTTGCCAGGTGGAACAAAGAGCAATAAATTAGTTTTGAACATTTATGATCTTGCTTTATAAAGACTGCAACAGACTGTGTTCAAAATCAATTGTCAGAGTGATGGGGGATTAATAACTCTGGTACTGTAACCTTTTACGTATCTGCAGACTGGGTAAGGGTACATTTCAAGATCTGCTGCCATATTTCATTATTGCAACTTATATTTGAAAGACCTTTTGATGCTTAAAAAAAGAAACAGATTAGTTTTTACTAGAGCTGGATGAATAACTCATAATTAATAATTCATTCAGTGAATTTTGCCTTTTATTCTGTGGGAAGAATAAAAATAGTTGTCAAAATTTTTCATGAGCTCTATTGACTAGGGTTTTTTTTAATCAAAACTAGAAATCAGAATTCAGGGTGTGTTAGTTATTTGTGATTGAAAAGTCATGTGATAATTCCCCAGTTAATTGAGGACAAATACTAGAATAAACTTAATGATGAAATGTTTGAGGAGAGTGTACTTAAAAACCCCTTTCTACATGCATGCAAGCTTAAAATCAGTTTTTGAAAGTGCTATTGAAAGTAAAAATCCAAGTCCATGGAAATTGTTGGTAAGNTAAATGTTTGAGGAGAGTGTACTTAAAAGCCCCTTTCTACATGCATGCAAGCTTAAAATCAGTTTTTGAAAGCGCTATTGAAAGTAAAAATCCAAGTCCATGGAAATTGTTGGTAAGGAAATGCGAATGAGGCAGGAACATGGCCGAACCAAGTTCGCTACAAGACACAGATGAGTTTCTGTAGACTTCTACTGTATTTTCCAGCTGTAGTTTTCCCTCCTTAACTCCAGCACCCATTTTGGGAGAAGACTGCCAAATATTGGGAATGAATACGGGAGCAAGGTAAATGAGAGCTTTTTTGAATTTCTGTAGCTCCCCAGCTACTGTGTTGTACTTCACGATAGTGAAATGTTTTATAATAGTGAAACCACATGTCATCTTTTGGCTCTCTTCGCCTCTCAGCTGGCGAGGTTGCATCCCACCAATGCGAGCTCTGCTGGGCTAAGAAGCATCTATGGCTGCTTCTGCATTTTTTTTTGTGTATGCACTTTATTTTGGTTTCCTCCTAAATAGAGGTAAACCAGTTAAATATTTCCCAACAAAATACACATATGCAATCTCAAGGGCCGTGCATACCATGGAACTGTCATTTCCTTTGATTAACCTTCACCTGACCTCCCTCCCTAAGGCAGTTTCAGATCCTTTTGTTCCTCCATTTAAGTATTGCACTCTGTCAGGTGAGTACATCTGTCATTGAAGAGCTGGCCATTTTACTAGAGAACTCGGTGGAGATGTTGTAACGGAAAACTCTGTGCGGAATCTGGCACAGATTAAACAACCCAGTCTAACGTGCAGAGCTGGATGTATCCTTCAGAAATGAAAAGGAAGCAGAGCTTGCATAGACACGATTGAAGGCAGATGAATTTTAACCGTGTGTATTAATTGTTTTATGAATACTATTCAATATTGAAGATCAAAAAAGGATCACGACTGAGATCAACAGGGCTTTTCCGTTGCAACATCTTCATGTTGTCAGGAAGTGCCGGTTTGTGGAGAATAAAATTGCTAACAGGGGAGGATCGGAGTTAATGAATCACCTACTTCCTGTTCAACGATAGAGTTTGAGAATTGCCACAGTGGTCGATTTTAGCATTTAGAAACCCGACAGGTTTGTGATTATTCTCGTGTTGGTTTTTTGTTTTTTTTTTTTGACGTGCCTGGGTCTTTGTTTATTCTTGGTTTNAAAAAGGCCATAAGAAATAAAACATTTCAAAACGATGCATGATTATAAATTTCAGTTGATCCAAACTGAACTTTTTTGGATGGCAGTTTGCAAGAAATATTGATGCTTTTTGTCACAGCTTGGGACAATTTTTTGATTTTTTTTTTCCCCCCCCCAAATCCTGAAAATTTATCTGGGGTGAATAATAAGAAACTGAGATAGTATGAATCCAGTCAGATCGCACATTTGGCTGCCAGCAATGAAAAGCAAAGCCTACATTGAACCCATAGGTTCTGCTTATGTAATAGAATATTTTTTTTTTGAAGGATAATAAAGGCCATGTGTGATGAAGTATCTCTTCATCTCAAAGTAAGCTGGTACAGTGGCTCACGGAGGTTCCGAAGAGCTAAAACTGTGCACCTTGATTCTAGGCTTAATTTGACTGTTGAATGTCATATCTTTTCCTGTTAGATTAAAAATGTGCTATCAGAAGCCTCAGCATCATATCAATTCTTATGGATGAGGATTGACTCATCCCTTAAGTCTGTCTCTGATGAACTAAATAGGTCAGATTTCCTTAATGTTTCCTCATCAGGCATACTTTACAAATCTTACATGATTTCTGTAGATACTTTTTGCCTTTTCCCAGTTTGTCCTTTTTTCATTATACAGTTTAAAGTTTGAAGAACAGAGTCTAAATATGCAGCATATCTATACTCAACCCCCAAGGCTGTGAGACTTTAGAAAAATAGTAATTTTTAAAGTAAGAAAGAATCGTACTATAAGATTTCTGTGCAAACATTGAATGCTGGATCCATTCCTTCTGCAAAGAGTTTATACTCTATTTTTTTAAGCTCTTATTCATGCTGGCTTTTTTCCCATTCTAGTGGGCAAGTTACATTTCATAACTGATTTGGAAGCCGACACCGTTACAGATGCAGAGCAGAGATGTTGGCGAGAACTGCCAACATGACGGTGTTGGTAAGTCTGTACCAGCCAGCAGCACCGACGTCCTGGTCTGGTGTAAACTGGCGTGGTTTGCTTAATTGTGTTTTAACTAATACCTAGAAAAATACATTATATAATTCCACAGGGGTTGTAAAACCCCCAGTTTTGGAGTAAATGTGACCCGCTATTGTCCCTGTTAAGGTTTTTGCAAATGATTCTCCAAAGCAAACATTTTCTGTGAAATCCTCCCCAAAACCAATCTGCTCCCCGTGAATGTTCTGTAGTGACGGAGATGTACTCACCTGGTGTACCGAAGAATTTAAATGGAAGAACAAAAAGAAACTGAAATTGCCTTAGGGATTGAGGTCAGGTGAAGGTTAATCAAAGGAAATGACAGTAAAATGGCATTCATGGCTCTTGGTACATTTTTAATCATTCCCCTCTCTCTCTCATAAAAGACACAAAAGATGTACAACTTTTAGCTGTTGTGTTTAGTTAGGGATGGGTTTTATTTTTGCCTCAATTATTTAAAAATATCCTTTCTTTTAGATTTCTCTCATAGATTTAGCTCCTGAAAATTTGCATTGCAGTGCCTTAAAAATGTGTGTGGGAAATCGAGAATGTGTGTGTGGGGGGAAGAAAAATGTTAAGAAAAGGGAGTAATTTTCCCCAGAATATCTCTCATTTTATCTTCTCCTTCTAATGTGATAGCTTTTGAAGGATTTCTAGAAGTCATGAGTGTAGGGAAGACATGCTCAGAAAAGCTAAATATTCACATTATTACACAAGTGTCGGGTTAAATGAAGTCCATGAATGCAGCTACTAGAAACAAGAATAGTTTATTTCAGACTCTGCTAATCTACAATTAATTAGTCTGGTTTTAAGTATAGCTGTTTTGCGTATTTTTTAAAAAATATCTTACAATAATCATGATTACAATGAAATTTTGAAGTCGTGTCTTAGTTTGTGGGCTGCCGATTACGGTCTGATTTTGTGTACGTGAAAAGGCGGCATTTGGGGACCTTTAGTTTCCAAGTCTGGAGTTGTCACTTTTTGCTAGTCACCTTAGATAACTTTGGTGTAACTACAACAGGAACGGGAGCAACTTTATGTAACTTATAACTGCCTGAGGCAACTTTTAAAAAATGTGAGCAATGCATTTTTTATTTTTTTTTCCAAGTCTGTTTATATGGCTCCCTTCCCCCCGTAATGCAGAGAATCCTGAAGGGTATATATTAAACCCAAACAGCTCTCTGCTGGGGTAACTTGGCTGTAGCAAATGTATTCTTCCTGCTCATTAGATCACACGCTACGAAGCGTTATGCGTTGAGTACCTTCATTGATGCAGCTGGGAGCCGAGCCTAGGTGAGACCTTGCGGTGTTGTGTCTTCAGAGAGGAACGGGTGGCTGAAAGCAAACATCTTACTGCCGACCCATGCTATATTATCACCACTGTGAGTTGCAGTAAAAACCAAAAAGTGATGTTTTATACATATGCTCTCTCCACATCTCAGGGAAAAGGATAAATAATCTGGAAGTCATTTCTTTGTGTGTCGTTGTGCTCTTTACGGCTGTGATTGCTACTGGTAATGTGGCACTTTTCTGCCAGATCCCACATAGCAAACGCTGTCACATGGATGCCAGATGGGCTGTTTGCCAGGGAGCTGGAGGAGGAGGGAAAGCCCAGCTCCACCCGGCAAACGCCGCGGAGAAAAAGCCTGCCAGGCAATTATTGGAAAAAATAGAGAACTGGTCAAAAATGGAAAAAATGTATCTGAAGTCACTGGGTGGAGGTTGAGTCGAGTTCACCTCTCAGAACCCAAAGCTCTTCAGCGCTGCGGGGAAGGGAAGAGAAAGACGGCTGGGAAGGCTGAGCTCCGGTAATTGGAGTGTAGCACCGCACAGCAACAAGTGGCTGACTTTGCAGACACAGATAGATGAGTAACTTGAGCATTTTCACATTTACAGGATTTGGCTCCGTGATTTTATTATGCTGTAACAATGTCAGTGTTATGTTTATGGAGGGGATTTTTCAAAGCTACTCAGCATCAGCCCGAGCAGCTGACTATCTCGCCCGTTAACTTTCCTGTCTTGTAAAACTTCGGTACTAGTACCAGAAATACAAATGATTTTTGGTGTGTCTTTGGCAAAACAGGAACAGTTGTTTAAGGAAAAGACGAGAAGAAAGTGAGAGAGATCATTTCAAACGAAAACTGAATATCTGAGTGGAAGACAGCATTAACTGCTGACAACTGGAAAACTATTGGACTGAGGCAATGCGAATATTTTTTTTCATAAACAACAATATGACCTCAGAATTTTGCTGAAGTAAATACTAAAGATTCATAGCCAAATCATCTATCTATTTTAAAGCATCCAAAAAAAAAAAAAATTTCAAACTTTTATTTGCCTGCATACCCAAATTATTCAGATACAGGAAGTATTAAGTTAGTTTGAGCATTTTTATTCCAACCGTTCAGACCGGCTTCCAAAATATAATTTGCAACATCTTTAAGGTTTATTTTTAAAAGTGGCTGAATTTCTTTAGTTTTTAATTTCTCCAAAAAAACAGTCAAAGCAACAGTCTAACGTTCAGTGAAGAAGTCAAATACTCAGTGGAAGAAACTAAGGCTGAAATGAAATCTCCCAAACGTGGTGTGTGAACACCTTTAGTTGCCGTGCATTTTTCCTGCCGGGGCTGGCAGTTAAAATAATGGGGCAGTTAAAATAATTCAGTCAGTCCTGTATGTCCGGTCTGAGCATCCCACGGAGCATCCCCCGCGGTGGGAGGACCACTGGGATCATCCTTCCCTCTCCCACTCGTGGATCCCATCCCAGATCAGGGCTGCTTGTGAGGACAAGAACTTTTCACATGAATGAAGCCAGATTCATGTTTTTGGGCGTTGTCCCTGTTGCAAAATGACCGCGGGATAAAATAGGAGTGTTTACAGTTTCCCCTGTGGGCAGAAAAGGGGGTTCTGTATTTGGTCTTCGCTGAAACTGCAGTGAAGGCAATGACGTAGCGGAAGGTCAGAGGGGAAGCTCCGCTCGGTGTCGCACAGCTTTGCAGGCTGGTTTTCGCATCTTATACTGGATTAACAGTGCACCTGCCCTGAGGGAGGGCGGTCAGAGTAAGGAAGCTCATTTGAGCATCAAAGTAACATGATAAAAAATGATGGAAGAACAGCAATAACTGATGCTTTTGCTTTTCTTTTCTCTCTGTGTTTTTGGAGACAAACCTTCTATGCAAATATTCTTAGGTGATATGTTGGTTTCTGCTGGAATAAATTGCTTGTCTGAGTCTGATCCCCAAGTCTTCTGATAAAAATAACAATTTTTATACCTTATTAATAGCCTTGTTTATTCCAAACCCTGTCAGATCTTTGCTGCGTGTGAGGGACCACTGTAGGTCAGTGATGTACTGAGTGCAGAGGCTTCTGTGCCCGTGGCGTGGGTGTCCTGCTGACAAACAGAGGGGTTCGTTTCTGGTGCTCTCAGGTTTCCACCTTAATTTTCCACTTTTCCACCAAGACGCAGTGATGCTTAGAAGCAAACTCATGCTGCCTAATTTTAGACATCCAATGTAGGTTGCTTCTGGCTGTAGCAAAGCACAAGCTCTGCTTGCTGCAGGTCCAGAAGCATCTCTTCAGTTGCAGAGTCAGCTTCTTGCTTAAGACTAACTCTGGGGGTGCAGAAAGCACAGTGAGGAGCGCAGCTCCTTGGTCTCAGCCAAGGCTGTTCCCTTGCCAGGGCTCCTACCGGTCACCGGGCTCCTCGATCAGATCTCTCATGGGTGCAGAACCAGTCACTTCAGGGCGGGTCATTTTTTTTTGTAAGGGTTTCTGTGATGACTCCTCTGCGTAATCAGTGTTTGCAAAAAGGTCTGAAAAAGAAATGAGCCAAAGTCCATGAAAACATTTCTAAGTGGGCAAAGTTTTGCACTGTCTTTGGGGTGAACCACAGGTTTCACCAGATGCCAAGTCAGTTGGGAATAAGCTGTGTGATATCCTTCTGCCAACTGGGTCATTGCTGGTCGGATGGAGGCTTCTGCAGGTGCTTTGCACCATTGGTCCTTGCAACACTAGAAACAGTCAGAAGCAGAAGGTAGCCAACTCTTATTAAATTAGGTGGGGCAGACACACTTCCTGAGGTTATTTGCAGTATCACGTGAAGTTAGTTTAATGCTTAACACATGCCAAAATGGAGGCTAACCTCTTTTGAGAGATTTTAATCCGAAAATGGACTCCGAGCAGTTACTGCCCTGCATTCTCTGTTGCAGAAGGATGGGGATTATCTTAAAGAGGGCATCAAACATGGTGGTGTTTCTTGATGGAGTTAGTTTAGACATATGAAGCACAGCAAGAGCTGGCTGGAAGGAGATACCTGTGCATTAAGGGATGTTGTCTGTACCAGAATCATCCGGAATTCAGGAGAGTCGTGGCTGCCTGGGCAGCCCTGAGAGGCTTTGGACAATTTGCTGTGGCCACCCGTGGTTATTAGTTTAGAAAATGTGTCACTATTTTACCCTGGCATCTGTTCAAAGTACTAATTCTGTGGATCAGTGTCTTTCAGATGAAGAAAGTGAAATCCTTTTTTGCCCCTGGTGTCTGAGTAAATTGATATCAAATACTCTAATGAAAAGACAACTGTTGTCAGCAGAGGCAAGCAACAAGAAAATCTAGGACAGGAGGTAACTTCATGATGGATTCTACATCCTCAGGGGCTTTCTGGGCTCTGAGGATTAATTTTCTATTACATCCACGTGTGGGGCTTTTCTTAAATACACTTCCACTAACAACTTAATACTTTTTCAATTACAGTATCATAAAATGCTACAACTTTTTGTCATTCTGCCACTTAGAGGCCAACGCTTTCATTGCTGTGACCATTGTTGCCGCCTTTTGCTTTTCCTTAAATGAAGCATCTTTTTGCTGCCCCACGGAAGCCATGCTTTTGAAGGGAAGGGGTACCCTGCACAGTGCCGTGGATACCAGGGAAACAACCCCCTTGGGAACTCTACTTCTGCAGTGGTTTCTTAGTGAACCCTCATTTCCATGATAGCTGGCTTGGTCTCCTGCAAGGACACCTTATGGACTTGAGAAGTCTCCACCAGAAGTGCCTCTTCTCATTATTATAGCTCAGTTGGTTCAGATTATTTTATTATATTTATTTTATTGTATTTATCTCACGTATAGTAACTCTAAGAATGTATTCACAAAAAAAAATGGGGCGTTTTTACCTGCCAGAATGCCCACACACTTCACTACGAGAGGAGAGAAAGCGAGAGCACGACAACGCAAGAATTTGCTGCAACAACCTTGTAGTGCACGTAAAAATTAATTCTACAGGGTATAACAGCGTATGAGCCAATGTTTTATAAATAAGTTGGATTTGGGTAACAATGAGTTACAGTGTATTGTAGGAAAGTGGTCAGTAGCTCAAATAATTTGGAGTTCTCCATCCAGAATTGTGCTGGGTCGGAGAAGGAAAAATAGATAGCATAAGATGTCTGAAAATCACCTGTGCACTAAGGAGAGTCTAAAGAGTTTGTGAGGCTGTCTTCACCTCCTGGAAGATGGATCAGTGTTGCCAGTCTCACGATATCACTTCTGGTAGAACAAGGCTTTAGAGGGCTTCTTTGCCTGGGGACTTACTGAACCGTTTTGATTTTGCTGGCACCAACGAGGAAGGGGTGCATTGATTTTACAAGGCAGCTCAGAATTCTTTTATTTGGGAAATACTAGTTGCCGAAAAAAATGTTGCCCTTTTTTTTTTTTTTTTAATTATTTTACACCAAACTGTATTTTTAAATCCAGAACAAGATGAACTGGAGCCAAGGTCTGTAGAAGGGGCTGGGTAGATATGGAGGTGCCCGTGGGAGAGCTTGCTATTCTTCTGGGTAGAGCAGAGGCTCCTTGTGCAGGCACAGGGCAGGCTGGGATCAGGAATGGCGTACCCCAGCTGGGATAACGGCAGGTCAATGGAACTATTGGTACCCGCTGAAAAATAAGGCTGTCCAGCTGCTTTCCCGCACGTTTTCTATCTGCTTTGTGGAGGAAAGCAGGTAAAATCCTTTCTGAGGCAATGTTCATAAGAAACAGCGTCATTGTGTGTCATTGTTCAGGACGTAAACTGATCTGAGTTAATCTTTGTTTTCTTCTGCACCTCCATTTTATAAAATAAAATTGGCAGAAAATTATGGTCACAAAACCTGATTTTTGCCTCCGTTTTGGTCTCCAGTACAGAACTAGCTGACAATTAATATTTGTGTATACCTTTTGAAATATCTGACCTTTGGGGAGTTGACAGAGCTATAATATTAGTCTTTGTATGCTAGCCTGGCTTTTAAACTCCCTGCCTAGTGGATGTAAGTTCAGTGGATACAGATCTGAAACTTGATTTCCTCAGTATAGCTGCATTAGCATTCAGCTGTGGGTATGTAAGATAATAGTATTAAAAGCAACCTTCCATCCTGTTGTCATGGATGCAGCACAGCCCAATCCTGGTAGCAGTATACCACCAGTCTTTGTACAATCTCATTTTTATCTACAAATTTTAATTTAATTACAGCAGAAATTCTGTAAGGGTATATAATATATGATTTTTATTTTCTGTTTTAAACATTAAAATGGAAGAATTGAGCAGCTCATGTTCTTTGTCCAGTGCTCATTTTTTTTTGCATTCCAAGTATCTGTCAGTATTAGTTATGAGACTGTGTGAAATAAGTAGCCATGAAAGATGCCTGCTTTTATGACAGAATGAGTGGTTTCATGAATTTTAAAGGAGCACATTTGTATTTTCTGTTCTTGAACTACACGGGCTACTCACAAATATGACAGAAGATAATTGTTTGAGGAATTATGATGCCTTTCAAGATTTTGCAGGATATTACTATTTTCATAATCTTTCATTTATCAGGTTATATGGCTTGATTTATTTATGTATGTAATTTGGAAATTAAAGTACTCCCATTCTGTCAGCATAGGTACATGTTTTCTTCATATAGCTCATACTCCTGTTAGCAAAAATAATGAATGTGCTAATTTTTTTGTCAGTTACTAAAGAAACGTGTCAGAATCGGAGGGTAGTCAGGTATTATTCTGGGCCACGTGAGACAGTATGGAACGGTACGTATTGCTCCGTCAATGCCTTAGGATGGCGGGAGCGCGTATTTCGACATATAGCACTAACTGTGCCACCAGGCAGTGCGCGTACTGCAGTTTGTTACGATTTAAATGAATGCATTGTTAGCACCGACTTCAACGGGGATTTTGTGTGAGTGAGTAAAGGCTTCAAGCCTTTAATTGACTAAGAAAATCTTTTTAGTTGTGATTAGAGGGACAGATACTCAGCTGGCGAGGACTGATGGTGCTCCGTTGAATCAATTTTCATACCCGTGTCTGAAGTCAATGGAGCAGTGCTCACTTTATAACCTGGTACCTGGCCCCTTATTATAAAAAAAATGTTTCAGGTCTGATATTTGCGTAGTATGGTAACCTTTTATCGGGGAGCTGCTTGGCTTGATTTAAAAAATTTCATCAAAATCAGTGGTAAAATCTCTGGGCTAATAAATTCAGTGTCATGAGCTATTTTCATTCAGTTGGGAGTTGGAGCGTAGAAACCTACGACGCTGTCCCTTTTGCTTGAAAGCATGGTGGTCTATCTGCCATACTTTCATATGTAGCGTACGGTTGTCTTTTTAAAGACTAAAATGAGGCATCTCTATATCTATGTGAAGCATATTTTAAAGACTAAATGAAGCAACTCGATAGCCTTTTCTGTTTTAGTCATGAGGTATTTGTATTTTTTCTCTTGGTAATTTTATTGCACTTTCCCTCCTGTGATAACTGCTTAGCAGGATTTTATTTTATGATAAAAAATTCTGAATATCTTTAAGTATTAAGCTTGTTCCTAACATCTGAATTTTGTTGTTGAAAATCCCTTCAAAATTCTGCGCACGCCCATAATTAAACCGCTCTGAAGGTGCAGTCGGGAAAACCAGGCACCAACATTATGGAGTGAAAATTAAAGAGGCAAAACATCAGAGTGTCTACTGTATGTGCCTGCTGTTAGACACTCAAGCATGGAGAACAGGATACACCTCTATGGATGGATAGCTTTCCTTATTAAAAAAACACAGTAGGACGCACAGTAGGGGAACACACTAAAACAAGGCTTTGTAGTAATTTCCTTGAAAGAAATTTCCCAAGATAGCAACTTGAAAAGCTTTTAATCTTACGACTAGCTATATAGTGAGTTTTACTGTAGGTGGTATAAAAAAGACCATTAGATTACAGCCGATCTGGTAGAGTTGGTCCAAAGCCTCTTCCCTTCCAGCCTTCCTTCTCAAGAAAAGGATTAGACTTTCCTCACACCAAAGTGAGGAGTGAATAGATCGATGTGGCTTCTGGTGTATTGAAGAACTTTAAATACATGTCTCCCAAGTTCGAAATTATGTTAGAAAATAGAAAACCCACCTTCACCAACTGTAACACTCGATCAAACGTGCTGCTTTCTGACACTCAACCGATTCATTAGATCAAGGTTTCTTCTATATATCTAAATTTGAAACGACTGTCACTCATATTTTTGAGCTGATATTTTATTTCAAGTCTGTGAACAGGGTCCCTTACTACTTGGGAGGAACATAAAGTGTTTCTCACAAACTACTGGAGAAACATCCCGTGTGACCGTGTCCTGCAGCAGCTCAGCGTGCTGCAGTGTACCAGCAGCCTTCTCACTGGACTCTGCCACATTTGTGCTATCTCTTCCACACGACTATTAAACCTCAAAGTTAAAAAAAAAAATACCTGGGGNTGACTATTAAACCTCAAAGTTAAAAAAAAAAAAACAAAAACCTGGGGAAATTCCCATGCAAATACGCTGAAAGGCTGTCACGAGTGTTATGGTTACCTGATAACCCTTTAACCAGCGTGACTGCAGGCGCTGTGCTGCGCTCGGTGCCTGTTTACTTGTCAAGGGCCGTACTCTGAAATCCTGCAGCTTTTTCTCAGCCGTATCCTGCCCCGTTTTGGTGTCGGGACTATGAGGTGCTGGAACCAGAAGTTTGGTACGAGGAGCTTGGAAGTGCCGCCCACCCTCTTATTCCACCAGAGCCAGCGAGGACCCGGGACCCAGCACCTGCGTGTGCGAGCGTCAGTGGAGAAGTCTTAACATCTTGTACCTATCTTGTGTCAGCCACTGCGAGCTGAGAACAGGCAGTGAACATGTCTGATAATGTGTTTCACATTGAAATAATTAAAGAGAATTGTTGCTGGAGGGAAATGTGCCTTTAAAAATTAACCCTGACATCTCCCTGACAATTTGGCTTATTACAAGAGATTCTTTTTTTCCCTCTTTTTTTTTTTTTTTTTTTAGTTTTACCAAACTCGATATGCATTTTTCAACACCTTAGAAAAAGTAGAGCCTCTGAAAACTTCCTTGTGTGAGCAGTCTACACGTACGTGAGCAGTCCCATCTATTTTCCACTGAACTGCTTGTAGGACTGATGTTTAAAGGAGTGGGTCTGAAGTAAATGACACATTCTGCTATGCCCTGGAGCCTGTGATAGTTATTATTGTTTGAATCTATCTCTTGATTGCATATATTGCAGTCTTCTATCACACCGGGTGCCATTTTTGAAATCTCAATGTTGTTCTTCAAATAGCCATCGAGCAGCTTGCTTTTTTATTTCTTCTTATGGCGAAACAAGTCCTTGGAAACTGAAAGTAGTAATTTCCACAAAGCGCTAAAAGTTTAAAAATGTTCTTCTTGATGGATCTGGAGTATTTGAAAACAAATGTAAATGGCTATAAAAGAGACATTGTTTATATTTAAAATGCTAGGTATGCAACAACAATTATAGTCACATTTTTGTGATCTGTGGAAAGTTAAATATACAGCCAGGTATTGGTGTTCAGGAAGTGTGGGTTCACTATATCGTGGCTATAACAGTTATTTATCAGTTCAAGAATTGTGCAACTTTTTATTGGGGTGAATTCCAGTATTTTCAGTTCTCTATTTGATCAAAATTTTTTTAGTCCAGAGACAGGAAATTTTGGGTTTCTCCCAGTTTGTTTGATCGTTTTCTAACTGATTTTAAGCTGCATTTAAAGAGCCTAAAAGGGCGTACGAGGTGGCGGGACTGGGTGCCTGATGCTTTTCATCTGTTTGATGTTGCTTGAACTGCCTCGGACTGCGTGTGCTGAAAAGGCTCTTTTCCTCCTGTGCGCCTGCCGGTCAGCGGGAGGAATTTGAGTGCATTATTCCAGCCATGATGGCTTGGAACCGAGTGATTCTCCAGCCTGAGGAGTGGCTGAGGTGCTGCTAAGGCATTTCTCACTTTCAATTCCGCAACTAAGAAAATAGCCATGCAAATATTCCTTCAGATGCTGAGAAGTGGTTTGGGTTTCCTTGTGGGTGGTTTTTTATTTTTTTTTTTTTTCTTTTTTTAATGTCTGACCTCATGGGAGGAAAACGCAGTAACATGCAGCAGGAAGCACATACTTTTAATTTGTATTCTATAGTTCTCAGTTTGCAGGGTGGGTTCCTGGTTGACACGATCTGCATCTGCCGGTACACCCCTGTTTGGTGTAATGCTGGTTTACACCGGCGGAGAATTTGATTGCAGAAGCCAAACCCTCCTTGCTTCCTTAGTCAAGGGGAAGAGATTCAGCCCCGTATTTCCTCGTCCACTGAACTTTTAACAATTTGGTGATCTTGGGCACAATCCTTCAGGATGCTGAGTACTCCCATGGGCGCTTAAATCAGGAGAGCAGATGGCTCGTGATACTCCTTAGAACTGCGCCCTTCATTAGCTGAAATTTAAAACACAAAGTACTTTAAAAACACTTCTCAAAAACATTTTTCTCGGCTTGGGCAGGATTTTTGCCCTCTTTATAAAAGCAGCAACTAAAGAAATATCTGTTAGTTGCTGTGACATTTGCTATAAGCCTAGCTGTACACAACATTGCTGGTATGTTCTTACTAGCTATTAAAGGCTCATTAAAAAAATTAAAGTCTCCACAATTTACAATATTTTCCATTGAAATAGCATGTTAACACATTTCTTTAATCAGTGTGTAACTGTCAAGGGAAGGAACAATTCATCTAGTATATGCATACATTAGAAAAAAAATTATCAGATTTAATTTTATTTGTTTTATATTCAGGGCTTTTTTGAAGGAATTCCTGCAGGGAAATGGTTAATCTATTTTTAACTAAAGCTTACTTTTGTAATCTATCCAGTGCTTAGAGTTCTGTCATTGATCTATGATTTATGTGATTTAAACCACCTCTTGGCTGTAACATTGGTTTCTATCCAAGATGCTGAGCTGAATACTAATTACGAGATCAAATTTATGCTGTTGGGCTAAGCAGCTGAAGGAGCTTTCCATGCAGGACTCCCTTAAACCATGCCACTGTTGAGCATTAGTGAAATATTTGGCGGGGGGGGGGGAAATGCTGGAAAAGAGAAAAAAATATCGCAGGAAAACTGAAATGTCCTTTGAAAGCTTTATTTTTAGTTCTCTTGAATGACTGCACAGTGCTATATGCAGATATTCAGAGTGTATAAGCCTGCGAATATGCACATGGTTATGTTTTTACAGCAGAATCTCACTAATTCACCCTAACGACTGGGAAACCCACTGAGAAAAGCCAAATGGCATGAGTGAGCAAACAAATAAATAAGATTGAGGATATTTTATTCCAAGATGTATTTTATGCCTTTATTTTGACAAGTATCATGTTGTCAGAATGATTTATGGTATTTCATAGCATACCAGTAAATGCACTGTAGTATGGTTTCTTACAGTAAGAAAGTCTTAGTAACAATAGCTTTGCTTCACCTCTCCTTAAAGCATTTTTTTGCTGAGAAATAAGCCAAGACCACCAATTTTGTAGAAACCATAAGTCTTAGGCTTTCCTTTGGTAAGAATGAGTAACACTTTTCCATTCGCCTCCGTCACCTTCGCATAGGAGGTCGGGATGGCAGCGGTTTTCATGGGTATACATAGTCAGAATGTTCAAACAGCTCTGAATCTGAAACCCAGTTTGGATAAAAATGAAAATTTCTATAGAAATTTTGTTGATTATAATCAGTTTTGAGAGAAAACGTGTTCCAATGCATCATTTGACTTTCATCTCTGTTGGTATAATGTTGAATTGTTTCATTTTGATGATGCTGAAATGTTTTCATTTGCTCAGGTTTCTGTTTGTTTTTTTTCTTTAAATTTTTATTTTTTTTAATTTTATTTATTTATGGTGTAGTTTTCATGTTTACTATATGCTTTATCTTATATTTTGTTACATTAGGGTAATTTTAACATTTTCAGTCTACCACTGCATATTATTAAAATGTAACATTTCCGTAAAATGTTTTCATAACTTCAATTTTGCAGGAATATTTTAGGATTTCATTTCCCTTCTGAACTCATGAAAATATTGGAATTTCTCACAGAATAGAAATTCCAGGTTGAGACTATTTCTTCTGTCTTTTTTGCTTTGGAGTGGTGTGTTCTTGTGCCCTCAGGGGTCTGGAGATGCAATCCTGGCCAACAGCTTAGCGTACAGGATGCAGGTGACATCGTCAGACATACACAAGGAGAAGGTTTTGGATGTTTCTTTGTTTTCCCTGTGACATCTGTATTGCCATCGGTGAGAATCGGTATCTTGAACCTTGTTCCAGGGGACGTGTGCACTCACATGCCCTCCCCTCGCAGAGGTTACAGCGTTGTGGCCGGAGCCAGCAGGCCATCCCGCTTGGTCTGTAGGAGGCCCATTCGTGGGGAATTAGTTTCCTTTTATCCTTATTCTTGCTCACTTTAAAAACAAAACCCAAAACAAATAAAAAAAAACAGAAACAGAAATAAAACAAACAGAAAACCTTGAAAGAGTTTCTTCCAAGGGCATTTTTAGACTAACGATCTGCAGTTGTGTATCTATTGCTTGCTGTCTTCCTCATTTCGTATTTCTCTCATTTTCTAATGTGGAGAAACTCATATTTCACTAGACTTTTTAGCTTTTTAAAAATTATATTCATTTATACTCCACTTGATGTCATATTTGCTTTTTAATATGCATAGTTCTAAACAATTCGTGATGCAAATAATGCACGTCGCGTACATTTGGAGAAAAGTTTTTGAAAAGTATTACGTGTCTGTGTAACACTGAAGTGGGACGTGCTTGGGAACAGCTCTGTTAAGAGGAGCCACGGTTCACGATCCCATTTGTGTATACGTTCTCTGATGCCACCCTTACCTGGCTCACCTATAGGTGCGGTAGGTTACATACCTAAATGCTGCCAGGATAAAGGCAGTGAACTGCCTTATGGTCTTACGTCTGCAAAATGGAGGCTATTAAAAAAATCAGGGTGAGCCCAGGCACGTTGAAGAAACTACTCATTGGGGCTGTAATTGCAGTCAGGTCACTTTGCCAGCTGACTGTAACCGCTGGATGTGAGACACGTTCCCTTACTGCCTGCGCGGGGAAATAATTTGCACCATCAGTGATGTTGTTGCTCTTGAATAAGAGCAGGTAAAACAACAAAAGTGAAGATGGGTCTTGAGTTAATTGCTGTCATGGTCTGAGGGACTTCAAAGGAGTTATTTTACTGGAAGCCTCATTAAATGGATTCAATATTTTACTGTGTGGAACAGGTGGCTGAAGTGCTCCAAAGGGAGGTGTTTGAAGCTGGGAACCGCCTCCAGGACTCCCCGTACCCATGAAGCTGCCAGGGTGGAGGGGACCTCCAGCTCCAGGGACGCCCAAGGTGGGCCAAGGGGTGGCCGCATGGAAAGGAGGCTTGTGGGAGCTGCAGACCCCAAGCCACCCCAGCGGGTTCCATGTCCTGAGCGGGCGCTTCCCCAGTTTGCTGTTTCTTTGAAGCGTGGGCTCATGGGACTGATGCTGCGGATGCCACGCGGGGCTTGTGTGGCCTCGGGGTGGTTGTGCTGCACGGCCAGGGCTCTGGGTGCAACGGGAGCCCTTCTCCCCTGCACCAGGGCTTGCTCCCATTTACACTGTGCTTCTTACACTGCTTTTACGGAGCAAAAAGCCAGCGAGGAGAAGTGCTATATGAAATCTAGCAAAGTAACATTCTAGAGGAAGCATATACAAAATATTGTGTGTATATATACACACACTAAATATTTGTTCTGCTTTTCCTTTTCTTTATTTGCAGTAGGACTGTTACATTAACAATTGTGGCTTTGACAGTAATGTGGGGGATTTCCACTGAAAGTACAAAACCTAGAATCATGTTGATTTAACACGTACATGTGCTTACACGCATATATTAAAATGTGATTCATGCATGCTAGATAAGTGGATATTTTGTTTACCTTCATATATATGAGTGTATAAACAATACACAATATAATTTATGGGAGGGGAGAGCATTTTGGGAAACTCTTGTGGATTGCGGTAAATTCCTGCTGCCTATAGTCTTGATGATGTTAGGAAGTTGTTAGGTGCCCTCAGGAGAGCCCTATTATGTCCCTGATAAAGTCATTTCTCCCTGGTTGAGAAGAGAAATATGGCTGCAGCCATTTTTGGGATTCTTGCTTAGTTTTGTAACTCCACCGCATGCACGCACGCACACATGCTGGGATGTGCTTGCTGGCTGCTGCCGGGAACTCTTGCTGACAGCAAATGTCCCATGGCTCCACCCTCCCTCTAAAATTTTAGCCTGTCCCTCTCGGAAGCTTCCTGCATGTGAACTCTAACCTGTCTGCTGAGACCTTGGCTGCTCTTCCCACCAAAGACCAGTTTGTCTGCACAAAGCTATCCAGCCTGTGGTAAGAGTTAAAGCTTTGTTGAGCTGCTGGTTTGCACTCACTCTTGAGGAAAAGTTTTGGAATGAAATCCCTCTGAACATTGTATTTTCTGTTCACCAACAACCCCACAGCTCGGGTTTGGGTAGTCTGCTGCTGAGCGGATTTGCTGGATCTAAGTTAGGATAAGATTTATAAGTAAGCATAAGATCTCTGTAATTTCTGCAGCCAGTGAAAATTAATAAAACCTAGGGCTAGCTATTTGATAAAACTGAGCAGGCAAAGTGCGTGTAACTATCCGTAGAGTGGCTGACATGATGAATGATGAAGGATCCAAACTCATCTGAAGTTCCTTAGGAGTAATTTCTCATAAAGCATAAAGTAATTTCTATAGGGTACTTAAATGTGCCCGAAACAGAACAGCGTATTGGAAGTTGCATGTTCTGCTAAGAATGACAAGTATTTATGATTGGAAGGTCTCTGTGTTGGGATTATCAGGTTTTGTATACCTTTTCCCAGTTCTTTAATCTTTTGACTTAAAGACCTATGCAGTGATAAGAAAATAAAAAGCAAAGGCTGATTCCTATAGATGTACTACAGAGAGAGTAAATACCGTCTTACTTCAAGCAAATCGGCAGTGTCTGATGCTACACAGGTGTTTTTCTTCTGGAGCAATGGACATCCTCCTTGAGGACCAGCTGGGGAGAGAGGTGCCTGAGTGGCAGGCAGGAGGGTGCGCTACAGCTCAGCTCGGCTACGATCAGCTCATTCCTATGAACGGGAAAGAAATATCCTACCATGCGGTGCCAGTTGTGTCTAGTGAGGTTTACATTAATACAACTGCAGATGTAGTTGAGGAAGTTTTTTTAAAAAGTGGTTCATTTTTTTTTTTTTTAGTTTACAGTCACGGCACTTGTGGCTAAATGTGTCGGCTGAAGAAAAATATGGGTGTAAGTATACTGAGTTGTCGGGGTACTAGAAATCTGTGTAATCGCAAGGGGCTGAAGTGGAGTTTTAGAAGTAAAATGCCCCTCCTGCAGAACTCCTGCCTTCCAGTTATCTTTGTATCTCTGGAGTGTTGTAGGCTTGTTCAAAAGAGAGCGAGAGATTTTGATTAAAGGTTTTTCTGAAAGCATGACGAATACAATCTGCATTTGTCTCAGGTTCGGAAGAGGAGAAACTTGTGCAATACACAGATTGATTTGCAAGACCTTAAGGTTTTCAGCTTTCCGTAACCTTTGCTAGCGTACTGCAGCAATCTGTTCTTTGAACGTGTTGATCCTCCTAGGTCTATAAGAGCCTTTGAGACAGAGCTAATTTTTTCAGCATTGACTATAGAGGCTTGTGATTTTAGATCTGAATGTCCCTTTTTGAACCCTGTTACCAGTGACCCACTGCATAGTAAGTGTCTCACATTATAAAGTGGTTATTCACAGAGAGCTTTGACCAATGCTATCTGGAGGGTGGGAGATGCTTTCCTGGCAATGGGATGCGAACATCGTGGGGCAAATCTTCAGCTAGGATAAAAATCCTGCTTGGTCGCTGCAGCTCAATGAGCGTCTGTTAATTCATGTGGAAAATTCGCGACCCCAGCGAGATCACAAAGTTCAGTGTCCTGGACTGAGTGCAATACTTCGCAGTCGAGATTGAAATGTCTTTCTTCCTATAATTCCCTTGAATTTTGGTTGTCCTATAATTCCTTTAAATTGATTTATACCAAAACCTATGATATTCTCTGTGAAACCTTTGAGGAATGTTCCGTGTGTTCTTTCTGTCTCTTTTATTATGTTATTGCATTTCCATAGGAGTAGCCCTGAGAGCTCACCTGGATGCTCTGCTCGTAGGCGGTATTCCTTGTGCGCAGAGGTTAAACGCCGCTGATTTGTGTGTGGCCACTATTACCATAGCGACCATTCAGGACTTTATTTGCTTATTCTTGAAAAGCCTCAATCTTTTATTTTTAATTTAGTGCCATCAAGATTTTGAGGAAACTCTCTTAGCTGAAGAGGTTGCTAACAGCCACATCTGGAGGACAGAGCAGGGGGCTGCTTTGCCTGCCGAGGATGTGCTCTGGGCACTTTTCTCTTGTATTTTGGCGGTGAATGGAATGGTGGAATTGTCTTGTGCCGGAAGGAATCCCCTGAGGATTTGCAGGGCTCCCTTGCATTGACGCAGTGCAGCCAAGCACTCCTCAGGCGGTGCAGCTTTCCTCCACTCATGAGAGCAAGCGAGGTATTTGGAAAGATGAATCATCTGCGCTTTGCTTTCGGCCTGGCACAAAATCTTTTGTCCCTTTCTACAAGAGTATTTTTCTACTTTTTGGGGCATCAGACTGCCGTTAATACTGTAGTTGTTGTACACCTCTCGAGGTAAAGGTAATTTGATTTGAATTAAAAAAACAAAAATAAGAGGGTAAGATGCTGTTAAGGAGAGCAACAGTAGTGACCATCAGCATCACTTTGCACTTGGTTACGTAGGAATTGGGTAGATGTGTATGAAGCTTTGTTGTTGCACCAAAATGCCTGTTTTCAGCCAGCGAGCAAGCCCTTTGTCTATCAGTCAGTCATGTCAGCTGCGGATCTCCCCTCTTCCTTTACAATCCGTGGTCCTGATCCCATCAAGGCTGGAGGCAAAACTGCCGATGGCATTGGTGATGGCAGGCATGGAGCGCACTCCCGGGAGACTCCCTGACTCCCGTCTCATTATCACCTGGATTACTTCACCCTGTAATCCAGCCATCGGTACCCGAGCACATGTGCGTTTCACAGCTTTGCCATTTTGATTGATTCTGTTATTTGTATATGCAGCTGTACCACTGCCTTTATTTATTTATTTATGTATTTAAATATATTGTATGGATTCATACAGATGCATCTCTGAGGCCTTCTCCCCTTCACAGACAACTTCTCATCATGCCTTCTACTGGGCAGTCAGGCAGAGTTATCTTTACTACTGTGGATTTTATCAACTTGAAATCTAAAATTTAAAAAAGAAAAGAAGCAGTTTCAGGCAGCGAGGTGGCCCTCGAATGCCTCAGCCAAGTTTTGCATTTATGCACTGAATTTTTAGTTTCTTTTTTACATGATTTTCTGCCACTTGCTACTTTATGTGAGTACAAGACGAGATGGACTGTTGCAGAGGAAATGTGGAAGCTGTTGGTACACAAAACGCTATCAGATGCAGAAAGCAAGCAAATGGACAGAGGTCTAGTATTTCCCTGCCCATCCCTCCCAATCTCTTTTGTTCATAATGACTTTCCTTACTACTTAAATCAGTTGCAGATCTAGAAAACAGCAGAAAAGCTTAACTTTAGAAATTTTACTATTCAGTGTGTGAGTAAGCTTTGTGCTTGAAAAGGTCCGTCACCTTTCATACAAATATTCGACTTACAAATGGTATCTATATGGCGTTCAATGTTGAAAAGGTGTTGGGAGCACGTCACAGTCATGAGCAGCGTGCATTGTAAATAGTTATAAGTCTATTGATAAAAAGATTTGTAGGCAGTTGTTCATAAACAATCTGTTGCTCTATTGGACCTCAGAAAAGACAGTTAAAAAAAAGGTGTCTGTTTTTCCAGCGTTAACACTACCTTTCATCTGCAGTAGCAGGACGTTGCTCGGCAGTGAGCAGGTCTTCCCCACACAGCTGCGGGCTGTGTGCTGCGATGGAAATCACTCCTAGCAGACAGCGAGCGCCCATCATCGGAAGGGGAACCTGCTCTCCGCTCTTCACAGGTGAAAGGTTCTGGCTGGGGTGGAAACCGATCCCGTGCATGCTGCTGTCTCGCCACGACAGTGTTTTCCCCTGTCACCCTGGCGAGCGACACAGGACGCCTGGTGAGGCCGTGTCCTCTGCCTGCACTGCCCCTCGCTCACCATCAAGTCCCTGCTCTGGGTCAGATCAAGAGCTTGAAAACCGAGCTCTGTTCCTAGCAGTGAGCCCATCAAACATAAACCCCTGTATTTATTTGAGCGCCATTTGTGTCATTAGCAGGATACTTAGAGCCAGCAATTTTAGCTGTAGGCATATAATTACCCTTTTCCCAAACATGACCCCAGAGCATGTATTCTTCATTCCGATGCTCTCTAGGTCTTCCTCCTTTTCACAGGAAAGAAGCCTTAGCCCCAAGCCAATGTCAACCCTGCCACCTCTCCTAGCTTACCCTGTATGATGTATTTTCTTTGTGCTATTTTGACCTTCTCCAGCAGAAGGTGTGGTAGCCCTTTAGTGGAGCTCTCTGGAAGTAGACTTGGGTCCTCCTTTCTCAATTGATGAGCGTCCTGCTTGAGATGCTCCTTTTTCTTTTGGCCTAAAAATAAGAATTACATTGCTCTGATGCAGTCACATCTCTTGGTCAGTGAACAGAGCTTCTTGAAACCAGCAGGCTATACTGTATATTCAAGCTTCCTAGATTCCATTAACATTTTGTTAATGAAATAGTGCTTTGTCAAAGAGTCTTGAAAACTTAAAAGGGTATTTAAGCTTCTTCCATGAGTCAATACCATGTAATGTCAACATTACCACGAAGGGATAATTCAGAGATGTCACACAAAGCATGTGTTATGCCATTTGCAGTCTAGCAAAACAGCTCAGCATTTATGTTGTTTAATCCATTTTCAAAAATCTTTTGTTCTGAAAAAGTTTGAGATCAATCTTGTCAGTATTTACTGACACAAAGCTGATGTCAGTCGCTGTGCTCCTATTGACTTTGTCTGAGTTGTAATGGTTTACCCCAGCCTCGAATTAAGCCCAAATTAGGCATGTGAAGAACTTGATATCAAACTTTTAAGGAATATAGAGCTGAATGACACACATCCTGCAAATGAAAATGTGGGTAGAAGTAGAGTGAAGTAAATAGTGTGCAATGATCTGGGACAGTACAGACACAATTCGAAGTGACTTAAAGAAATGAAACGTTATTTAAAACTTTGCATTTATGAAATAATGTACTTCTCTGGCTAGAATTAAATAGGAAATACAGAAATAGAGAGTTCAGATCTGAGTGCTGGCAATGAGGTTCAGCAGGGTGACGTGCGGGCTAATTTCCAGAATGTATGTGCTGCATTGTCCCGGGTTTATGTCACTGTCTCAGGGAGTCTGGTCAAAGTACATGAAATCCCTCCTTCCCCCCTTTTTCTAGTAATTCTGTAGTTGTACCTACTATGTAAGGAAGTAGTTTCATCCTACTGGACATTGCAGTAACGCTGTTTGTTTTACCTTTGTACTTTTAAATCCTTTTCCATTAAAGCTCTGTCTAATTGATGTAGTTGGATGTGACGCAAGGTAGCCTCAGCTTGCTTTGAAGAAAATAGTCTGCCTTACTTCATACTTGGCATAAGCCAAAATGCTTTCCTGTGATTATTTCCTAGCTGCATTAAATCTTTTTCAGTTTCAGACTTTCTGGATATATGGGGTCAATTCTGCAATACGTAAAGTGATGTAAAGTTTTTCAAAATATTTTACGTATTTTGGTGGCAAAGGTTTGTATTTCATTCACATTCAGGTTTTTTCATTCAAACCAGGCGTTATGGAGACCAGCAGCATTACAGACCTGCTGGAGGAGCTCAGCAGAAGAGCCAGCGCCGCACCGATGATGTGAGTAGGGGAAAATAGTCCTAAATGTTGTATTACTGCTGGTGGGCCAGGTACGCTGAGGTAATTCACAGCGTCCTTCTAAGTAAGGGATGCTTTCTGCCTTGATTGCACACATCAGGAAGAAAAATAGTATGAGGCTCTTCATTTTCACTCTTACGCTGTTTTACAACCTGGGAAACATATGGGGCATAAACCAATTGCTCTTCTTGGGAAGACCTGTGGGGGGCTTGCAGCCTCATTGCTCCGGGTGAGGTCACTGCAAGAGCAGCAAAACTGAGCACAAAATATGGAAAAAAGGAAACACGTCGCAAATACAAGCTTTGAAACCATCTGAAAGCAGGTTGTACAGCATGGTGTGTGTTCTAACAGCCGTCTGGTATGAAAGGGTCTCAAAATGGTTAGCTCTTCTGGAGAGATGTCTCAAAGCAAACTAAGCTATACACGACAACAGAGTATATGTAGCACATGCATAATCCTACAATTAAATTAAGATCTTGGAATTATCTCCCAGATCCCAATATATTTGATCAGATGCTTTAAAGGAATAATACATTTGCAGTGTTAAGTAGGAAAAAATTGAAATAACACAAATGTTACATAAGAAGGGGAGTCTGACATAAAGTTTATGATCCGTCTTGGCCTGCTGTGATAAACCGAACTTGGAGTAAGCACGCTGAATGTGAAATACCGCAGTCAGCACTGCAGCAAAACGAAGCGTGTGGTAGTGGAGGCAATGTTAAAAATCAGTTTAAAAGATTTAAAAGACCTGGCTTTGTTTGCCAGGTACTTCTAATGGAAAAAAAAAAAGTGATACCAGTAGTAATGTAGCTGTATATGTGAAGTGCCATTCAGACAAAGACTGTCCCAAAAGCTTTACGGATTTTAATGATAAATCAGAGGAGTCTGAGAAAGGAGGATAGAAGCTGGAGTGGAGGATGCTGTGCATTTTAACCTACTATTTTAAAAAAAAAGAAAAAATAAGTCCTTGAAGACATTAGATACTGAAGNCCTGAGAAAGGAGCATAGAAGCTGGAGTGTAGGATGCTGTGCATTTTAACCTATTATTTTAAAAAAAAGAAAAAATAAGTCCTTGAAGACATTAGATACTGAAGAACTATTACAGTTGTTAGAAATGGTATATAGAGATGGGGTTTGTACCTGCAGCAGTGAGTGTCTGAAGGAAGAGGAAGGTGGCTAGCACCAGAAGTGTGATGGCAGTGGGATCAGGGATAGACCCTGCTAACTCGGGGCAGTGGGACTAAATCCCATAGATGCCACTGCCCTCTCTCAGTAGCAAATATGAGACTTCCTTGCAGATGCAGGGCTACTTACATCTTATCAAAAAGCAGGCATTACAAAGATTTAATCTAAATTGTTTTAAAAAAAAAGAGTCAAGTGCCTGATACAAAGCTGCCACAGATAATCTGCAAGACTATTACACTTCTGCTTCCTTTAAAACTCCACTTCTGATTTCCTTAACATCATCAGTGGCATTAAACATCTGTTGATCTACTTGTACATGAACCTGCATCACTCCCTGTCTCAGTTCTCCATGTATAAAATGGGAACAATGCTTTCTTCCATACTTTTCTGTATTTCCCATGTAAATGATAAATTCGGGGGAAAGCAGCTCTGTATTACTCTGTGTTTAGACAGTGCCCATCCTAGCACAGCCCTCCTGTTATCTGCGTGCTTCCAAGTCCAACCACAGAACACGTAGTTGTAATCTCTGAACCAGAGTATTTTCTCTATATGGCATTAAATAGGGTAATTGAAAGGAATCAGTGTTTTTACGGCTCTATCATATGTTAAACAACTGCTTATTCTAGTTTCCTTGTTTCGGGAGGTTTGAACAGAGGTCTGTGGTGGTCCGGCTCATTGGAAACTTTTGTGCTCAAACCAGGAGGATGCTATAGATGGAGCTAATCTGTGAGTAAGTTTTCTGGGGGCCATTATGTCTCCTGCAGTTTTGGTTTTTTTTTTTTTCTACAGGAGGCATTGCTCTGTATGTGTCTGTGTGTGAGGGAGAGAGAGAGAGAGCATTGCCTAGAGGGTTTTAGTTATCACACTGTCTAAATATCCCTTATTTTTAGTTGGAGTCTTCTGAATATGAGATCTCACTACAGGTAGGTGAAGTGACCTCTTCGGTTTTGAATCTGCTCTTCTCTGGCAGATGCAAGGCTGCAGCTTTGAACAGGAACCCCCTCCTGCTCCATGCAAAGCTCTTTGAATTGCCCCTGATATGCTTCTAAGGCTCCCCGGTTGCGTGCGAGGCACTTTGAAGATGAATGCCCCGGCATAAGGAAAACATGAAACAAAACTTACTCCCTTATGTCAGAGTGTGCTGCAGATTCCTCAAAGATCTTCAGTACAATGGTTGCTCTTTGGTGGGGGAGAGGAAATAGGCTGGTTCACCCGCTTGTAAAAGCAGAACAAAATTGCACAGGGCTATCCGTTGGGTGGTAGATCAGGCAAAAGAAAGGCAGTTGGGGGTCTCCACAATATTCAGGTCTGGCAAAACTTGTTTAAGGTTGACATCATTGGATCTTACTTGATGAAGACAAATTTATTATTATTAATTTTTCTTCCCCGTGAAGTTTGCTATATTTTCAAGTCAGCAGATATGCCATGTCCTCTTGAGGGGGAATATTTTTCTCTGTCTTCATGAAAATCATCACAGCCCAGCTCCTTAAGCTATATGCAACCATCATAACTTTCTGATACTTTTTGGACGTGACCTAGAGTCCTGGGAGCTGAAGGGCCCATGGGTCCTCGGGAGAGTAGTAAAATGGTAGGCAGTTTTCTCTTATCTGTGCAATTCTGAATATTTCAATGACAATTGGCATGACACTCTCTGTTAATGTGTTTTTTGAACCTGATGGATCAGTTCTTCTGGCCCAGGTGAGTGGCCACATATGATCCAGAAGTTTTCATTTCCATCAGATGAATGAACCCATTTCCTCGAGGGGTTAATGGGCTTATAATGTAAAAAATTGAACTGATGTCCCAGGAGAGACCAGGTAGAGAAACAAAAGGGAAGGGGAACATTAAAAGACATTAAAAAAAAATAAAAAGAGGAATTGGTTAAAAAAAAAAAAGAGAGACTGGTTAATAGAGATTGGTGATATTCGTCTCACCTCTTTTGGATGACTACTACAATGCAAACGTGTGAACTCCCTGTAAAGTAAATGGAGAAAAGCAGAACCCTCTGGGCCACAATTCTTTTCCATATATGATAGATCTTTCTCCCTTCCAATCAATTAATTGCATCCTAAAAACATCTATTTCTCACCATTGACTTTAAAGGGATTTTAGATGACTAGCTCAGATATAGCTGTCTACACAGTAAGTGATTAAAGTTGGGTTAGATGAGCTGGCAGACTACATGGATTTTTTTTTTTTCTTCCTTCATGCAACCCCTAAATCAAAAGGCATCTCATCAGAGTATTATAAAATACAGCCTTCAGAGGGATAGTCTTCTACTTCTGTATTCTGGCATCTGAAGGGAGGAGGGAGACTCCCATCAATTTAGAGAGAGGTAAAGATTTCATCTCCCTCTAGAAATCATGGCCATAATGGGAAATTGAGACATTTATGAGGTTTGCTCAGCCAAGGCATAGCTGAGCACGTGGAGGTTTCTGTTTGTCTTTATAGTATTATAACAAAAGCAGAATAAAAGACTACTTTTAGTTTTGGGGTTTTTTTTTCTTTTTCTTCTTTTTCCCTCACTCTTTGTATTATGCTACTGGCCCAACATGTACCGGGGCGGGGGGTGGGGGGTGGGGCAGATACAGCCTGCGTGACATTATAAACTGAACTCCTTACCAGCCCTCTCCCTCTGACTGCAAAATGGGGATAGACTGCAGGTGTTTATTGCTGGGAAACCTCCCAGAGAAGCATTTACCATCCACTGGAGAGAAATTCTCACAAAAAAAAACAAACCCATGCAAGTCATTCCTGGTTTATGTTTGAATTTTAAAAACAGATAAATTTGTAAGTGCTTTAAGCATGAACTACAAGTTTCTGGCAATTGGTGAATATTTCCCTGGGTTTCAAAATTTGGCAAATGCAATACATTTTTTATATGTATATATATAAAGTCAATATGAATTTCAAAGACAAGAAAGAGTGAAGCAAAGGATGACTTATTCTAGTGTTAAATCAGAAAGGGACTCAATGAGACACAGTGCATGTATTTGTTCCCTCTAATCTAATCGTTAATTTCTTGACAATAATGGGTTAGGTATCAAATTATTATTTAAACATAGAAATAAAACGAGTGTCCCTTTTCCTATGTGTAACTAATGCTCTTCTGCCAAATGATAGGCATGACTGTATTTTTTTCCTAATTGAATCTGCATATCTTTTCCTCTGATAGTCCACTGCTGAATATTGATGGTTGCAATAATTGGCTCTTTATTGGTATATTGTGTTTTCTCTGTGATTTTTCAACTTTCTGCAGTAAATCCTTTTCAAGTTTTACTTCTTTTGTGGTCTGGTACTTACAGAAGTTGCTAATTCTGGTGGAGCTGTAGGACTGTGAATAAGACTCGCTGTTTTGATTTGTTGTGTAAGTCGTGTATTGGTAGCTGGTACCTCTCCTTTTATCTTTTCTAGTAGAAATACCCCAGTTGTTACTGGCTATATTTAACAAGTGAACTCAGTCTTCCTGCTCTATCTTCTATTTATCCCTAGCTTCAAGGGTTGGTGGCACTCGATGGTGGATAAACGCAAGAAAATCTAATAATACCTTTCTAATACACCCATTTATCTCGTATCATATTTTATTTTAACTCTTAATGCAACTGTATAATCATAGCTCCATTGCTATAATTGGATTTGGAATTATATTTGTGCCACTTAATTACATCTATAGCATTTCTATAAGCTTATTCAGAGTAATTAGTAATCTTATATTTTTTAGTGGAATCATATTTTATACGCACTGTACTCATTTTTCTCTTCAAATTCTTCAACACATTGGCACCAGTTTTGCTTTTTACACTGGAATTTCTGACATAAATAATCATTAAGATTTTTTTTCCACTGTGAATGTGAACAGAGTCTAACCCAGCTCTCATTGAAGTCTTTTCATTTACTTCAGTGGCAACTGGATCGAGCTGATAGGTTGCAAATTGCGTTCAAGGGAAAGTCACGTTTTATCGTGGAAATCGTTGTGTAGCAAAGCACAGTGTATTGATGGAAGACACAAAACAGCCAGTTGTTTCCAGATTTTCTTGCCAGATAATTTATAGATGCTCTTATCCAACTTTATTAATTTTTACATCATAAGTTATGGCATTGCAATAATTTTTAAAATATTAATTTTAACCTGATCTTTCTGACAACTTAAAAAATTAGGATAGCTTGAAATTGGGCGGTTTTTTCAGTTTTTTAAAAAATATTTTTTCTTCATTTTTAATTGAAAACCAAATGTTTGATAATTTTTCTTTACCAGCTCTGTTGTGTCACTTCAGAACTGTGTCAGTTCGTTAATATAATTGGTCCTCTTGCTGCTGAATATGAAAACCTGTAAGCACTTCCATCTAAAAGTGTAATTCTAGCAAATTACATTCCCAAGTAGGCACAAATTTATGATGTTCACTTTTTCCAACATTTTAATTTTGCAGCTGTGGGGTGCTAACTATATGTGCCAAATCAGATTTTTTTTTTTTTTTAAAGTATTGCAACTTGCTTGTTAAGGAGTTATTTTTCTCTTCTGCACTGCTCCCACTCTGTTGATTAGAGGTTTGTTGCTTTGGTAATGCATCTCTCTCCTTCAGGCAGTTAATGATTACAGACAACTCTCTAACCTATAATTTTGGGGGAAGGTTATTGAGAAGGTGATATGGCAACGATTGTAATTGTTTCTGCGGCTTAGAAATGTCCTTAGTCTTTGCTGGCCAGGTATCAGGTCCTGGGGTTTAAAGTGGAAGTGGTGCTGGTGTCCAGGATTAAAGACGCTTTCCTGTATTATTTATTCCCAAACCACACCAGTTTGTAAGGTTAGAAAGAACATTGTGAAAGATGGTAAACTGCTATTTAATTCTTAATAAAATGCCAATGCAAATGGTGCCCAAATCCACCCCAGGCAGAAGGTGACCTTTGTAGGCTTGAGGGTGGAGCCCCTTGGACCTCCAAGGAGAGGTGGCTCAGCGAGTGGAGGTGTGGCCCATAACTCCCGCAATGATTTTAGAGCCTCAGGAGCCTTTGCGAGCTGGAGCATCTTCTTCAGTTTCAGATAGCCGGATAACAATCATTTGTTTGTCCAGCCTTTTGATTGAAAATAGATCAATTGAACGACTTGTCTTGGAGATTTTGTTATTCCTCCAGCATGGAGAAGAGTTGTTTATGAGCCTTAAATGGAAAAAACCCACAACTTTAGTAATTTCATTACTAATAATTTGGATGGAGCAGCATGAGCACCCATGCACCTGAAATTCAAATCCTAAATACTGCAGTTATTTGCATATTGTATGTAGGTGCCTTGCCATGGGAGCTGTGTTCCCACATCACGGGGACACTCCTCATTTGGATTTTTCCAGTGGATGCATATGAGCAATTTGTACTGAAATTTTGTCAAAAAATGACTAGTGTTTTGCCACTTTAAAACCATGGAAACATCACAATGTTCTTTTAGAAATGACTCCATGAATTAATTGCAAATTACTTATTAATGAAACAAATATTCAGCTGTCACTTGAACTAAACTACACGATATGCTTAATGATTATTTTTTGAGAAAACACTTTTGTATTTGTTTGATCTGCCTAGTGTTAACAGTGGTAGAAAAAGAGGGAAGCATTTGGTGTCGGAATGGAAACCTGAAACCGGCAAAAAGAAGAAGGAGAGGAAAACCATCAGCCAATAACTGCAAAATAGGTGAAAAGCCCAAAGAAATAGCAGATCCTGGTTGGAAAGCCGCTCCCCCAGGCAGCCCTGGTTAGGTAACGAGGGTAAAATATGGTGACGCAGGCAGGGAAATCTGGCAGCGAAGGTTTTCACAGTAATATTAATTCAATTCCACGTCCGTAAAATGAGCATGAAGGAATTCACCTCATACGGGGCGGGTAGATGTTTGCAAACTGCAGAGGGACTCTCAAATGAATGTGAAATATCATCTGCAGTTCTGCAAATTATAATAAAAATAAATGCTGTTAATTAGGGAATGTGCATTCTTCATGGCTCTGGCATTAGTCTGGGACAGCATCGCCAAGCTTCCCTGCCCAGATCTTGTGTGTCCCACTTGCACCAGCTGAGCACTGGTGAGCCCAACGGGACCTTCGTGGGTGACCGTGGTGCACCCGGGGGGAATTTTTCCACAGGCAGCTTGCTGAAGCTCTGCATTTCTTCCACGCGCTCTCCGTTGCGACGGGCAAATACAAACAGGTAATAAAGCCTTTACACTCTTTGCTGTGCTACTGGTGCTGTTTACAAGAGCAGGAACACGGGGCAGTATGTGAGCGAGGCAGGTACCCCTGCACTCTGAACACATCGCAGGTGTCCTTCTGCTGGGGCTGCTGAATTATTTACCACTCAGCAAGCGTGTGCCTGCCTGGGATATTTAAAGGAGGGAATCTGAGGTGAAACCCCATCCGTTTACCCAGAGCTGACACTGGAATATTCATTATCACATTAAATCTAACCGCAGTGAAAATGAAGGCTTCCGTTGATTATGTGCTTGCTTAAAAGACTTCTTTGGTGGCAAGCCTGTGTGCCAGGGATCTGAATATATAATCTAGAAAGTGGAAACCATTCTCTTTATGGTAAATTTGCCTTCTTGGAAGTTATGAGACTTGGCAGGTCTAAATTATGTTTTAAACCTGTGGCGGATTATATGGTTTTCCTAACTGGCCACAAGTGATGCTAGATGAGCACATACCACACGCGCCCAATCCCGGCCACAGGCATGGGTCAGGATTTCCCATACGAAGAAAAAAATAAAATGCAGATTCGATATCCAGAAAATGGTACATATTTATCTCGGTGTAACGTTAGTTTTGCAGGGTTGGTACGGAGGCCTCCTCTTCTGGAGTGCTGGGGCAAATAGCCCTGTCTGCACACGCCTGCCTTTCCTGCTCCCCCTCCATCCCGAGTTCGTGCCAGAGTACAGTGAGCGGTAGAGCTTGGAGAGGGATTTGAGGAAGCCTTTGGAGTTATGATTGCAGAAAAGGTCAGTAAAATGCATGGGATTGGCCCAAAAAGAGACATGAGGTATTTCCTCCCTCTCTTCATCCGTCCCTCGCTCCCTCCCTGTCTTTCCCCTCCACCAGGGATCCTGTTAAATTTAAAGATTGAATTAAATCTTCTTCTCTGGAGGAGAAGAGAAAATAATAGAAATTATAAGATGAAATGCTTTGAAAGGCCACCTCTTGAACAGGTTGTCCCACTGGGAAGCAGGAGGGTTGTTTGCTCCAGTCTGCCTAGGTCTGTGAATGAGCTTCAAAGCAAAATGGCATCGCAGGGCTGGGTGTGCTGGAGGTGGGCAGGCACAGAAACGGGAGGGTAAAACCTGTTTCTGTGCATGCTAAGAATGAGGATTCACTCACAATTAGTAATTTATTGAAATATGTAACCGGTTGCATTGGCACAAAGAATTTAAAAAAACCCATAAAATCAGGTTCCTCCATCCCAAAATACTTACAGCAGACTTTCTACTTTGGCAAATGACATGTAAGGAACAACAGGACCAGAAGCCAGGCTTGCCTAGTCGTAAATGGCGACTGATAAAGCTTGATTTGGAGTGCGGTTGCAATTTAACCACCAACTTCCAGAAAATCATGAGCTTTTTTTCTCAGAATGCTGGAGATACCTTATGGCACGTTCTTCTCTTTATGCCTCCTGTTTTCATCTTTAGTTGTAAACGTACTTAGTGAGCGAGAATAAAACATAGATGTGCAGTAGATACAAAAGTGCCAAGCACCTTCAGCTCTCGCTGATGTTTGTAGAAAGCATAGACAGAAACAAAATGATCCGTAACTATAATTGAGAGGCAAAAAGACAATCTGGGTTTAATCAACATTTAAAGGAGGAGCTACATGTCCCACAAATCCCCTTTTATATTGCACTTAAAATCCCCTTACCTGCCCTTTAGTTTTCGTGGTTTTCCTTATCTTCACTGTCACTTAATCGTATTTCAACAGGATTTGCTTCCCCACTGCCCATCTGCTCTTCCGTTCTGGTGCCCCGTTACTGCCGGAACACCACCGTTGGATCACTGATCGGAAGAGGTCTGTGAGCGTAGCTGGGGATATTATCCTCTCTCTCTCACATCACTGTCTTTGCTGAGCATTAAGCTCTCATGATAATTCATAAGAAAATGTATTTTTAAAAGATAGTAAATATCCGCAGTGGCCAATATACGAATATTCTTGAACTATTTTTTAATTAAACAGAAAGGTTTTTTTAATAAAAAAGTGCCCCAAAGACCAGTTAATCCAAATTCTGAGGAGTTTGTGCCAGCAGAATTCAGTCTTACTGTTTTCAAATAATATTTTTCAAATAATATTTGCATCATATCCCACAAAGCTGAGCATGGAGCTGCCTTGTTACAGGAATCCAGAAGGTCCTCTGTATCGGAGCAGTGAGAGCCACAAGCTCAGAAGATGCTCATTCACGGTCAGTGCTGTAACAGCAAAACGCATCAGAAATTGGATCCGCTGAAGCAGCACTGGAGGCTCCCCCCCGGCAGGGCTCTGCCCTTCCCCTTCTGGAGAATGACTCGACTTTGTTCAGTCTGGTGTTGCCTGAGCTGGTTTTGGTGGGAGTGAACCAGAAGGAGACAGGTCCTGCCAGAGTACAGGAAGGGAGTGTGCACAGGGGGTAAGTGGGAGACAGGGCAGAAGGATGCCTGAGACAGACCCTTAAAGGACAAGTTTAGAAAGAAATGGTTGCTTGGAGGAAGATTAAAGAGGTCTTCTTGAAGACACAGGTGTGACAGCAAGAGGGAGGACGTGAGGGATGGCTGGGAAGAAGGTAGAAGTGGGTGGAAGAAACTGAAGCAGGGGCTGTTGCCAAGGCTGAGAACAGGAACAATGAGAGGAAAGGGCTTGTTGGACTTTGGTTTGGTTAATGAGTATGTGACGAAGAAAGAAATGCCCGGGCTGATTGTCTGCAGGGGAAGAGGCTTGAAGGTGAAGCATGGGGCAGATGTCTGAAGCACGTGAGAAGCCACCACAAGGTTGCTCATGGGACCAACAGAGATGGAGTTAGAAAAGGAGGGATGGCTTTAGCAGCAGAAACAGGATTTAGCAAGAAAATGGAATGTGAAGAATAGTATGAGCTGTGTTGAAAGCATTATTATTATTACTACTATTTACTAAAGGCTGTCTTGTTTTGAATCTAATAAATAGCTTCTGCCAGAAAAGTAGAAAACAAGTTTTAAACATTGGCTTTTACTTTGTTTATTAGAGCAAAGATGGTTAGTTGTGTTTTACTAATATCTTGTAAGTAAACAGAGTGAGAACATTCAGTGGGATAGAGATGATTAAGATGATTAACCATTGAAATTTGGTTCCACACTGAGCACATAAGAAGGAAGAAAAGGATGGCAATTAATACCTTACTATAATAGAAACAATACGAATAGGTACTAATAACGGTTCTCTAGATGGTTTTATTTATGGTCAACTTTAGAAGAGAAAGAGTTAATTTTTGGCCCAAAGCAGTAGACACGAGTGTTGAAGGAGGAGAAAAACCTTTTAACTGAGTAGAAATTTCAGTTGTGAGCTGTAAAAGGAAGTTGAACTGGATATTGAGAAAAATTCAAAAAGATAAAAATGATTTCAATTTGGTAGTTCTTCACTGGTTCTGCAGTTTGGCAGCTGTCAACATCTTAAAATATTATCTCACCCAAACTGTTGAAAGAAAGAAACCCTTTGATTTTTCCCTTGAGACTCCCAAGCTGAAAATGGACTCTTTGTAGTCTCAGACTCATTTCAGACAGTTTTTTTTTTAAAAAAACATTCTTGCTGGCAGAAACAACTAATTCATAAATAGAGTCTCTGTTAATTAACTAAGTTTTATCATTTTAACTTGCCTTTTAAAATGAAAAAGAAAGTAAATCTCTAACATTTTCTTCTTTATTATGAATCTTAAGGGACTGAGCATCACATTTCTTGCATCATTAATAATGCAAATTAGTTTTTGTTTGGGCCTCATAACTTTATAGTTAGAAGTAAATATTTAATGCACAGATCTGGGAAATCAACTCATATGTAGCAGGAATTTTACTTTATAGTTATGGAAAGTTAATGTAAGAAAGATGGGAAGTACTGTGGTTTCTGTTTATTTAACCTTTTTTGCTCTTGCTTTTCTTTCAGTAGAACTCTTTGTAACTTGTCATTAAACACTGTTATATTCCTACAGTATCTGTTTTTACTATCTTTACAGTAGCCACAGTGTTCAGCATTAATACCATTTTAAAGTAAAGGTTAAACATATATAGCGTACTTAGGGCTATACGGATTATATTTTTGGTCCTGATTATTGGCAGGAAAACCAGGTGATTATTTACAATAACATCTAAAAATTTGTTGACTTTGCAGCAGTTTTCCTTAGTTTGCTTAATGAAACAATAGTCAGATAACCAAAATAAGATTAAACTTCGCTCGGGGCCTCTATATCGTGCATAGTAATGCCTCGTGAGGGTGAAATACTTGGACTTGTTTACTCGTTAGCGCAGGGGTAGGCTGCAGTTAGTGTATATAGCCTATAGTAGGTTTTCCTGCCCTGTGTTTTTACACATTGTTCCTGAATATATATTAGCTCTCTCCATATGAAATATCCGTAGGAATGATACTATTGCAGACAAATTACAGACGTTTCACCACGACGTCTCTGCTTTTTGTGGTGACTCTTGTTTTGGGTGTGTGGTGGATAACAAAAAATAATAAGTGCCCTGTTATTTTGTGCATGAAATCTGATAGTGAAAAAGACACCAGAGAGAATTCTTCAGCGATAAAAATTTAAATAGATCCATTTATCACTATGACAGAGATTTGACCTGAAAGTTAAAGTGTTTGAAAGTTAAGTGGGGTTGTGTAAAGAAAGTTGAGGCTGTGCTACAGATAGACCATAGGGTTTGTAAGTTATTAAATCAAAATAGAAGGTATTGACAAAACAATAAATTGCCTGTATCATCCCATCTAATAGCTTCTGGGAGCACTAAATACGTTCTCCACACTAAAGACGTGTGAAGATTTTCCCTTTCTCATACTTTTGTTCTTCTACTCAAAAACATTCGCACTGTGGTTGGTTTTATAACAGACTTGGCACCAAATTGCGCCTGCGAATGCTTTGCCAGAGAACTTGCGCGGAGCGGCGTCGTGGGGAGCAGGAGCGGTGGCATTGCTCTGCTATCAACAGCATTATTGAGCTTTGCAGGTGGGGTCTGAATCACTCTCTTGGGGATTAAAAAAAAATAATAATAATGGTGCCAATATCTTTACTGGGAGAAGGGAGAGCACAAAGCGGTGCTCTTTGCTCTCCCTGGGAGTCCTCAGCACCATTGCCGTGCTGGAAATCCATGGGATTCGAGGGGGAGCAGCACCTGGCAGCAGCTGCTCTTTGGGGCACGCTCCCCTCGAACAGGGCCGCTCTGGGGAGCGAGGAGCTGTGAGGCCGCTCATGCCGCCTGCGTAACGACGCACCTCCTTGGAGAGGGACTGAGTTTGCGCATGGCAGGGAAGAGAAACGGCTGCGGGACCCACCGGGGATGGGGAGGTTGCGGAGTGGGTGGGGGGCAGCTCTTCACCCCCGGATTCATTAGCTGGGACCTGCTTTTTCCTCTGGCTCCTCCGACTCCACGGGGTTGGAGGGGCATACCCCCTACCTACGGCTTCCCCACCACGGAGAGAATGAGGCTGCTCTCTTTGGCTTGAAAACTACACAGATTTGAGACTATTTCCCCTCCTGCAGGTTTTTCCATGGAGAGGAGCGTAGAAGACATTACTATTTATAGCGCACAGTACGTGTACACAGCGTGACATCCACTGGCTTTTCAAGCAAACATCCTACCAGTTTGGAGGGGGGGAGGCTTTCCTTCTCGGTGTCCCCGAGATGCCCTGTCCCCTCTCCTGGGGAGGTGGGAAGTCGCACAGGGGTAGCACCCATCTCCCTTTGTCTATACGTTTCTTTGGCTTATTTGTAGATGAAGATACTTGCCCCCCTGCCGTGCAGCCGACCACGAGGCTCAAAGTCAACGCAAGTTTTCAGCGCAAATAACGTGAGTTTTAAGAGGAGGGAGAGGAATTGAAAGCAATGAAGGTACAAGGGGGTCACAGAGCACCTGCAGAGTGTTATTTGGGGATGGATCACTTGTGTGTGTGTGGAGAAATGAAGATGGATAAGTGCACTGGTTTAACTGAGGATTTTTGGGACTTTTCAAGGGGATGAGGGTCAGCAGTGGGAGTTGGGTTTCCTCGCTGCCCGCTCCCTGCCTGCCGGCTGGGTCGCATGGCAGTTCTTTGTGTTCGTGTAGGGCTTTGGGAAATCAGAACATCTTCATCTAAGCTCGGTTCTCGATACGGAAAAGATAGCTGACAATGGCAATAAAAATAACAGTAAGCAGTTGGAAAGGCCCAGCTCAAATCGTGCTCTGTCAACAGCTTTGCAATCTGTATAAATATGAGCAGAAAGACAAACAACTCTGATTTCTCTTTAAGAATGTGAGTATCCATTGTCGTAGATTTAAATTAGGATGTTTTCCTTGTACTGTATGTAAATTCCTTCTTGGCAAATAACCCATGTCCACTAATGTATGTGTATTTTGGGTCTGTATAGTTTTGGTCTCTGCGAAATACAATGAAATTTGATAGCACACAGAAATACTTGCATGGAATGTCACATTTTTTGTGTGTGCTTCTCACATATCCATAAAAGAGTTTACACATTTCTAATTACTCATTCAAAAAGAGACTTTACAGCACTTTTAAAAGAGAGCCAATTTTTTCCCTACTGTGTTCTGTTTTTACAGCTTGTGGAAAGCTTATTTAACGAAAGTTTAAGTAATCAGCGAAAGTCATTTCTGAGAAAAGACTGACAGATATGAAGCCTCTTTTCACACTTCATAAGAGGTGGAGATAGTAGCCATAAAATTTACAGCTGAATAGTACTCTGTTTAGCTTAAGTTATAGAATTATTAGTGTTTCAGGCATATGATAGATTTTAGGGAGGTTAAATATTTTAAATGATTATATATGCTGTGTGTAGCCGAGCTCAAAGTGTGCAATATTAATAACAACCTACCCCTCCAAACCCAGCAACCTGCACGCTCCCACGGGGCTGAAGTTGCGCTAAAAATACATGTTTGCAGCTGACTTAGCTGCGTGATATATTAATAAAATACTAGTGATACGTTGCCTTCGCACAGACTCACCTCTGGCTATGAAAGTATGAATTCCCAGGCTATGGAAATGAACAGACGAGGCATGTTGGGTAAGTGAGGAATCAGTAGGGAAGTCAGCACCATCAGCATCTCTGTCCTGGCTCCTGCACAGCAGGGACACATGAGTTCTACTGTATCGAGAGACCTGGATATAGAGTGGTTGAGAATAAGTGAGTTCTTCTGCAGGTAACGACCAATTATGTGTTAAAAGCTGAATAGAAGAGGAAGAACTTGGCTGTATTATGAGACTGAACAGTTCATGAGAAATCTCACATAAATGGGCATGCCTTTTAGAGATACTAATAGGCATTTGAGTGTGAATCTTGCTAAATATTATGAGATTCCCAGATGTTATGGCAATGGTAACACATACAAATACTTACAGCAACATATAAATAAGCAAACAAAAGCAATTACTAAAGTCATTTAAATGTTATGCTCTCTGTGTCATGCTTTCAACCCATTTTTTTTAGTAGTGCTTTTGATGTAACTGCTTACCCTGGAACAAACAGCAGAAAGGCTTTCGTAATTCTTTAAAATAACATAAATTGTGTGAGCTGGAGTTCAGTCCCTCCGCAGTTTCTTAAAGGTTCGCCATTGATTTTGATAGAACAAGAACCAAACCAGGGAGACATCATTCCTCCTCACTGTGGCAGCCATGGTATAACCAACACACCGAAGCGGCGCACTGTACAACTTACATCAGTATGCAGTTTAAATATGTGTAGTGTAATGTTTATATTTTTTTTAATTCACTTTTATGTGAGCCTAATACAGCCAGCCCCATAAAGCTCATTCTTGCACCAGATTAAAGCGGTGCCTTTGTAGCATTTACTGATTGTTCATAAATCACAGTGGCACTTTGTTACTGTCCACAAGCTGGTTTTCGTGCTAAAGGGTTCAGTCATTAAGATGTACAGTATTATCTCAGGCATAGTTTTAGTCCTGGAGAAATTATGCTGAGGTTCTTCTGTACGCCTGGCATTTGTGGAAAATGTGTGTGCACAGCGTGCCATCGGAAAGCTGATATGCACGGTACCATCAGCTGCTGTATTAACCAGCGCTTTAACTAAATATACAGAAAATTCTCCCGTGTATTTATGAAAGGCAGGAACAGTACTGATCATATCAGTTTGCAAATTCCCAGTGTGACATCTATTTCCACTCAGTCTAAGGTTTTCTGGGTGTCAAACACTTAGATTTCAGGTACGAATCTCAGTTACAGGAAGAGTGCCCTCATTTGTAAGACCCTACAGGTTTTCAGCTTTGGTTGTTAATACCAACAATTCCTAAATCCCGTTCAGTTGACTCTGAAAACTGTCTTCGGGAGGCGCTCAGTGATCCTGCATTCAAACGGTTAATTTGCACTATGTTCTGTTAAAGAAAAGGAAAACTGTCACCCTGTCATTTTAGAGTCTGACACTAAGCTTGTCAAAAGAGACAGCTGTTAAACTGAATTACTGTTGACATGCAGAGAAACGGCCCTTGCCAGATGTAAAGGACATCTGCGGCAATGAAGTGGTACAGGGTGGCTTTTAAAATGTGGTCATACTGGTATTTGAATAGAGCGTCTATGGCATTAAAACGTGGCCTTGACTCAGACAGTTTAAGGCAGCGAACCAGAGCCAATGAGACGCACAAAGAAGTGCTGATCTGTTGCTGTATCCATAACTTACGCATGAATATGAAAACAGTGCAGTGTCAAAGCTATTAAGCTCTTATCTTGTATCCAGGAGGATGTGGGTTTAAAACACAGTAGGAAATATTTTGTATTTCTGGGTCCTTGAATGCGCGGGTAGGTGAGGTGTAAATTCATAGGGTGGATTATGCAGGGAATGAATAGAAATAAGTCTTCTTGTCTTCAGCGAACAACTGCTCAGACAAGAATTGCAAAGGGCATTAAGCTTAGGAAGTGAGGGCTGGATGTGCCTCGCCGGTGTTTCCGATAAGGCTGCCGGCGTGCAGAGCGCATGGGTGGGTGCAGGGGAGGCTCGCCTTCGGGGAGGGGAGCGAGTAACGGTGGAAACAGCCGCATGGAGAGGCCTGTAAAATTTTGTCCGTGTATCCTAACGTGATTTACAGAAAAAACTCGGGATACCAAATTCATTTTGTGAAAAAATGTAGATATTATGAATATTTTATAATGTAGCAATGGAGCCAACAGTAGGGAATTCTGCACGTTATATAAGTGTGCGAGTCTTTGATTTGCATGTTTTTAGGGCAGAAATAAAGCTGTTTTGGAAAAAATGTATCAGTTAAGCAATTTTGCTAAATGTATGAAAAATGAAATGTTATGAGATGAAGCATGTATTCATTACGAAATGAAATTGATGTTTGAAGCTAAAAAAAATATTCAGGCCAAACATCATTTTGAATATGTTAGCAGATCATATCTTGATGATTTATTTGTATGTTTAGTGGTGGCAGAAACCAAAGAGTTTGCCATCTGTGGGAAGAAGGCAAACCTTATTTCTAAACCGTATAGGCTAAGCTGCTCCTTTCTACAAGAAAGGAGCAACAACAGCAACAAAAAATTTGCTCTAGGTAGCAAAAATGCTGGAAGGGGCGAGTGTGAGAGGTGTTTTCTTCTTTGTAAAAGTAAAGTTTGCTTTACAAGCACCTGGGTGTCTCTGTACAGGAAGGCTGATGTTGGTCAAGGTGGACTCGTTCCCCTGTGTTTCCTCCAAGGGTGGTGGAAAGACCAGGGCTTGTCTAGGGCTTGAGATGATTTGAGCTGGTGCCTTGCGTTGCTCTGAGAGCGTGCCTTTACCACGGAGAGCATTCAGCATCCTGTGCTGCCCAAGCTGCACTGCTACCGTTGCCCACCACCACGATGCCAAGAGGTGGAGGTCTGTGGCCGCGGTCCAGCTGGATGGCCTCCAGGTTGCTGAAGAGATGCGTGGTGGCGTGTGATTTATGGAAGTGACTCTATGCAGCGTGGAGGGTGGCTGGGTAGTGCGGCTGCGAAATCTGACCAAAGGTTCACCCGCACACGTAACCAGGGGTGCTCCCACCGGTCCATATGGCCATGGTTGGCTGGGACACAGCAGGCGACGGCTTTACAAGTACAAATAGATGTGATCTAACACAGCCCATCCTGAAACCACATTTATCAACAGCTGCCAGAGGTCTGCAATGTACGAGGGAGGCAGCAAGCAGGGTCAGCATTTAACCACCATGGCATGGGCAGCGAGCAGAGAGTAGCAGTTGTGTTTGGGTAGGCTCCAGAAGTCAACGACTTGAGCTGTATCCCAGTCTCTGCTGGGAGGCTTTCGACAGGAGCAGTCAGGATGACTGTGCTCCCCGGGGGTCGGAGCACATGGGTGCGTTTTGGTGTTCATTATGTTGGAAGAGTTGGTTCCTCAAGAATAACTTTTATATGGGGACAACGTAGCTGCTTGACAGCAGCTCATTTCTCACCCTGCGGGGTTTGGTAAGATCTCGGGGACAGATACAGGAAAGGAAACGTAAATAAAAATGTTTAATTTAAAAAGTTTTGAATGTATTTTCGCTTGTGGATGACAAGAGCAGGTGGCTGCCTAGCAGGACCACCGCCATCCCATGTGTGTGCTCTGGGGACCACTGGAAGCCACTGGAGCTTCCGGCCTGGTGGGGTAAGGGCAAGGCAGACCTAGCAGGAAATAACAGTGATTTTCTGCCTTCCCGCTCGGCTGCCATGCGTGCCACTGTCTGGGCTGACCCAACAACACCAGTACTGAAGAGTCTGCAAAGGCAGCGCTGGTTCAAAACCATCCCTGTGTCTGTGCTGGGATGGGACTTGGGTGGTCATCTTCACCCTGCCAATCTGACAGGAGTTGTTTGGGCAAAACATCAAATACCTGTTCAGAAGGATGTTGCATGCTGCAATAAAAAAAGGCTGAAATCTCAGTACCCACTCTTCACAGATTAGGTAGAGCTGTAGCTCAGTGTCACAGGTTTTATCCAGTGCAGACTCACCTATTTACGTAAGTTAACTGTGCTGTAATTATTAACTTTTTACAAACAAGCACAAGGTGGAACATTTAAATAAACAGGAACAAGCTTATTATTAGATGACAGGTTTTTCTGTGGTTGCTTTTCTAATATCATCATTAGTTTATTAAAGCTTACCATGAAAAATCTTTCTCCTAATCTAAGCTCTTTCATACAGCTTCCGATTTTGATTGACACCAAAATAAAAAACCTAACCTATAAATTATAACGTATGATTTAAATGATGTATAAATGCATTATTTGTAAGGCATTGCAAGAATCATCAGCATGCAACATACACAATTTTAAGAAAATAAAAAATATTTTACCAAAATAATAATAAGGCAGAATGCAGCTCTTTCTATGAGTATTCTCACCGCATGCCTATATTAATTGTAATAATCAAGCAAACCTGGGAAAAAAGCCCTATGTGAACAGCCATTTGAACTTCATCATGTAATCAGTCCCAGGTCAAAAATTAAAATCTGTGCAATCTATGCACCCCAACTTTGGGAGATGCCAAAGAGCAAATTTCTGTCACTGAAGTCACCCTAAAATTCATGTTTGTAAATGTTCCTACTCACCTGCTTGCCGATGTTGGAAAGGCATCTTTCTCATTGTTTTCAAGCCACAAAATGAAACTTTCTGAGTTTCGTGTGTTGACTGGGAGATGCTCTCTGCCTGCTGTGCACTGACACGGCGAGCAGGGCTGACTTCCTCCAGCTGAAGATCTACCCCCAAGCTTTAGTTTCCCATTTCAGTATTGCAGAGAGCATGGGAACTAGGTCATTGAGAAACAGAAAATAATGCACAATGGCTTGTTATAATCCATCCATTTGTTTGGGAAACCAGCGATCTCCAGGGAGGGGAAGGACTCCTTGCTACGTTTTGAATACCGTATTTCAAATTGGGGTTTCTAATGCAGCTTTTACGTAGCCTGATAACTCTTCATTACTGTAAGAAGGATCTCACACAACTGGAAGTTATTCTATCCAAGATCATCAGTGCCGTGGGCTCAGAGCTTGCTCAGAAAGGCCACCTGATAGTGCTAGTGCTTGGTGAGTACCATTAATGTGCTTTAATTTGACTGTGCAAGTCCCATGGTGGAAGGTGTGGCTCTTGCCCCTAGAGGTTTGCAGTGTAAAATGAGTTAATAGCACGTTTTGGGCTAGGTCTGAGTGCAGGTTATAAATGACTAATTTATTTCTTGAATTTAGCATATCGCCCTGCTTAGACTGTGATTTCTGTGAATGGTTTCCTGCATAAAGGTATTCTTTTTTTCTCTTTCTCTGTGGTATGAATGGAAGAAATACATATTTGCAAACTGAGGTAGCTGTTACCTTTGCTTGGGTGTTCATGGCATGTGATCTGGCAAACATCTAAAATTCAGTTTCCAAGGCTGTGGACAGCAAAGGGCATGTCTCACAGAGATAAAATGAGACCGATGCAAATAAATATCCTCACAGCATGATGGGAACCCTTCTCAATGCTGAAAACCACCAAAGGAGCCAAGACATGCATGTATGCTGCAGATCCATGTATGGTCAAAATATGAGGCAACATTTACTCTGGATTTATACAGTTTAACACTGCGGGGAGTTTGGGATCCTCATAAACTATAGCCCCGCCATCTCCTAAATATTTTTAGTGGTGCAAAACCTTTTGCGATCTGAGCTAGTTTGCAGTGTGGCTAGTCTCAAGGTAAGGTCATGGGGAGTTATAGTGTTTCTTTGGTGCAGTTTTTCCCCTGTGTGTAATCCTTGAAGGCCAGCCGCAAACTTACTCTTTGCTGACTGGCTTAGTGAACCACGTTCTGCCTAAGTATACTGATATATACCTGATATGACTTGAACTAAAGAAGAACCAGACGTGTACCAAGGAGGAAGGTGGCTCCTTTTTCACCTTTGCATTGAGCATGTTTTTTGCGTCAATGCCTTTTTCATGAGAACTTTTGGAAGCACTGTGAAGAGCCGGGTAATATCTTTAGACCTGGCCCGTGCCCATAAAAGTATTTTAAGATTAATTTCATGCGTACGACCAGCTTCTCCAAATATCAGCCTTTTCTCTTTTTAACCATAAACATAGGTATTCTACTCTTCCTGGTTTGTTTTCTTTTTAGAAATGCTGTTTATTACACTGAACCGAGTGACCATGCACTGAACAGAAGTTTTCTCTAAATTAAACGGAAAAGGCGTTTTTGCATATGTTTTCTCATGTAATTAGCTATTACCTTCTTGTAGGTTATTTAATTTCCAACTGAGGAATAGAGCTTTGNCGAGTGACCATGCACTGAACAGAAGTTTTCTCTAAATTAAATGGAAAAGGCGTTTTTGCATATGTTTTCTCATGTAATTAGCTGTTATCTTCTTGTAGGTTATTTAATTTCCAACTGAGGAATAGAGCTTTGATTATTTTTGCTTTTTCTATGAGGATTTTTCATATTTTATAAAGCTGTAGGTATAGGTAAAGATGAGGAACGAGGAGTGCAGGTATTGGTACTGCTCACTGAGTAGCTGATTTACAGATATGGGAGTCCCCTGGGGCTGACTTGCAACTAGATGACCAAAACACTTCGCATTTTATTTATTTATCTGGCTACCAAGCAGTTCTTATTATTTCTCTTACGTGAATTAATTTACCCTATAAAGCACTCTTTGTGATAATCAATGACTCATTACACTGAAAACCTGCAGGAAAAGATTAATTAAATGAAAAGCGTGCAAGAGGAATGTTCAACTTTTGTATTTCTAGTGACCCAGATATTTAGTGCTTTCTTTACGCCGAGTTCTCATAAGTTACAGGAAAGGTTTTTACCTTGAGCCACGGGGAGTTCAGATGGCTTAGAGTGTGGTGATATTTCCTAGACATACCAAATCCAGTTCATTTATCATCAATATCCACAGGAAATAATAATCTGTTTATACATCACATTTCTCTGAGCTCTGCGAGGTTCTTGTTATGAATTCCTTCCAGCTGCTTTTCTCATTCCCACAGAAGAATTGCATGTGAAGGGTTACTGCTTACCCATCAGTTACTCTAACAATTATTGACTGATAACCACTGGTAATTCCAACTCTCTGACAATCTTTGATAAGGATTTTGTGTAGTTATTATGCTCTAAAATGTCGCCTCACTCATAAAGGTCTTGAACTTCAGGTTGGGTAGCTGACACAGCCACCTCTTCTGGAACCTTGAATAGAAAGAGGTTAATAATATGGAACATGGAGCTTTTACAGCTATAGAAATGACATGTAAAACAGAGTCGGTTCGAAACTCCTGCTTTCTGCCCCACGGGGTGATTGTGTCCCGTTACCTTGGGAGAAGTGATGCCTGCCAGTCAGCTGCAGCTCGGCAGGCAGCGATCGAGGTTTCTTTTATTCTGCCCGATGATTTTTGGTGAAAGTAAGTTAAGTAAAGCCATAAATCAAAGCAATTAGAACAAGGTAAAAAAAAAAAAAAAAAGTCTGGCTAAGCTCATTTCCTTGACATTCTTTGCACCGCTGGTATTGCAGTATACACTGGCTTTCAGTTCTGGTTTATACCCCTCCAAATCACTGTTCACCTCTATTAATTTCCTCTTATCTATTGTAGATTTATGTTTTCTTTAAGACCGGTGTGTACCTGCATTCAGGCAGTGTTACGCCACAGCAGAGCAGATGAGCTGCTCCCGTTCTAGTTTAGCAAGTGATCAAATGCAAGCCTGGGAGATTTCCCATCCTGGGAAGGGTCAAGCTACACACACCAGCAATAATTACTTCACTTTAAAAGTAATCTGGGAAAAGAAGAAGAATAAAAACGAGAAGAATGAATTCTCTATTCAATTTTAAGGCAGCAAGAATTTAAGTTAATTTAGCTCAACATATTAATTAACATGTCCTAAGAGCTGTAAAGTATAATAATATAGAGGATGAATACTTTAAATTGTAGGTGACCAACAGAAATCTGGATGAGTATACGACACTGCCTCTACTTTTGGTTGTCAGCTAATAAATTGTGTGAAGAATGGTGGCAATGCATTAAAGATTTTTGTAATACTTTGTTCTCAACTGCAAGCAGTTGTAATTGCTGTAGGGATATTATACTGTGCTGTAGGACAGGGAAGGCAGTACTGTCAGACTAAGCTTGGAAAAAAACCTTTAATCCCAAACCTGAGATAGAAATGCATGTCTTAACCCTTAACTACGAGTTTTTAGGGGGAAAGCAAACTAAATGTTATTAGTACTGTACTGAATCTATTTGTTCTGTAAATCAAAAGCTGGGTATCTTCCTTCCTCATTTGTAATTTTATTGAAGTAAAATTATAGAAAGCTTTTGCCTTAATGTTTTGGCCCAACCTTTTCAGTGTTTTGGGGGATTGGTATAGGTTACATAGCTGGCTTTCAGGCTAGTTTCTCCCTCACCAGCCTTTGCAGTTCTGTGGGACTGATGGATTATAGCACTTTGGAAATCAGGCCCTAAATTCTGATGTCTACAAAACATAAAAGAGGTTGAATTGTGTATATTTTGCCCTCAACCCACACTATATTCCTTGAAGACAATAGCAAAAAAATCGTAGAAAATTATCTCTTTATTTCTAGGTACTTTAATATCAGAGGAGACTTGCTTCCAGCTAAGAAAACATTTGTTACAGAACTGAAAAAGCTTGATAACATGTTGTATCAGATAAACTTTGTTAGTGCACAGTAGCACAGCGCTGATAATTTAAGAACTCGCAGGATTTTCAGCTGTAAAAGATCCCCAGTGAGTGCTAAATTCAGTGGGAAAATGCAGTACGTGAATCTGCGGTGAGAGGAGTGGGATAGGAGGGGAGAGTTCTGCACTCAGTTTTGGGAACCCCAAACCATTGTTGAAGGATGTTAGAGAGAAAAAAAAGTGAAGAGATGATATCTCTTGGAGTGGAGGAATCAGCCTTTATCTGCTGCGTAGTCCCAACGTATATGGGTCACTGGAGGTACCAAGAAAGATGGAGAAAGGTCCAGGCAGGACAAGCATGGCCAAAGTGGATGAATAAACTGCTTGATGAAATAAACTGGTTTCATGTGATGGGATGAAGAACATCAACTTGTAAAGAAGAAGTGCTGTTTAAGATGAAGGGTGGCTGCATCCAGAGTCAGCCAGCCCTGGATGATTTCAGAAGTAGTTATGAAGTTGAACCTGGGAAGGGCTGGAAAGGGAACAGCAAAGCCACCAGAGAAAGCCAGCAGAGGAATTTGACAACAAACTCTAGAGAGAAAATGCAGTGCCATGAAGGGGGAGGACGCTTGGGCACCTGTTGTGACAGCTGTGACTAAGCATACAATGACCAGATCAGGGTGAATAATGAGAGAATCTGCTCATTTAAGAGTGTATATACAAACCCAGCAGGGACATGAAACTGTTTTGCTTTGTTTTACTGATAATGTGTTATTGGAGTCATGTCTCTGACTGTGTCCTAGAGTGGGTTCAAAACAATTACTTACATAACTCAGGATATATTTAAGTCAGGGAGGACTGGGAAGGGAGAAATGTGTGTATCTCAATTTCTGGTTAAGAAGCAAAATGAAATTATGTTTTTCTGAATAGATTTATTGATTTCCGTTTGTCCAACACAGGGATATCTGTCTCAAGGGCTGGATGCCCCTTGCAAAATTTGAACTGCGAAGTAATTGGTGAATCAGATTAAACCCTGTGTACATCTCTCGCCAGCTGCTGGTTCACACCCTAACCTGAAGGGCAGTATTCTAAAAAGTAAATTCCTTTAAAATAATCTCAGTCAGTGCCATCTCCAAAAGTTGGAGCCCATCTCTGGATGGCTCCAGCCTGGTCTGTGGTGGCCAGGACTTGCTGCTGGCCAGGGCAGATAGGCAGCCCCTGGCGCAGCCCCTGGCATACCTTCTTCTAATGCTCTGCTTTAGAAGTGGTCAGGCATCTTCTGGATCAGCTTTGGGCATAAAGAGCCTGATTTTGAAGTAGCAAACGCGCTGCTCTAGCAAAATTTCATCCATATGTGAAAGAAAATTGCGTTTGCTGCTCACTTACAGAGCAATGTGCAGGACAACATCAAGGAAAACAAAAGGAAAAATAAAACTCAGCAGAGCAGTTCTCTGGGCACTGAGAAATAGCATGGTCCAATGCAACTGCCCACATTGCAAGCCCGATTCACAAATAATGGCTTTCTATGCAAGAATAACCGCTGCTACTTTAATTTAAAATGAAAACCATATTGAGAAACTTTGAATGCAAGGACAAGATCTGTGGAATGTAAATACCTGGTGGGTGCAGCCAACCAGCACAAAATATATTTAGAGGGAGCTGGAGCTCAGTCCCTACGAGCGTGCACCGTGCTTACAGATCATCATGAACAAGGAATAAATTACAGCAGGGTTTGTCAACTAATTTGGTAGAGGTATGAATTCTTTATCTATTAATCAATGTAGGGAAGCATGAAGCACCTATAAACCATTCATCTCACTTTAGCTTCTTGTTTAAATTTAATTAGAGTTGTTCTGATTTGATTGGAAAAAATGGAGGTACCTTTGAATATAGAGGTGTCAGATGGAGTATCTTGGATAGCACTTACTGCTGGGAGATCCTCAGGGCAACGGGTCAAGTAGTTTGGACTTTTTTCCAAAATGAACAGCTGTAAAAATTGCTTACAGGGTAAGACCCCTCACTCACAAGCAAATAAAAAAGATGCTCATGGCTGCCAGTATGTCACCAACGTGAAGTTTGTAACAGTGTGAATTAGTTCATTTCTCTCTTATGCCTGCAGCGGTTTTCCCCTCTTTCATCAGTTTCTCCATTCCTTTATTGTTATGTATATGTACAGGGACGATATTTAATAGGGAAACTTAATTTCTTCACCTTTTATCCTTATCCTAACTTTGTCTACTGCTGTCAGTGTTAAAAATTTCATTAACGGCAGTAGGGACAGAGTCAGATCACTGCTTTTTTTTTTTTTTTTTTAATNTTTTTTTTAAATCCCTCACAAATTGTTTACATTTTCTTCCCATAATTTCCGTGGGCGTTGTAGATAAGGCTGTAACACCTATGCATAGTTCTGGCATGTTTTATACTGCACATGTAGTATGTGATGCAGATAGTTACAGCTGCAAGCATAGAAAGCCTCAGTGGGTCACTTGCATTTAATTTCATTTTAGTTTGACTTTAAATCAGTGACATTTGCTTCTTGTTTTTATAAAAGAATTCTTTAAAATGCTTTTTCAAAATGAAAAGTGATTGCTAAGCCTTAGAGTCCTACATACAGGACTTGAAAACTGCAACTTCACTAAAAGCCATGCAGTAAATGTGATATACATTGATGCATGCTTATTATGGATAAATATCGTTCTCTAGGTAGTGCCTAGAAATTTTAATTAATTTCAGATATACCCTATTTTTGTCCACGTATGCAGATTTCAAATCTGTGCCTTCGCCGATTTTTGACACAGTGCAATGATGTATCCGAGCTTTCAGATGTCTGGCTTTTAGAGTTGTGAAATGATAAAACAAACAAACCCAACAGTTCCAGCCTTGTCAATCTAGTTCTCAGTGGACAGATGCCCCGGCGCTAGAAAAGCATCATCCCATGCAATACCTCTTGGCAGTGTCTAAATAAAGCCAGAGATCTCCTAGACACAAAAGAAAGCCTGGCTTCTCGCCTCAAAAGAAATGGTGTTCGTGGCCACGCTGAAGCTCCTGGGTAAGGCTGCATGGGGAAAGGTGCACAACCTCTGCGCCTGCTGTGCCTCGTGTGTGCACGAGTAAGTGACTTCTGGTCTCTCAGATAATCAATCTGATCTGCTTCTGGAGCAAGTTGCCTCTGAACAGTGATGGATTAATGGGCAAAGGTCCAGGTTTGTGCATCGAGGTTTCTGAAATGAGCTGGGTTCATTGTTAGAGTTTGTGGATTACATCATTAATTAATTAAATGGTATCATTAATTATGGATTTAAATATTTCATTGGCTGCTTATCCAGTGGGAATTGACTAAATCTTCTAAGAAAATGGGAGGGTTTGGGTTTGTGCTGGCACATCAGCAGGGACAGCCCTGTTCCACTGGTATACGGCCATGGCTCTGTCCCCTTGAGGGCCACTGCTGGAGGTCCAGCACAGGTCCCCTCTTGAGCAAAGCAGGGGAGGGGGATGAGGCTGCAGGCCGCTCTCCTGCCCACGTAGTCAGCCCGGGTTCAGCTGAGCACCTGGGGACGTGCGGTGTCGGTGGGGCAGAGCTCCAGCGCAGCCCAGCCGGCTGAGGCAGTCCCTGCCGTGAGCACAGCGTTACCCTGAAAGCCTTGCAAGATGGGTTTAAGAGCACGCAGAACGGACTGCCTTCGTCGTGTGGGCAACTGGCGACAACTGAGAAAGAAGACGGTGAATTGTTTTGGTACAGATGAGGTTTTCTTTTGGCTAATGATTTGTTTTTAATGTCACACGTGGCATCACGAGAAGTTGCAGCAGTCGGGCATTTTTAATGAACTCGTATAGCTTGCATATTAGCAGGAATATTTCCACTGCAGCAAACACCATAAACAGTTTCCACACTGGGGTATGTTATACTGCCACCGGAATTGGTTCTTCTGATGGTTCATTTCTTTTATGCTGAGAATTCAGGACCAATTCAGCTTGGTTTTATGCATCATTAGAGATTTACAATTACTTTGCTATAGTTTCTTTCTGGAAGCCTATCTCTCATGGTTAATGCTATGGGAGTCCTGTTGTGTAGAGGCTGGTATTAGCCACCTTATAGCAATAAAGCGTTTGAGAAGGATTTAGAATTATGAGTGGCTAAATTCTCCGTGCAGTGACTATAATACTGTTATCCCTTGCTGAGCTTGGGCTGAAACACTTTTTTTCTTCTCCTCAAATTAGAAAAAAATGCTGTTTCTTCAAGAGGTTTTGAATCATTTACGTGTAATTTTTTGTTGAACTGCTGCGGTCAGAAATGAGGAGTTGTGACAAATTCCATTTGGATTTCGCGATACTTAATATACATTTAGATTGTATTAGTATACAATGAAAAGAAGGCCTCCTCATTTTTTATCTCACTTTTAAAAAGCGTAATCATTATTTGGGACCTTCTTTTGATTTTTAGATTTTACGTGTGTTGCTAAAGTCAATAAATTTCACAGGCTTTGCCTTTGGACAATAAGCAGTGAATCTGTACGTGTTATAATCCACATAATTCATGTTTTAGACAAACATACTGTTGCACTGAAACAAACATGATATGCAGCGAATAATACGGGCCCGATCTAAAGGCCATTAAAATCAATGAAAAGACTTCAAATTAACTTTTATAGCCTTTAGATCAGGCTCTAAATGGGCAAATTACAGTTATGGTGTTTCCCATTTACATACCTGTGTGCTGCATTTAATATATTTTATGGAATTGAAATTACTCGCTACTCTTTTTCATGCTTTTTTAGGATAAGAATTTGCCAAGGGCATCAACAGCAGTTTTCCCAGGCTTCAGCACAAGGATTATGTAGTCGATCCACAAATGACTCAAATCTTTGAAAAAAAGGGACATGGTTATCAGAGAGGCTTTGACGACAGCAAGGACGGGAGCGCTATCTGCTTTATTCCATCAGAGATTCTCATTCCCTCTCATTAACGTACTCAGGACACCAGCACGGGGCATCGGTCCCAGGGGAATTGCTTTAAACTTTTAAGGGAATATGCACAAAACCTCACCCCTGCATTATTTTAAATAGATCAAATCGCATTTGTCTTGTGTGAGGTTAAAAGAAAGACGAGGGCACAGTAGCATCAGGGGAGAGATTCAGAGGTTGCAGGGAATTTTCAAATCCATTGCTACCGCCTGGTAATCTTTCTTCTTTTACAGGGTTCTTGAATCCCACCCAGGATGCACAGAGCTGATCTCTAAGTCTGTGATATCTGCTGCCACTGTAAGTGTGAAAAAGAGACGCCTCTACCTGCTCCTTCTGAGTGCCCTGTAATGAAAAACCCTTTTGGAGCAACGCTGGAAATAAGCCATCACCATATCTGATTAAACCTCTTAGGAAACTGTCACTAATCACCTTCTCTGCTCTTGATGGAATATATTTATGCATTATAAATATACTTACTATGTGTGTGTGCTCCATAAATCACATTCAGCACTTGTATATGATGTATAAGCATATTCTATAGAATACACACAAATACAGATGCCAAACTCCCACAGAGTTCATCACTGGGAAATGTTTGAAGGATCTGGTCCTTAATATTTAATGAGAAAGATGCTATTTCCTTCCTCAGCTTTTATCTCTGGTTTGGCATAGTCATTAAATTTGTTGTTTCCTTGCAAGATTATATAATTTATGACCTAATTTTAGACTTTTGTGTAACCGTGCTAAAATACTCACGGCATATCCGGATTTTTTCATATGGAGTATTTCAGCATTAGACACCGGCTAGAACACGAGCGCTCGGCGACGAGCTCCCCATCGGTACGGAGTTACAAGCATTAGAGGAAAACAGCCCAACAAGATTCAGATAGCGCTTCAGGATTAGATTGTAGGGTTTTTTTTGCCCTGTAAAAATACGGTTTAAGCAGCATTTCCAAAGCCCGCCGCATGCAGCAGTTGGCAGGAATCCCCAGGTAATACAGTAATCACCCAGCAACTCCTATTACTTAAAATATTTTCATGCAGCAGCTTCTGACTTTCCGACCGCTTTGGGACAAATTCGTGCAGCCTTCATGGCAGGGAGGGATGTACGGAGCTGGGGAAAGGGGGTGAAGAATGACAATGCTTTAGAGTGACTACCAGCCCCCCCGCCCTCCGGAAGAAAGCGTTTGCTCTGCAGCACCAGGCTGGCTGGGGTGATTTTTTTGCTGCACAAGGTGTTGCCAGATAAATCCTAAATGAATTACACTAAAGCTGCAGCCACATTTTTTTTTTTTTTTTTTTTTTTTTTTTTTTTNTTTTTTTTTTTTGCCTTCTGTGCGTCCAGCGTAATTCAGCGGTGTCATAAATAGTGCCGTGAGCTTCAGGTGTTTTGTCAATTTAAACCATATTGTTTGGACCACAGTCTTTCATCAAATTTAATGTATCGGCTATTGCATTAATGTGTTTTGAGAGCACTTTATTCTGGTGTTTAAGTGCCTTGCGGTTGAGGGCAAGTTTAGATGCTTGTTTTGTGCCTGCGGTATACTTATGAGGCTTTTTTCCTCTTTTTCTACCTTACCCCAAAGTATCTAACGTGGGTGACAGAGATGGGGTGCTGCATCCTCAGACCAGCACCCCGAGTGATGGGGACCATGTCCATGCAGCTCAATGCACCCCTCTAAGGTGGCAACTTAATGCAGCGTACAGGGCGCGGGGCGTGCCTACCTGAAAGCAAAAATAGTCCTTATGAAAAGGTGACATTATTTCTTGGAATAAGAAAGATTGGAGAGTGTATCTGCTTGGCTTTAATGGAGCAGTTCCAGGAAAGCAGCAGCGACCGAAGTGTTTTCAGTATCACATAATTCAAGAGTAAAATCGTAATTCCAATTACTATTTCAGTCGTCTCTGGCCTTGGGAAACCTATGCTAATATTTATTATTATATGATTGACCTATGATTTTTTCATCATTTACATTAGCAACTATGATATTCATAGTAACATCCTTTAAATCATAGAAGCAGATGTCAACAGTGCATGATGAAGTCACATCCTGCAGATTTTTTTATTTACTTAGTCCATTTTTTTTTCCTGGTAAAATAACATTGTGAGATGCAAAATCTCACCTTCACAAGGCCTCTAGGGGCATATATAACCACAGAATGCATTTTCTATAATCTCACAAAATGAGTCAATTCTATCTGAGGTACAAACAGTTATACAAAGTCAGTATTTCACTTCCATCACTGCCTGACATCATCTTCCACACAGTGCAAGAAAATATTTACTTAGCTCTCTGACATGAATTGCCATGAAGCCTTTGGAACAAAAAATTGAGGAAAGCAAGGAATTAAAATGGAATAACTTGATTTAAAGAATTTAGCCCCTTCTCTGGGCGCAGGATTTAGGTTTGTAACTTTGTCAGATGCTTTCTTATAATGTCCAGACTGGCTATAGGCACCTCTAATCTCTGTTCTTCAGTGAAGTGCCTCTGCACAAATCAGTCAGAGAATTGCCTGGAATATCCAAAGCTGGACGCTGATCCTCTTTCTTCATCATCTAAATATTTTCTTTGCACAAGTGAGCATGTCTGTGTGTGTGAATTAAGATACTGCATTTATTTTCCAGGCAGTTTCCTGAGGTGCGTTTTTTCTGATGCTTTTCCGTGCAAAGTGCTGCAGAGCAGGCAATACTTGGCAATAATCTCCCTGAAAACAGCTTATTGTTCCATACAGGCGTTACTAGCTGTAATTCTGATTAGCTCTCGAATTCCTTTTTATTCTTTCTGCCCGTCCCGGCACAGGAGAGGGCACCAACAGGCTCTTTGGTGTCAGAGCGGTGAATTCCCAGCCAGGAACACAGCGATTCTGCCCCGTGCAGGTGAGGTGCCAAGGGCAGCCTGGGGCTTCTCACCGCCTTCAGGTAGAGTTGATGTAATTGTATTTATCCACAAAGAGGCAGTAAGCTTTTTTTTTCAGGTTGTTCTAGTGATGTGTCAAAAACTTTTCTTTCTCCGTTTGTCTCCCATATCCACTGCTCATCTTCCTGCCTCAATCCAGCTCCTGCTTTTGTTCACCTCCAGAGAGCACAGCCAGGTGTTTTTCAGCATCTCCTCTGGAGAAGCGTCACATCTGCGGATCCCAGGAAAGTGGACCCATCGGTGCCGGCCGAAAAGGGCTGTCTTTGGTCGTCTTCGTTTCTCCTCCATCGCTTTTTTAGAGAAGTTAAATCCTTCTCAACTTACATTGCCTTGAAGGACATACCTGGCTCAGCAGGTGCCAGGTTTAGAATGTTTCAGACAGTTTTTGGGTCATTTTGGACAAATTTTTAAGGTTGATGGGCCTTATAAAGGTTGTGAGGCAGGTGGACTCTTTTCCACTCTCTGGGCATGTAGCCCAAAAGAGACCCTCTCATTTCTAGATGTAAGGTGAGGTAAAAAGGTTAGAATAGTCCTAGATCATGTTTCTGAGGATTGGCGGTGTACAATAATTATTAGCAGTTTCTGTAGTGGTGCAGGTTACAGACACGGGACCAAACACCTGCAGTGAACCTCCTCGGGCGAAATTCTCCTCCGCTTCAATCACGGTTTTTCCGGAGAGGAGACCGCTGGCTGCGCTCAGGGCTATCCGCGTGTTCCTGGCTTAAGAGGCACTTATAATCTACTGCTAAGAGACTTATTAGCAATGTAAAAATGAATTTGAAGCAAGAGAAGTATTCTTCCTAGAAGAAATATATTTTTTGTAAAATGAGTTTTGCTGACAGAAGTAATTGGGCTAACTTCTCGTGACTATGGATGTTGTTTGTTACCCCTTATCTTACCAAAGCAAAGGGAGCCAAATACTTTGAACTTTGTAAATAATTGTTTCCAAAGTGGTTTGTTGTTTGTTTTTTTTTTTTTTTCCCTCTATAAATTCTTTAGAGGAAAGCTGGCTTCTAATCCTTTCTCTTCCAATGCTTTTACAGCTCAGCTTCTTCCCACTCTAGATACCTTTTATTTTCCCTTTTTGGGTTTTAATATTTCTTAGATATTTTAAAAGTATCTTTTAAGGGTAAATCTAGAGCTTTTCCTCAGATTGGAAAAGTCATTCCTAAAGCTTTAACAGATTGGAGAGAGAGAGGAACAAAAAAAACCACAAAATGAACTTTATTTCCAACTGTCACAGATGCCGGGGCTGTGGCTTGGAGACGAGCATCTGAGCGCCTGACTGGTGCCCAGAGCAGGGGTCCTGGCCATCGCTCTTGCCATTTTTTCTTACGCCGGGCACCCGGCTGGTGCAAACAGCTGGCAGAAGGGGTGGCCCTTTGCTTTTTGTTCATGGCTTCTGGGCAGGAGCTGGGAGCTGCTCTGCCCCCTCCGTCCCACCCCACCGGTGCTCACTGTCCTCTCCCGCACCGGGGAGAGGGGCACGGTTTTCTGGCAAACACAATTTTTCTCGGTTTTATTTCACTTTTGCAGCAGCAGCGACAAATATCAACCCAGAAACAGGACAGAAAGCTCTCCCAGAGTGCGCGTTATTAAAGCAGCGTCAGAGGCCCGCAGGAAATCCACGCTTATTATTTGCATAAAAACAAGCAAACTCGCGGATGTGGGAAAACTGAAATGCTGGAAAAGCAAGACATGACTGACTTCATCACCCTGGAAAGTTGGACGCGAATGTTTTTACTTATCTGTCTATCTGCTATCTATCTATTTATTTACTTATTTTGGCAAAAGACACAAATAATGAGAAATGTATGTCTCTAACCAGAGCAGTTACCTCGCCCTGGGTTCTCAGAGTTGACAAGGATGGGTATGGTTTGGGCAGAGCTGTATAGCGCAGAAAAATAAATGACAGGTTCCCATGCTTGCATTGCCGCTGGAGCAGGGGTGGGTGTTAAATCCCCGCCTTCAGCCTAAGGCAGCAACCTAAACCAGGGGGCAGCAGAGCCCAGGCATCCGTGGGCAACTTCTGGAGTCACTGGAGCTGCACAGCGGATCCCAAAGGAAGGATCCTCGTCGAGACACCTTGCTGTGTCAGTCTCAAACCGAGCACACAAAACCTCCATGGCCAGTGTAGGGCTTGTCAGTCCCTTGTCTAGTCAAGATCCAGCTGCTGTTGAGGGATGCTGTTGTGTTTGTGCTGTGGTGCCATTCCCCAGCTGTCCTCCAACGCCACGGGGGTGGAAGGTAATTCCTCTTGGGACCAGCAGTGAGACTTACTACTTGAGTCTTCAAGAACTTGATGGTCGGAGGCTCCCACCAAGACTGATCTACCCTTCTTCCCCTCCTCCGAAGCCAGCGGTGTCGTGTCTTAGATGCCACCGGCAGCTCCCGCGGTGCTTGGCTGATGGTTTGCTCCCTGACCCNTAAGAACTTGATGGTCGGAGGCTCCCACCAAGACTGATCTTCCCTTCTTCCCCTCCTCCAAAGCCAGCGGTGTCGTGTCTTAGATGGCACCGGCAGCTCCCGCGGTGCTTGGCTGATGGTTTGCTCCCTGACCCAGCTGAAGGGGGAAGGAATTTAAAATTTCCAGTATTTTTTTTTTTCTTAGAAAACCCCAAGCTCATGATTTTTAAGAAGGCACCTTACAGTAGAGCCCAAATGGGAATGTTTGCGTTCGATACCATCCATCAACGCCGCGACACCGAGGGAGCGGCGCCCCCAGCTCCTCGCGTTGCGGTGGACAGAAGGAGCTGTCAGGGAGCCGCGTGCGGCCGCTGTGCCGAGCCGGGTGGGAGCCGTGCTGGCAGAGATCCCTCCCGCAGAGGGGATTTCTGCACTGACAAATTTTGGCTCCTTTAGGTTACTTTAGAGCTGCACAGAATATGTAATGTTCTGCACCCGCGGAGGGGCTGACAGGGAACTTAAATACAGATTGCAAAGATAGATCATCTCCCAGCATCACTTTGTTTTCTGCCGCTCTAAAATCATTTTACTTGTTCCTGCAGCTCCTATAAAGCCAGAAGAGCTCTCTATATTTGCTTCCCGGATGCCTTTTTCTCCTCTGCTTACAACTATAAAAGCAGCTTTTCATGCTCCAAATCAGAGATAAATTGAAATCGCTGCTGAAGAAATAAAACACAAGGCTAATCAAATTGTAGCACAGGAAGCAGCCTTCAGCCAGTGCATTTTTTGAGAGCTATTTTTAGAATATATTTTTATTTTGTCACTCCATATGGGAAGTCAAACCCATATGGTTTGGGAGAATGGAAGGTTGTGCTTTTATAGGGATCTTGCAAACCATCCCTGCTCTGCCACGTACTTAAACATGTGCTTAAATCCAATTGTCTGCGATGGGACTGAAGCACACGAACTCCTCGTGACTGGGGCCTCGGGCCCTGTCTGAGGCTGTAAGAGCATTGCTCCCTCCTGAGACGTAAAACTATTCTATACGCGTTAGACCGTTCTCCAGTTAACTTGGCTCTTCTGAATTACGACATTTCTTATTCACACACCTTCCTCTGGTTTTTTGTTTTTCTTTTTCATTTCTTGGTTTCTTGTCCATCGTTCGGATGCCCTGATGAATGTGTTCGTCCACTGCCAGCCGGGACACAAAGCTGAACACACACAGCCATCGCTCCCCTGCTCTTCACAGTAGATGTTGCTACCCTGCAAATATCATGATTAATGTGCCGGTGGGGAATATGACTGTATTTTGCCGACAACACTGCGTCACCTTCTGAGTGTGCTGATGAAGCAATAATTGGCTGGAAAGGGTATTGTACTTCTGATAAACTAGATGTATAAAATTAAAAACGTCCTTAGTGTTAATCCACCAGAATACCCATTTCCCTTGCGTTTTAGGTTGTTCCATGAGACCTAAGCAAAAATTTTGTTTCTTTTAAGGAATTTTGTGCAATGGTTAAAAACAGTGACGCAGAGTTTCTGACCTGGTGAATTCCAGAGGATCATTTTATGAGTATTTTTCATTGTAATCCTGGAGTTTCTGCCCTGCGCAGCATCTCAGAAAGTGAAATTAAAAACCCCCAAATTTAAAACGTGTTATTTATTAAAATTTGAAAGGCAAAATTTACCTGAGCCTGTGTTCCTTGCGCTCCCAACTCTAACGCTGGTGGCGGTATCGAGATACCATTTTTACAGGCAAGTAGGGGTCGTTAGCAGTAGCACATGGGATGACAGTCAGGGGGGGACTTGAGTTTTTCGCTCTTACCAAGTCCTTAGAGAGGTGGGTGTCCGGATCAGCCCGTCGGCTGCTGAATGCCCAAATCCATAATTAAAAATCATCTTTGAAACTCAGTGGGGTCCTGAGGTGCTCGGTAGGCAGACTTTCTCTGTCTGGGCTCCCCCCACGCTGGCAGGCAAGCTGCAGGCAGGAGAAATGCAAATCGGGAAGGGTTTTGTCCTGCGGTTCACCCCAGCTGTAGGCACAGAAAGCCAAGCAGCGCTGCATGGCAGGCAAGAGGCGAAGTTAAGTTGCACATCACCTAGTATGAAATGCTTAAATAACTATTTTAATACGTCTGAGATGATAGCTGACTTTTGTCTACAAGTGATCTGCAAGACCGAGCAAAATGCAGCTGTATATGTAATGTAGTATAATGAGCAGAAGCTCAGAAATTTGGGTGGTGTGGATTACACAGGTTCAGCGTAGCAAACACCCTGCAGAAGTGCTTTCTGACTAAAGGAGAAGTCATTTTCTGTGTCGTTCTGATTCAAGAGTTCTATTTGGCCTTGAAGGGGAAGCAAAGCTAATGAAAGAGCAGGGCATTGGCAGTTAATATTTTTACTTTTTTTTTTTTCTTCAGGAAACAATTCACCCTGTTTTTTGGATAAAGTGCCAGGGGAACAGGACAGCACAGCAGAGAGTTCAGTGTGGCAGAAGGACGGGCAGCACGGAGATTTCTGAGATGGTTTGGATGCTGCTTCCACCAAATAGGAGGGATGTTACACTGAAATTGTTCATCAAAACTGAGACCTCATATGGATTATTTTATTGGAAAGTCAAGAAAACAACCACTGATTTTTTTCCCCACAACTATAAAGCAGAGATCTTGCGTAAGAGGAGACATTGTTAAAATAACCAAGCACCAGAAAGGGCTAAAATGAAAAGTCTGAGCTTAAAGCAGAGAGAAACTGTCAAAAGTTTTAAAAGAAATTTTATGAAGCCTTATTTGTATTCAAAATCTATGATCATTTTGAAAGCAAAATAACTACTCTTAGATTATTTGCTCAAAGTAGAAAAACCCCCATTACTTGTATCCCACTTTAAAAAATGTATTCTATACCATTCTGAAATCCCAAAAGACAATAAAAATCACCTGGATTTATGACGCTTGGGTATATTGGAATGAGATGCAAGTAGCTAGGTTTTCCCAGAAATGTGATTCTGGAGCATTTGAACAGCTCAACTTTTGGACCAGGTGCTCGGGTTGTGTGTGTGATGTGGATACGTGCGCACTATGAGGCGGAATTGTGCTGTCGCTGCATTCCCTGTGCGTCACTTGGTACAGCTGAGCATCATGGCCCCAGTAAGGCCAACCAAGAGTTTGCCGCTCTTCAAGTGCAGCCAGAATTTCATCCCGGGCCGGGAGCAGCTGACGGAGAGTGCCACGGACTGGTGACCTGAAGCAATTTCAAGTCAGTGATGTAGAAGTGAAAAAATTCCTTGTCGCATAACTGATCTCATTGGCAACCCAGGATACCCAAATTTCACTTTGGATTTTATACTGAGTTTCCATTCACGTTGCAACTATGTAGATAATATGTTAAGGCATTCTTTAAAAAGTAAAGAATTAATTTCTTTAAGAGATGGGCGATTTGTAGAAGACATTCATGTAATTTTGCATTCTAAATGTGATTTATATTTATAAATAAATTTGCATAAAATCTCCAGCTCTCGATATCATAGTTTTATTTTATCTTTAATTCAGATGCTCAAGAAATGTAAATTATTTTTACAGCTAAATAAAAGCTATACAAAGCTGCCAGGAAAGAATAATGAGATACACATTGTGCCATGCAGCCATGATAAATCCAGCAGCACCATGGTTACAGTCAAAATGTGAGGCCATCAGCAACTAGGGAATATCAGCACATATAGATTCCTCTGACTAGATTTAGCAAACTAATCTTAACGGGGGAAGCTCATGACACTAGGTCAGCAAGAGAAAATATTTACCTGAAAGATAGACAGGCACCTAAAATGAGGAGGAACAGTTGGTTTATATGGCAAGGGTTTATTATAGATTAAAAACATCAGCTGTAGTTGGCTCTACGTAGTATGGCTCTGCATATGTGCTTTGCAGAAATAAGGATATCAGCATTCCCGTAATTTGGAGAGGTTTTCAAGTTATTTGTGGGTTTGCTAATGATAGTATGGGCTTAGAAAATACGGCTTGGTCATAGGGATGGCACCAGTGAGAAGGCACATTTGCCCTTCCTTAGTCATTGTGGTACATGCTGCAGTGTCACGGCTCTGGATCAGCTAGGATATTAAGAAATGGGTCCCCCTCATTAGAAATTAACTCAAACATGAGGAGATAATTATACCAAACGAGGGTGTGAACGGCCTCAGCTGATGGCAGTTAAAGGACAGTAAATAAAAGGTGCACTGAGCACACTTGCCCCTTTCCTGGTGAGGAGGCTGAAGAGATAAGTTGCTTGTGTTTTCAAGCGGACAAACCTTGCTTTCCATGGCTTGCTGTGACTGGTGCAGGTAGGTCTTATTGTTCTCTGTTTTCGTCTCATCTCTGACTATGTGTCCCAGCAATACTTGTTTTTTTGGTGTGCATTTTTGCTATTTGTTTGCTGCTGGAAGTGCCTTAATGCACCCTGCTCTTTAGAGTTTACAGAAAGTGAGCTAAAGCTGATATGCACAGCGCTGCTGTCTTGCTGCTATTCCCTGTTTGCTGAATTACAGTGGTCTTGCTTTAATTAAATTCAGTGTTGAGGTCGAACAGCTCCAAGAGTGGCTTTCCAGGAGGTAGGTGACTGCTCCAAGGCTCTTTGCAGGAGGGGGTGTACGGAAGAGTGGGCAGTGATGAAGGGGTGCATTCGGTGTTGTCTGGATGGCTGAACACGAAGGCTCTTTAGCGGAAGCAGCTGTGATGAGCTCTCCTGTAATGCCTAAATTTTGCAGAATCTCTTTGCTCTAGAGCTGTCACTATCCAACTTTATTTTGTGGCAAAGCGTTTGGGGTGTACAGCAAACCTTGTACTTTGGAATCTGCTGCTTCTCCCCTTCTGGGTTTCCTCTTCCAGGCAAGTGAGAATAACGGTTTTGTGGTGCTGTCACAAGATACTGGCATCAGACAGGACACTGCGTGATGCTGAGCACCTGGTCAAAAAGGTGCTGAGACTTGTAAGCCCTGTGGCCGTAAGCGCCACTGGATCCTCAGCATCCTGAAGAAGCGGACCCTGTGATGCTCAGTTTTCCGAAGCGTGTGGACAGCAGTTTGTAGTGAATAGGGACAGCCTAAAACTTGCATCAAAAGAAATGCTTTGTCTCGCTGAATCAGGGCAGTGAATGCACGTGCATCTCGGGGAGCGTGGACAGGCCTGTTGACTCCTAAGCACCACTCATGTGCCTTAATTGAGTATGTGCATGAATGCTTAACTGGTTGGGGTCGGCATAAACATCCCTGAATGGCAAGGTCTCCTCTGTGTCTATTTTGTAAGGCTAATGACCACCAGGCATTAAAAACCTGGTTCTGGTCCTTGGAGATGCGGAAGCATCTTATTTTGTATTTTTAAAGATGAATGCCTTCACCTTAAAATAAAATGCCTTTATTTCACAAATGTTGGAGCATAGAAAAATGGAGAGCTGTAAACTTAAATGTCCTTGGAGGTATAAGATTTTTTAAAAATGTCTACAACTTAAAAAAGGGACCAAATAATGCTGCTTAGAAACATTTAAAAACAAAAAATCATGCTCAGCAGACAGTTCTTATGATAAGGCTCTGCCCAGAGTGAATTTTTATGCTTGAGTTATAAACCCTTGAAAAATGGGGATCCTAATGCAGAAGCTGACGCAGCTTTAACTAAAGCAGCTCTAGTAAGTGCTGCTATAATTATTTGCTCATTAATTACAAATTTTGCAAGACACGAGAGTAACACAAATTGGAAAATAGGAATAATTATCAGTAATAATGCCACCGAAGCTGGACACATTGAAAGTATCTTCCTCTTTAAATTTAATAATAGCAAGACAGCTAGGAAACTAATAAGAAATACATAATTGAAAATTAACCTTGCAAATCTGCTGTTAATAAACCATGGTACTCTCGCGTTACAATAATTTTACAGAGCCCTTAATTTGCATTTGAAGTGTTATTCCAGGTAATGCTTTGTGTGTTCACAACAATTAGTATGTCTTTGAATTAAAACAAAAATGTGAAGGTAGGATTTGGTATAGCTGAAGAGTACAGAACAGTATATACTGTAGGGTTTAGTAGCTCCAAGCTGGAATAATTGGAAACCAAACGTACAATGGTGATATTGTGCTGGCTGCTATGCTTGAATGCTGTTTTGTTATTGTTGAATTCGAGTATTGTGGTGTTCTGTGCTTTCATCCTTAGCTTGTGTAAATATATCAGTTGGGCTGTTGGATCTCTTGCACTTTCTCATCCTCCGAGGTGTGAGGCTTGATTACTTGGGGATGCTTGAAATCATCCATTGCGTTGGTAACAGGTAGTGTGTGGTCCTCGAAATACTCTGCTGCGGTGCATGCTTTTACCATCGTGTCTGAGTAGTTTTAATGGCTCTAATGGGGGCAGGCTGCTGGAGGCACCAGGCTTTGCTGGGCAGGGTAAGGCAGCGTAGCCTGCGGCTTAATGGGAAGGTGCTGCTTTACCGCGAGCTGGCACCTTGTGCCTCAGGTTTGCCCGTGGGTTTCCATTCAAAGGGAGATGGTACTTCCTTAGCAGTGTTTTGTATCTGTTGCCAATCAACAGGAGTCTATAAAAATCTGTTAATCAATTTGCCAGTAAGGATAAAGGGAATTGTGTATTCAAAACTGAAGCTGAGTCAACTGCTCTCGCTAAATATCTCCCACTCATAAAAGAAACCTGATGTGTATTGCTGCCTGCTCCTTGTGTTCAGTCACGGAAAACTTGGGCATTTGTAGCCAAGAGGTGTTTTACAATTTTGGAGCTTATGCCTACTGAGCTCTGAGCGCTCAGCTGAAAAAAGAGGAATGCTCCTGACTGCAGGGTTGTACTGACATGGCAATGTTAATGGCAGTGGAGGTATATACGGGGTTTCAAAGTTGTGTATGGCCAAGCAGCTTAAAAAAACACAACGAAATAACCCGGAGACCTACAGTGTTTGGCATCAGAGAGGAGGAACATTGTACACAAACAATTGGGTTAAGACTGTGCACTCCAAACAGTGTTTCTGCACAATTCTGAACTCCATCGAGGGCTGCATGTAAAATGTTGGCTTCTTTGTGCAAACCCAAAAATCCTAGGGAAAAGGCCATTAGGGGTCAGCAATTCAGCTGTTTGTCTGCTCACTTTATGTAAGAGGTTAGCAGCAGTATGCTTTTTGTCCAAAGCCAGCAATAGCAGGAACAGCTTGTTTCTGAAAGGGCTGTGGCTCCCCAGTAGTGATAGAAGAAGGGGTCCTGAAATAAACCTCGAATGTGGATAGTCTTTGATTTGACCTTTTGTCCATTTATTTGGCTATAAGCGTGTGCTGAGCGCAGCATTTGACTCCTGGCACTCCCTTCCCTAACAGCCTATATAGCTCAAGCACCACCAGTGCAGAGGTTTTTCCTCCATTTCAGTACGTTTCAGGGAATTTGGAAAACACTGCAATGTGGGATAAGAAGGTGTTTTTGTTGCTCGAGCTCTTCCACCAGAGGAGGTCAGGATGCTGTATGGAAAAGCAAACCTCCCGTCTCCTCGCAGCCTCTGGGTGAAGTCCGAGAACGCAACAGCAGTGCAAGTCTCGGTGGCTTCAGCCCGTGGGAGGAGAGGATGGTGACATCCCCCTCCAAATGCCTTTGAAATCAGTTTCCATTTTTCTGTTTTACAACATGTAAACTGACTTTAAGGTCTCTTCTGCTTTGGGGGCAAACCATGGAAAGCTTTCAAAGCAGTGGAGTAGAGCTTATTTGCGTGAACTCAGTGTGGACATGTCTGACTTGAAATGTGCTGATGTGAGGAGAGCTTTGCTTCATCTGTGAGGCTTTGGTGTGGAAAAGGAGCGGAGTGAGGGTGGCTGTTGCTCAGTTTAACCCTGGTCAGGATGTAACCACTGCATTTGTAAATGTCAGAATTAACGGCATGAAGTTAAGGGATGAGCCAGTGAAGGACCATTGAAGACCATTTAGAGGCAGCTTCCCTCCCATCGGTGTCTGCAGGACCTATTGGCCGTTCCCTGCAAGTCCAGAGCAAGTGCTGGGGATGTGCTGAATTTCCCAGGGAGGCTCAGGAGCTCGGCCAGCCTCCCAGCCGGAGAGGCGCTGAGCAGGTCTTTCCGTGTGAGCAGAGGCATGTCTTGGGTAGAGAAAGCTTTGAGCACTGCATGGATGAAGAGAAGCAGGGAGCAGGCAGTCCACGCTCCAACCTTGAGAAAAAGGAGGTGGAAAATACCCTCTCCTCCATCAGAGAAACAGGAGGCTGTGGGAGAAATGTGCCTCTTAATGATGCTCCTGAGGCAGCCTCTGCTAGCGATTCCCGATCAGTATTCTGCTCATCACTGCTTTCTCAAGGAAAGTCATAAAGGAACAACGTAGCCAAAAGGAAGCTATTTTTAGAAGATGGAGAGATGATTTTTTTTTCTAACCATTCTGCTGTTATTTATGTTGTGTAGTTCTTGAGTTATTTATTTCAGTGGGAGTTGATGCAAAGTGGGATGGTGTTTAATGTGTGGAAGGATGGTGAAATCCATCCTACAGCTGTCCTTGCCACTTCAGGGCTGGGCTTTGATAGTCTTCCCAACCTGCAAATTGGATGGCACTTCTCGGACATTGTCAAAGTGCAGCTGATCGCGAGGGGTGGTTCTTGTCTCCAGTCCCTTCGGCTTCCAGCACACTGACCGTGCTTCTGCAGTTTGTCACTGCAGTATATTTTAACCTGCCACTTAACTCACCCGTATGCATTTTTAAAACACTAAAAAGCAACTGATAATTCAAAGCGCGCTCCAAGGTAAAAATAAAAAATGGTAATACTTTTCATCGATCAAAGCTAATTTATGCGATCCGGGCTCTGCTCGCAACGGCAGCAAGGTATAAACGGTGACATCATTGAGCATGAGCTCTGCCAACCTGAGTTAGTGTTGGAATGACAATGGAGTGATTTAACTATTATGAGCTCACTTAATATTTCATACTTGAAATGTAGCCTAACCTGTAATTCAGGGTTATATGAAGTACACATTGTAGAGTTTCAGAACAGATTTTGCCAAAACTTTGCAGTTAAAGGAAATGTTTGAGTGACATACATACTACAAATGCTGTTACTTTGCAAGGCTGGTGGAAATCTCTTCAGGAAGGAAAATTTATTGTGGAATATTTTCTATTTTATGTATATGTGTGTGCAAGTATAATAGACACATACAAAAGGGGGAAATAATCTGGAATGTTGTCTTAAGCTTTCTGATATGAAATCGTCACAGGAGAAGAAAATCACTTGGATCAAACAAATATAGCTGCAGTTTTGAAATCCCAAACCCCATCATCCTCACAACTGTGACAACAACAAAAGACTGTAGGCATGACGGGTGATGAGTTAGGACTTTTAACACCAATTTTAGTTTCCAGCTTTTTTTTTTACAGAAACAGTGCTAAAGTGACCTCGCATTCAGTGAGGGAGGCATTGCGGCTGGTCTGAAAAAGCATCAAATAAAGCACCAGGAAAAGAAAAGCTCGTTTTCCTTGATGCTTTGGCTCCCCAGGTGTGTGGCTGATGGGAGAGGATGTGCTTCCCCTCTCCGTGCCTCAATGCCAGCCTCTGCACGTGGAAGTCCAGTTGGTTTGCTCATCTAAGGTTTTTTATTATATGTATGAGAATTAGAATAATAAGGTCTTCCTAGTTTAGTGCATGGTGAGGAGAGGCGCAGCTTAGGCTGAGGGTGATGCAGAACAATATCTAAGCCTGAACTATAGGACAGTGACAAAAGAGCAAATGGCAAGTGGTAGCCTTCCACTCAAAACTGTAGGCAAGATACTTACACTTCTTTAGGATGAAACTCAGTGGACATAGGAGGGATTAGTCGCTAACCTTGGCCACTGCAGTCAGAGGTTGGGGCAGATAAGTCAGGAAAAGCTTTTCCTGTTTGTGTGAGTTTAGCCCGTCTTCCAGCCCTGGCGCAGTACCTAAAAGATCTATGGGTCTGTAGACATGAGATGGATGTGGGAATGACACCAAACCGGGGGAAGTCATCAATAAGTCAGAGGACAGGACTGGCCTCCAGCATAGTCCTGGCAGGCTGGAGAACTGATCTGACAAGCCTCANCATAGTCCTGGCAGGCTGGAGAACTGATCTGACAAGCCTCATGAAGGCCATCAGAGACAAGGTAAAGCCCTGTACCTGGTTTAGAGTGACTCCATGCAACTGTACAGGTTGGAGACTGGCTGAGGAGCAGCTTTGCAGGCAAAGACCTGGGGGTCTTGGTGGAAAAGCTGAACATGGGTCACCAGTATGTCCTTGCAGTGAAGAAGTAAATAATCAAAGTTTAAAGGGAAGTTGGCCCTGTTTTCAACAAGGGGTCCAACCAGAGAGCCTTCAGAAACCCCTTCCAAATGAAATTATTCCACGATTAGTTAACAGAGCCCCTTTGCAACTGCCTTT
>RSEF01000004.1:11346373-11364597 GCA_003993805.1 Himantopus leucocephalus | reverse complement strand
TTTTTTTTTCTTCCTTTTACAGGAAAAGTATGTAAAATATGATTGGAGTTTGTCAGTATGGAGACAAATGTCTTAATTTACTTGCAAGAGCTCTCAAGACTTCAGGATCGTCAACCTTTTTAGGCATAAAACCCCCTGCAGTAAGAAGCACGTTTACAGGATTTTACATAATTTACTATTTTTGATGAAAAATAGCATCAAAGTGACACCTGAGGCACCACATCCATTACCCTTTGATAAGAGATGGAAGTTGGTCAATCCTGTTCTTGTCATTTATTAGTACTGATTCACAGGGCAAAGAAATGACAGCTAGAAAGAGTCAGTTATACAGTAACTTCTGAACTATAGTGGCATAACTGGTATAGAAGACTCCCTGATTTCCTTTAGGCTTCCTGCACATCAGTACACAGCTGCGGTGGTCTCTTCATAAACTTGCAAGTCAAAACACTTGATATTTCTTTCTTTTAGTAGTTTCTTATAAGAGCTTCTTATTTTTTAAAAAAATTATTTTTCTTTAAGTAGTTCTTTAATCACTTATTCTGAAAATGTTTTATTTAAAAATATTTATATTTGCACATCTACTCTAAATTTTGGGGCTACATAGCACAATGCACAGCAGGTCCTATTACAGCTTTTAGCAACCTGCAGAATTGTTCTTTGCTTTCCTCTCCTCTGGGTAGATTGCGTATTGCANTGCACATCTACTCTAAATTTTGGGGCTACATAGCACAATGCACAACAGGTCCTATTACAGCTTTTAGCAACCTGCAGAACTGTTCTTTGCTTTCCTCTCCTCTGGGTAGATCGTGTATTGCGNGGGTAGATTGCGTATTGCACCCTGCTTTACTCTTCAAGATGCACGTGAAGAAATTTCCTGTATACAGAGGCAATCTGGCCTCCCGCTGTCCTTGAGCCTTCACAGAAAGGATGTATGAGTTGGAATTTTCAACTATGTATTATGGGTTTTATTGTCAGTGGAGTATGCATAGATCAATATGCAATATAGCTGTAAACACGCGTCCTTCAGACATATGCTAGATGCCCTTTGTTGCTCGCAGCCTGGCCAGCAGCTCACTGAAATACCAGCTTACAGCAGCCCAGCAATAATAATTACATCTTTCTGGTTGCCCCAGCCCAGGTTTTATGAAAGCGGATAGTCACAGGTGAGACTTGGCACTTTTGAGCTGTAAAGTTCCACCTGCTATTTGATTTTTTTTTTTTAGGGTGAAATATTTGGGAGAGGAGAGGGTCTTTCCCCAACATTTCATGGGGCTTTACTGGTATTTATTAGGAATTGTTTTCTGTTTGTTGGAGGAAAAAGCCAGCTAGGGTGTTATGTGTAGATCTCTTTTGCTCTGCTAATAGAGACAGCCCACGGATAACCAGCGTGCAAGGTCAGCTGGGGCCACGGGTATTGTTCTGCTAATTAGCATCTTCCAAGGAAGTTACCAGAAGTCTGAACTTTCCTGTTTAATAAACTACAATTAAATAGTGCCAAATTCTTGGAAGAAGTGTTCTCCCAACCCCAAAAAAGGTCTGTATCTTGCCTCTAAGTTGAGGGTTACAAATACCCTCCATATAAGATGGGGGGGTGTGTGGGGAATTTTGGTTGGTTATTAAAATTGTTAGGGTTAAACTGCTATGTACGGGATTTTTTTTAAATGTTGCTATATGATCCCTTGTTCAGTTTAAGAGTGTGTTAGATTGGACAGGGAGTGTTTGTAGTGGTCTGAGGGCTGTCAGTGCTGTGAATGTTTTTCTTGTTATGGGGAAAAGGCTTTATCCAAGTGTTTATCATGTGCTAGGAGGTCTGTGCGCTAGAAAGAATTGCCAGGGAATAAAACTGCTGGCAGTTCTGATTTAACCCACTTCCATGGCACGTACTCCAAGTGCCATAGAAGCCTAAACAAGACTCAAAATAAAACAGATTTGTTTCCTTCTGTGTGAATTTCCCGCTTTGAGATGTCTTGTCAGGCAGGCAGAAATAATTATTACTGGGAGAAGATGGGAATTCTTCCCTCAAAGTTATCCATTCATTCATTCACCAGGAGAACAATTAATGACAACTCACTAATGGCTGCAACATTTTATTTTCTGTTTCCAGTGGCATGTGTAGACCCAGGCTCCTGCGTGCCTGGGTACTCCCTGCCTGGCCCCAATTACTTTGGCAGGGAGGCACGGTATGCTGCAGGGACCCGCGCTTCCCCCGGCAAGCCGATTCCCAGCCAAGAATAGGTTTGAGCTTTTGGCACTGAAGTAATGCATACGAGTAGCACTGGGTAGTAGAAATTGCCGATTGTTTCCAGCAAAGGAATGGCAGTTGTGTTTTAACTATGTAATTAATTACTGCAGATTTGGGGGAAGAAGGGGGGAGAGTATTTGGGTTTCAGGGCTGAGCAGAAGTATGGGAGACTTCCTAATTGAACAAACATTTCCCTGCAAGATAAAACCAAAATGAAACATGCAAGGAAACAGAAGGGTCTTAAAAACAAATCTTCAAGAAGATAAAAATAAAACCTAAATTGCGCTCTGTCTAGCTTCCTTGTCGAGGTTTCTGCCCTGAGCGTGCGGGTGGAGCATTGGTTGGTAGGTGGTCAATCTCCCGGTGTTTAGCAGTGTTGACTCTGCTTTTCTACTGCCTTCTGCCTCTGCTTATACCAGTCATGGAGTGACTTTACACGTGAGATGTTTGGTCAAGCAAAGGACAGGGAGGCTGTCCGAGGTGGGGTGAAACAGGTCTGAGGCTGTATGTGTCATGCCTATGCAAAAAAAAAAAGTACATGCTGTGTCTAGTATTTTAATACAATCTGTAACCTACGGTTGGGAGAGACAAAGGTGCCTTGGTCTGTTTTACTGACCCGGTGGCCCAAAGAGACTATGGACCTGGGCTTGAAAAGAGCCGCTTGGTCAGCCTGGAGCCTTCTATCCTGAGGCATCCACCAACCCCCCCACCAGAGCAACATACCTGTGGAGCTGCTTCTATACCGCTGGTGTGGCGCAGCAGTGAGAAACCCGGTGACTCAGTTGGTGACAGCCTGAAATGCGTCCAAACCTCCCTGATCACTGGGTTGTTGCAAAAGTGCCTAAGAATCGTGTCCAAGCTGTTTAAAGTAAATCCTGTTGGATAAATTCAATAGCTTAATAACAAAGAGATGTCAACGGAGGCCGGGAGCTTAAGTCTTTCACTTCCATTGAAAATGTTACTTTTAATGCATTACCTCTTCAGACTTGAAAGGAGAAAACCCCAGCCCTAGCTAATAATGAAGTGATTAACTGTAATAATATGCTGCACATTTTGAAGCGAAGCAGTATAGGCGCAGACAAATCAGGAATTAATTTATACATTAATACATATACAAAAGTATATTTTATGATTTAATTACAGTTCTAAAAGCAGCAACCCAGAGAAGGAACAGAGTGCCCTGATGTTTGTGTTACTCTTGCATATGAAAACATCTGAAGTTGGCTTGTAACTTACATTAATTAATGGCTTCTGTGTAATTTATTTGTTTCTGCACTGCCTTTTCTATTACGCTGCTACGGCTGATCTTGGGAAGCGGAGGAGAGTCTGAGTTCGGGAAGAAATCTCTCCTCATCCCAAAAGTGCTGCCGTAGCAGAAGCAGCCTTTGATCCCAGAAAGATGGTTGTGAGATTTAGGACTCTCAATGTTCCCATTGCTGAATATGTAATTTAGGTCACTGAACTATGTTTTGGTGGAAGATACTTATCTATTCCACTTCTTGCTGATGTCATATGCTGGGAAATCAGATGTTAGAGTACAAAAATACATGACAGGCCAGACTAAAATAGAATAAAATATAAATGGCTGGGTGATTGACTGCTTGCAGTTTGCGATAGTGGTTCTAGGGGATGAGGGTCACATCACTTCTTCTGTACTTCATTGTCATGCTCTATCCAAATTCTGATTTTTTTAAAAAAAAAGACTTATCTCTGCTTTTGATTTTTAGTCTACATGGGCAGAGGGTGAGCAGAAGACCTAGAGGAAATATTGTCTCCTACTTGCTATGTGGAACTCATGTCTCTGTTGTAACACCTCTGTTCAATTTAAGGAAGCTGAGAGGGTGTTAAATTTAGGTATTTTCCCATGTGCCCCACAGAGGTGTTCACCACCAGCAAGAAAGCTTAATTCAACCCAAAATACTCCTCCTCCTAGAGAGAACTGAGTTCCAGATGTATGACAGTGGGACTTTGTCAAGAAAGTCCTGGAAGAGCCCAATATTGCTCAGGTGGCTGTTTGCATAAGTCAGGTTTCTCTAACCTTCAAGCTAACCACGGATACCTTATTATGGAATCAATTAGTTAAATCATGTCATGGTTTAACATAGTCATGGGCTTTGTCGGGCAGCAGTATTTGTCTGTAGCTGAGTTGTCCTCTCTCAAGCTTTGCTGGGTGCACTAGATCACCTGCAAAGGGACTGGAGGTTGATTGACTAGCTAGAAAAGTCTACCTGAATTTATATAGTGTTCTGAACTTTTTTCCTTTTATTTCATTTTCTTCTGGAACCTGTTAAGTTATTTACTTTGGGGAAATTGCTAACAAGGAGTAAAACTTGGAGGAAGATATGTAGGTGCTTATCTTAGTTGTAAAAGTACTCAGAAGTTCAACTGGTAATAACATTGCAAATTTAAATAAGTAATAAAAAACCCCAAAACCTCACCCGTGGGTAAGAAAAGGAAAATATGCCTCCTAGAGAATTCAACAGGCAGCGCTCGGAAAACAGCAAGAGAATTTTTTTTTTTCCGAAGTCTGTCATGGTACAAGAAAAAACAAGTAGTTTTCCTCTTCCCTCTACAAAAATTCAACAAATAGTGATCAGTATGGCAGCTGTGAGAAATAGCAACTACATTTGCTAGCTAGTATTAAACCCCCCCTAATTTACAGCTGTAGTCAATGCCGAGATAGCAATCTGGATTTTGCAAATCAATCTTTGGGTTTGTAGTTGCTGAGATCTGAAGTATCAGAACTAAGTTCACATTTTCTGCAGTTTTTTTAATCAGATTCCAAGCTGACTTTATCTGTAAAAGCAACCAGCTTTCTAATATTGTGGCTTTGGATGACATATTGAACAATATAATTCGGTATACCTACAAATCAATAATAGTTCACCTTTTCAGTAAACATCTAGAGATTTTAAAAAGTTAGGAGCAGGATTGGCTTCTTGTGATTCCTCCCCCCCTCCCCCCCGTTCCTCAAAGATTTACGTACTGTAAGAATGTTTGTATAAATAATATATATCTGTAAACATTATATACAAATGCATATATTTATATTTGTCATTACCTGAGTGTAGTTATTTGTACTTCCTAATTGCGAATTACTTTGGCAAAAGCTCACAAAGCTAATGATGTATATTGTGTTAAATTGCACGCTAAATCAAAGAGATGGCCCTAGAATTTACTGTGAGATGTTAACTGCTGGGGTTATCGTCAAGTAGGAGGTGTATGCAGCTTGGCATAATTTGTCACTTATAACAACTCTTCTTTTACTAAAACTTACAGGATTTACAGATGAGTTGATCCAGATCACCTTTGTACAGCAGTTAATTATTAGCTCCTGGGCTACCAGATTTCACTTTAAAATTACCTACTTGCTCATTCAAGTCTTGCTTTTAAAAACAGTTTAAGATTATGGAATGTATTTGCTGCTGAGGTTGCCGCATTTATCTTAGGCATTGGTGACTCTCTTAAACTCTACGCTAAACACTTCCAACATACCTCAGAGTGAAGCTGTCGCTCTGAATTTGTCTCTCAAGAATTGATTAAAGTGATAATTCTCGAGCAGTTGTGGCATAAATACTGCTGGTAATCTCCCTAATGGACAAAAGGCACAAATAACCACTGATTGCAAATAAATTTGCCGAGTTTCCCTTTTCTTCATTAGCTTGCCATTCTGAAATAAAAAATCATGTCCAAAATAATTAGCAAGTGTCAGGAAGATTTCCCGTATCTGTAAGAACGCTGCAGCATTCAAACGGCAGTTGAAAATGTTCCTGCGACTCTTCAAACACACTTGTGGCTGCATACAGCCTTTGTGCATAAACACTGGGACGGTGGGGTGGAAAAGAAACATTTGAGATTATTCACCAAAAAAGAAATCTAAGCTCATACTCAATGAGGCGAGGGTATATGTTTTCCTGCCGGGAGCAGGAGGAGGCGGGGAGGGAGAACAGGCACATCCAAAGGTTTTCTCTTTTGTGCTGCAAATATATTTTTAAGTCGAATATATATCTGGTATCTTGCAAAGAAAGTGTACGTCGGAATACCTTCTCTCTCGATCATTTTTTGTTATTTTTCCCAGATTATAGTTTCTTTTAACTTTTTGTTTGCCAGTAGTTAGTTACTTTAACAAGTGCGATATATTGAGACATAATTCAAAATGACAGGAAAGGAGTAACCAATATATGGTGCACAAATGACTCCCTGTTAACATGTCACGTATTACATTCTTTATTAAAAACAGCCCCTGCTCTGTGTCAGCAAACAGCGCTTACAACCCTCACCCCAGCTCAGCTTCATGATGGATGGTCTTAAAGCTTACTAGTATGTGGAGTAAAATATTAGCATCAATAGAAATGTATAATACTGTTTATATTATTTTTTCCTTTACATTTTCTTCATTGGGATTTACATTTAAACAATCTTTTTAATCACAGCTCATCGTTTTAAATAGGCTTCCCAAGGCAGCCTGGATTCCAAACCTTGGAGGTATTTCAGCATCCATCTTCTGCACAATCAATTAATTTGAGGGTTAGGGCATACCTGACAAACTGGTGTCTGCCTGCCTGCCTCAGGTCTGCAACTTCCTTGCAGTCCTCCGTCTGTCCTAAGTTTTCAGACAGCTTCCCTTGTACCTGGGATAGTAACTTTTCAAATAACACTTTTTTCTTTATTATGACACTGATCACCCAACCTTTCATTCTTCAGGAAAAAAAAAAAGAATAAATTTTGAAGCTGTGCATAGATCCTGAACTGATATATAAAAGATTCAGAATTCCCATATCCTCCGCTCGGTTTTACCCTCTGTACCCGACTGTTTTTCTTTGTGCTGAAACTGGAAAATCCTGACTCTATGTTCTGGTGTTAGTGCAACAGATGTCTCTGGTGAGTCCTGTCCCCGGCAAACTTCTCTGAAGCAACTAGTGAGTAGACATCCTGTTACCGCTGAATAAGGGAGGACTAGGGGATACATGGGCTTTCAAACCCTGCGTATATGTTTCTGCTGTCTGCCTGTTCACACACGGCTGCCAGGCATTGTTTTAAAACTGGCTGCTGGTGTAAACAAGTGAATGTGCAATTATTTATTGATTATATAATGCCTCTTACGCAGCACGAAAGCTTTCGTCAGAAAATAGGTTTTGTGGGCTGTAATCTCTACAAACGCCCAATGCTCAAAAAAAACCCCCTGAGGGGTCTGTAAGCGTGGGGAAGAGGATGGGAGGGAAAGAGCAGCCCCAGAGCCGCGGACCGGCTGTGGGTTGGGATGCTGGCAGCGCCTGCCAGGGAAGCCCACCCTGGGGTATAGTGCTGGCAGTTTTCCATCACACGGCAATGCCAGCGCACTGAAAAAATGCCACGTTCTCTCGGTGAGAAAGGTGATGGTATGTTTATCACGCAGTGAAGAAATAAATGGTAGCCATTACAAAGGTGTATAATTCGGCAATTACAGTTATTTGTTTTTTCTGACACCCCCTGCAAATAGTTATCGCTTCAGTCAAACATAATTTGATTATCTTTTTCTTTTTTTTCTTTTCCTGGTACTGTATATTAACAGGGCAAATAAAAGGGAAAATAGTGCAGTCCCTTGTAATAAAGAAAACAGCAGCGAACTATTAATGCTCTTTGAAAAGAGTAGTTTTAACAAAGTAAGCAAGAATCATTTTCTTTGGTTGAGTGTTGATTCCCTAGTGTGCTCTCAGTAAGTAATTAGAATGGCCCAGTGAATGTCAGCATCAGCTTGTTTATTCTCATTATTTTATCATTTTAAAAACCCTCTAGGTGATGAGACATGCAGTATAGAACATAATTACCATTATTAGCATACTAATTGGACACAAAAATAGGCCAACTACAAGGTAGCCAACTGAATAATTTCACATTAATCAAACACCATAGTGAATAAGCCTATTGTTAAATTGACAGCTACAATAATTGGCAATATTTCACTGTGAAATATAAGAAATTCCTTGTAATATCTCTGCAACGTTATATAATTTAGTAATTTCCCATATTTCCAGCCTTAACTTTGTACACCTAGTTCAAGTTCAAGAAAACATCATGATAAGATTATTAGTCTATTATCGAGTGGATGAAGTATATAAAGACCTGCTTGTTAGCATTCAGGAATAGATTCGCACGATAAGAAAACAAAAAGGCTACCAATTTAGTTACTTGTTGCTTCAGCATTGAATATGTATAAAGGTTCACGATAAGATTTTTTTTAACTGTATATTAAAGTCCAACTGGCACCTTCAAGAAGCACAGAAAATGGTAAAGAAATTAAAAAAAGCAAGCGTTAAAATACAAAAAAACTCCAGTGGGAACTGCGACTTTCATCCTGTAGGATAATTTTCTGGCTGAGGCCGGTTGGCTTTTAGCTGTGCGTCTGTCTCGGTGCTGTCCCTGTCTTGTTTAAGGGTGAGGTAGAAAGTTGCAAAGCCACCACCAGAAGTGAGAATTCATGAAATGCTCAATTAGTAGCAGGCAGGAAGGGAAAACTGGCCCGAGCCGTGTTTCACTTTGAAAACCTTGGGGAAAATAGGACAGGAAAGGAGCGAGTGGAAAGGCGAAGAGAAACAAAGACGGGGAAGGTGTAAGTGGGGGAAAATGAGGGTTGCGGCAGAGGGAAGGAGACCGATAAGGAGAACAGAACCAGATGGTGAAACAAGAGGAGCAGAGCTAGGAGAAGACGAGAAGAAAGAAAAACAGTGAGGAAGAAAGAAAATAGTCATCAAGAAAAGAGAGGAAGAGAAGGTAAGGTGAGAGTCGGGGAAAGGAGAGCAGATTTGGAAGAGTATGAAACAATATTCTTCTTTTAAGAATTCAAAGGCGAGGGGAAACACAAGTATCTCACTGAAAGAAATGTTTCCTTCCCGCTCCCCAGGCTTTCGGAGGTGTGGAGACTAGGAAGAAAGGCAGAAAAGATTCACTTTTAAGCTTCTGTTTATTTCGATAAGGAAAATGGTTTTGAAAAATTGATGTGAAAACTATATTTCATAAGGCTGCCCATGTGGGCACGGGGCGCTCATCAAGGACGTGCGCTGAGGCTCGGGGGCACATGGCAACAGTACCGGTTCCGAGTGCCCCGAACATTCCTGGATGGCTTCTCTGTTACACGTGTGTTGATGGAAAACCAAAACCATGCAGGTAAACTTGCCTGATGGCATATAACTTTAAAGAATTGAAAAGAAAGGAGGGGCAGAAAGAGAAATAAAGTGCTGGCCCAGGTTGACGAAGCGCCTGTTTACGCAGAACCAGACCTGGCACCCGCCGCGGCTGCTGCAAGCCTGTGTATCCGGCCTTTCTTGCGGCGTTCGGAGAAGGGAGACCGCATTGAGCGTGGGCCAGCAAACGCCTGAAATAGCGTTATTTCAGTTAAATAATTGAATTATTTCAATTCCAGTTGCCAAAGAGGCAGTTTTGGCCACTAAGCGGTTCTGGTAGGGGGGTGGCTCTTGAGACTCTCCGCTGATTTAATTAAAGGCAGAAGCAGCTTTCTGTAAGAAGTGACCTCTAAGCTTATGTTGAAATTCAGCTGCCTTATTTTGAATGAAGCTATAGGGAAGAAAAAGCACCGCCTTACAAGCAATAACAACATATTTTTTTCCAGTCGTTCTTTGCTTATTAATCTGATAATGGGTAATTCTCTGCTAATGATTGAGGATGCCTGTTAATATATCACAATGCCGGTTTATTGATTACCTGTTTTATTTCCCTTAGCATAGCCAGTCTCTTCAATAGCAAACCCACGGTAAAAAAAAAAAATACATAAGACTGTACTTCAGCTCTCTCTTGGTACAGAGAGGAACTGCCATGGGAAATGTCAGAGGGTACTAAAGCCAGCTAATAAGTGCAGTGTGTGCTCAGACTTTGTTTTAAGCATAAGTGTACAAGATACAGCTTTGATTTACTCACTGAGCTCGAGAAATACATCTCTGGGCACTCGTTGCTGGGAAGTCTTTTTCAGTTACCTAACCCCATGTTTATAAATGACCGTAATACCTGGGTCGGGGGGGGTCTTGAAAGATCTCTAAGTGCTATAATCCACCTTTTATAGCGGAAAACTTACAGCAGGAAAAAGGAAGCGTTCTGTGCCAGGTTTACAGCAGAGTTAAGGATAACAGCCAAGGCCATATTTTTGCTAATACATTAGGATGGCTCCGAAATGTGCCAACCCCATAGCTTGGAATAAAGAAAACGACAAAACCGAAAATATCCTTGACAAGACGTCTCTCTTAACACATTAAGAGGCTGTCCAAACTGTGAAAAAAATCCTCAGCAGTTCCTCTCCTTCTGTCACAGAGTCTGTGCTTTGGTGGTTGAAGTTGCAGGGCTCCGCCAAAACGCTGCGTGTTAGATTATACGTGAGTAACAGCTCGTGGCCAGCGCGTTTAACATACATTGTGTCTCACCTGCTCCTTTATATGCCAGCCACCGAGGGCACTGCAAAATCGTGGAAAACACCCGGGTTAACACACCAGCTAGGACTGGGCAGGGTGTTTGCCGTAGATGCGCACCATCCGTCATGCATCATAACGGTATCTGTTATAAAGACATTGCAAATCTGATGTTTTCTCGTCCCTTAAGTACACCTGGATGATTAGTGAAAGCAGTCCCCTACCACCTTACCCCTGAAAAACCCAAACCAAACCCCACAGCTGAAAACAAAAGAAAAGAAGGGTATTATGCACATTCAGGCGCAATAAACACAGAAGAAAAACAGTGCAAAGGATAGTTGTTGAATACATTTGAATAACAAATACATTTGAGGAAATCCCAGTCTGCTTGGGGACAGAGAAAAGGAAAAAAAATTCATCACATTATTCATTGGAAATTATTTGTTCAGCTCTGCTCCTTAATGTGTCAGCTAAAGATGATTTCTAAGAGTGAAGATTTTCTTTTCTTGCTCAAAATGACTCAAGAAGAAATGAATATTCCAGCCACCAAGTGAGGTTAATATATGAGTTTCATAGCCATTTACTCACACTGCTGTTCCCTGCAGAGTAATGGCGCTGAGATGCATTCTGGGATTGCCAGGGGTGAAACTGTAGTAGATATTCTTGAATAATTTAGCAATGTATGAAAGCTTATTTCATCATCATCAACACAGTAATACCTTGCACCAATGGAGTGCTTTACGTTTCTGGTCTCCAAAGCTGTGCAAGTATTCTCATTCCCATTTTTCAGTTGGGGAAACTTGAGAACAGAGAGACAAAAACCATTTTCCAAAGCAGGTGGAGGCTGTGGCATAAAGATTCAGGTCCCTAGGAAGAGGCAGCCGTAATGTTTGAGCTGAAATCCGCATGGGTGAGGACGCTGCAGTTTAGACTTGTTTATGCTTAGTGAAAGAAGAGAAAAATATAAACAAAAGTATTTTTCTCTTCTCTTTGTTTTCTGGTAAAGTAAAAATTAAATGAAGAATTACATTTCTAGAGTAAATTAAATTTAAATATATTGCTAGTACCTGTGCACTGGTTATCCTAAAGAGGCAGAGCAGATTCCCATCCAGCTCTTGCAACGACAGGAGGCTGCGCTCACGTCACAAAGCGATTATTACCACTAGGCTAAAGGAACAGAGAAACTCTCATGCCTCTCTTTGGGCTGTTTACACGTGCACGTAGTTGGTAACTTTTTTGTGTTTAAAGAGTCTAACAGCTCATCAATCTTATTCTTCCCTGAATGTAGATTGGTGTTTAATGAGATCAATGAATAGTGCTGGTACTTCGCTGGCCAAAATTGTAAATGTGCTGTTGCATTTCCTATTTACCCTGTAGCACAGGGATTTCAGCGCGTTACTGCTAATGTGTTTTGCATTCTATTGCTCTCCTACAAAATTTATGGCCAGAGAGAGACTGCAGAAACAGTACGGGTAGTCAGAGCTAGATTGTGTTCTCTGTACTACACTCAGACTTCTTAAGATATATGGTTTCAAAATAGTTGAGGGAAGGGAAAGGGAAATACAGAGCAAAGAAGGAGCCGGGAGTGGGAAAGAATTTCAGATTAGTTTCATAAAAACAAAACTTTGGTTCCTGAGACATTTCAGGGCTGGAAGAAATCATGGCTTAAAACAGCTTAAGAAAAGTGATATTAACTGTGAGATGCAATGGAAGTGCCTTTAGTTAGCACAAACAAAAGGCAGGAGGAGGGAGGAGGCTGTTGGGCTGGAAAACTAGTGGTGGAACACCGTACGTAGCTAATTATAGCTCTGGAGCAGCCTGAAAAGGCTACTGCTCTTCCAGCCCAGTCCCTTCTCTTCACTGTCCTTGTTAGCACTGTNTTCCAGCCCAGTCCCTTCTCTTCACTGTCCTTGTTAGCGCTGTGTTTGGTCCTGTTCCAGCTGTGCATTAACCTCTCTATCTAACATCCGTACGTTTTGTTTCTCTAATTCATCTCCTATGGTGAAAGCCTTGTGTACACCCCAGAAGTCTGACCCGGCAGGTTTTTCTCTTTGTGTGTGGTGATACAGGTTGATGTTGAAGATAGGTAGCTGGTACTTTGACTGTAAAGTGGTGACTTCTGTATTTTATTTTCTTTTTTGGAGCTTTCATCCACGACCTACCATCTGGAGCAGCTCCCAAGGAAGTTGTATGTCCCAAAGAGATAGACCTCTCACTGTGCCAGGGAAGTGAGGCATCACTGGGCATCCTTTACATATAAATCTTTTTCGGTGCATGATGGTCCAAAGCCAGACAAAAGCTATAGTCCTTGACCTGATCTCTGTATTACATGGGAAATCAGTGCAGACAGTTGAGGCAAACTTGATAGGCTTCTCTTGGCCTATTTGAGCCAAATTGCATACTGAATCAAAATTCCTACTGACCGACACCTTCACCCCGGGTGAGTACAGAGGTGATGATCAGAAAGAGTAGAAAACATAGAGGATTTAATTCAAACAGTCAGATGTCCAAGACTCTTCAGAGGGAATCTAAATGGTCTGAAGCAAGTTGTGGTTGAGCCCAAAAACCCTGAAGGAAGCAGAATCTGTATGTGCGGAAAAATCTTAGAAAGGTGAGAGATGTCCAACAGATGAGCGAGAGGAATTGCGCATGTCAGAGACGAGTTGGAGACCTCGCATGCAGCTGTGTAGGTCAGTGCTGCCTGTGCTGTCACGGGATGTCCTCCTGAGCTTGCCCTTAGGGTGAGCAGTTCATCACCCTATAGCTCTGGTATTTTCCAGCTCTGTGCCATTTCTAAACATCATTAGCCTCGCTGTTATTGTACCATTCCCAGTGACGCTGCCTGTGAAATAGTACCCGACAGGTGGTAGTAAGGCAAGATAGGCTGTTCGATTAACTCTGTGAAACGATTTCTGGAGCATGGTATTGCTAACCCAGCGCACATAGTATCTATTACATTTGAAAGGTGGAGAGGACCCTCTTTCTTTGGAAAGCAAGCAGATACTTAGGTGATGTTGAATCAGTCAAATCAACCACATAAAAATAAACTTGGGAAATTTGAATGTTGTTGTACATGTTATCTGTTAGAAAAAAACAAAAAGTGATATTGTCCTGGAAAGGACAAAGCCGTGGAGGAAAAATGACTCTGCACATCTTGAAGTCTGGACTAATTGCAGTTAAATGCAGCCACAAAAACCGAAGGGATTACTGAAATCCTTCAATGCTGCTCAATTGTGCCAAGCCTCTATATAAAGCCAGTAGAGCTGATTTTCTGAGAAATCCCTTAGTAAGGGGGATCCCTCAGAAGCAAAGAGCAGACTGGTATCTGTTCACCTGCTGATCTCCTGGCTTTGGCAAAGAGTGGGTGGCTTGGATGTAAAAAAGTACAGAGCTGGGGCATAAAAAGAGCTGCTGCATCCTCCTGTTTACTGGAAGTGGCACAATGGCTTGTTGAGGTTACGTGTGGGAGAAGACCCCATTCACAGGAGCTTCAACTTCTACACTTCCACCAGGGCCAAACTGTGGCCTCAGCTCAGCATTTCTTTTGCGTGATGCAAATTTGCCAGGTCAACAAAGTTGTGCTCCAGACCATGTCATTTCGTGAGTCGAGTGGAATAATGTAGATGGTGGTAGGAGAGAGAAGGCAGATAAAAATGTGAACACCTTTTTTGAGGAAATGGCCCGAATTCTGTTTGTGGTTACTGTGATGTGGAATAACTCCCTTTGGGTCAGTGGTTTCCTCGGAGTTCAGGTTAATCTTAATCGATTGCAGTATTTAGCTTTCATCCTCTGAATAATGTGGCTTTCTCTGTGTTTCTTCCATGTTAGACATCTACTTCATATGTTATGCTCTTGTCCAAGTTCCCTCTGCAAAGAGCAAGTTTTCTCTCCACTGCTTTATCGAGGATTTAAGTGCACATCCTCCCTTTAATTCTGCACATTTCTTTCTTTTTAACAGTCTGTCTTTCCGTCCTTAAGTATCGCTGAGTTGCCAGATAAAACAGTTATTGTTCCTATTACAAGAAGATTGTAATGGATTTATATAAAACTCAGACAGTGCCATTGTTCTTGAAGTCCATTTTATTGTAATGAAGTTCCACTCTTAATATTCCATGATCTTCAATGTCCTTTACAAGTAACTTTTTATAAATTAATCTATAATAATCTAATTCAAGTCAGTTAAAGTGGATAACTATACTCCAATTACGATACTGGGAAGAATTTTTACATAATGGGGGCTTTTATATAGATGGTTAACGCTAATACTGTAGTTTACAACATACTGTATGAATCACTAATTAAATGCCTAAGTAGCAATAATGGAAGTGGAACTATCAATACAGAGAAGATATCAATGATGTAAGGCATTAATAAAACTTTATGGTACCATTTAATCTTTTTTTATAGGTACTCCATTATGTCAGGGAAAAGAAAAGGCAGAAAAACAAGTAAGTGAGAAAGAGTGGAACTTAAAGGGACCAGGAAACGGAAAATAAAATGTACTTTCCCTTGCATCTTCCCCACAAAGTGGGCCAGATAGAAAAGTAATGAGAAAACTGCCCAGTAGAAATAAATTTATCACATTTCTAAGAATATAGCTGTTTGTTACAGCTGAAGGGTTTAAATGCTACTTAAATAACCTATATTCCATGACATAAATGAAGGGCAGCATAAATAGTATCCTCAAAAGAGGAACACAGGTTTAGTAACACACTGACTGAAAAGGAACAGCTAAACTGTCGTTTTCTTGCTATTGGCCAGCAGAGATGACTAGCAGGGTAAATATATAAACATTTATATTGGAAGGAAAAACTATTAACAAAGGTATTTTATTTTTAAGCCAAAACACAAGCTTGGCTTTTGGTGCTGCCCAAGGACCGTTCGAGGTGGCCGGGCTGCTCTCCTGACAGGACATCTCCTCTGTGTTCCTTGGACGCCGTCCAGTGTCCCCTGCAGGAAAGCAAGCTGCCCATTTGCATATCAAAGCAGAGGAATAAGCCAACCCCAGTAGACCTCTAAAGGGAAGTGAGAGTATATGGGAATTTTTAGTTTTAACAACTCTCAATAAAAAAAAAAAGAGACCACCTCCATTCCTTTCATGCAACAGTCACTTCAAGTGCTTTTGCAACACATTTGAGCAGAAACAAGTATTTAACCCTTCAGATCCTCTTGCAGGGTGTTTCAATCCTGGTTGTGCTTTGACAGATAAAGGCGAGAGATTTCTTTTCCTGAAAAATGCACCTGATATCAGCTTTACACAGGACTTTGAAAATTATTGCACTGAGACCTCCTACGCACCTTGACATGTATTAGAAGTGTGCAGTAGTCAGGCTAGTGTTTCATGCTCGCTGTGGTTGAGATGACATGTTTATTTTGCACGAGATTTCTAGCCTCGTGCCTTTCTGTGCCTCGTAGGAGGTATTTGACATCATCTGAATGGGATGTCTTTGCTGAGGTTTGGCTCTGAACTCCGTCTTTCCTGGGTGTCCATCGCTTGGCAAACTGGAGCAGACAACCTGCCTCACAGCTTCTAATAAAAATAAATCTTTCTGTATTATTTTAAAACTATGACTTCAATATGAGTAGATGAAGAGGCTATGAAAATTCTTTGCCAATATCAGTGAAGATTAGATCCGAGAAATAACGTCTCCTTGTGATAAGAAATTCATTACTCCCCTTGCCCATCAAATACAGCTGCTGGCAACCCTCTGCCTCGAGTACACGGGAGCCGAGGACATCAATAATCCTGCAAATTTGCAAGTGAAACCAAACCTTTGTGCAGACTCCCCCTTCCTCCCGTGTATTGCTTCATTTCACAGCGACCACGTCTGCTCTCTTTGAATACCTTTGAAGAGCTGCCGGAGTTTAACTTAACTATTACATTTCTGGTGTTTGAAGCTAACCCTGCTTCCACTGAATGGGGTTTGATGCGTTTTGTTGAATGACAAATTTAGCTGAAACGCATGAACAAATACAGCTCTGTCTCTTTGTGCCACCAACCAAATGCCAGGCATGTCATTAGTAATATGATCAAACCTAAACAGTAATTAAAAGGTACCTAGAAAATGATGTGCGTTTTCCCATAAGTACAACCTCGCCCTGCGTCATGGTATCACGTGAGCAGAGCTCATCCGTGGGCACTTGCTTTTCTTCTGATGTTATTCTGATCTAGCAGCAGTTACTCTAGAGCAACTATTTATCTACTGGCTGCCACTAACAATTAACCATAGAATAAACTTCTTACTGGAGATGTAAACCTAATTCAAATGCTTTGGAGTGACCGTAGGTTTTTCTAGACTTACAAAAGAGGCTGCGATTGTCCTTCTTGTTCTGGAGCTCAGTGAAAGAAGTTCTGCCATGAAGCTCTGAGTCCTTCAACCTTTTCCAGTCTTTCAATAGCTCTTATTTTTTCACAAGTCTCTATGTAGAACGTAAAGAAAAAGGAGAAAAGATCAGTCAAGGGTTGCTGTGGTTTAATAGTTTTAGCTCTACCATCCTCTCTCTTCCACTGTTCTTGTCCCTGGTGACAGCTGAGCACTGTATGTTGTAATATGCCATAAACCTGGGACCCCATCATAGCTTGTTTCAGAAATCTAGAAATGATGTTAATGGACAATAAAAAAAAAAAATCAATGAGAGGCTCAGCCGTGTCAGCAAGAAGAGCTGGAGACCCTGAGCTGCGTAGGGACTGCAGCACGACCTGGCCCCGCTTTTCTCTGCACACGTTTGTGTAAATAAAATCATGGCGTGCAGCTACACTGAGGTAAGATGACAGGCTTACACTTAAACAAGCTGAGGCTGTGACCTAACTCTTACCTACAACTTTTACTTGGTTTTATTTTTTTTGGTATTGTGTGGGGAAATATCATTCTGTCTGTCTGGGAAGGTCTGCAGGCTTCATACAGGGTGAAAGCTTCTGTAGGAACTGAGTTCAGCTGGGTTGGAAACCTTTTGCCTTTTTTTTTTTGTTTGTTTGTTTTAAAGGATGTTTCGATATACATGGAGACTTTCAGTGCTGCTTGTTATACTGCACCCCCGTTTCCTTTGAACACACCTACACACTCAACATCACCTCTATTTGGTTTATTGTGCAACAAGATGTCATGTTTAATTTTAGTTACGGGCTTAGCATTCAAGTTTTTCACAAGTAATTTTTCCCATATGGGCCTTTAGAAATATGTTGCAAAAATCATTATGTACCGCTGTTAGGAGTAACGCGTTAATAAGCAGATTAGTGTCCTGCTGATGGGCAAAAACCTGGTTTTAGCACCACGTGAAGGCACTTGGTCCAAAATGAGCCATGAACCAAAGAGTTTACAGGTTATGGATGACTGGAGCATTATAATACTTCGTACACTATCAAGTGCAATGCTCCCTCCTGTTTCAAAATTAAAATATCCTCTTAAATGTGCATCATTGAGTCTCCATGCCTCCAATAGGCTTTTCAGCCTGGTTTCTCTCCCCAGAGAGGTCCTGTGCTCTTTGGGAGCCTTGCGCAGCTTGGCCAGAGCCAGGGAGGTGCCTCTGTCGCTAAAGGACTCCTTCACTTCAGCCTTTGGGTCAAAGCAGCAGCCTTCTGGGTTTTGAGC
>RSEF01000004.1:11334877-11346273 GCA_003993805.1 Himantopus leucocephalus | reverse complement strand
CACGTTGCCCGGTCATGTTGAGATCATCAACCAACACCCCCAAGCCTTTCTCCTCAGGGCTGCTCTCGCTCCATTCCATGGAGAATAGTGTAGGAAGGATTCAGAATTGGTTAAGCTCAATAAAAAGATTGGTTTAGAATTTGTTTTACTGTTGCTAATCTTTATTAATAAACAAAATCCCTGAAATGGGGCAAGTTTGAGTAGTGGGTAGAAGGTGCAATTTTCTTTTTTACGTGTGTGTGTATACGCCAGGTCTATGGCTTGGAAAAAAGAGGAGGAAGACAGGTGTAACAGGCTCTTTCCCAAGGCGTGGCAAGAAAATGCCTTTCCCTGGTCTGTGGACCCCTCAGTGAGGTGTTCCCAGCTCTCTTCCCAATCCGTGGTCACGGGCACCTCCCTGCAGGCAGGCTGGGCTGGGCTTTGCTTCCCTGCACACGTGTCTGCAAGAGTAGTCGGTGCTCCCACGTCTCACAGCTGTGCTCTGAGAATGATGCTATAGACCATATAAATACCAAAGGTGGGTTCCACTTTATCTTGCCTAAAACAATGGCAAATTCCTCCTTTTCTTTTATTTAGAACCCTGCATATATAGAATGTGCACATATATATCCTGGAGTCCAGTGAAGAGGCTGCTTAGAGATTGCTCGCCCTGTGTCGTGAGCAGACTAATAGCCAGATCTCCTCCAAATTTGTACATTCTTCTTCTGGTGATTCTTGCAGTCTGTTTTATTTGCTACCAAAATATATACTTAACCTGATGGAAACCTGCATGGCCTTTTTTTTTAATCTGACTGATTTCCCTCCTTTGGGTTGTTTATCCTTCAAATATGTATTAAAGGGATGAGGAAAATATTTACTGAGCTGTTAAAGAATGGGCCATAATCAGGAAAAAGTAAATTCTCCATCTTCCCTCGGCAAGTACATTTCGGTATATCTCCTAATAAATCACCTATATGAATTGAAGCTGTGAATAACACCTGCTTACGTGATACACGATGATAAGAAAGTAATACTGCCAGCACTGGGGTTTGGAAGACCTGGGCTTTTAGTTGTGCAGGTGGGGTTTGCAGGGTGATGCTTTAACAAGGTTTTTTCTATCCAGGCATTTTAACTTGCAATTATAGTACTATTACCCAATTGTATATTCTTAATGTATTAGAATATATATTATAATGTTGTTATAGTATAGTTAAATTGCAATTATTATATTATTACACCTAGTGTAATAACGAACCAATGATGGATTGAAAAACAGCCTGTAAGTCAAAGAGCAAATGAGTCTCCCAGAGTGTGAGAAGCAGGTGCCCGAGTTATGCTGGAGGGCAGTCACCACCCTTATGGCAGAGAAAGAAAGAAGTAAAAGAAAGCAAGCAAGGTCTTCAGAAACACTGCAGCTCTAAATCCGTGCCAGTGCCATGATACAGAAAATAATTGGGAAGTCTGACTTTATGTAGCTTTTGGCCAAAATTTTAAGCTCAGGTATCTCAGGTTTCAAATAGTAAGGTGGTTTTTTTTTCTTTCAGTGAGAAATTTAATTACATGCCTGTGCTGAGCAATTTCTGTTAGGATTAGCAGTTTCTGTTCTGCCTGCTCTACAGTCTCTGAATCTGAAGACGATGATTCTCATTTGCAAATAATTTCAGCATTTCTTTCTATCTGCAAGGCTGAGAAGGATGGATCAAAACAAAATGTGCTTTCAAACAGATGCCTGCAAAAACAATCGGTAAACAAAGTGACTCAGAAAATACAGTTCTTTAAAAAATTCTTGTTATCTGTACTCCTTGTTAAATGTTTATTAGAAACCAATAATGTAACATTTTAAATGTGAAATCCAACAGTATCTCAAAACACTTGTAGAATACCCCCAATGCTTTAGTATAATGATCTGTAACAAAAGATTTTAAAAACATCCCTTGTCATCTCCAAGTAAAATAGTATTTGCTCTTTTTTTAATCAGTTCTTCTGCCTACCAACTAAATTGCCCACAAATTTGTTATTAAATTAAATAATGAAGGATTGAAATGTTAGCGGAAGAAAAGGCTACATCCACTATTGTTCCTTCCAATGTACAGAGCTTGGGTAAGTAACTTCAGCTTTTTCATTTATTTAATATATCTCAGATCGGTATCTGCTTAAGTCATAACAGCTTGCCCCTGCCAACAGGCAAGCTCTGCAGAATTTACTACAGTAAAATGCAGGCATGCTTCACGTAGCCTTAATTTGTTTTGAGATCCCATCTTTTATCTATGGAAACCTGCTCTCTCAGCAGGATGAACTTCTCTCTGAGAAAGCAAATTGGTTGTAACGTGGCGTGGGTCCCAGCATGCAACGCTTATTACAGCTCTCCCTTCTGATGCCTCCCAGAAACCGGTGGAAGAAAGAGTTAAATCAGCCTTTAGCATCTCGCATAATTATTCCTGGCCAATTGTCTCCAACTGGAAACTCACAATTTGTTACCACTTAGTTGGTTTCGGTGAATGAAGAGGATTCATTGCTTTTTGCCGGCTTTCAGGTCTTTTGTTCACAGTTTTGAGAAAATTGCAATCTCTTTTCTTGCTACTGTTCCAGCTTTAGCCATGCTTGGTTAAGTCAACGCTCAGGTTTCTCTGGATTCACATCTGATAATCTGGTAGCGTGCAGGGTTTTTTTTTTCTTTTTACTGCTTTTTCTTGAGTGTTTTGTTTCCCAAACCGACACTAGCAGAGCATTTATTTTTACAATCTTAATATTGTTATGGTGACTCCACTTTCTAAAAGTTCCTTGGCTTTATGGGGTGGCCATTTATCTGCATCATTTGTTAACGTTTTCTGAGCTTCACAAGTCACCAGATAAATAAAAAATGAAGCACTAGTTATAGACATAAGGTAATAAAATTGATGCGGCAACATTATATAAACCAGCATCCATGCGCTTGTTTATAGGTTAGTTAACTTTTGTGAGCGGTGTCAGTAGCTCCTATGGGATACGTGTGGCTCGTGTCTTCGTGGAAAAGATCCCAGAAAACTTAGTAACTGAAGGGTTATTTTTTAATAANTAGTTAACTTTTGTGAGCGGTGTCAGTAGCTCCTATGGGATACGCATGGCTCGTGTCTTCATAGAAAAGATCCCAGAAAATTTAGTAACTGAAGGGTTATTTTTTAATAGAGTGAATGAGTTGCAGTACACTGATCCTGATTAACCAACTGTGACAGATGGTAATTCTTCTCTTTAAACGTGGCTTAGAGAAATTAAATTCAAGGTGATTTAAGAACTCTTTAAGAACTGCTGAAGCCAACTTAAAGAAAAAACAAAAAGCAGAGCAGAACACCTCGAAGTTTGCCTAGTTTGCTCTTGCAGAGGCACCTCTGAAGTCAGGGAGCCAGCTTCGTTCCCAGGTAGTCACAGGGACTTTTCCACTCTGGTGTAGTTTCCAGGGTCTTTTTTAGTGCGCTGTAATATCAGCCCAGGAAATCTGTCTAGTCATGCAACCCTCTTCTAACCTAAAGAATAGTAATTTATTATTATCTCAGGAAATCATGCTACTCAAGATAAATGTTTTGGGGCCAGGGGAGTGACTTATTAAACGTTTTCTAGGAGATTGGTTAGCTGAGCTCTGCAAAACTCATGCCGTATGTCTTTTGGAAGTCTATTTGGGGGGCTTGGATCAATACGGGAGGGCTGAGACCTTCCCATTCTAATTCTCAAAGCATCGATCTGTATTTGAGATTTAAAGTGATCTCAATTTACCAAGGCAAAACCAGCTGTGTTCATCTGGTTTCACACTAACAATCTATGAATAGTGATAGATTCTTCATCCAATTGAATCATCATAAAGTATAAATACATCTTCTCAAAACTGGACTCAATTTCACTCTAAAGCTATCTGAATCCTACTGTACAGCCCAATTAGATTGCTTAAAACAGAGTGTGAAACCTCAGACTGAACAAAGTTTACTTTTCTTTTTATGATAGGCGTATGTCCGCAGGATTTACACATGAAATCAGATTGCAACCCTTTAGGGCATTTTTTGCTAATCGTGTTTCTAGAAATAGCACACAGAGAAAAATAGCAGGCTTCATAATCCTGATTTTTAAAATCACGAGAAAGCAACTTGTAAGAGGTGTGGGAGTTATCTGAGCCTAGCTGGTAGGACAGCATTTCACTGATTGTCCCTAACAGGTCAAATACAAGGTCGTACCTGAGCAGCAGCACTGCTTGTGGCAAGACTGAGCCTTAATATCAAGTCTTGTGTGAAGGGATGCATTCCGGTGGGAGCAGAGCCGTCCATCCCCGTGCTGGAGCACAAAGAGTTTGAATTCTTGCACGTACACCTATGCCTGCCCTTTAGCTGATATGCCCATAAAGAAGAAAGTGAACCAACAGTAATGGTGTGACGTGTAAATTCTTGAAGGTTTCCCAGCTTTCCAGGACGGCTCTCTTCAGCTATTACTCTTTATGTAGTTGAGCTATTCTAGTACAAACATAAATCTCTTTATTTATAAAACATAGTGTTTCAGCTATTTTGTGTTATCTTGGTGTCAGTGGTTTCAATACGATCTCCTGAAATTGCTTTTGTCAGCTGAGGAGTAACTGTGAGTCGGAAATACACATCTATTTATGTACATATACCTTTATATTTCACTCTACGTATGCATACATACATGTACATATTTATACCAGATACTGTTTTCAATTAAGTTTTAGTCCAATCCTTGCACTCATTTTAAAAATTATTAGAAAATTATGCACTATGCATGGCACAGATTTACAGATAATTTTTGGCCTCATTGTTAGCTATGGGGTTGGAAGCACGGGTTGCTTTGAGACACAAACGATGTGTTCGCTTTCCCTTTTCTGGTTGGATGAGTTTATTTCTCTGTAGAGGTTTCTAGGGTGTATATTCACAGGTGCTAGTTGAAAATATAAATTTTCTGTAGGTATTCTCCAATATGCACGTACACTGCTGGCCGTTTAAACAATCCTGTCACTAAAGGCAGCCTTATGGGAGAGGAAGGAGTTCTCTTCGTTCTCTGATGATAACTTTTTCCTGTAAGACTTATGCGTATGCAGTCTTTCAGGATAATCCCAAACTGCCATTCTTTGGACATACTTGCCTATGATTCCCAGAGACTCGATTTGAGAACTGTGACCCTTCTGCATTCATAAAAAAGATTTAAGAATTTGATCAAACTGAAGCGACTTTGTTAAAAATGTGCAGAAATATTCCCAGGTTGTTGGCAGGTGTTATTTAAGGCTGCGGTTTGTTAGCAGTAATGCTTTGGGGTTTGGATAGTACCTGGTACCGAGGAATCCGAGTCCCTGGCAGGTGTGGATTCAATCTCATTGTGTCTCAGAGTAAAAGTTGAAAATTATCGTACTTAATTTTGAAATGGGCAAGTAGAAGCGTAGCATGTGTAGGTGTTGTGTCCAGCACAGTGTAAAGCTGAGGTGTGGCATAGACCCCTAGCTGGAAAACGAGCGCTGAACCACCGGTATGTCCTCTCCCTGCTCCACCCATATGAGTGGGTTTGCAGCACCTCCTGCTCTGGAGGTGCTGATGGAGATGGGATGTGGACCCGCCAGCACCCATCCTCATCCTGGTGCTCTGGGCGCTGGCATCACCCATCCTGTTCCTCCAGCTTCTCCCTTCTTCCTCCACCTACCTGCAAGGGCTATCCTGCAGCAAGGAGCCCGGTGCCGGAGTCAGCAGCATGCTCCCTTTGTCCAGCCGCGGGCAATCAATGTGCTCTGTCAGACCTGAAGCAGCACACTCTGATCGACTGCGTGGTTCAGGGTGGCACCCTGTAACCTAGTAACAGCAGAGCTGGGCGCCTGTCCTTATTTTTAATGCTTGCAGAATGATTTATTAATATGCATTTTATATATATTCTAACATCTTATGTGCATCACGGAAGAGTATTACAACTGTTATCAGGCAAATCAAACAGCCAGTGCCGAGTGCATTTAAAGTAGTACAGCACAACGTAATGGTTGCATTAATGGCAAGTGATAGCATTTGTAGTCTGAGATTTAAATATATGATGATTTCCATGAAATCATTGTATTCTGCATTTCGAGGTTTTTAAGAAGAAATTACAGACTTAAATTAACACTTGGTCATTATTCTTCTATCATGTGCTCTCATTACTTTATGAGGATTACAGAGATGGTGATCGTACATCTGTATTCATGTGTGCCAATTCGACATTATTGGTATTTACTCTGATTACCCTGCTGGAGAAAATATTTTACATTATCACAAAATGGTCTTAAGTGGGAAGATTTTTGCAACAGAGCCCAGTAGTGCTAATCTGATGAGATGTTATGAAGCGTTAATACGTTCAATAATCAATATTTAATAAGAATTATGGAAATAGCTCTTCTTCATGAAGGGTATTTAATGATTGTATTTGATTTTGATAATTGTTTGCTAAGTGTGCTGGATTGTTTGTTTTCTCTTCTGCACTGAATTGAGTTTCCAGGGGAGAGCGGAAAACCCCCGAACCTCAAATCTTGATGAATAGTTCTTCTCTGCACTACGTTAGCTCTGATGGGCTTATGCAGTTCTTCAAAAATCTTTTTTCCTTTTTTGCACTTAATTTCCTGCAGAGAAAAGATGTTTAAAATCATGTTTCCCACCTTTAGAGTGGCATTTATTTGGTGGCGAGTGACTGGAAGGGATGGCTGTATAACAGAGTTCAGCTTTATTTGTCTTCTACCTGCAAAGCAAGTGATAAGTACTACTGAGAGATAGAAAAGTTCATCCTCTCTTGCAAGGTTACTCTTCTTGATGAGCATTAAAAGATAGCTTTAAGCCATTCACAATTATGACCTTGACTAGGAAAATGTAAGTTAATAAGGCTTCAACAAATTATGGTCTTTTTGGTCGATTTGCCTAGTGAACTGTTAATTGTAAAACTGAAAGACATTATGTTCAGCTTTCTCTATCACATCTTTTGTGTTTTAACAGTGACACTTCATTGAGTGCAATTAACAAAGCCTAGGAGATTTATTAACACACTTCTTCATGGCCAATGATCCATTCCACTTAAGACATAACACTGTAAAATGCACATTATCTCCTTTTGGCACTTACAATAATGCTTCATGAACTAGGAAGGCATATGTTAAAGCAGATAAAATAGCATTATTAGCTGACAAATCTTACAATTTATTAGACAGTTAATTTATCAGCTTAAAAGACACTTAAAACAGCTGTGCATTTAATGTCTTTTTAATGTATCCAGTAAAACTTGCATAATTGCCTGTAGTGCAATTTATTTTTAGCTATGTTGCAAAATGTCTGCATTTACTGTTTACATCTTCTTTAATTTTTCCTGCAAGGCTCATCACATCTAGGCGCAAGCCCTAACAATGAGCGCAGATAATCAGATAAAAAGAGTTCTTGTACAAATGGCTGCCCATGAATGAACTATTCCAAAGTACATGCTGGGCTGGACCAAAGAGTTCTTGCATTTTATCTCCACCCCAAGGGCAAGAGGGAGAAAAAAAACCAGGGGTGCCTGGTAGGCAGCGCGGTCACGGACTGCCAAGCACGGCACATCAGAGAGCGAGCGTGTCTGCCTTTACTGGCATTAGCATTTGGAGCCCATTCGGAGCCACATGTCTGGGGTGTAAACTAACAAGGCTCCAAAACTGCATTAGCAGAGGTGTTTCATTTTATAATTAAGGTAACTGCTCCCTGCAGATCAATTGTAGCAGACCTAAGTACTATCTGTGAAGGAAGTGTTGGAGGGGATACACATTTAATGACTCTGGTGCATAAATTGGCTGTGTTTGTTTATTGCTCTCTAATTTAATGGAACCTTTTGTTAAATCTTTCTGCCTTTTTTTTTTTTAACATACTGCTAGTAATGATTTCTGTGGCAACAAAGGGTGTTGCTTATTAAAATAAAAAGTCAAACATTGCCGTTTCCATTAATTAAATGTCAGATTAGCTTAATCTTTTTATAAATATTGGATATAATCTATTTACAGAGTGAAATCAGATCTGCAGACGCTGGCACGTGGAGCAGAAGCGCAGTTGTTCTTGCTTGGCAGAAATCGGGCAGGGGTGGGGGCTGGGGCAGGTTAGACCTGTGTCTGCGGCTGGGCTCCTGGAAAAAAGCAGGCGGGCAGCTTGCAAAATGCAATGAGTACAGGGGTACGGGTAAAGGAGGCTCTGCTCTTCATTGAAATCATACTGGTTTCTCTCCATGGTATCCTCGTGCCGGGACTGGAAGTGTAAATGTGGGACTTTTTTGCAGTAATGGGTGACTCCTGCTAAAGAGAAAAGAAGCTCCTTTGGAGAGTTCAAGTTTGTTTCCAGATTCAGGAGTCTGAGAGTAGCCAGATCTCCCCTTACCCAGAGTCCAAAAACGTGTAGAACACGTCAGCATGGGCTATGCACAAAAAGCAAACAAACAAAAAAAGAACAGAACACCATCCATTTTGGGAAGGGGTGAAAGGAAAGGGGAATTTTCATCATGCAGGGCAATCTTAATGGTACGAGATTTGGAGAATCCGAGGCTAAGTCCTCCTAAAATCCTTCCATCTTGTCAGGATATCATTTGTTTTTCCTTCTAAATGTATCTATCTAGTCAGAATTGCTGCATTCAATACAAGTCTGCAAAAGTGTTGTGTATCTGTGGTGGCAGAGTTATAATCCTAGTCAGCCTGTAAATTAGTACCAAAACTTTTCCCATAAATGACTTACACCGGTAGTCTGGCAATATGATAAATTGTTCAAATGAGCGGATGTGAGAAAAATGGATGAATTACTGAAGTCAAGTATAATAGAGGCACACGGATACCTATATTCATTACATGAAAAATTTATGTATTACATTTAATTAAACCTAAACATGTAATAGTGTGTTATTCCTGCAGAGATAGTCATCTAATGAGAGCTGCTTCACAGTTTGATTAGTGCAGCATTGTTGGCTATTTTATTGCTGTACAGTAAATTGTTGGAGAGTTGTCTTTGTCCCAATATCAGCTGAATTCTGATGATGTCAGGTTTCTGGTGAGGAGTAACCTCGTTGGCAGCTGGTAATTCTTAAATTACAGAGCTCCACGAGAGATTTTAAAGGCTACCATTGCAGAAGTAAGGTGCTTTTAAAGTTCTCCCTCATCTCTGCTTTCTAGCAGGATACCATCACCCAGTTCATATTCTAATTTGTCATTAAGAATTTAATTTCCATTTATTTAAAGGTAAAATATATCAGGAGGGAAACCACAAGAAATGTCTCTTCTTGTTTAGGCTAGCACTGTTGTGGGACAATGCTGTAGCTGAGGAACAGCTTCAGATTTAAAGTACTCTTATGAAAGTAAAATCTAACCTTTGAAATCTTGTTTAAGCATAATCCACCTTGTTATAGTAATAATTACTTTACAGGCTCGTGAAGTTATCTCATTTTGCGAGCAGCTTAAAAATAAACTCATCTGTAGCCACAAACACTTGAGAATCTTTTGATATTCTGTGTTTGAATGCTTTCAGATGTGGAAAGAGGACAATTCATTGCAAAATGATGGGTTGAAGGTACAGTTTTGCTCATTTGGCATGTTTTCTGTTATTTATTAAACAGTAATTTAAAAAAATAGATAAAAAGTTACAAAAACCAGGAGTCTAAAGAAGTGATTAATTATTTGTTAAAACTTTGTCAGTCCTTCTCTCCAAACCTTGTGGGTCCTTAGGAAGACAGTTTATAAGTCGTCCAGCTGTGGGGTCTAACTCTCCAAGTCCCTTACACAAAGTGTTTGGCTTGAGGTGTAATGTCTCTTTGGTGGCTTGTTTCTAGCTCGTGAACTACAACTGTGTGTAGGAAAAGCACGTGTGGCCTCTGAAGTTCAGACTTAACTACAGACCTGTGCACCCCCTGTCATTTAAGAGGTAAAAAGTCAACATAATTTGTAGAGAGCTCATCTTGGCATGAGTGCGCAGAAAAACTTGATACGGGCTTGTGAGCAGTTGGGCAACCGAGGGAGGTGAAGAACTGGAGACAATGGGGTTTCCCCCTGTTCTGTATTTTCACCAGATTACTCTTTCCTGTCTTTCCTACTTGGGACCAGGCAACTTGGAGAGTTTAAGAAAAAAGAGTAATAATCTGGAAACAGGTTAGTAGTTCCTGCCTGGGATTGTTAGTATTTTAAACAACTAAAATTTCAGCTCCTTTTCACATGGGGCAATTCCCTACCATAAGCTAATTACTTGGACTTTGTGTCAGAGCTTGAAAATAGTTGGTTTCACTGTCTTCTAATAGTGTTTCATTTGAGATTACTTATTAGAAAAATGTTTCATTTCAAGGCTATTATGCCATACTTCCCCATCTTATTAGGTGGGATTTGTCTTCCCTGATGTGTGAAATACCTCTTCCTCTGCTGTTCTCTTAGCAGTAATCTTTATAAAAGTCTAATTTTAAAAACCTACGTTAGAGCAGACATTGCTAGTTTTGTAAGACACACGTTTGGTGTTGTGGAGAACGGTCCAAGGGAAGCGGGAGCGTGTACGAATCCCTGTCGGTGCTGGAGTCTTTTGTGGAAAGGAGCATTGGGGACCGGTGATGCTTCAATCCCTCCGTGTGGGATTCTCCAAAGCGTTAGTTACTCGTACAGCTCTGCTCGTGCTAAAGACCTGAGGAAAGAAAAAGAAGCAGCTCTTCCCATGGGTTTTATAGGGAGCAATTAGGAAACCATATCCAGTGAGCTTCCCTTGTTATACAGAAAAGTGTGTGTATCATTCCATCCTCTAAAATAGTAAATACACTTTTGTCCTTTCTTCTACTCGTTTGTGAATTTAACCTGCCGCCGTAGAAGGTGAACCTGTACTTAAAACTAGTTTTGGATAATGTTGTTTTTCTCCCTGAGCATCAGAAGCCAGATGTTTTCAGGAAAAAGGAAATTACTGGTCTAAATAATGAATATTTTGAAGTACTGTGGCCACAGTCCATCTGCTGCTTTAGGCACTGCTATTAATGAATCGGGATCAGACCCCCTCTTAATTTTTGCAGTATATTTGTTATATATTTTGTAAATGTGAATAGAAGAAATNCAAGAAAGATTAGCCTACTCTGTGGGTAGCTCTTAGCTTCCATATGCCCCCAGTTAGGGGCAAGTAATTATGTAAAGGGCGTTGCACCAGCTTGGGAATAATTGGAGAAGCCATACAGACCCCAGCCATCCACCACGGCTCCTTGGTGTCCTGACCCATCCCTCCAGCCCTGCCTCCAAGGGGGAACCCGTGGCAGGTCACTCACCAGACCACATCTGCCAGCCCATGTTCCAGCAATGTCCGTTCATGGAACGCTGCAAGTCCTCAAACTTTATTTCTAAGAATGTTATTTTTGTTATGACCCAACAGGAAGGCATAATGACCATTTCAGAACATCCTGACAACAATACTTTGTATAAAAAGCTG